>JAVHKY010000008.1:2920000-4120000 GCA_035079385.1 Aspidiotus rigidus | reverse complement strand
CTGACACGACAATGTCTATGCAGAACGAGCTAAGATTGTATGGCCAAGATTTTCAATTCTCTATTGACGTCAGGAGGTAAGCAGCGTAGCCTTGACCTACATCAAGGACTTGGAAACATTGACAGTTTTGAGGCAATAAACAATCCCACATACCGTATTAATACACACAGAAAACTACTTGACTATATCATTGAGCCATAAGCACAGATTCTGAAGACTTAGGCCCAACATAAGCACAGCATTGGCCAAAACTCTGCAGGCTTAGGCCACACAAGCTAAGAAGCCTTTATACCTAAATACAGAAGCTAGGATAAAAGATTCAGTCCAGCAGATGACGTCACAGGAAGGCCAATTTGTGACGTCATCACAGGGATTTCTGACAAACAAACATAATGTATCTTTGAGCAGCAAACCTGCCAGACACTTCAAGAGTGAGAAGCTGGACAAATTTTGCCTTCCGAGCCACATACAATAAATGAGGGGAAGGGACTTGAAGAAATTTCAACTGTTTATGTAGTTTGCGGGGAAGGCAGCTGGAGGAAGGGATGCCTAAACAAAGGTTCATGATCTTCGACTGCGGTCTGATGGTCCTACAACTATTCGCTTTCCTTCTCTTCATCTTTCCATTTCTTAAGATGGAAGACAAATAGTAGAGTCTCTTCTAGTGAAGAATCTGTTATCAATTTTATTGGAAGGGTACTCCCAGAAAACGTTTGCAAGCGCGAACACCTACCGCTTCTGACTTTTGTGACGGCATGATTTTCCAGGAAGTGTCCAGGGAGTATCTAAAAATACAAAAATAGCTGTTTTCCACGAGCCCGCGGAGCTTCCGGGCTACCCGCTTACAATCGCCTCTACATTTCTTGGCTAATATAGTGATATGTAATAGGTGACTTGCAAAAAAGTAGTGACCAAGTAGATCGGTGAAGTTTGTTTTTCAAAAGCCAGAGAAGATTGTTTACAATATTTTACGATCTTTGAATGTTCGAATTGTATACGCGCTGGGACGAGGGAGGAGACTCGTAGTTCAATCGAGGCAAGAGAGAAAAAAAACACAGCTATATTCAATCTTTTTCTCTCTTTTCCCCAAGCCTCAACTTTCTTTTGAGGACCAAAATGTCTCCGAGTCTGTTGAAAAGAAAACATCATCACTTCTACTTCTTTCAAGTCTCTCTTTCTCTTTACAAATAGATGTACAAGTAGGAGCTATAAATTTTTTCAAGTCAAAATTTTAAAATTCTTCGCGGTCCCTACATCTTGTATATTGGAACTCAAAATACTTCCAAGTCGTTTAAATTATATGTGAGACCAGAGTCCCAAGAGACATTTTTTTTTTTCTTCATGTAAAATTCGCACATAGGGATCCAAGCTCAAAATTTCTCCGTAATTCGATCAGCCAACTACCGATGCTAGCTCGCCAACAGGTGCCCCTCTTTCCAGGAGGACATCGAAGGGGGCATCTTTGAGCACAACGAATACGGGGAAGTAGATGAGAAGGTAAATTATTTTTTTGTTTCCGGAATGAAGAAATTTGTATTTTAAAAAAGACAGCCTGTTCTGTATACAGAGATTGAAAAACACAATTTTTTTGCATATCTTTTTTTCTTTGAAAATAGAAAGTGGACTCTCCTGAAAAATTTCTCTGTGTGCTCCTGCCTCCTTTTCTCAATAGACAAGCTCATTATTGAATGGAAAATGAACGGTTAGATAATCGGTTAGAAACAAAGGCAAATGATCTAAAAAGATTGATTTGGGTGTATTTTATTAAGAACGATGGAAATTTATAATGAAATTTGATTTGATTGTTCTTTGAGAGAAGTTTTTCTCAATTTAAAAGAAAAACGAGCATCCTAAACGAAGTTAAACGAGGAACACAGAGGGAATCTGTTCCATGATCGAATTCGTTTTGATAATGGGAATTTAATCTAGGAGTTTAGATTTTTCTGTCTCCTCTATCATAAGCTTGAAAGTCGAAATTTTGCCAACGCGGAAAAAAACTCGCAGCCTACTTCCTCAGTTGCTCGCGATTGTCTTCATCAACTGTATTAACTGAGGCAAACAGATAACCTGTTTTGTGGGGGTTTCTTTATTTTCGTTTTTTGTAAATAAAGATTGAACTTTGTTCCTCACCACCTTGGGAGTTGACTCGAAAGTCTATATTTTTATAAATTTCCATCTATCAGGTACAGCTTAGTATTCGAATTTATTCCAAACTCCACTCCCATCATATTATACAGATTGAAAGTCAAAATTTTCTCAGTCTCTCTCCTATCACTTACAGCTCCGAGGTTGACATTTTTCCAAGTCACTTTCTCATCATATATAGTTTAAACGTCAAGATTTTTTCAAATCCCCTCCTAACATATATATATATATATATATATAGATCGAAGGTCGACATTTGAACAGGGAACCTGTTCTATGAGGGGGGCGGGGAAGATTTGAGAAAACCGTCGTGTGCCGTCCGGAAAAAAACGTAGAAAAATTTCGACCTCCGAGCTCTTTCAAAATTTTTCTGAGTCCCCCACTTATCATAATACATAGCTCGATGATCAAAATTTTTAAAATTTTTCCAAGTCCCCCACCTATCATATACAGCTCGAGATTCGAAAAAATTTTAGACACTCGAACTATATTATACTAGGCTTATAGTAGATCTAGGCCTTCTTCATACTAGCTTTATCTAGGTCTAGGCTTCCTTGAATTCTCAATACCAAATCTAATTTGACTCATGAAACAGATTATCTGCGTTCCTCGTTCGACTTTGTCAAGGAAGCCGTCGTTTTTTCAAGTCCCACGTTTTGGCGGACGACGCCCGTCATTTTTATTCAACTTACCTCCTGATAAAACAGGTTCCCTGTGCCGCCCCGACAACCTAACTTGACAGGAGGGCAAAGTCTAATCTCACCTAACTATAGGAAGGGTACTTGAAAAAATCTAAGGAGTGGAAATCTTCCAAGTCCAGCTTAAGATAGAAATTTGGAAAAATTTGGGTAGGTCAGTTTTTGCTGGACATCACACGGCGCACGGCAAATTCCTCAAAATATCCCCCCCCAAAGAGCAGGTTTCCTGTTAAATTGCACTCGACAGCCAATTTACTTTCACTCTTAATTTCTTGCAATGAGAAGATTATCATCAAATGATTTTGACATGTTCCATGTCTTTTCTCTCGCCGGACCCCGATTTTGAAACTCGCGAGTACACCCCCCCCCCCACCCCCCGTCAAGAGAAATCTCTACCCCGTGGGTGATTCAGAAATTCGCGAGTACACCCCGCGTAATGATGATAAATAATTATATTAATTAATAATTAAATAATTAATAAATAAATGATTAAATAATTAATATAATTAATAATTAGAAAATCTCTACCCCGTGGGTGATTCAGAAATTCGCGAGTACACCCCGCGTAATGATAATAAATAATTATATTAATTAATAATTAAATAATTAAATAAATAAATAAATAAATAAATGATTAAATAATTAATATAATTAATAATTAGAAAATCTCTACCCCGTGGGTGATTCAAAAATTCGCGAGTACGCCCCGCGTAATGATAATAAATAATTAATTAATTAATTAATAATTAAATAAATAAATAAATAATTAATATAATTAATAATTAGAAAATTTTCTAAGTCCCTCTTCCTATCATATATGGCTGGATAGTCGAAATTTTTCCAAGTCCCCTAGACTTGAATTGTCTCATACCATTCCAATACAACAGCGAGACAGGGGGCGAACGAGCGGAGCGAGTTCGCGCTACCTCATATTTCTCATAGAAGACTTATACGACGCCAAGATAGGTAAAGGGGTAAACGAATAATATCTCACGAACACTTGACCTAGTAGAAGCCTAGACTGAAATATTTCAAGATGACTGATGATAAAATATAAAAGACATGGAACATGATTTTCATTTATTTGGCTATGCCAGAAAATTTTTATGTATTTATGTATTTATTTATTTTTTTTTTTTAAATTTTATCCGAGATTTCTATGCAATTTCTGATCTTCAATTATGCGACTTCCTGTCAACTCACTCGCCAAATTATGGTTTAGATCGTTCAATTTAATATTAGAGATATTTCTTTACACAGTATCTCTAAGAAATGAATGTTGTAATACATAATCACAATAAATGCGATATAATTACCCACGAGTAACAAAATTCTCATTACATTGTGAGAAAGCGTCCTCGAAAATAACTTACGATTATTACCACATACGAGACGAACTCCATGACTGTATTCCGATCAGAAAAGAATGCAAGAATATCAAACAATGACAATCTTGACTACACGACACCTGCAATTTTGAATCATGAAGTCTATACACTAGTGTTCTCTCTTTCTACAAACAATTAATTCGTATACTAATGATCTCTTTGTATATTGTGCACTTTTTTTCCATAACTCGCTCGACGAGAAGAATTTCACGCATCTTGGTTTCTACTCCAGATACCTTTTCGGCCACTTCTAATTAAAGAAGACTCGTATTATACATAAGCTATTTGAGTGTTTTTCCTCAAATTTCATCCATTGTTTCCATAAATTCTGACAAGAGAATAATGAGTTTTGCCTGGAATAGGCGAAATGTAAACAATCAAGGATTAAAATTGTGATTTATACGTTCATTTTCCACTAGGTGATACCCAACTGTGTTCATAAAAAAAAATGCATAATTTCCCACAATTGAACGCTTTCAACAATGCGTACGCGTATTACATCATTTTGAAAGCTTCTTGTTAACATTTTTCTTTAGTGACGATAGAACATTCGTGGATGGTGGCCTGATCATTCAATATATTGTATAATTCTCGACACTCGAATGAATCGAATATATATTTATTGATAGGAAAAAAGAGAAGTACCTACACCTTCGCACACAACTATTTTCGAGCGAACAAATAGTAGTTAAAACATGATAAATATCGTTTTGGAATGAACGAGTACCTCACCCGCACACAAGCTCGGGTTTAATAAGCAGCACAATGTTACAAGAATTGTGTTTATGAGCGTGGGAATGGCATTTCAGTAATTCTGTTCGTGCTCAGTATTTCTAATAAAGTACGGCGCACTTCATTCACGGGTACTTGAATCGTGCGATAGCATTACGTAAATAATACGAAAGTTACTTGCTTGGGAGTCGAGCGAATAAAAAATTATGATACGGATTTACTTGGGCGACAGATAAAACAAAAAACTGTATACTCAAGCTTAAATTTTCTCGCATGAAAATTGAGAATCGCTGAAACTTATCAACTTCTATAACATTGGAAATATAAGTAACCTTCTGAAAGCGATAAGTTTTTTAATTTCTCAAGTAGGTACAAAATTTGAGAATGTCAAATTTTGACGATTCTATAGGCCTACATTTTCGAGCACTGGTGCCTAACCAGCAAAGTAGGATTACATTCAAATATTTTCCCTTCTCGCGTTCTCAAATGAACAGAATATATACGTACCGTTCGAGTAAAATTCCAGATTTTTATTTTGTAATAAAGTTGGGTGAATAGCAGTTGAAGGTTGATAAAATCCGTACGCAGGAAGCCAACTGTTGGTACCTTGTTCCGTGTTACTTTCATCAGTCAGATCATTGCTATTACCCGAACGTTCTAATTTTTTCGACCAATCGGCGAACGCAATTTCTTCGGTCATTTCGAATTCCAGATGACGGTCTGACAAATGAATCTATATTAGTTCAACAAATTCGCTTATTCAGCTCACGTCCATCTGTAACGGAAAAATACACACGGAAATAATTTCAAACGATTCGATACATAAAAAATTGATGGTCCAGACATTATCGTGTTAAACCGACAAGCACTTGGTCTAGTGCGAATCATAGTATAGGTAACTAAAAAATATAGTGTCTTCTTTTCTCAGTTCGACTGGACGTAGACACGATACATCATTCATCAACCGCATTAGCGCAAAAACTCATCATAATTTTCAACAGTAGAAGTTGTAATGTAAATTGTGCGACTAAACTTCGACTTCCGTTCACGATCGAAAAGGGATACGCAAATTTGAATGATAGGTTTTAACAAATGTCGAATGGATCCTCCACCAACAGGGTCAGGAATATGAAACGGATTATAGCCAAGAATAATGTGAGTTTTTCGCCTGAGATTTTTTGACATGTTTCATATCTGACCTTCCCACCTGACTCTGAAATTTACGTCCATACGTCTGGTTTTATGACCATACTTTTCTTTGACTTATAGTAGATCTTTACGTATACAGTAGAAGGCAAAGAAGGGCTCCAAAACCCTAGTATAAAGCAATACTAATTCTATACTAGGCTGATATTAGGTCGCCTCCTCCATACTAGATGTAGGACCTAATAATCCTGTTTCCTGTATCCCTTCTCTTCCTACTATTGGTCCATACAATCATGTCATCAATCGTGACCCTGAGGCCTCCACCAGCTATGACTCCATCAGCAGGTGATGTCATCAACTGTCACTCTGTGCGTAATTCTGAAATTTGCGAGTTCAATTCACTTCCCCTCATCCTTGCAATCTATAAGTGGTTTAATGTAGGCTTTTATACTGCTGTATGTATGGGTCATGTTAGGTCTGGTTTCATGAAGGCTAACAGTACGTCTAGTATAGTTCAGTATACTGTATAGGCCAGTATAATGTGGACTAAGGCAGGAAAACCGGAACCGGGGATCAAAACAGGAACCGGTCCCAGAACCGTTATTGTTTTGTCCAAAGAACCGGAACCGAAAAGAACTGGATCCTGAAATCTGGGCCAAAAACTGGAACCAAAAAGAACCGTATCTTGAGATCTGGACCAAGAATCGGTACCGTGAGGAACCGGATCATGCAATGTGGCCCAAGAACCGGAACCGAGGAGAACCGTTTAGAAAATAATGAAGATTCTCACCTGTGGGGGTGGACAGGGGTACCGACAGAACCGGGAACCAAAACAGAAACTGGTTTCAGAACCGTTATTTTTTGTCCAAAGAACCGGAACCGAAAGGAACCGGATCTCGGAACCTGGCTCAAGAACAGAACCAAGGAGAACCAGATCCTGAATCTGGCCAAAGACCCAGATCCGAGAAGGACCGGATCGTGAAATCTGGGTCAAGAATCGAAACCGTGAAGAACCGGATCCTGCAATGTGGCCCAAGAACCGGAATCAAGAAGAACTGTTGAAAAAATAATATAGGTTCTCACCCCTGGGGAGGACAGGGTGCCGGTTGAATGGGGAACCAAAACAAAAACCGGTTCCAGAACCGTTATTTTTTTGGCCAGAGAACCGGAACCAAAAAGAACCGGATCTTGAAATCTGGCCCAAGAACCGGAACCTGAAATCTGGGCCAAGAGCTGGAACCAAAAAGAACCGGATCTTGGAATCTGAGCCAAGAATTGGAACCGTGAAGATCCGGATCCTGCAATGTGGCCCAAGAACCGAAACCAAGAAGAACCGCTTAAAAAATAATAAAGATTCTCACCCCTGAACTAAGAAATAATACCCCAATTCTGAAATCTGCAAGTATGACGTCATCAGCCGTGACCCGGAGGCCTGGTATGAGAGAGAATCGAGTAGTATAGACCTAGTACGATGGAGAATGTTGAGAGGCTTACTCGAGGAGTGAGCGACCAGGCAGCCGTCACGGCTACTGATGATGACGTAACAGACATCTATCATGGAGGGTTATACGTCACGAGCTAATGACGGCACTAATGTTGATATCCGTATGAGGATAGATAGCTTATCTTACAGTACACCGCGCCTATAATAATCCATGAACGGGAACGAACGAGCGGAGCGAGTGAGCCCCCCCTCCCACGGGCGAGATAGCCCAACTTACAGTTCGCCACGTCTTTATTAATCCACCTCTCCTTCGCCCCTCGTAAGGAAGACATGTCAAAATGTATCATACCAAAAACGTGACAGCACACCGCGCCTATATTGGTCCAGCAACCCTCTGTGAGAGAAATTTACAAAGGAGCCAGCCTATAATTTCATCCTAGAGCAGCCGTGGCCTTACAATATAAATGGGGCTATTCACTAGTAGACATGAAACGTGACCTTCGTTTATTTGGCTCTGCCAGAAAATTCAGTTTTTAAATTTCATTCTTTTCACTGCACTCGGGTTATGAGCTTGATGATGAATCGAATTTGCTGCTTAAGATAAGAGATGATGTTGGTTATCGGCGAGAATTGTTTTGACGGGTGGTGAAATTTGGTGGGTGTGGCGGAGAGAGGCTGAAGATAGGCCTGCGAAAATGTAGGTGACTGTGAGGGGGGAGTCGAGGCTACAAAATTCGTATGGGAGCGGGAAAAGCTTGGAAAGAAGGTGGGCGTGTGTGATTCGCACGTAACCGACCAATTCGGAGACGTGTGCTAGAATTTCGTGACGGCGGGATTCTTGGTACGACGAAGCCCACACGAATGGTAATGGTTTTAATTGGGATGATTCGTTTGATGAGATATGAGTTTGCCAGAATGTTATCCATTCGTCCGTGATTTTAAGATGGATGGCATGGGTGAAATCATTTTTAGTGCGAAGAAGAAAAGAGTTGATTTGTGGAAGTTTTGTGGTATCTTTGGCGGCCAAATCGACTCCTTCATTAACTTGGATCCCGGTATGGCTGGGGACCCAGATGAAAGTTATGTCGTAATGAGCGAAGGAAAGAGTTATGAGGAGAGAATGGATGCGTGAGATACGCGAGTGTGTAGAGTATACATTGCGAATTGCCGCGTTAAGGCGGATAAGGAGTGAGTGGCGATCAGAAAAGTGCGGTTTGGTGGGAAGGCAAGGATTAGTATTGTATGTAAGCATTGAAGGGCTCGGACTTTGGCTGTTAAAATTGATATGGATTTGCGGTATCGATGAGGTTAGATTTTGTCGCCAATTGAAAACGAAAAATCGACTTCGTTTCGATTTTGGATCCACCTATGAAACAAAGGGTAGTGTTGAGAAAAGAGTCAAGCAATTCTAGAAGGAGGCAGAGGTAAATTACGGGGTTGGTCGATTATTCAGAGAGTTGATATAGTTTTTATATTATTTTGGGTGTAGGTAACGACGAAAGGGGGTAATGTGTAAATCGAGGACTAGGCAATGGAAGTGAATTTTTCAGAGAAGGGAATGGGTCACAAAGGAGAGCATGTTGTTGAAAGTATTACGATAAGTAGAACGATTTGGAGTGGAATCAAAGAGAATGTTGTGAACTGGAATTCGAAGAAGTTGTAAAACAGGAGGTGAGGAATTACCTGATCCGGCGGCTAGACTTGGAGCCACCCGAGCGAATGCAAATGGCGAAATTTTGAACTGAGTCTGAAGCGAGTCCGTACATAGGTAATTCATAATCTAGAATAGATCGGACTAGGGTATACCATCGAGTACAAAAGTATATGATACACATCCCATACAGAAAAGAGTATCAAAGCGAGGAAACGTACAGATCTTGTGAAAAACATGAAAAATTATCAAGTATACTGGTTTTATTTCCATTGTATTTGTAATTGTGGATCACATACGCATCAAACATAATAGGCCGGATGGCTGAACAATTCTTTTTTTATAAACATGCAAACAATAGTCATCGAATCAATATTCAATATGAAAAAGAGAAACAAACTGAAAAATGTCAAGTTCAAAATATAAATTTGAACAAAATTCAGGGCAGAAGATAATCAATTTTGTACCTCTATGGTGACCACATTTTTCGCATCTTACCCAAGTCTCTCTACTCAGCACATTTTCTGTCTACCGTTAAGGAGACTTGCGGAAAAATACTTTGTACAGTTCGAATTATTTTCCAGAACTTTCTTTCATTCTTCTTTTAGTTTTTTGAAAGATAAAAGTAGTAAATACTCGTACTTTCCGGTGGCCTATTTAGCAACCTTATCTAATCCATTTTTGTTTTGACAAAATACAAAGCAATGTCGGGCCAATTTAGCCACAATCAAGTCAGCCTGAGGGGTGGGGTCTTCAAAGAAACTTTTTAAAATCTTATTTTGCATGAAAATGTGAAATTTTGTAAAATATTGTAATGATAAGAATACTAATTCACCTGCATTAACTAGTATAGTAAGTGGAGCGTCACCTATTGCAAGTTTACCCCGCAAATTCTTTCTCTATAAAATCAGGTAGAAGTCAAAGTCAATGACGTAAAACAAAGATAAGTTCTACATTCGTTCTCGTGTTCATAAATATGTATAAGTTATCTAATGAAGAACTGCGATACCACAGAAGTAATAAAACAAAATTTTTCACATGATACATCTTCTTCGAGTGTAGTAATTTGTTTACAGATGCGTACATGAAAATAGAGCACCTTGATATGATAAAATACGAGTAATATAATAGTTTTATTATAGCATTCAACGAACCATTCCGAATCTTGGCACATTCTGTACACTTATCCCAAAATTTTTTTTGAAAATCATTTTGTACTTCTACCTTCTATCTCTCATAGCACGAAAAATCTGATCAACAAAACTTGTTCGTAATGAAGACTTGCACATTGAACCTTTCTGATACAATTCGTTGCCAAGATGAAAATGTATCAGTTTTTCAAGAAAGATCTCTCCTGAATTTCTCTCAATCTATCGGCGAGCTTGGTTTTCTAGATACTATTGTAGTCCGCCATTAGATCATTATCTGTACAAAGTACACAACGTAATGAAAATACATGAATCTTTTACAAAGTTCAAGGTGCTCACGGTACATCTGATGCTTTTTGTCAAAGTACAATCATGGAAAGAAACGAAAAATTGAAAAAATATTTGTTCGAAATCAATAGAAAAAGTTAAGATTTCACAATTCCGGCCAAGATTTTCTGATTTTTTTGGACTCCTCAACTTCCATAAAGTGATGTCCTGGTTAACGACAACTTTTAAATTCCTTCAGGTGGAACTCGTTTAGTTCAAGATATACAGAGTTCAGATTAAGAAAAAGCTGAGCTACACTATCACATGCTTAACCTCATTTCATTCATTTAACATGGTACAAACTAATCTCAAAGAAAGTTTAATCCACATTCCAAAATTCTACAACCTTCTTTCTTACGTTTGCTCCTGTTAAGATCCCTAGACATCTATTGAACGGAAAGATAAGAGGATTGTTAAAGAATAGGTCCACTATTAAGGACGCACTGACAGAATCTCAACATGAACAGATCACGAGAAATATCCATTTATTCGAGTCTGGAAGGTATTGTAAAAAAAACCCACGCGTGTAAAAACAGGAGATGATACCTAAAAGTTTCGTTCGCAAAAGATAAGTTCAGGCTCGCTCTACCCATTTTTTATATTTCTCTGTTGAACTTACATTATAATTTTTATTGTTGACAATGGTATTTTTCTCATATTCAGACATTTAAAAAGTATGCAGAGCAACAACTCATAACCACTCAATTCATCAAGGGTATACAAATTCATCTCAAAGGAAGCTTATCCGCATCCTAAAGCTCATGAAGTTAAATGGGAAGTTCATTCGAACTGTCTTCCGGTTCAATAACACGTGCAAAACACTGCCTGTTTGTACTAGGAAATTTCGGTGGAAACTTCACCTTTGCGTGAATGAAATTCGATAATATATTATCCAAGCAAGGTAGCCTTTAAAAACGTTGGAAATTAGAAGAGTCTAAGAAAAAATTGAAATTTGTTCGACCCACTTTTCAGTTCTCTCAACGGAACGTAGGCACGAAATAAATTATGATTTATGCGAGATACAGATCGCTTCTAAGAAGGGCAAGTCGAATCTTAATACAGCTGAATTTTGACAAAATAAACGATGCTGAACGACTTCTAACATCTTCCTCTACCTTCAAATACGAGCTGAATGAATTCCAGAATGGCAAAACTGGAGATAACAAATCTTGAACGCACCTCAAAGGGTGCTTTTGATCGACGCATTCAAATAAAGATTCATATTTAATACATCGTTCATTAACGGTTTCTCCATTCCACTGAGGAAGAAATCTTATACGTGTTTAGAGTAGTACTACTATTGGAATTTCAAGCAAATAAAGTTGGGCAGGTATACGTGAAAGATTCTGCGGAAACGATTTTTCAAAAGCTTCGTCAATAGTCGAGATATGGGCTGCGATCAACCTCATCTATTTTTCTACTGTTTTTTTACACTCTCTGAGAGTTACGAGATATACGGATATGTTTTGAAGAGCCGAATCGAGCAATGATCATGAATTTTCCCGATGTGGTAACGTAACCACCCTCCGATAGTGCTTTCATCCACTATGACAGAATTGTTCAATCATTCAGATCAATTCGTTCTAATAAGGCTTCAACAGTTCGTATTCGCATTCACTTTTGAGTTAACATTCTCCAGCACTCCTCAAATACTACGGTGCATACACCGCCTAATAAATCAAGTACAATGTCTGCGATACAATCACGTCGAATGTAGACCTACTTCTCGCGCAGAGAATGTATTTTCATTTCTACTTATCTTATTTATACCTGTAAAAGTGTACTGACATAATGAAAAATTAAGAAGAAACCCGAATCAATGTCGTATCAGTCCCCACCCCAAATTTAATTGATGAATACCGTAAAGAAGTAATGACATACATTTTCGAACCAGTTGCTCGTATGTACTGTACTTCATTTGACTCAAACAATAGAAATTTGGTATATTTTAATTTCGACCACACATCGTTTCTAGATCGTACCTAATGCTACTGTGATACCATTTGTAAGAACATTTTAGTACGTACTGGCATAAATGAGAATGATCCGTTTCTGGAAATACCGAAAAATCCAGGCTAATTTTGACTCGTTGAGTAATCGGTAAAATTAAGTATGACATAAGGTATCTGTCATAAAACTTACCTCAAGCACAATGAATACGATCTGTAGAACCTGTTCATCGACGTGATGCTGCGATCATATAGGAATGATCCTAAGAAAGCTGGGTTTTAAACAATGAAATCGATCGCACATATCCGAACTGTTAATTATTTCGAATGTAACGACGTTAATCGTTTGATTAGCAAACCGCCCGAACAATATTCAACTAAACTACACAAATATCTATCTTCGACGAGTTCACTAAACACTATCACTGGAGTAAATATGAAATTCAGTTCGCGTTGCTAGAATAATAAAAATTGGAGTATAAAATAAAAAGAACACAAACGAATGAACACAAAAACACTAATCACTGAAAAAGTGAACAGTGAACTCGATTAACATGAAAGGAACATGGAAAGCAACCTGCATAACCTAGTACATACCATCCGGCACATACACAGGTACGTTGCATCGAGTCGTACTCGTACAAAATCTCGCGCATTCTTCCTATCTTCTCTCTCTGTCTTACCCACATCATTCTGAACCACTCTCCCTCATCCTCTCTCACTCGCTCTTTCTCATTACTCGGTACGTACGCGTACTGTATCTACAACGAGTCGTTTCTGCGCATGAACTCGATGAACCAGCTCTGCCGAATGATCTAGGCTCATTGTACTGCACTTGTGGGAGTATTTTTCATTTTCCGCTTGGTTTGACTGGAGAGGAGAAATTGTCCGAGAGAACTAAAAAATACGTAACGTTTCCATACGCGATTCTGCATCTCTACTCATCTAGGCTACTTCTACTACAGCAGTCAGTACAGTCTGACTATAGGCTCACAATGGAGTCAATGAACGGTTATGAGATGAGATATTCTTCATTAGATTAAAATAATTCAAGTTTAAAATCAGTTTAAGAGAAATCATGAACATCGAAGACTAAAGAAATTAATTACAATCATGAATAAATACAATGAATGAGAAATAAAATTAAATCAGCTGAGTTGGTTGGTAGGTTACCTTCGATTTTCAATTTCTCCATTCTCTGCGGCGCTCGAAACGTTCATCGCTACTGCTGCCCTCTAGCGGATTTTTCATTTCATTTTTTCAGAGACCCCTTTTGTTGATGTTTTCGATTTTCACGCTTTTTACGATTGATGATGATAACTTGATGAAAGAGTCAAGAGTGCAAATTTTTTGGAGTGTTCAATAATTGTTGGGATGAGTGGAGTTCTGACATGACAGTACCTATCGAGTGATTTTCGAAAAATAAACTGAAGGTCGTAGAGTTTTCGTCGAAATAATGTATAATTAGAGTATTCACGAACCAAATTCCTGTCCTTAAATTGGCCAAATGGCTCACCTTATGTTAACGTGCTTTAGAAATTGCTTCGAAACTGGAGGATTCCATACGACCAAGATTAGTGATAAAGATAATGATCCGATTTACTTGGATACGAGTTGTGTTGGTAATTAGATTTGAAGATATTCTGTAAAATATGTTCTATTTGAACAACACCGGGTAGTACGTCTACTCTTGTTTCAGGTCATGAAGTAGTAATTATCAAGGATGGACTTCGAGCGTGTGGAAGTGGCGGTGTTTTAGGAACCGCTCCTCTAGTACAAGATAAATCGTATTTCGAAGTCAAAATACAACAATCAGGTACGGAAATCCTGCAGTAATGTAATCGTTTAAGCGTATTAAGATATCGCGGTGGTGATGGAAATTAGAGATTTGATGTGAATAGCGATCGATTCGTACAATTTTGTACGCATTATGGTGTTCTAACTTACTAGAAAAGTTTCTACCTTATGTTCAATTACTTTAGGTCACTGTTTGCAGAAATTTGTTGAAGAAATACAGGAGACATACTTCTCAGAAAATCATTAAAAGGTGGTCGCATCTTGTAATTCATTGTTAGTCAAGCCTTTTCGTAGCCAGATCGCGTATCAGTACCTCTTGATAATCACTGATACTCGTCGTAAATCAGACGCATTAACTGGTCACAATAACCAGCAGTCTTTTGTTCTGAATCTCCCTACAATGGAATCGATTTTCTAAATTATCTCTCAGTTCTGTTTTTGTCCATTAATTTTTGTTTATTCTCGATTTTTCCTCAATTGTTGAGCTGATCATCAAAATTCTTAAGTATTGATCTTAAAAATTTTTGCAGGAATTTGGGGTGTCGGATTAGCTACGAGAAATTCTGACCTAAATACCGCTCCTGGAGGAAATGATGCCGAGTCGTGGGTCTTCTCGTACGATGGTGTCCTACGTCATAATAAGAAAGAGCTACAAACTGTGACTAAACGAGCGACTGAAGGCGATATAGTTGTAAGTTTTACTTATTTTTGAAATTCTTCCAGTACATATTGTTTATTTTTATGATATTGCCGGAAAAGTGCGAAAAAATGGAAATGAAATGATGGAACAGTCGCTTGTCAATTTGTCGTAAAATTTATTTGAAATAGTTTCTATTAAAAAGAATTGAGAGCTTACGTGACTAAAAAAAAGTTATTTACGTTATCACGAATCGAAAAATTCTTAGTAATAATTCTTCATGAACATTCCATCTTGATCTATATTTCTCCTCTTTGCTTATCTAGTATTGAAGTAAGAAAATTTTGCCATCCCAGTCGATAAGCTCTCATTAATCGAAAATATCGTCGTTTCACGATGTACATTAATCATCTCAAATAAATTGTAGTGCAATTTAGAAATATTAATTTGTTCTATGTGCTCTATTTGTTTATTTAAATTATTTTTCTTTTTGAAGGGCGTATCTTTCGATCATATTGAACTGAATTTTTACATCAATGGCGTTTGTTTGGATGCCCCCATTACAGGTATTCGCGGTACTGTATATCCAGCTATTTATGGTAAGAAGAAGTGAAGATTGTATTTTTAAGATTAAGCGATGTGTTTTCTTATCACATCATCTATTCGATTCAAATTTTTCAAAAATTCATGTTACCTTGCAATTTGCAGTTGATGATGGCGCTATAATGGATATAATTTTAGATAACTTCGTATACTCTCCACCTAGTGGATTCCAACGAATAATGATCGAACAGTCTTTATTGTAATTTATTCTACTCTATTCATTATTTTGTTGTACGTTCCTTGATTCTAAAAGACCTTCATACTTAAGTACTTTCCGTGTACCAAAATATTAATTTTAAGGTGTGGACATGATTCTTATGAATGATTTTTCAGTTTGTATGTATTTTTGTGTATTTGTTTAAAAGTTACCCTAATTTTATTATTATGGACCATCGAAAACGCATTGTCTCCTTTATATCATTTAACGTTATTATAATTATTCTGTTAGTTTTAATGATATGGATTCGATACAATTTTTCCCATCATTTTCTATAATTTTACATATATTTTTTAATTGATAGAAAAATTAGAAGAAACTGAGATTTTAAGATGTGCGTTTTTATTGAGAGTTGTAGCGAGTCTTTTTGATGTTTGACCATTATAAAACCTGAGGTTTAATTTTTCTCGAAACAAATTTTTTATTCGTGCCGTCAGTTTTCAGCATTCTATGGCAGTTCGTGTAGCGAAGAGAACAAAAATAAACAAGAATACCGTTCGACCTACTATATCGAACTCGAGAATTAGAAACTTCAGAATGTGACTCGCTAGCTTTGATAATAATGATTTTACACAGGTATTTATCATATTTTCTTCCGAGTGTGAAAAGTTGGATGTAGAAAATTGCATAATTCTTGGAAACGTTACTGACTTGGAAATTTTTAGACAATGTGACAGACCCCGCTTGAAGAAAAGAACTAAAAAAGTTTTACAGTCACATAATTGAAACTGATTTTTAAAACTGAAATAAGATACCACGACTGTAATAATTGATGAAAGTCAAGGATATTATATTATTATTTCTACTGTAATAATGAGTATACTCGAGAAGTGTTTTTATGCTTGAATATAGACTTCAAGAAGAATACAAATTGAAAATATTAAATTCAAAGCTTCTTTTGCGCATTATCAAAGATAAGTCATGTTTCTGCTTGTTGATGATGAAGAAACTAACTTATAGTACTCAGTGATTCCGTGAAACACGAAATTTATTTTTATATTTTTTACGCTCTCCACGTAATTACATATATTGGAGAACTCACCAAGTCCACTTTTGTCGCCCGGTAAAATTCAGCGACAACAAATGTCTCGGTTGGCAGAATTCATCAAGTATTATGTATGAATAATGGTAAGTATCTCAGTCGTTTATTCATTCTGCATACAACTAGATCTTGAAGAATTAATACGAACGGCTTGTCCATGGCATTATTTCAATGCTTGTTTTGAATTTTAGATTCGAGGTGGAAATAGTAAACGCGCATTATGTAGGTGCTTATTATTTGAGGGATCAATCAGAATATTCCTACGACCTCCTTGAGATTAGTCTATTTGTGACATGCAACTGTTATCTAGGTTGTATAAGCAAATACCTACTCTAGAAAAATGAACTCAAGAGAAACATTTCAACAAAAGGTATTTCAGGGACAAATTTTCTGTCATACTTCTATTCTTTCAGAAGTTCTTGTATGGTGCAAAGGACATTTTTGTGACAGATTAATGTCATTCTCCTGACAAATGAATAAAAGTTCGCCGTAAAACGCAGAAATGAGACTGTCTGTCGCTATTTTTTCGGCTGAAGCAATCAATCGATTTCAACCGTATGAGAAGGACAGAATAAGTATGCAATTTGAAATATTGGAACTGCCCTACATTAATTATAAGAAGCTGAAACTTGAAAAATTAAAAATATCCGAGAAAATCGACTGAGATATGGACCCTATTAAGCCAAACCCAACCAAGTGATATGACAACAATCTAGAGAAATGTTCCTTTACTAGAAGCGAAGATTCTCCTTTTCGCCAGGTCGGTATCATGTCGCTTGGTTGGGTTTGGCTAAAAAGGGTTCATATTAGCGTAGGTAAGCTAGTGTTAGTGTATGTGTGAAAAAACCAGTCGATAACAATGCGCAGGTAAACTCTAGGTAAGTACTTGTAAAATACAGGACCTTCGAGGTTGGGCCGCGAAACAGCCAGAACACCTTTAGCAATACCTAATGTAGAAATAGAGCTGTCGATAGTTGAAAATATTTCCACTCATCACTTGCATCTGATCGTCACATAATATTGTGCATGATTCGAAAGTCAAAATTTTTGTAAAACCTCTAACTTGAGATTTGGTCGCACGACAGACAATTTTAACAAAACAACCCCCTTGATAAAACAGCGGTTTCCTGTTAATAATGTACGTATCGCAGGATGATCGTAGGTACCGCGACTGTATCATATAGAGCCAAATTTTACAGAAATAACTCTTATAAGACTTATATTTCATTTTAATATGAGTTAGTCATGCTTGAATAACTATACGAGTAGGTAGTGGAGCTTATCCTCAACGAATGGAACGAAAAATTTAGAAGCGAAATATTGTAAGACCGAGACCGGGGTCTCAGTTCTCAGTGGGTAAAATAGTCTCGTATCTGAAGTTAATTACCTGTCAATTTTTTTGATGTTTCCGTTGCTTTTTCAGCGATTGTTACGTTTGCTAACGAAGGTCCGAATACGAATTTATTTCGCCCATACCGAAAACCCTTTTTCCCGTCTCAACCCACGGCTTTGCTCAACCTCATTTCCGCAAACTAGTACCACTAAACTTTTTCTTTCTCGATCACATTAATTCATTTTTTATTTTCAAGTTTTCAAGCTTGTCTGTAAAAGACGTGCAGAATGTAAATACGATATTAGCGCTCACAGCGTTGCTGATCGTCGTTTCAAATAAAGTACCAAAATAAAATACAATCTTGTCTTGAATGATGGTGTCTATGGAATCCCAGCTTAGGGGGGGCTCGGGTAATTCAATGAATGTCACATGACCCTTGATGTACCAATAAACGTATTGTATTTTTCTCATTCAATATGTTTCCTCTTTGTAGCTGTAGGTTCAATCGTACACACACTGATGTATATACTCCAGTACGATGGTAATTATGAAATTTTCATTAATTTACTTTTCTATTGTTTATAAGATGTTCGAACTGAATCGGTCTTGATTATTCCGAAATAATGTGCGTACGTTCGAATCCGCGATGATTATTTTTCTAAAATCGAGTTAAAAACAATTTTCTTAAATTCTCTCGTTGTTGATGTTCTATCGATTTTTTCAAGTTCTCTAGGTCATGATGTGAGTATATTATTTTGAAGCACCAATTTTTAAATTTTTTGTCCAATGTACTACGTCAAAGGAACTGTTGTTTATGATGAGCTTCTACCGAGAAATTTTACAAGCATTTATCCGATCGTATTTTGGCGCCCCGCAGCCCTGATCACTGATGCACTCTGTCTACTCTTTTACTCTGAATACTGTATTTTACCTCGAGTTTCGTTCGATGTTTAATCGACGTTTGTTGAAGCGACTAATCTTCTCCTTTCATGAAAGAATTTTAAGAGATATTATCGTACCCAACAACTTCGAAAAGCTTCGTGCGCAGTGTTTATATTTGTTATCATTTTATCGTCTTCACTATAATATTGTTCTGAGATAACGAAATCGTGTGTTCCTCTTCGTAGGTAGCATGAGTCATTCTTTTACATCGAAAAGAAATGACGAACTCACGTCCTAGGAACCAAATACGTCTTGAATAATTCGCGTGCCAATGCCCTGGAAGGTTCGTGAATTCCTTGTGAAGAGGCACTCGTCAAATTCCTAATAAAATGAAGCCGAACCCGGGACCTGTCGACGTTCTTCATAATGGTATGAATCCAGACGCACGAAACTCAATGCAAGCGAGTTACAACATATCGACGGTTTCCGAGGCGACCCGGGAATCATCGTTGTCTTCCGTTCGTAAACTACCCAAAAAGAGGAAATTTGATCCCAGCGAACTCGAGGATAATCCGATAACGGAAAATGTTGCTATATCCGTTACTGATAATCATTCTTCGGCTACCATTACTACTACCAGCGCCATTAACGCTAGTCCACCGCAGTCCATTGCTGTCGATTATTCTTGCATCACTCCTAATAATAGCGTCCACTTTCCAAACAGCAGAAATTTACCGGTTCTGAAAACATTGCCGCCGAAGTTAGAACCGTCTCATTCATTCTATCAAGATACATCTATGAGGCAAGATTACTATCCCCAAAATTCCATTTCTTCGGTACCAACCGTTAGCGTAAAAATTGAATCATCCGATAAACTGAGTATTGCCTTACATGAGTGGATTGATCATCGCGTCTTAGCAAAAAGGAACGATATGTACTTCCCGGGAATAATTAGAAAAGCCGACTCAACAGTTGGTAATATTTGGGTAGAATTCGATAATAATGCGGAAGATTTAGTATTATATCTGGATGTTTTACATGCTGGTCGTTACGATATCATTAGCGATGCTAGTCCATCGTTGTCTCAAGTTACTGTCGGCAGTCGAGTTTGTGTTCGTACCAGTGGTTCACTCGTCGATGATAAACAACTCCAAGCGAGAATTTTCGTCGAAGGTACCGTGTTCAGAATATTGCCTTCTCCGACAAGATTCGTCATCAAGTTGACCGGCTCGGAGAATAAAGAATACATAGCCAGCAGAGCCGATATTCGGTTATTGCAACCGCCATGGTCCGATGAGCTTGAAAATGATGTTCAAGACGAACTTCCTCCGCCATTGTTACCATACGGAAATCTTCCCTCTTGTAGCACGAGCGATAGTTTATCAACGAGCACTCCAAATGCGTATCAGACGAATTCTAGCGCATCAATGGAGACAGAATCGCTGAAAATTCATTGCAGAAGCGCTGCCACCTCACCGTTACATGTTACCACGAATAATTTGAATCCAAATTGTTCCAATATAATTTCAAATGTGAATAATGTTGACGAGCAGAAACGACGTCATTTCGACGAATATTGCGAGAGTGACGATGATTTAAGGCGTGAGAATATCATGTTTTGCCCCCTCGATGCAGGTAAATGTTTACATACTCTCAATTTCTGCCGCGAAGGTCGAAATTCGCACGCTTTCCGTTTATTGTTTCAGAAAATGGTAAATATTTCTCGGGTAATAGTAGCAAGCGCAGCAGTGTTCAAAGTCGCGGAAGTACCTCTAGTATTGTGGATTATACTCCTCGATCTACCCCTGCGACTCCTAGGTGAATTAATTAGCTAATTTTTGTATTGAAAAATACCGAAATTCGAAAGTATCTTATTCTGAATTATTTGTTTTCAGCGGATCTCAAAATACGACACCGCACAAGTACAATAAAGGTGATGTCGTATCAACTCCGAGTGGTGTTCGGAAAAAGTTCAACGGAAAGCAGTGGAGAAGATTGTGTTCCAAAGAGGGCTGTACAAAAGAATCGCAACGTCGGGGTTACTGTTCTCGTCATTTGAATCTGAAGGATTGTTTACTTCGACCCGCCACAACTGTGCCATCAATGTTTGGCCGGTAATTTTCGTAAAATGAAATTTCATTTTATTCGTGTAATATTTCGCCTCCTAAGATTTGAGTATTTTCACAGAAATCGACGGAATAATAGAAGTGCTTTAGATACTAGTGAAGAAACTTCGCTAGATTCGGAAACATCGCCGAACAGTAACGATCGCAGTAGATTGACTGGTCGCTTTGATTCGGATGAAACTGAAGCGGCGAATATGTTAGGTACGTGTAAATTAGAATACGAAGATAATTTCTAAAAAAAAAGAACTGTTGAAGAATGAAAAACTGCTCTTCTCTCACGAGGTTAGAGGATACTTTTTCTTGTGCTAAAGTTGATCATACCTAGGGTACCAGAGATTCGAACGAAAAGCAGAAATGTTTGTTGATAAAATTTTAGTTTTTTGCGCTTGTTCTCATTTCATTTTACCTTTCTTCAGTTTCTTTAGGCAGTTCACGATGCGGTACGCCGTCGTTCAATTCTCCTCGCGCTCCAACTTATTCCCCTGGCAATGCTAGCTTACAGTCTCCATTGACGGTTGTACAAAATATTGGCAGTACACAATACACTTTCTTGCCTATCAAGGGTAATCACAGTTCACCTACCGTCATCGAACCTTCATCCGTTGTGCAAATAACGCCGAAACCTTTGATCAAGTAAAGATTCGATTTCTTTCAAATTCAATTACAAAGGAAACCGTCTGAATATTTAATTTTTCTACCTTTCAGACCACAAGCAAGAACCGGGGACATTTCTGCAACTAATTCTTCCGTCAATAATTCTCAAATGCAAGCTAGCGTAATACGAATTTCCCCGCAAGTGCCTCCACCTGGGCACAATGTTCATACCTACGTTACACCAATGTCTAATAAAATCGAAGGATCAAAACCGTCAATTCTGTTACCGATCTCGCAAAGTAATATTTTGGAACGAGCTTTGACATCATCTGAGGTATGAATCGTATTGAATTATTGACTTTTTTACATTCATTATAATCGCAAATCGATCGTTGGCGAACTCGTTCTCGGATAAGAATTTTTACTTCGTGAATTTCGTTCATTAGCGAACACGTTCGGAGACTTTGCAATTGAAAAAATATGTTTGAAACAGAAGAGTGATTTGTTTAAAAATGTTAAAAATGTTTCTCATACTGTCGCACGGAAGATGATTGATGTATGTGAGCCTTGTTATCATAAACGACGAACCAGAGGAAGTCCATGGTTGTGAAGAAAGAATCTCATTGTATTAGACCCGTTTCTCAAGATTGTTGTTTTAAAAATTTCACTGACCTGAATTATGTCCATTTTTTTTGTGTACGGCAACATGATACCCAATGCCAATTCATATGTTTGAAACAATTCATTCGAGGTATGGTAACCCTGGATTTAAGGGGCACGCTCAAATTGCCGCCTATTTTTTATTGATCTCGGATCTTTTTAAAAATCATCTTTTCAACTTATATCACCTTACAGTTTTATTTTTATTTTCCTCTTGAATTGCAGATTGATTCGGATACCAACGGAAGTATGCGCAAAACCGCTGAGATGAATGCGAAGCTCGGTATCACTCAACACCACCGCGTTCAAGGAACACCGAACGTAACTCATGGGCAAAGTAACGCATCGAGTATCCAGCATTCCGTCGTCGTAGCTCCAGGCTCTGTAGTGCAGGTAATGACCGCGAGTTTTAAATCACATTTGAAGTGTTTATTTACAAATTTGAAGAAAATTCTTACGTTCATTTTTTAGGTTCGTAAAATAAAAACCGTCGATGTTGTAAATTTTGCGCAAGCTGATCAGCCGACGAAAGTTCCCTACTCTTCGAATATCCTGAACACCGCGAATGATTCCGTTCACCTTAACGGACCGATAGAATCAACTCAAACGATGAATATTTCTCGTAATCCAGTTATCCAACAAATTATTGTACAGCCCACTGAATTGCTGCCAGTGTTACCTGTTCCGGACTCCAAATCCGAAGCAACAGAAGAGACGTCAATCAGTGAGTTTTGAATAATTCATTATACTCGCGATGCATCATTGCCAGATTCTAGCTTATATGCATGATTGTTAGATAGGATCCAAAATTAAGTTCAACACCCAGTCTAAATAAAGTGAATGTCGCTAGTTTTAATGTTTACTGAATGGAAGTATTCTGCTCTCAGTTTGATAACGTTGACCCTTCCTAAAGATCCTTGAGTTCTCAATCGGTTGTAAAGAAAAATCTCTTGTGTTTTTCGTTCATGTTACACTGAGCTGGTGAAATAAGAAATGCAACTGCAAACGTATAATTTGAATCACTGGATATGATGATGTTTTATCTACTTCATTCTAATTGGCATGTTCTTTAATAAGACCTTCGAATACAATCTGCACATCGAACATGTGTCGCACTACGTTTATATCACAAAATAATGAGGTTATATTCTTCCTTATCAGGTCATCGAGAGATATCTCAGCTGCCCGTGTACACTTGGGATTCGTTAATACCAATCTTGAGCGCGAATGCGACGCCTCCGCTTACTCCTCCATTATCAGCGCCACCAGTACTATCTCCTCCGTTAGGAGAACTAGTTGCTGGAACTGAAGACGACGACGATGTTTTCGAACCGGATCCTATCGAACAAGATGAATATTCGGAAGAGAATGTGCCCAATGATAGTAACAATAACAGCAACAATACGAGTAATACATCGGGGAAGCGAAGAACTCAGTCATTGAGCGCTTTACAGAATTTGCAGAACAAAGATCCGCAAAGTCCTTTAATCAAAGTGAGTTGTCAAATCGTCATCTTTCGAGCGATTTTCTCAATGTATACTAAAGAATACATCACATGAACAGGGGAGGAGAGAACGCATTCGTAGACCTATGAATGCATTTATGATCTTCAGTAAACGGCATCGTGCCTTAGTTCACCAAAGACATCCGAATCAAGATAACCGTACGGTTAGTAAAATTTTGGGCGAATGGTGGTACGCGCTGGGACCAGAAGAAAAGCAGAAATATCACGAGCTTGCTTCCGAAGTAAGTTCATTAAATACTCAAAATGAAGGAATGTTTTCCGCTTTATTACACAATATATTATGCCCATTTAGGTAAAAGAAGCACATTTCAAAGCCCATCCAGAATGGAAGTGGTGCAACAAAGACCGTCGGAAGTCGTCTACAGGTTCGTCCAAAATGAAAAGTGTGTCCGAAGAGAACGCCAGCGTGAATTCAGTTGACCCTACCAATAGTGAACACTTTCTGGAAGTTACCATTGAGATGTCGGATGATCAAAAATCTGATCAGGTAGTTGAAATAGTCGTCCACTATGTTCTATAGATTATTTTTGCTGTTCTTCTAATGCTCGATGTTTCCTCAGAACGCTCCTTGTGATAATCCAAAATCTGAAAATAGTATCGCTGAAAAACAGGACATGTCCGAAGATGATCCTAATTCCGTAAGAATGATTATTATTATTTTATTTCTTCAAAATAAAAAAGAAAATAATATTGAAACTTATGTTTCATTATTTTCTAGATGTTGGAGAATACAGGCCATATAGATTTGAAGTGCAAAGAACGCGTGACAGACTCGGATACGGAGTCTGTAAGCGATATTGAGTCGTCCTTCCATCAATTTAGCCCGGTGAAAAGTGCCTCGTCCGACACGTTTAGACCGAAACCTTTGAAAATACCCAGGTATGGAATATTGGATTTATAATCCAAGTAAATAATAATCGCTCAAAGCTAATGACGTAATTTTAGGCTGCTCGGTAGTCGTAAACTCTCACAAAAACAATCTTTAAGCGAGAAAGAGTCTACCTCATCCTCTTTAGTATTTCAGTATGATAATTTCATCAATTTTTACAGAGGTAACGAGGATGTTTTAAAACAAGATAGCGGACGTGTCTTTACGCCGAAAGCGGAATCTCCTCACAATTCTGTATTCACGTACTCTTATCCGCCCGCTGTTAGTCGAGCGGGGGCTTCTGCATTCCACCCTGTATCTCCGAAGGTAACTAGATCAAATCTACCTTATACGTCGTCTTTATTATGTAGACCGTCAACTGAATACGTTCGCTTGATCGCAGGTTATCAAACGAGACGTTTCATCTGAAACGCAAAGTCCGCACGACGTTTGGAAAAGTCCTACGGATAATAATTGGATGAATTCAGTGCGTTCGCCTATTAAAGTGGATACAGCAACACCTAAAAGTAGTGGCAATAATCCATCTGCGGAAGTGTATACGAATGCGCACTGGTCGAAGGCAAGTTCAGAAAGTGTCTCCACGAGCATTTCGCAGCCTCCTTCCGTTCACTCTTTTCGTTTGGTCACGAAACCTATTCTGATTAAACAAAATAATCCTCAGTCGCAATCAGGTGTGTAAAAATTCGTTCTCCGCATTAGTTGGTGGAATCGTGATGACGGTTCAAGTAAATTTGTTTTTGTTCACTCTCCAGAAATTCAAGAAATCAAAGGTTTGCCCGCTGGTTACTCCATATTAAATCCATCAACGTCTACTGTTTCCGCCGTCAGTAGTCCGTCTGCAATCAAAACTGCGACGGCTTCGATCATAACTAACGCTGTATTCACTCCTTTATTGAAGAGCCCTCATCAAGGTCAAGTGACGACTGTGAAAACAATTCCCGTATCATCCATTCTGCAAACTCCGTCGGGTGCTTCCCATACACCAGTAACCATTAATTATCAGCCTCAGCCTGTTTTCTTGATCAAACCGACCGAGTCCGGATGTCTGGTTTTAAAGCCAAATAGGATAAATGTGGAAGTCGAACAGCCTACCAGTTCAGCGGCCACTGTGAACGCAGGCCTTTCAGGGGACAGTTTACATTACGTGGTTCGTGGAAATCAATTGCAAAATATCTATTTGCCGTCCACGCAAAGATTACAGTTGCCAGTTTCAGGTAAAATTCGATATTTTTTTCGATTGGGATTTGTAATTCCAGAAAGTATAATATCTTGTGTCTTCGTCGTGTTCACAGAAAGTGTGACAGTACGACACGAAACAAACGTGCAGCGGACAACACCCGTGTGCGTTGTTGAAAACTACAATAATATCGCTTCCACTGTTATTGTTAGCAAACCTAGTGTGTCTAATACTGCTCTCGCATTCAAGTGAGTCTCGATCTCTTCATAAGCTTATAGAAATCTTGACTATATATTAAAATCTAATCCTTTTGCTCCGTACTGTTTACAGTAGACTAGAAGAAAGTACGGTGCGAACTACTGCTGACGGAAGCTCGAATCCGATATCAAGTGCTCATTCAATGGTGCAATATGGTACGTATTTTTCAGTCATGTCCCTAGCTTATCTCAAACTTCTCTTGTATGCTTCATTGTCTATTTCTGATATTAGAAAAATGCTCTGAAGAACAATCTCGAAGTGAAAACGATTCATTAACCGTAGATAGGAGAGAATCGAGTATCAAAACCGATCAGGTAATGTGATTCGTCATCGTATTTCTTTTGGACTACTTGGTAAGGATGTTGTATATTGTAAATGTTCTTCCGTAGATTTCTCTCGCACGAAGTATACAGACGTCGGTTGTGGTAACTAATGTCACCGAAACTACTGAAGAAAAACCGTTCATCTTGGCTCCTACTCCTGCTCAGCTGGGAAAAGCTCCTCTGCAAAGGCGACTGTCCATGGCTGGTAAGAAGAAGATACGAATTCTGTTCTTAGAATATTTTCTCAATTTGTTCCCCTTAAATGCTGAGTAAAATCTTGTCATCTGGGTTCGCCAAAAATTAGTGGAGTATTCAAAAACCTTTCAGCCTTCATTCACATAAAATCTCTGTCAAATTACATAAAAAGCAAACTTCCTTCTCCCAATCGTGGGAGAGCTTCAGAAGAAGAATGACAGAAATAAAAAAAAACTTGGGATAAATGTCCTTGAAAAGTTATGGTGCCTCAGGGTATAGTCACTAATTGTTTTGAAAATACTCGATAGATTTCAAAATGCTTAACTTGGCCTCAAATGACTTCACAGCTTTAACTACAAGTTCGAATTCGTCGCCTTCCTTCGATCCATCGCCTTCGTATTCTCCGTCGAGCACTGTAACGTCGACGATAGTATCTCCAAAAGTGTCATTGTATCCGTCGACTCCGGTTAGTAAAAAAGACATCGCCGATTCGGATGATAATTCAAGCGTAGCGGAGTCACCCTCAGCAAAGCGCCTTAGTTTTTTCAGAAAAAATATCGAAGATGGTATGGATAGGTAAGGACGAATTCAGTTACAAGTTACGCTTGACGCGTTTATTATGGAATTCAATTGATAGTAAGGATTTGGTTTTTTCAGAGTTTTAGAACAAGTAAACTTTGAACAGAAGTTCTCGTCATTACCACAATTCAAACCGGATGAATGTCAATCTCCAAGTGCCATATCTGTTTCGTCCAGTCCGCAGGTTTATTCAACTCAAACTTTACGAAGTAAACAACCTAGCTCTCAAAGAGCGTCGGGTAAGTTGAAAATTTATGCCATTGGAACGAAGATTATGAAAAAAATGGAGAAATTATTAGTTACTTAAATCGTTTTGTAGATGAAGAAACTATTAGCGGAGGCGATTCAGCCACGAGTGCGCCACCGAAATCTGGAAAACTTGTCGGAACTACCTTTTTCGGACCGGATTTCAACGTTGAACAATTTAAAGGTATGTTATGTGAGTTCTCATCCGCAATTTACAGCACAACCATCTAAATCTGATTTTCTGGTTGATGAGTGAGAAATTCGATTGAATTAAAATTTCCCTCGTTTCCCTTAGCGACCATCATGCCGTCTGATTTCGAAAACTGGGACGCTTCCCCTCGTACTCCTCGAACCCCGGGGAGTCGAAGTGATCCTGCCGGTGAGAAAGGCCACAGACGAGTATTAGAACAAAGACGACAACTAGTGATGCAATTATTCCAAGAGCATGGCTTCTTTCCGTCCACGCAAGCTACTAACAATTTTCAAGTTAGTATAACGTACCTAATTTTATACTCTGTAAAGATCTTCGGATATTAATCGTTCTAAAATTTTGTAACACTTGCAGTCCGAGCACATCAGTTTATTTCCAAATAAAGCTTCCCTTCAGTTGAAGATTCGAGAAGTTCGACAAAAATTGATGGCCCGGAGCAATCTGACGCCAGCTAGTGCCAATATGCTTGAAAGTCCGAAAGATTCGAACATGGGATCAGGTATTCGTCAAATTTTTTGATCATAATTCTGTTCTGTAGAATGGGATACTATTTTTATTCTTGTTCACAGGTAATTCGAACACAATGCAAATGGCTAATAGTTGAAGAATTTTCAAATTGTTACTTCATTTTGTGTATAAAATGCTTTATTATACAGCCTTAATTGTAGTTGAACCAATTTCCATTGTTTACAGTATAAAAAGTTTACTGTTTATTAATAGCCAGTGTTCATTATTTAAGATTTAAAAGCTCATTTTACTTGTATAGTTAATGTGTAATCTTTTATCTCATCCATTTTAGTCTATATTGTTTTCCCTTTTGTTCATTATTATTATTATTACCTTTTTCCCCTCTTTTTCTATCTTCCTATTTATTTTTGTTTCTCAAATTTAATGTTTTATCGTATGTCATGTACGCCTTTTTTTCCTCTCTGATTGTTAGTCTGGGGACGTTCTTTGGTAAATTTCGATATTTAGGATTTCTTTTCTCCTAATTATCAATTAATTATTTCGGAATAATACCTTTTATAATTTTACTAATCGCATTTCCAGTAAGAATATTGTAACATAAGCTTTTATGGAATCATTTTATGCTGATTAGTGTCTGTATTTTGGTCTACAAACTAGGAAGACGACCTAGATTGAACAGGGTATTCCAAATCAGTTGACTAAAATTATTCATTCAAAAAAAACTAATGATAACAGAAAATGTATTCTATTGAGCCAGTGTACATCGTGAACATATCTAATGAGCTGGTAAATCATTACTCTTTCAAAAAGATCAGATCTGTAATTTAAAATACACTCCATCTCACGATATTGTACTAAACGAATTCAACATTATTTTTATGACGTAAATATTTCTTTTTCGGACCCGTATGACTGCTGGGAAATAACCTCGATGTTCGCCACCGATGAAAATTGTGCATTTTTAGTAATTCTTTCTGTTGAGTAGTTATTTGGACTTCGTTCGTGTTAGTTTTTAAACCTATGTTGTTATATTTTACTCAACTTAATGTTAATAGTAGATTCTTCTCCTAAGTGTGAAAATTCTGTGTATCTTCATCCGTATTTTAGTGTGATTGGCCATTGCTAGTAAATTTTATGTATTTGTATTTTTCGTCACCCACAAAGATCTATTCTCTTCGTTAACTGAATCAGTTCTATTTAATCGCACCCCATATTTTCCTTGAGCGGGTTTGAATTTTATGAGAAATTGACATTTTTTGAAACGACTTTTGTGCGTGAATTGCGTATCAGTCTAATTGTTGTTCTCCCGTTTATTTTATTTCGTTCAAGTTATATTGAAATTGTTAATTCAAAAGTTCTCGCTGTTTATATGTTTTCATTTAATCTGTCCGATTTTTTTCATTCGTTCCGTTTCCTCTCTTTTTAATAAAACAATATCAACTATAAATTTAACGTTGAACTGATGTTATAGATTGCTATAAATGCATTTGACCGCCAAGTACGTAGAAAGCTTTGTTCACGTATCAATAATATTCGAACATACCATTAGGCTAGACCTACTTTATTAGGTTTTCTGTTCGTACGTGGAAGTCTTTCATTTTTTTTTTCCTTTCGTATATTATTTTATGTCCGCGTGGTTCTCTAAATCAAACTTTGCTTCTTGTAATCGTCGTTGTGTAATACTTGTACTTTTATTCACTTTCAAATACGTATATATTACAGTAAAATAAATTCATTCTCGATGTTGACTACTCTGTAACTTTTCTTTTTCGTCATGTGTGTTATTTCAATTTTATTTAATTTGTGGACGTTTTGTAGAGAATCGTATTCTCATAGATACTGAGTAATAGTGAGTTCTTTGCTGCCAACAACAGGTTTCTAAGTAGTTGATATACGATTCAAAATCAATTTTATTACAAATTTATCGCAGTATCTCTAGAACTAAAAATAATGCCTACAATAAATTAACATTATTTCCAAAATCGTTAGCCTAATTAAATTCTTATTCATAAATCACCAGAATATACTCTGGTCTAAACTTGACTACAGGTACTTCAACACTACCACCTAGGTACTTGAAACTAAAAAATTAAAAATAAATGTAGAAAATGACTTACGTAATGAAAATGAATAAATAATTTAATGAAGAAAAAATTCAAAAACTAACGTCTTATTCCATTAAAAATCACGAAAATAAATCACTTCGAAAAAGGAAGTGTGAAATTATGACTGAAAAAAGTAAAGCAGTCTTTCATGTGATCAGAATTAAGCAGAGTGAAATGACAAGTCAACAATGTATTTGATTCTGAAAATTCCGAGCTAACTGACTTACAAAATGGTGATATCACAATACCCAATATTCCAATAATATGAAAATAACTAATTATAACGACTATTCTTGCAAGAAATATAAAATGATGAAAACCAAGTTTGCAGAGTACCATGATTACTTTAGCACAATATTGGCACATGGTGATCATCAGAAGCACTGTGTTTAGAGATCGAAGAAAAAATAGGTAGGTACCTAGCAAAGTGAAGTGTACATAAGTGATTGATTGATGTAAGTTGAATCCGAAACACAAATTTGGAGAAATAAACTCTCTGTGTGGTGATTCTGTAAGAAAGATTCTTTTCTCCAAATCTCATTGTCGGTAACACATCAATAACAACATCATTGACTGTAATATTATAGGCCTACTATTTGTAAGAGTGTGTATTATAGTCAAAGATAATAGTAATCAATCTCTTTTCTGCCGTGTTAAGAAAGAAGGACTCATCTTCCACAATCACAGAACAGGGAATGAGAACTATGCAAGAGGGAAAACAATGCTGTTTTTCCAGATCGTTGTTTTTGAGATGAGAGCGTTTACCTTAACACAGCAATCTTTAATATACCTAATTTTTCTGATTATTGGAAATTTGATATTCGATATTTAAATTTGTCTCACGATACTCCTGGATCCTCCTGAAACTGCCCTTCCTTCGACTGTATCAATATGGCGACGGTTCTCTTCTTATCACTTGCGCATAAGTTACCTCACGAAACTAATTTTTCCAATGATGGTGGCATACTGTGGGATGACGAATTTGAATAGATTCTTTACAAATAAATTATCAGGAAATTGTTATCAATCACAGGCATTAAAACTTGATTTTGAAGCAGCCACAAAGGAGCCTCTCTCTCTTATCTGGTGGTTACAGAGTTGACGACAAAGTCAAGGATGTACTTTGTCATTTGTACTATCGAAAGCTCGGAATATCACGACAAAAAAATCATTACATTTACACCACAAATAAGCAAAAACATTCGTACTTCTTTCGCAGGTATTAGCATCTTTGAGATTTTCACCAGAGATTTGGGGAGGTGAAATGTCTCCCTTAACAAAATTATCGTGGACATTGTTAGTCACTGTTTCAGAACGAACATCTTCGGGGGTACTGGTCATGGTATTTTCGATGTTAATAATTCGAGAATCTAAGGGTCTGTACTGTTCATACAATTTAGCATCAACGTTTTCTTGCGCGAAGGGATCAACAATATTGAGATCATCTTTCATTATCGTACTCACGGGCAGCGAATTTATAAAACTATCATCTTTACGATTGTCATCAATAAATTCATTCTCAGATTCAAGAGAACGAGTTCGTCTAGGATAAGGCTTTTCGTTGGGCTCGTTCAGATTCGAATGATGTCTACTCCGATGCAGTTCATGAGCCTTATTATTCGGAATATTTTTCTCATCAGCGTCTTTATTCGATGAGATAGCATTCTTTTCAGTCACAGAGGCAGGCGCATGACGTGTCCTTATTTGGAAAGTACGATTTCCTGGAAGATCTACCTGGATTGTTTTGAATTTTCTGGAAGCTCGTTGAATATCCTCGGAAACTTCAGTAGGAAGATGAGAGTTGGCCGCTTGATGTACGTCGACGTTCGCTCCTCGACCCTCCATACGACGAGCCCTCAATCGTTCTCGCATTTCAGCTAGCTCTTTGCGAATTTCTTCGTTGTAATCATGAATTCGTTTCCTCATCTGAGAAACATCGTGTTCGCTACGAGCGGAGGTCAAATCTCTTTTCAGGTTCTTATACTTGTCCTCAATCCACGAGGTTATTGAACGTAATTTTTCCTGCATACTATCCGAAACGTCGCTATAAATTCCTTGGGCACTTTTACTCAAATCCTTGCACACATCTTGCGCCTTATGAAATACGTCTTCGCTAACACTTTTTCCAGCTTGTAATTGATCATTTGTGGTCGAATTTTGCTCGAAAGTGACTTTTTTATCTAATTGGAGGTGCTGGCGAGGAATGTTAATTTTTTCGACATTGCGTTTTGAGCGTGATTGCCTACGCGGTGCCATCACATTAGGATCTGGATTCAGCAATCTTTTCTGCTCTCGTTCTGCTCTCAACGCTTTAATTCTCGCTCGGTTAGCTTCCAGCATACTCTGCAATTTTTCTTGAGCCATTCGGATGAGTTCGGGTAGCGTTTTAGACGTTTGGGTTCTGTCGCTGTCCCCGGATTTGAATTTAATAATTCTTTTTTTGTTGGCTGGAATGGACCGCGCATGATGTCGTCTACCGATCGGACTTTTCGTCGAAGAGACCGAGGAATAGCCCGAAGGGTGTTTGGGACCAGTGATAGGAAGTTTGGCTGGTTTTAGCCGTGGTCGGAGCGTATGTCTAGGTTCGTGCTTGTGAGTGGGTTGATGTCCCTCGTCAGCGTGTTTAGCAGTATCATCTCCTTCGTCATATGACTCTTCAGGCATCGAACGTGCGTTCAGTGACACTTCGGGAGTCATTCCCGCTTCCATAACCTCGGTCGTTAAATTTGGGGAGTCATCGTGAACCGTAGGAAGAAAACTACTTAACTCAGACGTTTCTTCGCTCGATAATAATTGAGTTAACGTGGTAGACTCCATTTCTGTGTTTTCAACCGGCTGCCTCTCTCCTACCGATACATTTTCAGAGAATGATGACGCCCCCTCTGTCGAAGCCATCACTTCATCATTAACACTGGGTGTAACCGTGAAACCTTTAGTCGATTTAGATTTCTTGGATTTGTGGATGAAAGAACCAGGAAGATGAGGCTGGATGGACAGATTTTCCTGTGCGTCGGAGACGATTCCACGACTGGGACGTACATTTTCGGGATCGTTGCTGTCAACCATAAACACGACTGGAGCATCTGAATCGAATGAGAAAGCATCTTCGCTGTCAGATAAGTTATCAACGATGTCTACAGGGAAAACGCCTGCTGAAGATGAATTTGAGTTGAGTGCATCGATGTCTCTCCTTTTCCGTGAATGCAAAAACAAATCACGATCTGGATTCTCTCCGTAGTCTCTCCATTCTTTTTCTTGCTCTTCTTCCTCCTCAACCATACGCCTTGAATCAGGTTTATACTCCCAGTCTTCGAGTGAAGCGATTTCACCTCCACTTACGTTATCATCCCAATCGCTCTTCTCATCTTTCATTACATCGTCGTCTCCATTTACCATCACTGAACGAGAGGAGCGAAGATTCTGTGAAACGTTTTGCACACCTAGTGACGCATAGTTCATAACTTCAGTGGGGTTATTCTCTGTTCTGGGAGTCATGGACTCTGAAATCGGAGAACCATTACTGACTCGTTCTTGACCTTTGTTCACTGAGCGAGAAAAACGAGAATTATTTATATCCTCCTCGAAAGTCTGTGACACGTTTCGTTTGCCTAGTAAGGCTTGGGTTATAATTCTGTAGTTTTCGATTTTATTAGATTTTCTCTCTTTTCTGGGAGTTACGGACTCTGGAGGAGGAGAGTCGCTACTGACTCGTTCTTGACCTTTGTAGAAAATTTCTTTCAACTGGTCTGGGAGTGGTGAAAGCCAAGTGTCGTCAGAATAGGTGATAAACTTGGTATTCTTAGAGGTTTTAGGTTCCGGAGAAGATGATGTGGAATTATTCTGTTTTTTAGGAAATGAAACATAGATCATACCATCGTCTACTTCACCCTCTTCTAGAAGTCCTGTACCATCGTCGACCTCCGTATCGTTACCGTTGAGTAAAGATGATGCCTTGTTCTTCCTCAAGACTTCATAGGTTTCATCCGTATTTTGATTTACGCAAGCACGAGAATTAGCGTACGGCAAAACCAGGAAAAATATCGATTTCGGGGGTAGAAAGACGTACTTGGCATATTCGCGAATTTTTGGCGATACCATCGGCAGCTCATTGTCATCAGATAAATGCAGTTCTTGCCTGTTGAGGAGGGTTTTTCTGGAAAAAAGAAAATAATATATGTAAACTTGGAATAAAGAAGAAATTTCTCAACATTTTAAAATATTTTTTAAATGATCGCCAAAAGCTGGACTCAGTAGGGTGGTCAGGAGAGGGGTGCTAAGAGAGAGGGCGGTCATTCCTTTATTTTCAGTCAAGTCCTTTTCGAAGGGAACCTAGATATTCTATGGGGTATTTTTCGAAAAATTTGCCGTGCGCCGTGTGATGTCCGTCAAAAACGAAAATGGTCCAAATCCAACATAATTAGCAGAAAAATGGTCGCAAGTCCCTCTCCTATTATATTACATTATAGCAAGGGACTTGAAAAAATTTCGTATTTCGAGCTACCTATATTGTATGATAGGAAACGGACAAGGAAACATTTCGACTTTTGACCCTGTGACGTCACGATCTGACGACGTCAAGGATCAGTGAAATTTTTCCAAGTCTCTCACCATGAAATAATATGATAAGAGAAGGACTTGAGAAAAATGTTGACTTTCGACCCTGTGACGTTACGATTTGATGACGCCATAAGCAAGTGAAATTTTTTCAAATCCCTCACCATATTATATGATAGGAGGGGGATTTGAAAGAATTTCGACTTTCAAGCAATGTTGTATGATAGTAAAGGGACTTGGAAAAATGTTGACTTTCGATCTTATGACATCAAAATGATCCAAGTTACACCTCGGCAAAAATGGTTCAAGTCCCTCGGAGGTGAGACGAAACCTGTTCTAAATAATACATTCTATGACCCACACAAGGATAACCCCTTCAAGTAATCTGTAGGCTTAGCTCCTTCAATGAGCCAGATAGGCAACTATTCAAACACCATCAGTCCCCCTTTTATCATATAATACGGGTCGCGAATCGAAATTTTGCCAAGTGCCTTGAAAATACTTCTCTTTTGACCCTTTGAGGTAGGTGCCTTATTCATCGGAAATTCCAAATCTCTATCTGGCGATCAGAAATTTAGAAAATAGAACTTACTGGGAGCTTCTATCTTCGGTCAAGACGTAAAGATGAATTAGCTGTTCGTATCTGGAATTCAATCTGAAGAAAAAGCGCGACCACTCGGAGCCGGTATTGATACCATAAAGTGTTACAGCTCCCTTCTCATAAGCGATGTTCGGATTTATTATGCTTTCTTCGGAAGTAGAAACTCGAGAGCAGTGACCAAAAGCGAATACTTTCGAGTTATTTCCGTTGACCAACCTCGTATCAAGCACAGTTTTACCAACCAAAGACTTGTACATAACTGCCGCCCAATATTCCTGTCCATGTAAAAACGAATAAATGAAAGCAAAGAAACAAAAAACGTATAAAAATATTTAACTTTAAATCATTCTTCTCTTACCGATGTGGGCTCGTACAAAGACATCAGATGAGGCTTACGAAGAAATACGGAGGCGCCAAGTTTCGCTGACGCTCCTAACCTGTGGATAAACGATAACGTATCCGAAAACGAACACGATTGATCCTTGGTTTCTGATTCTCCTAAAATTGGGAGGAAGTACACGTGTGATCTCAAATTTTTCTCTTATTCTATAACTGATCAAACTTTTTTGAAAATATTTCTCACCCATCCATACGGATTTTTTATCGATTACTCCCTTTGAAATGGTTTTTGGAACACCATCTCTATTCCAGAGATAAGTTTCCATTTTATTGAAAATCGGTAAAAGCGTGTCGTACACACTGTCACTTTCTTTTAACCGGGAAAAGTCGCTAAAATGAAAATGTAAAAAATTCAGTTAGACATGGTATTGAAAATTTTCATCGAAAGTTTGTAAATAAACTGAGTTTTTGAGTCTGTCTTAAAAGGAGGAAAGAGGCCTCTGAATTTCTGAGAAAAGTATAATAATTCTTAAGTAGGTACCTGCGATTTATAATTATTGAAATTAATTCTGAAAACTTTTGGAGAAAAGTGGGAGGGAGGCAAGGTTTTCACTCGTGCTAAATCCAAGACACTTTGGATACCCAAAAATTAATAGATCTATTCATTTGTGAAACCACTAGGTGAAGGGGGGCTGGCACAAAAATTATAAAAAATTTGTTTGTCGGTTTCTCATCAACTTACAATTTGTTATTTTACCTTGGCGCCAAATTGGGCTTCTCTATTTAGGGAAGGGAATTGCTCCCTGCTCCCCGAAGATAGGCTTTACATAGAAGGGGTTCCATAATTAGGCAAGAGTGTTTATCGTTTTCCTTAAATTTTCTTCTTTCAAGGATTCTGAGTTTTGCAGACTCAGTACAAATATATGAAGAGTAAGTGTCCAAACGAAACAATCTGAAAAAACGGTTTTTTCTCACTGATGCAAAAAATCCAATTGTCCAGATCGTTTCTTTTAGACAATCACCTTTTTTCCTCTATGCTCTTCATCTTTGGTGTATACTCACTAGTGCAGCGTAAATACGTCCAACGAGTCCTCAGCTTCCGACAAATAATTTCGCACGAACGCGATATCTGCTCGGCTTTCCATACTAGTCATATCGGGTCCTAAAATTAAGCTTTTTTGGTAACGAGGAAACACTTCGAGAATTTTTCGCAGTTTGGAAACGTCTCGTCCCATAGGTTTTCCATTGTGGTCAGATATCTTTTGAAGTTCTACAACGGGATGTAAGAATACCACACGTCAAAATCTTCCAGGAACACTCTCGATTTGGAGTGAACTACTCACCGTATCCCAATTCCCAATCTAGATCCAAATTATTCTTGTTCGAAAAGGTGATGAATTCCAGCGCGTTTGTTAGATCGGAATCCAAATTTCCTTTCGCAAAACCTCCATTCAAAGATACAATAACTCGTAAATCCGTTTTGTTTACGAAGTCGATGAATTTCAGCCATTGAGTGCCTATAAGAATAGACAACCAGAATTAGGTTACAGTCACTTTTTACAAGTACAGTCTCTTTAGTAGTGAGAATTTCTCTCAACAGGGTATTTGCGGGAGGGAGGATTCGAGGATAAAATATCATCAGAATTGAAAAATTTGCATTAAAATCATAGAACCATGCGTTCAAAATGCCTCTACAGAGAATTTTTTTGCTCAGAACATTTCAGGAAAATTTTCTCGTTCAAATTTCCACTTCCTCGAAAATTTTCCAAATACCTCTCTTGATTGTGACAACAATTTGAAAATATTTTTCGAAGAAATGCAGATCTTGTCTCAACAGAAAACTCTACTCACGATTCTTCCCCCCTTTCTTTTTCGCTTATGAATTATTTTGAAATTTTACCTTTGATGAGAAGATTTTCGTGGCCATCAGGAAAAACACTCGATTGTGGTTTACTGTCTCCATTAATTTGGAAGAGTAACTTGTTCGAATCTGGACCAGCGATCCTCAAGTAAGCCGGGACTAAACTTCGAAATAAATTCGAAGACTTGTTCAATTCCCTGAAAAATTACGTAGAATAAAAAAATTAGTGTGAGAAGCTCAGCTGAGGTCTTAATACTTATTTTAATAAATGAGGTCCTGCGTGGTAGTACCTAAGATGCTCGAGTCTGATTATTAGTTTGGTCAATCTGTGCTTAGAACTTAGAATGGCTGGTTGACACTGCTCAAATGAGATTTGAACTAGTTTTATTCGGGCATCGAGGCGTAGAACCCCATCACTGTCTATAGTTCTACGGATGAAAATTTTGATGGACTGTTTTTATTCACAGGTTCTCCCTTTTTGATGGCTTCTATTTCTTCGGCAAAATGTTCTGCTTGGGAGTTTTCATAAGTGTATTGAGTGCCGCTTGTTATTCCAAGAGAGTGATAAGAAATCCTAGGATACGGCTTTAACGCAAGTTGGAAATGAATCTCATAGCAATAGCAGTATACCTGACTAATTTTGTTACCGAGTCAAATGGGTGACTTGAGAGCCACTGGGGACCCGTCCACCAGGAGTTCGTTGGGTATAAGACCGCGTAAGAGTACGTCACCTGCATTTTTGGCTGAAAGAACGTGATCCCAAATAAAGTTTTCAGATAGGTCTTGAATGCATTGAACTCTATTTGCTACAAATGTTTTAAAGTTATCAGGTTTGCGAATCCATGAAAGAACGATGGAAGAGTCGGTCGCTGATTAAGAATCAAAGTACATAGCATTTTTTCGTGTATAACATTCATTTGTTCAGCCAGAAGTGTAGCAGCACAGAGCTCACTCCTAGACTTCCTACATTAAAATCCTAAAAGCCAAACATCTAAACTCACTAAATGTCCTTAAATATCTATCGCACACTCGCACTGGTGGCAGTCGCAAGCTCCTCCTTCAACTATACAACTCTCGAATCCGATCTCAACTGGACTACGGATCCTCTATCTACAGACAGGCTAATAAATTCTCTCTGAAATACCTAGATACAAAACAATCTGCAGCCCTACGTTCAGCCCTCGGTGCCTGGCACACAAGCCCTAGGCTTATTTCATTCGCTGAGGCTAGCATTCCCCCTCTATTATTGATTACAGCTAACTTTCACGCGTCTGCTGCCCAGTTTCCCCATCTCTTTACCTCCCTCCCCTCTCTCCTTCCCAAAAATTCTTTACTCCTCTCATGACAATCCCATCTAGACCACCACCTCCAGCCCCTTCTCTATCCATTTTCTCATTTTCGCCAACTCTCATTCGCCTCTACCTGGCCAACCCACTGAAATTGTCCAACATAATCTGTATAAGACACAATTATTAATGACTTTCTCTCCCACAAGCTTGGCTTTACAGATGTATGGATCCAAATCAGGCTCCAAAACTGGCTACTCGTTCTTGATCAATGGTGAAATGTCACTTTCTCGTATGAAAAACTCGACCTCCACATATTCTGCTGAACTATCTGCCAACTATTCCAGCTGCCTTACTCACCTTTCTCTTCTCCCTCAATCCTGTAAGTTCCTCCTCTCTCTCCTTTCTCCAAGCCGTGCAACTATCCGATGGAAAACATACCGGTTCCCCGATGGGCTGCCTACGGGGGTCCCTTGTCTACTCTAGTAGCTGATGTCTCCATGTCTCACCTGGAGGAGCACGTTCTACCTAATGAGTTCGACGAAGGCCATCTCCTCCATTACACTTGCTACATGGACGACAAACTATTAATATGGACGAGTTTCTTCATCAACTTCATAACAAACTCAACGAATTTCATCCGTCTATGCAATTTACCATCGAAGTTGCTAACGACTGCCTAAATTACCTAGATTTGACCATTCGTCTCGTGCCCGGCCTCTCAAGCCTCTCGACGGAATTGGCAATCAAATTCTTCTGTTCACTCTAATTTTATTTCGAATATATCTGTGATAGTCTGTGATGATATTTCGTGTTCTCTTACGTAAGAAAACCTCTACCCTTCCAAGCCGACCGTTTAGCGCATTTTCACCCTCGTGCATACCTCAACATCGTCTCTGTCTTCAATTGCTTTCCTCTGGGTCCTTAGTCATAACGGTCTACTGGAATAAGACGCAGTGGATCTGGCTGCCGAGCAAACATTGCTCCCCCCTCTTCGGCTTACAACTTAAAATTTTCTCACGTTCCCAAATCATCTCATCATGGCACTGTCTTAGGTCCTGTCAACCACGCAACAAATTTCGTCCTATCCCTTGGTCTTCTCCAATCCGTTCCTCACGCCACGAGGAAATAGACGTAACTCGACTTCTAATTGGGCACACTCGCCTAACCCACTCCTTCCTACTCATTAAACTCTCTGCTACTCTTTCATATCAATACTGCCAAACTGAAAATTTATTCAGCTCACATTCTTCATCTACCCTTCTCTGGTAAACATCAGACATTCTTTTTCTGTCTCTTCACAAGCCCCTTCTGCTCTTTCGAACAATTCGGAAACCATCACTAACGCACTTTAAACTTCCTTCGATCCACTTACTACTGCAAATCTATTTAATCCCAATATTTCATCCCGAGCTTTGACCCGTTGAGTGGTTAAAATTGTAGCGGTGAAAAAAAAAAATGAAAATAATTTTATTTTCCGAAATAAATAATATATTTCCGGGCATTAAATTTCACATTTACAATTCAAAACATGCAGTCCCGGGATGTGTAAATCTTTTTTTTTTGCGCAGCAAGTATAATTTGTTCACACATGGATGAAAAAAAAAATTGTCAGCAACAAATTCTAAATAAAGAAACGAGAGTAAGAAATTTCTCAAGAAACTCTGTTGAACGAGGGGAAAAGGAGGCTGTTCCGAACTTTCAGACATTTGAGATTGAACAAATATACCTATTTGAATAAGTTGTGCGCTGAGTGAACAATTAAGACCTTCCTATCAAAAGGGCGTCCGTCCTATAAGAAATACATTGAACGGATGCTTTTTTGCGACAGAAAGGTCCTCAATTCAGTTCGATAAAATAATCTGAAATGTACTTACCCACATTCTGCAACATGAGTCAAAAGTTCGGGTTCCAAGGTGAAACTCAAGAATCGTTCTCCGACTGAACTAAGTGACTTTTTGTCGTTGATATGGTACGAAGAAAATAAAGTAATGGAAGACGCGTCCGCACTAGTGTTGAGGCCGACGAAAGAAGTCCACAAGATCACGATCCAAAATTGAGACAAGAGGGCCATACTGCCAGAGGGGCGAAGCCTTCCTTTTTCACTCGTAAAAAATGAAGCAATTTTTGAACTTAATCAAAAACAAATAAAGTAAGCTGGGTACGGTCTCACCACGACCAACAATTTTTCGATACGGTACCAAACTATGAATATTCTTGCCCGCGCGTTCGATCGGACTAATTATAAGATGAAACAGTCGCGAATATTAAATACGACACTGGAATGGGTAGGTACCTATTTTGTTGTTACTTGTGTCATTTTTTCATGTTTCATGATAAACATCACGAACGATCCAAGATGACTATCGTCGTCGACGTACCTACAACCACCATATTTACACTTCAATTTATAAATCAAAACAAACAGCGTATTGAATCGCGAAAAATGTTTATACGATTCATTCAATTTTCATTCTCTCTCAAAATCATTGTCTAGATAGCGAGATGATGACAGATATATATCGATCGGGTGACACGTGCGAAAAAAAAACGCTACAAGATTCAACAATTGAGACCATGCCGAAAATTTACCGATAGCCCGCACGAACTCACGTCTGATACTTTGTAATCTAAACTGAGAATACTTTAGAATATTCTCTGTTTGTAAATATACAGCATTTAAAGGTCGACCGATAAACTTGACACTTCGTATTGAAATTCAATCGACGTACAATGTCGGAATATGACCCAAATAGGCTGGGTATTGATGCAAAAGAAAAAAAATTGTAATACCCTGGAAATATAAATGTACAGTACTCAATTTTCCTTCAAAAACATAACATGTCTGCGATCTGAAGCATTCGAAATTAGTTTTGATTTGAAGACTTATAAACAAGAAAACCCCATTCGAAACCTTGGGCTCTGAGTCCTATGAGTACAGAAATTTAGAAAAAAATTACATTTCAGTTTCTCGACTTCGTCGATGAAGACATACAAGGCACTTATTCTATGGACATGCATTTGCGTCTCAGGTAGCCTCAGAAGCGCGACAGTGGCGTAATCAGAAAATTTTATGGCCGGGGGGAGGGGGAAGTGAGAGAAAAAGATGAAAAAAAAAATATATAATAAAAATATTTTGGAAAAATTATTTAGAATACGATGGGACATTCATCCCAATTAAAAAGAGGAATAGACATCTTTTTCTGTAGACTCGTTTTCAAACAAGCCTCAAACTTGTCAGGGAAAAAGGAGGGGTGAATTTGTATTTTGAAATATTTTTCTCAAATTACCTATTCTGGAGCAAAAGCTGGGTAAAACTTTGATTTTCGAGTTAAATATTCCTAAGACTTCTAGAGCGTCGAGAGAAGGGTTTTCTGTTTTAATTATACCTATAAAATTTATGTTAAGAATCTACCGTTTTTCTAAGACCAGCTCACCGTTTTCATAAAAACAGAGGGCTGATTTTCATAAATCGGGTCATCCCAATTGAAAAGAGGGAATAGACTGTTTTTATTTTTTCTATAGACTCGTTTTCCAACACGCCTCAAACTTGTCAGGGAAAAAGGAGAGGAAGTTTGTATTTTGAAATATTTTATCTCAAACTACCTATTTAGCATCAAGAGTTGGATAAAACTTTGGAAAATATTTGATTTTCGAGCTACATATTCCTAAGACTTCTAGAGCGTCGAGAGAAGTTTTTTTTGTTCTAATTATACCTCTAAAATTTATGTCAAGAATTTACCGTTTTTCTAAGACCAGCTCACCGTTTTCATAAAAACAGAGGGCTGATTTTCATAAATCGGGTCATCCCAATTAAAAAGAGGGAATAGACTGTTTTTATTTTTTCTATAGACTCGTTTTCTAACAGGCCACAAATTTGTCAGGGAAAAAGGAGGGGTGAATTTGTGTTTTGAAAAATTTTATCTCAAACTACCTATTTAGCTGCAAGAGCTGGGTAAAACATTGATTTTCGAGCTAAATATCCCTAAGACTTCTAGAGCGTCGAGAAAAGGGTTTTATGTTTTAATTATACCCATAAAATCTATGTCAAGAATTTACCATTTTTCTAAGACCAGCTCACCGTTTTCATAAAACCAGAGTGCTGATTTTCAGAAATCGGCTCATCCCAATTAAAAAGAGGGAATAGTCTGTTTTTAACAGGGAACCTGTTTTATGGGGGGCTGCATGAGAAATTTGCCGTGCGACGTGCATCGTCCAGCAAAAAACTTGGAAAAATTTTGACTCTCGAGCTATATATGATAGGGGGGGAGGGGGGACTTGGAAAAATTTCGACTCTCGAGCTATACATATATGATGGGAGAGGGACATAGAAAAATTTCGACTCTCGAGCTATATATGATAGGAGGGGGACTTGGAAAAAGTTCGACTCTGGAGCCATATATGATAGGAGGAAGACTTGGAAAAAAATTCGACTCTCGAGCTATACATATATGATAGGAGAGGGACATAGAAAAATGTCGACTCTCGAGCTATACATATATGATAGGAGGGGGACTTGGAAAAATTTCGACTCTGGAGCCATATTATATGATAGGAGGGAGACTTAGAAAAAATTTCGTCTCTCGAGCTATATATGATATGAAAGGGACTTGGAAAAATTTCAACTCTCGAGCTATCTATTATATAAAGAGAAGTTGCAAAATCGCAAATCCAGTTAACTTTATTCCTATTTCACCTACAAACTTGGAATTTGTTTCCATTGCTTTAGCTTGCCTAGGAGAAGGTTTATGCGTAATAAATTTGAAGTTACGAAATCAGGCGAATGGCGTGTAGTATATATCTTTGTGCTTGGCGGGGGGGAGGGGGTTATGAATGATTCAAGAGATGAAAAATCAGTATCATTCATTAATTTATTGATTGAAAATGCTAAGCAATCATTTTTGTTGACGTTCATCAAAAATTAATATGTGCTAGGCAATCATTTTTGGAAAATGGTTCTTTTTAACCGGAGAAGTTTTGAATACCCATACTATGAGTAATCGAATAGTGTAGGATGAAGATTTTGCTTACAATTATCTGAAGAAGTGGTGGTTGTCTTTCATTATTTCAAATTTAACGAGGACTAAGAAAAGAAAAACAATTCAGGTCAATTTCGAAAATTCAATATCGAAGTCATGGATATCTCACTTTATTGCAATCTAATTCAAATTGGACGCCAAAACGCAAGAAAGCAAATCTAGGGCGGTTGGCGAACAAAGGGCAGAGGGCTCGTGTCAATTCCGAAATTTTGACAACAGAAAATAATGGAAAATGATTGTCAGAACGATAATAGTCCATTCATTAGGTACATTATTGAGAAAGAATATACCAGTATAAGTTCAATTGGGAATCTGGCAATTATGTGCACATTTCGTGATGGAAAATTTTTTGAAACTGAAAATCAAAATTTCTGCCGCGGGAGTGGTAAGATTAAGTTACCTGATTTACCCTCAATGCCGGATCTTCTTCAAAAACTATTAGACGGAAGGGATAATGGATCTCATTTTCTTAGTGCTTTCAATGACTTCTCTAGGGTGTAGTGAAGTTCCAAACATATTTATAACTTTCAAAATTTTTAGTGTATCATTTTATAGGAAGTCATCTACCTCCTCCAACAATCCCCAAAAAATGACAAATTTTTCAGCATATACCCAGAAAGAAGAATGCGCAAAGGATCTTCTAAAAAGACGGCATTCAACTATCAGAGAAGGTATTAAGAACGAGATTGAAAGTGTAAAACAAAATATCAACGATAAAAAAAATAAAATTGAAAAATTGGGAATTAATAGAATTAGATTAGAAATTGAACTAAAAGTCAAGAATTTTGAAGATAATTTGAAATTTTATAATATTTAGCGGGCTTACGGCTTGTATCATATATAGGAGGAAATTCGAGGTCTAGGCTTCATTGAATTTTCAATACCAAATCCCATTTGACTCATAAAACAGGTTTCCTGCGTTCCTCGTTTAACTTCGTTAAGGAAGCCGTCGTTTTTTTTCTATAGACTCGTTTTTCAACAGGCCACAAACTTGTCAGGGAGAAAGGAGGGGTGAGTTTGTACTTTGAAATATTTTTCTCAAACTACCTACTTAGCAGCAAGAGCTGGGTAAAACTTTGGAAAGTATTTGATTTTCGAGCTAAATATTCCTAAGACTTCTTGAGCGTCGAGAGAAGAGATTTTTTCCTATTTTCAAATTTATTTCAAAAATTTTTCCTCACCGTTTTCATAAAAACGGATTGCTGATTTTCATAAATCGGCTTGTCTCGATTGAAAAGAGGGAATAGACTTTTTTTATCTGTAGACTTCTTTTCGAACAAGCCTCAAACTTGTCAGTGAAAAAGGAGGGGTGAATTTGTATTTTTAAATATTTTTCTCAAACTACCTATTCTGCACCAAAAGCTGGGTAAAACTTTGGAAAAGATTTGATTTTTGAGATAAATATTTCTAAGACTTCTATATAGATTTTGTTTGAACTATAAAATTTATTTCAAATTTCAATCATAGAATTTATTTCAAGAATTTTCCGTTTTTGTGAGATCAGCTCACCGTTTTCATAAAAAGAGAGTGCTGATTTTCATAAATTAGCTCATCCTATTTAAAAAGAGGAAATGGCTTTTTTTTTCTGTAGACTCGATTGCCTCAAACTTGTCAGGGACAAAGGAGGGGGAATTTGTAATTTGAATATTTTTCTCAAACTACCTATTTTGCAGAAAGAGCTGGGTAGAACTTTGGAAAATATTTGATTTTCGCGCTAAATATTCCTAAGACTTCTAGAGCGTCGAGAGAAGAGTTTTTTGTTCTAATTATACCTATAAAATTTATGTCACCGTTTTTCCAAGATCAACTCACCATTTTCATAAAAACGGAGTGCTGATTTTCATAAATCGGCTCATCCTAATTAAAAAGAGGAAATGGCCTTTTTTTTCTGTAGACTCGATTTTCTAACAAGCCTCAAACTTGTCAGGGAAAAAGGAGGGGGAATTTGTATTTTGAAATAATTTTCTCAAACTACCAATTCTGCAGCAAGAGCTGGGTAAAACTTGAGAAAACGTTTGATTATCGAGCTAAATATTCCTAAGACTTCTAGAGCGTCGAGAGAAGAGTTTTTTGTTTTAATTATACCTATAAAATTTATGTCAAGAATTTACCGTTTTTCTATGATCAGCTCACCGTTTTCAAAAAAACGGAATGCTGATTTTCATAAATCGGCTCATCCCAATTAAAAAGAGGGAATGGATTGTTTTTTTTTTCTATAGACTCGTTTTTTAACAGGCCTCAAACTTGTCAGTGAAAAAGGAGGGGTGAATTAGTATTTTGAAACATTTTTCTCAAACTACCTATTCTGCAGCAAGAGCTGGGTAAAACTTTGGAAAGATTTGATTTTTGAGCTAAATATTTTGAAGACTTCTATAGATTTTGTTTGAACTATAAAATTTATTTTAAGTTTCAATCATAGAATTTATTTCAAGGATTTTCCGTTTCCGTAAGATCAGCTCACCATTTCCATAGAAACAAAGTGATGATTTTCATAGATTGGTTCATCCCAATTAAAAAGGGGAAATAGACTTTTTTTTTCTGTAGACTCTATCTCTAACAAGCCAGCAAAAGCTGGTTAAAATTTTGGAAAATATTTGAATATTCCTAGACTTCTTGAGCGTAGAGAGAATGGATTTTGTTTTACCTATAAAATTTATTTCTAGGTTCAACAGGAAACCTGTTCTATGGGGGGCTTTTGAGAAATTTGCCGTGCGCCGTGCACTGTCCAACGAAAAACTTGGAAAAATGTCGACTCTTGAGCTATATATATGATAGAAGGGGGTAGCACGAGATTCGAGAAAAATTTAGACTCTTGAACTATATTATACTAGGCTTATAGTATAGGTCTGAACCTTCTTTATGCTGGCTTTATCTAAGTCTAGGCTTCCTTGAATTCTCAATACCAAATTCCATATGACTCATAAAACAGGTTCCCGGCGTTCCTCGTTCAACTTCGTTAAGGAAGCCGTCGTTTTTCTAAGTCCCCCTCCTATTATATGTAAGATTCCGCCACCCCGCAATCTCAGTAACTGCGCTACTCGCCGAGAGATTTGGCAGTTTTAGCTATATTAGGTAGAAGAACGGTGGATGTTATCATCTTCCGAGCTACGACATGTCGATAGCACACAATGGGAACTGCGAACTTTTTAGAATTAATTCGGTTCTCTAAAATATGACCAGAAACATCTAACGACGACATACTCAACGATTAAAACGTACGGAGTAATTTGAATAGAGCCACAGAAATGAAAATACACCGGAGCGCTTTCGATTAAAAAACCATTGTCAACGGGGACGTGAAAGCAACTATGACTCACATTGTGATGATTCGCTAGTTCAGTCATGTCCTCCTCGGTAGTTCTTGTTGCCGACCGGAGTTGGTTCAGTTGCTTTCACGTCCCGTTGACAATGGTTTTTTAATCGAAAGCGCTGCGGTGTATTTTCATTTCTGTGGCTCTATTCAAATTACTCCGTACGTTTTAATCGTTGAGTATGTCGTCGTTAGATGCGAACTTTTTGTTGATTCAGTGTTTATCACTGCAATCTTAGAAGTGTTGTTGCATTTCGTGAGCTGTATCACGCTACAAACTTACATATATATAGCTTCAAAGTCCGGGGCTGTGACGTCACAATTTGATGACGTCATAGTTCTGGTACGTCAATATTTTTCAGCTCCCACGTGCCCCATAAAAAAGGTTCCCTACCATCCTTCTTTCAATTCCGTCAAAGAACCCACGAGTTTTTCCATGTTTCCCCCTCATCCAAGTCCCCACCCATCATTATATAGCTCGAAATTAGAAAAAATTGTAAGTTCCGCGTTTTTTCGGACGACACCCGGCCCTGCCTTTCATTTTCAAGAGACCCACTCTTAAACAGGTTTCTTATCAAAATGCCAACATAATAAAAAGAAAAGGAGGAGGAATAATTCCCGTCTGAGAAGCCAGAGTGAGCCTCCAAAGGTGGCTCACAACTCTGGTGGAAAAGTAGATAAGCATGTATCCATGGGACTGGATTACCTGAGTTCCAGGATGAGAGCCGAGTACTCCCTCGATCAATATAGTAGACCCCGTAATGGCCTCATTGACGGACATTGCACAGTAGCACGTGGACCTCGAGAGGAAAGTGGAACCAGGCCACTATCAATCCAAGCTCTACGGACTACACGGACGCAATGGTCAAAAAAGTGCACACTCGTGCCGGTAATGCGGTTTGTCCGGCGACAGTTTGGACGTTCGCTAATACACCCCTATTTCCAAGTGATTGGTTGGTGGAGTTGGCGGTCAGGGTTTATTATTGGTCAAAAAAGAGTCATGGGCAGAAGAAGGTGGTGTGAGAAGCAGACATTAGTTTTAGATAATGATTCTGTGACTCAAACGAGGTAGAAAAGATACGTTTTAAGAGGGGGAAGGATAGCCCGGGTTTCTGGGACGTCGAACAGTGAATAACTGCTAGCAAAACTACCCAATATTGATCCAACTGATGTGTCGACTCCCATAAGAATAACACAAGGAGCTAAGATCATTGTATTTTTGTTCAATCACAACGAATTTCTTAATATTTAGAGATCAGGATATGGGTCCATTATTGATATCACCTTTGCCTCAGAGAGCCTAGCCCGAAGAATAGAAGGCTGGGCGGTACTGGACAAGGAGCTTTCTGGGAGCGACCACCGGTGTATCAACTTCTCCATCCGCCGGGAAGTTGAGGTCGCTGCTCCACAAAAGCTGGTAAGAAAATGGGCCGTTAGGAAGCTGAATAGCGACTGTTTGAAGGCTAGCTATCTTGCTCTCACATGGGATCAAGAAGAAGAGCAAGAGGGCAATGCGGAGGTGGCAGCAGAGAGGATGATCAAGACTGTCACCAAAGCTTGCGATGTAGCCATGCCCAGGCAAGGTCCACCAAAGAAGAGGAGGGCTGTTTACTGGTGGACCAACAAGATTTCCGAATTGAGAAAAGAGTGCAACCGTCAGCGCCGGATATACCAGCGTAGTAGTGGCCGCGAAGGGGCGCGGGCGGTTGCACCTGAATACCAGCTGGCTCGTAAAAGGCTGAAGAAGGCCATCAAGGACAGCAAGAGTGCTGCATGGCGAGAGCTATGTGAGATGGCAGATGACGACCCGTTTGGAAAGCCTTATAAGTTAGTGCTGAAGAAGCTAAAAGGCCTCTCAGCAATGAGCCGAATGGAGCCGGATGTTGGGGGTCAAATCATTGATGGCTTGTTCCCACAGCAGCCGCCACCAATGGTAACGCTACCAATAGTAGAAGAGGATGGTATATCCCTCCTAGGCACCGAGGAGGTTGATGCAGCAGTCAATAGACTGCGGGGTAAGTATTGGAAGGCTCCAGGCCCGGATGAGATGCCAAATCCAGTCTGGAGCGCCATACATTCAGTTGACCCAGCACTGCTTGTTGATACATTCAATGCGGCAATTGTTGGGGGACTGTTCCCTGTGCGATGGAAGAAAGCCAGGCTAGCGTTGATCGATAAGAAGGATAAACCACCTGGTCTACAATCCTCTTATCGTTCACTTTGTCTGCTAGACAATGTTGGTAAACTTCTAGAAAGAGTGATAGCCAATCGTTTGGAGAGCTATCTGAAGAAAGAGATATAATCTCTGATAGCCAGTACGGTTTTCAAACTGGACGCTGCACATCAGATGCTGGGATCCGGCTGAAGAAGATAGCCAAGTCAGCAATTGATATGCGTCAGTTTTGCGCAGCCGTCAGCCTCGACATAAGAAATGCGTTCAATTCAATTCCATGGAAGATGATATTGGAAGCTCTTGTGAACGCAGGAGTGCCCGCATACCTGCTCAGGATGATCAGCAGTTATCTTAGCTGCCGTGAAATCCAAGCAGAGACGACGGCTGGTACAGTAAAGCGCCCTGTTACTTGTAGGGTGCCGCAGGGGTCGGTCCTTGGGGCGCTTTTGTGGTGCGTCGCATGTAACGGAATCTTTAAGGTGAAGCTGCCACCGGGGGTTAAGCTTATCTGCTATGCGGATGACACCCTGGTGGTATGCACCGCCGAAACAACTGTAGCGGTGGAGAGCAGAGTAAACCGGGCCCTAGAGGATGTGACGCGTTGGATCGAGTCGGCTGGACTTGAACTTGCAGCAAGTAAGACGGAGGCCATTTTATTCACGACCCGTCGGAAGTTCAAGCCACCCACCTTTCGCCTGCGAGGTGTGGAAATTGGAATCAAGAAGCAAATGAAATACCTGGGCATCTGGTTCGACTCAACGCTGAGCTTCAGGCACCATTTCCTGATGGCAGCGGAAAAGGCGGGCCGGGTAGTTGGATACCTAAGCCGCCTGATGAGGAACCTAGGAGGACCGAGAGAAGTATTTTTTTACTCCACGTCGGAGTATTCCTCTTTCTTGTTGAGAAGGATCATGATGAGCACCGCCTTGTCGATCCTCCTATATGGTGCGCCAGTATGGACCGACTGCATGAAGATACCATACCGAAGAAGAGAGATGGTAAAGATCCAACGAAGAGTTGCGCTGAGGTGTGTTAGTGCCTACCGCACTGTCTCGACGGAGGCTCTTTGTGTATTAACACGTTCACCACCAATCGAGCTCCTTGCTAAGGAGAGAGCGGTGGTGTTCGAAGCAAAGAAGAGAACGACGACCAACCAAGAAGCTTTACGGGTCAAGCAGGAGGCCAGGCGCTCCTTGCTTGTAAAGTAGAAAGTAAGATTTGCCCAGAGTGAGCTGGGTACATGGACAACCCGTGTGCTAATACGCGACCTTGATGAGTGGATGAACCGACACCATGGTCAGCTGAACTTTCACCTGACGCAGGTGTTAAGCGGGCATGGCTGCTTCAACAAGTACCTTCACGAGAAGTTGAGCAGGCAACGTGTTCGCACTGTAACCAAGGGCGGGATGATGGACCACAACACACCTCATTTGAGTGTGAGGCGTGGAGGCGTGAGCGGGACGAGCTTAGTCGGTCTCTCCAAGAGATCGGGGTAGATGAAGCGCTCGACCCGAGTAGCCTGGTACCCACCATGCTAGGTTCCGAAGAAGCATGGAACCAGGTGTCTGCATTTGCGGCCACCACCATGAAGAGGAAGATGGACCAGGAATGGAATAGGCAAATGCAGAACACTCTATGGCCTACTCAACACCTGTGTACCATCAACATCCAGATCTGCAGGAAGAAGAGGAAGAAGGATACCATCCAGATTGTTAGGGCCTTTATAGTTGTTGAAAGAGTCTCGCGTTTATATGGTTGCTCCGCGTCCTCTATTCCGGTGAACTTACTACGGTACGTTCACTGTTCATACGAATATGTCTAACGAGCACCATACAGTGAGATTCACGCAACAGCGACTCACTACGCCTGATGTGATAGTGTCGTTTTTGTGATGTGTTTTTCTAGTACTGTTCTTTTTATGCGTGCCAGGACGGCATCGCAGCTTGGCGGTTGCCAAAGCAGCTTGGCAGTTGCCGAGTAGAAGAGGGGGTTCGCTTAGGAGATTCCTCCTTCACTGAAGCTATACCCGAAAGGGTCGATTCCGGTGTTGGAGGAAACAACATTAAATGCATACGCAACCCGCACCTACTTCACTATGGAGGACGGGCGGTGTTTTGCAAATGCAACACAAACGCGAATATTTAGAGATCGATGAACAAACGCTGAGAAGTTTAAAGATTCTAATTATATATGTCTGATATTTTAATTAAGTCGCATTCTAAATTATTTGCGTCATGATCTTCGCTCCCTATGTTATTCTTACGGGAATGGGAGTCACCTTATCAGTTGCCAGTTAGATCCACAAGATGGGTAGTCTTGCATATAGTTATTTACTGGTTGACGTCACAGAAACCTGGGCTATTAAGGAGAGCGATTCGCGAGCCGTGACAAAGCACATTAGTTCTCTTTTTTTCAATTAATGAAAATCCGTCTTTTTTTAGGCGATCCCAGGTCTTGACCCGTCTAAATCCCTCTCCTAGCTGTACATTGCATGGTATCATGGTATGCATAATAATACGAATGTAACATACTAGCATTTAGAGAGGCAATATTTACTTCTGATAGAAGAAAATTCAATCAAAAGGTCCTCAACCAAAAGTATCCCTTTAATTTTTCTTTCATGACACAAGAACTTCAAAATATCGTCATCTCTCGCAATAAATAATCCATAGTTTCTTTTTTTATTTTTATTCAATTGAACCGACACCAACATAACATTATATAAACGTAACATGAAATATGTAAAGGTTAAACATTTGTACACAAAGTATAACGTAACATGACCTAATACAATATAAAAACGAAACAAAATCAATTTTTCCAAGAACTATATACTCGTAAAATTGAATCGAAAGATGCCTACAGCAATTGGCGGAGTTCTGGAATACATGAAATAACCTAAGTTAGAATGCACAATACTTGAAAAGTCAATGATCGATGAAATGACCTGTACGATAATTACTTGGACATTCTTGGAATAAAATGGTAATTTGATTCACGGATAAAATCAGTGTACAAATAGAAAAATAAGGAAATGAACGACGTGTCAGATAACTAACACATTTAGGTAAAAAACACAGCTGCCAAAATTTTTTGAACTTTTTTCTACTACTTATAAGAGGTACAATACAGTAAAAATAATTACTCTAACGACGATAATTAATAGACAATAAAATTAAAGTTTGCATAATTATGCGTGTATTGCCTTTATTGCTTGTACAGTACAAACTTGATTCATCTTGCACGTAAAATGGTGTGTGTGATAGGAAGAGTTGATGAGCATCAAGATAGAATATTATTACCAAACCAATCGAACTTGCAAATTTTTTGAATCCGAAAAATAAGAAGTGCGTGCATTGATTTTTTTGAAATCAAAATAGGCCTACCTATTACAACGAATGGCAGATGAAAAAATCATCAAATTTAATTCGCTTACAAACGTATGGGCTCGATTAAAATCTATCGTTACACAGCCAGTAAGAATATATTATAATAACTTACGAATATGAATCAATGATCGGAAAAACGCATTTAAAAATTACGAGCCAAATGATTGCAACAATGGTACATGAATTGCGAGCCTTTATTCATTATCTTCGTTCATAGACAAAAATCAAACTTATCTCAATCGTTAACCAGAAGACAAAATTTTCAACCGAGTGAAGTTATTTAACTCGCCATCTTTATGTAGAGTGCGTGACGTAAAGCTAGTAAACTCGAGATGTAAAATTAACCATAGGTCCGATAGACGGAGGAAGAAAAGAAATATCACAGGAGTTTTCGTGTATAACTGCATAAAGAATATTCGCTGGGTAAATCGAAACAATGGTGAGAATTTGGTAACAGTCACTCGGTCATTATAACATAAGTGTGTGATAAAATTGCCCACAAACATTACATTAAGCCTACAACTCACTTCTGCCTTCAGTCTTAGGTACGTTTAAGCCAAAGGCTTTTAAATAAACTTAATTCAACGTTTATAATAATTATATCTTATAATGATCATCGATATTTTCAAATATGAAAAAACGGCGCGCTATTATGGAAAATGAAGATGGACGTACATTGGAGTTACTTATACATCGGCACGTAAGTCTGCCTCATAACAGGACTGAACTGATTATTGCTATTAGCATTTCCCATCGCACTTGAATCTGTACAGAACCATTAAAATGTGAGACGGCAGAAAGTTATACAATCATTCAGCAAAATATTACTTACTGGTAGATTTTTCGATCGCTAATTGATTCATTGATGGCGCGTTCGATGTCGGTGACTTTTTGGATGAAGATAGGCTGAGATCGTCTAAGCTAATATTCACGCCCGTCAAATTACTCCACGTACTCCCGATCTACAAATCAAAAAGTCGTAATTTTTTGCGTGAATTAAATGAATCTTGACCTAATTTGAATATCAATTGAGCTTGAAAAAATCGATAGCTCGCCGTCCACCGATCTGCCACACTTACAACATCATTTTCCCCTTTGAAGCGCTTAAGACCACACTTGTCCGGCGCTTCAACCAGAACTGAAGACTATCTCAACTCTCTGGATAAGAATGAGAAAGTTTTCTCTCAATTTAAGGGTGTGTTTCGCCCGTTGGGAAACTCCGAAACGGTGTACGATAGATTGCATACACATCCTCGAATGCACTGCAAGGTTCGGTATACCAGCGGACACTACGGGACGCTTGTCGGGCGTGCGTGGGTAGTCCTTGTAACAAATGACAAGCGAAAAAAATTCTCGAAGCTCCATTTTGCGTCGAATTTTTTCGATCTTCGAAAATGTTGTACAGAAAGGTTCAATGGAAGGTGTGGGACAGGAACAGAATTCTAAATTTTTGCTCCAAAAAAATTCTACAATGTCCAAAAATAGACGATTTCGAAGTGAAATAAAAAGCGTATGGAAAAAGTAAAAATCAATTCTACTTCCATACGGCCTCTAATTATACCTTTCTGAAGAACATATCAAAAAATTGTACGGATCCATTGAAAACACGAGCTGTGAGAATTTTTTTCCGGTGCCAAGTTTACTTTCTAACTATCTAAACAAGAATAAGAAAATCTTCTCGCAATTCACTAAGATAAATATGTAAAGTCTCAGAAAGATGGAACTCATGTTTTATACCTCATGGTAGATGACGAAGACGTCATTCTTTTTTTCTCTTTCGAGCGGGTCAAGGCTACGCCTACCTTGTAAGATCATCAACAGGTTAAAATCTTCGCCTAGCTGGTATACTTTTCTCTGTACATTCCAAGTGCTTAAAGTAGGTCAAGATCTAGAGTATTATGGGCTAATAAGTTGACCGGCTCATCTCACTACCATCCTTAGAAGCTTAGAGTACCGTGTATTAGGCTGACTAGCTAAAAGGTTCCACCAGTATTTCTTAGCCCGCTATACCGTGTGTATGCTGGACTAACTAGAAGTCCGGTACGAGATGAGCTCACTCTTTAGCCTAGTATCGATAGTTCTACACCACAACAGTCATCTATAGACGTCAAGTGCCTCCCTCCCCATCATATAATAGGCTAACTCCTCCACCAGTATTTCTTAGCCCAATATACTGCATTCAGACTTCACGGTAAGTTGGACTAACTAGCTGACCAGCTTACTCCACATGTATTTCTTAAGCCTAGAGTAGAAACTGACATGCTCACTCACCCTGCTCTTCATATAGCCTAGTATACTGTATGCTAGACCAGGGGTGCTCAACCTTTTCAGACATGGGGCCACATAGAATGAGTTGAAAATTCTCGCGGGCCACAAAAAAAAGTAAAATGCTCATTACTTTTTAATAGGTAACTATCAAATCAGCAAAAATATGGAAAAGAAGGCACACATTTTCATGTCCTCTATCTACTAAAAAGTTACAAATATTGTTCATTTCTTAATCAAGTTTCTTGCCATTTTTATTTTTCCCTTTTCCCCCTTTTTTTCCTTGTCTCCCTATTTATTTATTTATTTCTTGTTAAGGGCTCGCGGGCCGGGTGGAAACCTTTCCGCAGGCCGGACTTGGCCCGCGGGCCGTAGGTTGAGCACCGCTGTGCTAGACTACCATACTACAGGCTGTGTACCAAAGATAATTGACATTATCTTTTCAATTAAATACAAAAAATTAAAGAAAATTTGAATAGTTTTCTCTAACTACCTTGTCCCCTTTCCATTGCTATTAATCCATTGAAACTGGAGAAATTTTCTCATCTTTCTGGACTTTCCGGTCAACTCAATCTCATAACTTTCATACAGATAGGTGAACATCTCTCGATTTGTTCATTTTTGAGATCTCTTCATTTGGATCAAGTACCCCAAAAACTATCAAAATTTATTACAAATTTGAATTCATACGCAAGGGGTTTCGATCGAACCGAATTCTGCAAAGGCCGTGACACCTTCCGACAAACCGAGGAAACTTTCCGCTCAAACTCAGAACTCTACACCTTTTTCTTGGACCACCCAGAAGCAGTTCTACGTGTCTGGCTGATCTCCTCCAAATTACATGACATTGGCCTTCGAGACAACGTATTCAAACTTCTCCAATTCTTCTTCCACGGCAAATCACCAACTGTTAGAATTCAAGACTTATACTCTTCCCATCCAGAACGATGTCCCTTAGGAAGGAGAAAGGAGTGTTCCACTTGACCTAATAAACAGTGTCAACCAACGTCCCACGTGCCTGCGGTTGACTTCAGTATCTCCCTTCTAACCCTTAATCCCCCAACGAGCAGCAAGACTACTTCAATTAACCCTTGAAAAATTTCTATAATGGTCATCTGACCGTGAATTTCAATTTCCAGACAAAAAAACAGTAATGGAGATACTCAAGCCCTACGCCACTTTTTTTAGCGGGGAACCCGCTATCCCTTTTGTTGGGGGGTACTTTCAGAGAATGCGCGAGCGATTCTGACGTCACGGAGGGGGGGAGGTTTGACAAATTTCGACTCTTCAGCTATTTATGATAGAAGGGGGACTTGAGGAAATTTCCACTCTCGAGCTGTATATGATAAGAGAAGGACTTAGAATAATTTCGACCTCTAAGATATGATAGGCGGGGGACTGAGAAAATTTTCGTCCGCGATCGCGAGCGGTTCAAGGTTGATAACATCACGGAAAGAGAGAGGGGGGGGGAGTCGGAAAAATGTCGACTCTCGAGTTATTTATGATAGGAGGGAGACTTAGAATAATTTCGACCTTTAAGATGTGATAGCTGGGGATTAAGGAAATTTTCGTCTGCGATCGCGAGCGGTCCAAGGTTGATGACGTCACGGACAGGGGGGAGTTGGAAAAATTTTGACTCTTGAGCTATTTATGATAGGAGGGGGACTAAGGAAATTTTCGTCCGCGATCGCGAGCGGTTCTAGGTTGATGACGTGACAGAGGGGGGGAGTCGGAAAAATTTCGACTCCCAAGTTATTTATGATGGGAGGGGAACTTGGAATAATTTCGACCTTTGAGATGTCATAGATGGGGGACTAGGAAAATTTTCGTCCGCGATCGCCAGCGGTCCAAGGTTGATGACGTGACCGAGAGGGAGGGAGGGAAGGAGTCGGAAAAATTTCGAGTCTCAAGTTATTTACGATAGGAGGGGGAATTAAAATAATTTCAACCTTTAAGATGTGATAGGTGGGGATTAAGAAAATTTTCGTCTGCGATCGCGAGCGGTTCAAGGTTGATGACGTCACGGAGAGGGGGGGGAGTCGGAAAAGTGTCGACTCTCGAGTTATTCATGATAGGAGGGGGGACTTGAAAAGTTTTGACTGTCGAGCTCCGTATATATGATAGGATTTTTTCTGTGTTCTACTTTTTTAAAAAACCTTCCGCAGTGGAATACGGGTCGTGCAGGTTCCCCGCTCGCCGTCGCCAAACTTGCAACGGCATCTAATTTTCTCTGCGTCTCCAGAACTTCACGATTACCATCCGATCTTCTGCCAGATTCCTTGAGCTCACCTTCGACTCCAAAACCTCTCGGACGCCTATACAAAAAACCCAAGAGCGAAATGCCTTTATTCCTTGAACGTTCAAGAGTCTGATCCGTTTCTAATTTCATTACGGTTCTTTAAAATTGCTGAACTCCATTTTGTCTTCAAGGTTCGTTGGCCTTTGGGGCATTACGCATCCTTCACTCAGCCTGTAATATGTTGAGCCAGATATTTTTCCTCTATGTAACCGCGCTCTCTTACTCGCTGCTAACTCTCTAGCCTTAACAGCCCGATATACAAATCTTATTATCTTTTCAAATACTCTCAGCTCATGTAATTCACCCCTTCTGTCGTTCAACCTTAGCTAGCCAACCTACATCCTTACTTCCTATTTTCCAGCCACTCCCTCTTCGTTAACCCTATCCTTGACATCCGTCTCAATCTCACTGATATTCCCAAAACAGCTGACTATACAAACAAGACAGACATCAACAAAATCATTTCTTCAGAATTTGTCTCTCATCTTCTCTGCTACAAGGACGGGTCCAAATCAGGGGCCAGACCGGAGGATATGTAGTTATCATTCAGGGAAACATCTCAAGCTTCCTCATCAGAAACTTCCCATCCACATTCATTTGTTTGCCTCTTCTCATCTGCCTATATCTCCTCTTCGCAAATTTCTTACTACCTAATTCAAACTCATCCTGACTTGCTATCCACGACCCTTGTTCTACCAACCCTATCTTCCAACGAATGCTAATTTTCACACACTGGTCAAGTTCTTCCTCATTCCCCACCTCTTTTCTATAGATAGAGAGATAGATCGACCGTAAGAAACATGACACAATAGATCTTGCCGAAAAGCAGTCACTGCTTCCCCTTTCCATAACTTATCTCTCCACCTCGTTATCAACTCTTGCTCTCGTCCTGACATGATTTCTGGTTCTCCTCACCCTCCAATAAGCTCTGATCTATTGAAAAATCCTCAATTCTTCGGTCTATTTCGAACAGCTCTTTCCGACGAGAAAAAGTTCTAACCCGTCTCAAAATAGGCCGAACCCACTCTTCTCTCTCTTTACGTCTCTCACTCCCTTCATGCCTACACTGCAATGCTGACGATCTATGAGCTCGACACTTTTTCTCTTGCCCAGCTCTCGAAGACATCTGCCTTCGCCATTCTGTCTTTCCTCGCATCACTAGCTCCCTCTCAAATAATCATGATAAAATCTTCTAATACACCATCTAATTCATTGTCCCATCCACCCTTCCCAAGCCCATAACCTCAAGACCTCAAGTGTAATCGCAAAGTTCTTCCAAAAAAAAAAATGTCATTTTCTATCCGAGTTTTCAAAAGAAGAGGAATTTGTGTATCGACAACCTAACTTACGTTCACTTGTTGATTTTTCTTTTCATCGCCCATTGGCGACGAATTTCCTGGATTATTTTGAGCAATTAAAGATAATGGTGGCTGATTCATCAACGGTGAACCGAAATTCATCGGTGTAGCTGCGAACACAAAATAAATACGATAAAAATAACTTTCTTTTTCAAAATAGTCAATAGGCTAGATAAAACATGGTTCTCAAAGTTTATCAAAATATAAAAAAATAGGACGCTCACATAAAATCAGGCCTTAATAAAAAAAAAAAAAAAAAAAAACAATTGACGTTTATAGAATGAGATACGACAGAATATTTCGCAAATTAATGGTAAACATTCTTTATTAATGATAAAACGTGATTAACTAAATCAAAACACGCGGTATCTGTTTCGACCAGAGATTGTTGTTCTAACCACTGTCGAATATCGATAAATTCTTCGAGTATTTCTTTATCCAGTAATGACGTTGTTGGAAGACCGATAAGGGTCGCAGCGATCGATCGTACAAGACTAGCGCGAACAGCTGCATCCGAGTGGCATCGTAAACATTTGGTTATTTCTAATAATTCGAGTGCCATTTTAGGAGCTGCGTGACAATTGATCGCTGAACTCATAATTACAGCTAATGTATCCACATAATGAACCAGTAATTGATGCCAATCCATTCCAACTATACTCACTAGCACACTCTGCGGTGTGACAGCGCCAAATTTACGACTCCCTCTCGCTAACGGATAGAAGAAATCGCCTATGCACGCATTCAAGTTATTCGCTTTGGTTAACACTGGTTCACTGCGCGATTTATATTTAGTCTTTGTTTGTATTCGCTCTTGAACTACCAGCTTCCAGTCATTTTCCCCGATAGGCATACGTTGATCCTTACGATCTTCGATCGAGAAGTCGCTTTTACGAAACTGACACAAATCACGAACAGAACCAGCGAGTACATCTAGCATAAACATCTTATGAGAGATCGAATACTTGCCGGCTGGTTCGTGAAACTGTTCGCTAAGATAAGGAGCACAAGATTTTGGATATATGGTTACGATTGCGACCGCCGCACTGTACCGAACAGTGTCGAAGTTTTCCATATAAAATTGTCTCTCCAACGCCACCAGTAAAGCGAGTAACTCAATAGCCACACAGGGATCATCTTGGGCAAGCTGTGATCTCACCAATTCTTCACAAGTCTGAACACTTCCAATCCAAATAGCCGCATTCGTTTTTTCGAGCAAGCCTTCTATCAAATCGCGTAAATATTTCGGCCTTTGGATTTCAACAGCCGCAACGTCATTCGACAAGTCGTACGGCGTTAATTCGTCATCGCTATCCCATTCTTCAGCAGGAACTTGATCCGTTGGAACTTCATGCGCTTCGTTTTTTTCCTTCGTAATCCTCGGCTCATTTATTACCGGAACGTTCGCACTTGAAAGTGATGTTTCATACTCCCGCACCAAATTTTCTATATTATCAGCATCCGAAAATCCATTTTCCACTTGATCCGAGTCATCTTCATCCAAAGAACGCAGTTGTTCAACCAGAATTTTCGACTCATTTCGCAACTCATCGTATTCAAATTTAATCCCCGCGTCGTTTGCGTTGATCCTGCTCAGAACGCATTCAGTTACAATCATACCAACGGCTCTCATTTTTTCCTGCGTCAATTCTAAATAGATAGGAACCGCGGAGAATAATTTCTTTCTGATTTCGTCGCACGTCTTCACATCTGATTTTGGAAGGGCTTTAGCGAAGAGAATAACAGCTTTCGACAGATACACGCTCTGATCGATGGACACTCGATTTATCGCACCTGCATTACCCCATACGTCGATCAAGTTGTAAAATGTTTCGACGAATAAGGCTTCGTCTGTCCTCAAATACTGAGTGATATTCTTAACGATCATATCGTTCTTATAACATTTCCTCATCAACATCGTATCACATATACGATGTTTCCAACGAATGTCCCGTAAGATTACATCGCCCAAGACTAGATTTACGTTGGACGGTGATATTTGACTGAAAATTGCTTCCGCGACACGCATGACGGCAGATCCCTCCAGCTCAACTACTATAAAAGGAAATATTGAGCGATAAATCGGATCATTTACGCAGGATACGATCAACGAAGCTGTAATACTTTTCAATTCGGAACTACAGTCGAAGTTCGCTAAAACTTTACTCAACAACGATGATAAAGGTTGAAAACTACTAGTAATATCAACTTCGTGACGCTTTGCGTCCGCCAACGTTTTTATCGCCTTCAACATACTGAAAAAGTATGCTCGAACGAAGTATCCTGTACCGAATTCTGACGGTAAGTTATTTTTAAATTTATTCGCCAATTTTACGGGAAATGATACCAACTGTTGCACAAAATCTCTCCAGACAAAACTTCGCTCCATTCTGGAGCATTCATACAAAATGGCACACTGGATACAATCGCTGTCGAATAAAGATTTCACGATCGTCAAAATATTATCAGCTTTCGTTGACGGCACATTTGTATTTTCTAATAGGCCTAATAAACTGATCAAAGAATCTTGCAGCAAATTCGTATCACCACCTTCGAGAACGAACAATTTGATGATCGACGGTAATGCTCGATGCGATACCAGTACTGGACCAATTGAACGTAATAACTCGGCGTAGTCTCGCACAAAAACATTACCATCGGTAGAGAAAGAATCGTGGTCGATACCGCACAGTTTTTGAGGCGTTAACGGACCAGGTCGGTACTCCAACACCGATTCGACAGCTAGCAGAAACTCGTCTTCTTTCGAGGTGGCCAACGATTTTTTCAACTGATTCCATGACTGATCACGGGTTTTCAATTTTGCTGTAAGGCGTACATATATACTGCTAACAACTGACAAATGAGAGACGTACATAGGTAATAATGATATTGTACTGCTAGGTATCCATGCAAAATGAATCAAATCTAACGATTTTTATTTATATGAGCGCCCTATAATGACTTTATAGACTCTGAATGGTGAATAAACCTTTCAACAATATCGTACTTACTGGAATTGATTGGAGGTTTAAAAGAAAGACTGGTATCTAATAATGGAGGTATGTTACTGCAAACACCATCCGATAGTAGGTCAGCGTTTGATAAAGAATTCATAGCGGTAGATTGCGAGAAATCTGAAATAAAAGAATATGGAGCAAATATTATTCAATAATACTACGACTCAGATAATTACGAATTCGGGAAAATCTGCATCAAACATTTTGAAAACAGACTTTTTGAAGTCACATTTGTAAATGTGCGTACAATACATAATGAGCAGGTATTCATATAAAATTGAAAAAAAAAGTCGATTTGATAAGAAAATACGAGTACGTATTATCTGTTTCACATTTTCTTGACGTCATCCACATCCGACCAATTAAAACAGGCCGAGTTTTTTAGGGAAGGGAAATGCAACCTCTGATTTAGTTGAAAATGAACAAGATAAACTACATCAAAAAGTAACCAACAAACCGAATAAAAGGAACATTTACCGGTAGACGGGTTAGATGAAGGCGCAGAACTCGTGAATGCGGAACTGAAATCAGCGAATTCGTCGTCCGTTCTGAAACACCAGAAAGGAAATTAGAACGTCTGAGGAATAATAATGCACATTGATGCAAAGCTTTTCACTTACTGATTGACACCAATATGATTGTTATTATTGCTATATTCGGTATTGATATTATTGCTGCCGATATTGTTTTTATTTACAGTGGGTTTGTTTTCCAAAGGCGTGTTCGAGAATGCAGAATTAAAGTCACAGAATTCCTGCAAGGGCGCAGACGTTTGTTTCGGCTCAACAGGTGAGCCAAAACCAATATCACAAAGAAGACCAGCATTATTAGCTGGAGGTGGTTTTTGCTTTTCGACCTGAAAATTCAATTTGGTGAGTATAATTCATAGGGAGAATCTCGATCGTTCCTTGAAGAAAAAATCATTCACGTAATCGTTTTCTGTTTCAAGAGATGGGTTAATCAGGTGGATTGAGATAGTCTCGTAAAGAGTTACAGTAAAATTCATTTTGAAGAGCAGAGCTAAAAATACAGTGCCGTGTCAGCTAAAGTGTTAGATAGAATAGTTTTCGTGTTAAAACGATTTTCATTGTCTTATGACAAAAAGAAAAAAATTATGGGTAAATGTCATTTGGAAAACATTTGAACTATTAAGAGACGAAAGATCAGAAAAAAAAAAAAACATTTTATCAACTTCAAGATATTGACTCACCGTTACATCTTTACCATAAAATGCTGCTGCTCCTAAATCGATTTTCTTGACAGGGTTTTTGGTTTTTGTGGGCGTATTAGTCGCAGATGATGAATGCACACTTGTTTGGTTATTCACAACATTATTATTGACTAAACTTATGGGTGGAATTTTTCCAACTTCGGCTTCACTTTCGGAATCGTATTTATTTTCATTTTCATCACTAGACCAAATGATAAAATAAATTCAAATTTTCATTTTATAACAAATTCGTCAATTTCCTTAATCTTGAACACACTCACCTATCGTAAGAAGTTTCATGAAATCCCAAAGTAGTTTCTTTGCCTTTGTCTCCATCCCAAGTATTTTCATCGGACATCCACTTTCCCGACGAAAATCTCTTATCATCAACTGAAAATATAACATACAATAAAGTCGATATTAACCTCATAATTAGAGCTAGTAGGAACGAGCAGAAACTCACCAAAACCTTTAGTGCCAACACCTTCGTTCGACATTCCAATAAATTTATCTTTATTCTTTTTTGCTTTCTTTCTTTCTTCGCGTAATTTTTCGTCATCTTGTATAAAGTCGATCAGTTCTTTCACTTTATGTCTAGTATTAAAGATGATCAATAAATTATCGTTCGTTTCAAGTATTCGACGATTAAAATTTAGGACACGATACCTTATATTAATTCCTTGGTCTTTTCCGAACTCATCAATAAAGCTGTAGTTTTCTAATCCTCGTAGGTCATAAATGTGCTCTCTAGATGATGTTACAACCCTTTCAGAACCATTTCGCACAAGGTAATTTAGCAGTAACAAAGACTAAAAATCCAAGATTTCGACAGGTTATTGATGGGATCTTACGATTCTTACCAAGAAGTCCATCCGAATACTCAGGTTACCTTATAGGTACGCCTCCAATTACTTTTATTATCTTGAAGCATGCGTTTCCATAACATAGTCATTACCTCGGGGAAATGCTCAAATGTAAACGTAGCGTGAGCTATCTCCTGCATTAAAGCTCCTGCAATGTTGACAATTCATAAAGAAAGTAGTACTAGATTCTTAAACAGAAATGAATCAAGAATATAAATTCATCAATCAACACCTGTTGGTCCCCAAGCTTCATCGTTCGTAGCTGCTCGCACTTTAGCTTCAATCTCCGTGTAATTCATAACAACATTCGTACTGAAACAATCATCAATTTATTAACCCAGATAGCAATTATTTGAAGGATTAATGCTACAGAAGCTAGGAGATTAAATAATCGCTCATGAGGTAGAATGAAGATAACATGGTAAGATTATAGAATGAGATATGAACGTGAAAATTCAACAAAACTGAATAGAGCCCAAGTACCATGGTTTGTTGGGAATCTAACGAAAAATTGGAAATACTTACATTTTATCGGCAATATCGCGAACACGCCACATGATTGAAATCCTTTGAGTTGCTACACAACCACCGCCAATCACGCAAAGGGATAAAAGAACTTTGGGTAGTGAAAAAAATTAATAATAATAAAAATTTGGTATTAAAAGAGATTAGGTTTCGACGGCAACAAAATCTGTGAATTGGAAACAAAGAGAAAAAGTATGAAAAATCTTCAGATCTCTACATGAAAATGAGTTACAGAGAAACCAAATCCATTATCACCTAGAAGTAGTTCATAATTTTTCCTTCTTTCGAGTTTCGTGGACTGCTGCTAATTATTAACCTGAAAATTACAGTACTTTAATAAAAGCAAAAGTAGGGGGAATAAGAATATTGAGGAAGGGAGAGTTGCCTCCGCTCGATTCTTCAAGGTCGTTTCATAGATTAACAAAACAGGTCCTTCGCTCACTAAACATCCATAATTTTATGACGTAGCACAAGCGCCTGCAGCTGCGTGCTGAAGCTGAATAGCGGCATTGATAATTATTTTGATCATCAAACCAACAACATTATTATTATTTCAATTCTGATTTTTGCCGGAAATCCGGAATGCAGATGAAATAAATGAATTAACGTTTTATGTATTGTAGAAATTAGATCTGTCGTACGTAGGCCGTGATCGTACCCCCATTCCCAGAGAAGCAAAAACACAATACGCGTAGTTTCGTGCCATTCTCGTTCATTCTAAAGATGGAAAATGATTTAGATCACGTAGTGCAAACATTCCTCCATGGACTTGATTTAGATAAATATGTCCCGGTATTCGAGAAACATGGCGTTACGATGACAATATTCATGTCGTTAACCGAAGATGATATGCTAACTATGGGCATAGAGCAAAAGGACGCGGAACTTCTTTTGAAATATTGCAAAAAATTTCAAAGATGTGACTCGAAAGAAATTCCTCCTCTCAGGTACTAGTTGGCTTCTGACAAAGATGAATTTAGTGTAGCTTCTATAATGGACGGTGTCTGTAATATTGTTCTTTTGTAGCCCTGAGGATGTTATGAAAGGTTTAAAGAGCATTGATGACCACTTACTCACCGTCGATGCCAGCCTATCGCATACTTTGGAAAATTTGAGACCCGAAGATATGATTGATCAGGCTGTGGATGAAACATGCCTGAGTGATTTGATAATAAAAACGTGTCTCCACACTGAGAAAACACTCAAGGAGTTCGACGATACACTGAAGGAGCTACTCAAGGTATTCTTTTGTTTCACTATCTAGATATTTTAGAATAAAAATTAAGATTTGACCCGAAAAACTCTTAAACATGGAATAGACGATCTGTGATTTTTTAAGGAGGAGAAAGCTGAAGCTAATTAGTTTGGTTCAGCGCAAGAAAAATAAATTTTCAACTTTAAGACGAGAAATACAAATATATAATTTTACTGGTCATCCATCTAATGAAGTCAACTGGAATGCTAATTTACTTATTTGGTCCTTTTCCTTGTAAATATATTGAGGGATCATTACATTTTCCGAGAAAGGTGATTGTACGTAGAAATGTGGTTGATATGATTGAGAGAAAAAGTAGTGCATCAAGTTGTATTTTTTACAAATATTTTCGTATTTTTAGAAGAAACGTTGATATTGTTTCTTTGAGAATATATCTGAATCTGTGTCTATGACTTAATACATAGTATTTTATTTTTCAATTTCCAGCCTGTCCAGCCTGAAAAATCGAAAATGACTTCAACATCTACTTATGTTGTTTTTCTCGCGATTGTGATTGGTGTTGCGATTTATTTCAATATGGCTGTTAAAAAATAATCTGTAAAGCTTCCTTTTATTTTGTGATCAACTTTCATTTCAAGGTTCCATTTTTCTAATTGCGGTCATTATGAAGTATTCTTATGTTTTTTAACTTTTTTTAATGAAATTTTTATCAAATACAAGTTACTGTTCATGTTCTATTTGATTCTCTATCAATGGGTTTGCGATGGCAGAAACAGCTTCCGGGGTAGGTATCAAAATTCAAATACCTATTCTCAATGATCAATACGAAAAGTTACATTGGGGGACATGTTTAATATAAACGTGACTGAGTCGCTAGACGCCTCAGTATGCGGGTCCCTTGTTTTTTTTCTCATTGACTGTTACGTGGTGGAGATTTATTTATTACTTTTTTTCAAAAGATCTGGAGCTTTTTTTCCTACCAAGATGTAAAGCTCAAGAGATCTAGATTTTTTCTATGTCAAGATATCATTGAAGTATCGAGAAGAAGAAACTTTTTCGAAGACCGTATAAAAATTTGAAAACTGCTATGCGAAAATAAAAACTCCCCAGGACTGTAAAGAAATTCCAAAAATATCATAGGTGACACAGAATATGCGATACATGTTGAAAAAGAGTTTTATGAATAGTGAGAACGACTACGGCTGGAAGAAGCGTGTACCATGTTCAACTAGTTACCCGTGGGAAATGAAGCTGTAAGATCAAGAAGAAAACTATTTCGGGCTTCGATGAAGAATTTTTGATACTGCGTACAATAGAGCTCATATTTCAGTATCAACAATTTCTATTGTCGCTTCCAGAAGTTGGCTCATAAGTTTTGAATAAACTCATTTTTGAGTAATACCTTAAGTGTACATGTGCTCTTGAAAAAAAAAAACAAGTCATAATTCATAAACTGACTTGGAAAATCCGCTACCTAAGTGGACTAGGTTCGGTATCTAGAAACATATTTTAGAAAACCCAATATACGACCTGAGTACTTTATATTTTTCAGTTGATTTAGTGAGAATTCATTTGTACAGCGGAGCAATAATTTTTCTCGTACGGATACTAAGAATCGATCTGTCAGTTGGTGGAACTTTTCGAACAGGTTCACTGACACAATTTTGAAGGTAAAGTTTGTTGCGAGTAAAATATTCGCAATATTTAAATATCCTCCTCGTCTCATTATCATCGTCTAGAGAAGATAACGCGAGTGCATTTCCGTACGAAGCACTGAACTCTATTAATGAAATACAATATGGAACGAAATGGCCTACGATTCAATTTCTTGTGTTAGTTCATTATGTATTCACTCATCGCTCAACAAACTTCCGGAAAATGTATGCAAAAATAATATTAAGTTTGTTTTACGTTGTTGGATGCTGCCTAGGAGATGTTGAACGAAAAGTAGAAACGCAAATATGCCCGACATTATTGTCGAAATTCAATCGTTCAGTTGACGAGGTTAGTACTTGACAATTATTTATGGGTGAGATTTTTTCGCACGAAATAAAAAGTCAAAAATCACGAAAAAACAAAGACCTTAAGTGGTTAAGAATAATTTTACGAAAAAAAAAAAAAATTCAACGTCATTAAAAAAGTGCTTTCAACGAAAAAACAACAAAAATCACAAAAAATAAAAACTGTCGACCGAAAAATTAATACATACAAAACAAAACATTAACAAATTAGAAAGAAAAGAATATTTGGCCTATTTTACATTAATAATAATAAGACATTATTATTTTCATTTTAAGAACTTCCCTTCACAAATAATCAATTTTAAAGAACATGGAATGAAAAATTGAATTCCAAATTTGACTAGAACGAAAAGATTCGAATCTTTTCATCTGTAGATCTAACAGAAAGAAATACGAATCTTTTGAGTAGTAAATCTCAGTAAGAAAAAAAGCTTCAGATCTTTTGGATTCCAGGTCTTGACAGGAGAAGAGAAACTGTAGACTGAATTCATGGACTATTGAAAATATTCCCCGTAATTACCATTAAAAAAAAAGGAGTGATCAAAATCATTTTAAAAAAATTCGAATAATAAATTTCAAAGATGCAAGAAACCTTCAAGTGCTAAAAAATATTTTTTTGTTTTTCTTGAGAAAACACTAAAAAATTCGTGTACATATTTTTCTTTTTTTCGGGAGAACAGTTGAAAATTTCGTGTACTTTGCTTTTTGTTACCACAACTTATTATTTCGTACTGTTAGATAATTTTTTTGCAATGCTGTTTTTCGTTCAAATATCTTTTCATTTTTGTGCAGTTTATTATTCCCCTTTATTTATTCCAGAGCAGGGCCACTAGTTTCTTTTTCAAGAGAAGATTCTTCGACTTCTCAAACGATAGTCTTCACCTCCGTTCCTCTCGAGAAAAAATTTCAGATCGTCCAACAAATTTTTCTTCTGGAATTTGTTATTCATGAATGTGGCGGGTTTAATCTCAGAAAATTAACTGCCCATGGCAGAATCCCCGGAGTTTTCTCGGTTTTCCAGAAACTACTTACCGTGCCAGGACTTAATTTCCTTTTTGTCATTTGTTCTCAAACAGATACTCGGTAACTGGCACGTGGCACTATTAATACTGGACGAAACCGAAGAAAAATTTGAAGAAGAATCAGTATGCATTCAAGGACGAATTTACAAAGTGAACGGAACCAACTTGGTACAAATGTGGAACGTTCAAATGCCGGAAATTTTACGACAAGACAAGACCGAAGTTGATTTTCCCACGAAAATTGTCGAACCCGGCGTTTGGATTGTACAATCGCCACTAGGAGGTAGAAGACTAATCTGTCAATATTTCAGGTATCGGAAAGATTGAATTGAAATGCCAATAATATTTCACGCATGATTTTAGGTCAATTCCAAGGTACGGTAATTGACAACGATGGTGATTCGTTTTTAATAATCGTTTATTGTGGTTGGCAAGATGAGAAATTGGTGCACATGATGACTGTGGCACTTTCTAGAAGTAATACCGTGACACCTTCGTTGAAAGTACAGTTATTAGCTTCGTTAGTGCGGAACGGGTACGATCCTTTCAAAACTAAAATCGTCAGCTGGCGTAATTGTTGAGCGGCAAGTTGAATTATGATCAAATACCATGGACTTCAAATTATTCGAAAAAAATTGTTGTAAAATAATAATTTAAAAACTTTGAAATAATATTTTATGATGAAAGCAGGGATCTTTACTTCACCGATCCTTGTTTCTGATACTCTTATTCTGTTCAGATGAAAGAGAAGGGAAAGTCTGCGAAAAATGACCAACTACAAAGTAGATTCTCGAACAATTTATTCATTATTGAAACATAGAACCGATAAAAGAGCAGCATTAAAAATTAAATTCTTGACGGATAAAGCATCTGAAAGAAAAAAATAAAATGGAGATTAGAATTCGTTGAACATTAGTAGTAACTTTGAGGTAAGCCTTCAATCACTTTTTGGACAGATTACTGAAACAAGGCAAATGTTCGACAGAAGAAATGATCCTCTATATCTAGACAAATACAGCTCACAAATTCAATGGAGTCAAAGTTCCATTTTTCCGTTTAAGGGACATGGCGCGAATGTTCATCAAACTCACAGGAAAGCTCCACACCTCATAATCGATATCAATTTATAGCGACTCGAAGAAACGAATATCTCGATAAAAATATAAACAATCTTGAAGGAATCGAACGTCAGTAAATTCGTGCCAACATACAAGCTTTCTCCTCAAACACATTACTATAGTAAATATACCCCTCATCTTCATCGTATTGAACTATTCACTAGTTGCCTAACTGAAATCGATTTTTAAAGCAATTTGCATCTACTTACGATACGAATTCTGTGTCCCATGGCTTTAGCTGGCAAATTGCTCTTGAATTTAGCTCTAACCGAGCCAGTGCCTCCATGAGGTCTCGTAACCTTTCCCCAGATAGCTCGAACACGGGAATTTTTCTTTGATAAACCAGGAACTGGTCGCTTTCTTTTGGCCTGCAAAAGAAAACGTGTTCGCTCGTAACTAAACAGAACTCATCGTCCATAGTAAATGAACAATTAGTGATAAACTGCTCACTTTGTATACATAAACACATCGTTTTCCTACGTAAAATTCTGAATCAGATTTCGAAAGGCAACCGTCAACTTTCAGAAGAGCTGTGTTCTCATGTTGATTTCGAAGACCACGTTTAAATCCTGTAAAAACAGCTTTCGCATACAACCGACCATAGGTAGTCTTGGGTCGTTTTTTCAATTTTAGTTTGGCAGGGGTTGCCTTCTTCTCCTTCTTTTTCGTTTCGTCTGGCATCTGAAAGCAGTAGGTAGCGATAATCCGATAGTGGAATACTAATACGAACAATTATATTACAGTCTCTTGAGAGGCGATCGTTAATTCTAGAATATTTAGTTTCCGCCGAAGTATGAGTAGAACCGGACAGGTTCCTAATTAAATCAGAGAGAACCCACTTTCTCGGGAGAAATTGCATATCATCAAGTATATTTAAATGTCTTGTAATAGAGCAGATTGAATCTTACCTTAGAAAATTAAACGATGAGAAAACGAAACAAATACTTTACACTGGTCAGAAGTTCTGCTACCGTCACAAATTGTTCTTAAAAGATGAACACTGTTCCACGAGAGATTTAACGACGAAAATTTAGTTGGCTTTCACTGCATAAAATTTTCGACAGCACCACATACCCAGAAATCAAGATCAAGATGGCCAAGAAGAGTGGTGATTGGCTGTCTGATGTATATCTGAGATAACGATTTGGAGAAAAAATTTGTTTATAGCGCCAAACTCGTGAACCGAACACCTTTTTTCCCGGATTTTTATTTTCATTATACGTCAATCTCACCCGCGTTGAAGTTGAAGGTCCCTCAGTCTGTGGGTCTAGGATCTACCAGCTACTTCTGATGATTTTTGAATCTGTGAAAAATCTTTTATGATAATGAAAATTTGATTGTTTTGAATGGTGAAGGGTCTGAACTCTGAAGGCAAGGGAAGGAGATGAAAAAAAAGTTCGAACTTCGGCAATCGTGCTTCTCGTTCTACGTTAGTCCTTAGCTCATTAGCCTGTAAAAAGATTTAATTAAATTTCAATGATTACATTTGAGTTTGCGGGTCGTTTTAAAAACTGACACATGGAAATGTAAGCTCAACAGTATGTATTACAATTTGTCATTCACAATCGCCTCATCCGGCTTCTAAAATTCATCTTTCCAAAGTTGGGTCGCTTAATTGAAACATGAAATTGACGGACTCATTACTGAAGTTTTTTCCGAAAGTTCGGTACACTACGAAAGAACATGAAGTTCAGTTCAAGTTGGAATTACCTATGAAACTTCGAAATCATGTTTCTGGTGCTTCGACTCGTTCGAGCGGCAAGAATTGTATACAAGAAATGTACGTGATGATGGCCTGCTTGAAGAAAGGGGATTTCGATCAAACTGACTGTGGCCGGGAGATACAAGCTTTCAGATCTTGCAGTGAAAAATTGTCTCGAGAATTTGCTAGAAAGAGGAAAGAAGCCAAAAGTTTTTCAACGACTGGTAACAATCTGACAACTCATCAACTGAACGAATTCTTGAAGAAGTATCCTCAGAAATATGATATCTACGACTAGTCGTCCGAGATCAATACTTTTAGAATTAATGTAGTTGTTGTTTGTATGTTTGAATGATTTCTGTAAATAAACTGTGTAAAGAACTGTTGAGATAAAAGTACACCTTAGGATTGATATTTATTCCGTAAATTCAGACAAATAGCTCTCGAATACGAACAAATAATAAAAATAATATTTCCGGCAAAAATTAATGAGTACATCGAAGTTGAAAACAATCAACAATCACCAGATTGAAAACGATTAGGCGATTCTCCGAAGTAGAAGAAGTTACATTTTGCAATTGCAGGTCAAGATGTCAAGATAACCGACTATCGTTGAAATAACCTTCTTCACGAAGTATTCCATCTTTCAACTTCTGAAGCATTTCCCTCTTTATTGCAGCAGGTACTAAACCTGAAAGGAGAAAACCAACATTCAATATTTCGTAGGAGGAAAGAATGAAAATTTTTCAAAGACGAGGTGATGCAAATAATTCAAGTTAGATCTTCACGTCGAATTTCCGATCTTACTTCTGGCTTTCGGTAAAGTTGAGTCAATTAATTCATCCAAAGACAGGTCATCATTGTCTCTGAGTTTTAGACGAACCATCATTCGCACTTGATCGCACCAACCACTTTCCGCCAAACGTTTATACAACAGATGTTTAATGCTGTAATTTACGAGTTGATCGACTCAATGAGAACCTCTAAATAATGCTTATACTTGTACCAATGCCGAGACAATTGCATTACTTACGAAGAATAATCGGATTCCGCATTCGAACCCATAAGTGCGCGTTATAATCACAGTATTCTGCTTCCAGTACACGATACCCTTTAGAAAAATTTAAATCATTCTAACAGCGAATGGGTGTTGGTTAAGACTTAAGATTGAAAATTAAAACACGAAATATTATTCAAGTTTTCGCCTCGTCATCGTAGTTTGAGCTCAACACAGAATTCTTCTTCTTCGGGAGTGAAAAAAGTAATTCCTTCGTTCAGTTTGGTTCAGATGTATACTTTTCTTCACATCAATAATATTGATAAGAACAGCAGTAAAGTTGTGCGCCGTCTTCTTTGTGCAGGGGCTTCGTTGGAGTCGATCGCTGTTAGCTGTAAGCTGCAAGCCGACCTTTTTAGTTTTTTCAGCGGGCTGCAACGACACTGGAGACAAGACCTAACCCCCGATATGATAAAGTACTTAGACGCCAGGAATAGAATTTAAGTGACATCTTCTTCGTACCTAGGAAAACACTCGATTAACTCTTGAATATTATTAATAAAATTGTGCATTTTGCTTCAGTCATTTGATACTTCACGGAACTTCTTCTTCAGGTTTTTCCCCTGGGTACTTATTCAACTCTTTCAGCATCTAAATGTTGCTACATCAAATGAGAATTCCGAATATTTTCTACCATCGTAATACGTACCGGTACCTACCAAAAATTTACTATCAATTAAAAAAAATATATATTTATTTTAATGACGTAGAACAAAAGATCGAATTTTATTGCGTAGGTACTCGCAATAAAGGAGAAAATTAGATGTGTTTAAGACAGGTAAATCTTCTTGCTGCTTGAAAGACAGAAATTCTCTTCAGTGCGACTTATAACCAGGTATACAGGGAATGTATCGCAAGAATTTATACCTAGTAAGAAACAATTACAAATGAAGGATTTAAAATAAAATCATAATGAACCATGACGATTACTTGTTTAGAAAGAATAAGATAAAACTTTTACTTGCGAATAATAGTCATTCCAAATGGAAAATCGTACGTGCTGTATGAAGTACCAATATTTTCGGATTCATTGGAATCGCTCGTAGGAAGTTTAATTTGATCAGCCCAAGCTATTAGACCTCTTTCTTCCTTCGAACCTATGAAAAATAATTCCGAATTTTTAGATGCTCAAGCTATAGTTTAAAATCTCACTATTCTTGTTTATCTTTCATGTCCCTAATTTTTTATGAAAGTTTCGAAGGGGCCGTAAAACGTCGACGCCCCCATCCAAAAAAAAATAAATACCTAATAAATAAACCTCAATTTGGTGCCAAAATTATACTTCAATCTGCACTGTTTGGGTTAAGGTATAAAGTCTCAAATTGTGTTTTAAGGAAGATTTCAAAAGCTATAGAATATGAATAGCTAAGTTTTCTACTAACATAACACCTTTCACAAATAAACGATTGTACGGTTTATGAAATTCGTTTCTAGAAGATTATGCGTATGGAATTTCAGTGTACACATACACAAGCTTTTTAACAGGGAACCTGCTTTATTGGAGGGTATTTGAGGGAAAATAACGGGCGCCGGGAGACAAAATTTTTACCTCCGGGCTGCTTATTATAACGAAGGCTGAAGTTCAAAATTTTTTAGGCTACTTATTATAGGCCTAGCATTTTTTACCTCCGGGCTACCTATGATAGGAGGGAGACTTATAAAAATTTCTTCCTCCGAACTATATATGTGACCCCGTCTACAGAAACCCGCCTTAGTGTTTAATTACAATCAGGAGAAAAGAAATCTTCCTTTCTTTGTAAAAGATCCGTTTTTCCTGATCGATATTCAACGCTAAGGCGGGTTTCTGTAGACGGGGTCACATATATGAGTCGCGCTCAGCGAAACCATGTACTAAGTCGGAAAACAAAATTTCGAGATACAGCCAAAAAACGAAAAGAAGGTTAGTAGTTTTCCTCGTAATTTGAATCTTTAAAAATTTCTACAGCGGTCAATTTTGATGTTAGCGAACCTGATTTTTTTTTTCATTCGAAAGCAGAAGAGATCTGAAAATTTCGCTAAAAATCAGAATTTTTTTTTTTCCGACTTAGTTCATGGTTTCGCTGAGCGCGACTCATATATGATAGGTGTTTCAGGCTAGTTTAGTATATATACTGTATAATATTAAGCCTAGTTATACTGTATATCAAGCCTAGTATAACGAAACGTAGTTAGTATAAGCCTACTTATACTTTCAGGCTAGTCATTATAGGCCTAGTGTAGTACATTAGGCCCAATATAAGGCTAAAGTTTGATTTTTTTTCAGGCTACTCATTATAGGTTTAGAATGGTATATTAGGAATTCCTAGTATAACAAAGGCTTAGGCTATTTAGGAATGAGAATACAAAATAGTGACGCCCATGAAACAAGTTCCCTGTTTGCCTCAATTAACAAGGTTAATGAAGGCAACTCCGAGCGGCTCATAAATTAGGCTGCGAGTTTTTTAACTGCTCAAGTATAAAGAATACCTGGTATTACATTATCGAGAATACATCCCAATAAGCCACCAACTAGAATACTTGTACTGAACAATACGGTTAAAATATTATCAACCAGGAGGATGCCAGTACAAATAGCTCCAGGATTAGCTACCAACCATTTGGGAAAAGCCTGAAAAAAAATTTGATTACTTGGTGAGTTGCAAAAGACAAATTTGAACATTACACTTTTGTACTTATCTGAAACTAAAGTATAAAATTTGTAAATCAATTGAAAAGAAGCCGAAATTTTGGTGAAATTTTTCAAAAGGCTCGTTCGAATTGTAATTTGAAAATAGATTAAGGAAGAAAAAGTAGGACATTGGCATTATAAGTAATTTATTATTTTTTTCGATATCATCGGCAAAATTTCATTTTCATTTATTTAGTAGGAAATGCGTTCACCACAGAAGTCAAACATTATAATTATAGATGTTCAACATGCGAAATATTTCACTTGGACTGAAGACAGAATTGATCTTAATAAATACAAACCAGTGAAAACAACATAGTCAATCCAAGAATGAAAAGATTTCTTGCTGAATTTAGATCGACGTATTGCAACATAGAAAGACCTGAAATAGATAATGTTTGAAATAATATTATAGAGTAGGTATCAATCAGTATAGTCGGGAAAATTTGATTAGGTGTTCAATTAGCCTACCTATTTGATAAAGAATTGAACAGGTACCTCCCAAGATCAGCTTTCTTGTAAAATTAGAGGTTGAATCGAGGGGAAAGGATTTATTTTTTTGTAAATTACAAAGAAGGTTTTGGAAGGAGAGAATCTGAATCAATTTTTCGGTGATCAAGTAGTGATTTTGTGAAGGGTTTCTTGGGGAAGCCTGTGGGCTCTCGTAGGGTTGAAGGAAGAAATTGAGATGTTATAATCGTCGGCAAAGAGGCGTTGAGTAAGGGGGGATTGACGCATTTCGTGACATCGTAAATGGCTAGTAAGAAAAGAAGGACAGTGAGTACTTCCCCCGTTTTGAACTGGAAGAGGGGGAGAGGTCGTATTTTGAATTCTTACCATGAGAGTTCTATCGTGAAAGAAACTTTGCGATATGTTTGGGAGGTTGTCCCGAAGACCAATACTGTAAAGTTTGGTGGAAATTATAGATGCCTTCAGATCCGGGGGAAGGCCTCTTGGAGGTTGAAAAATAGAGTATAGGCAAGATTTGTTGAAGAATGGATCGTTAATTTGTGATTGGAGGTCAATGAGAGCTTGGGTGGTACTGCGGCCTTTTCTAATACCGTATTGAAAGAAAGAGTTGAGGTTGTTTGATTCCAAGAACCGAAGCAGTCTTCTGTTGAGGATTTTTCGAAATGGATAGAGCCACGGGGCGGTATGAGCTGGGGAGGGTGGGGTCTGAGTTGGGTTTTAAAATAGGGAAATGATAACGGTTTCTTAAGAAAGGGGGTACGAGTTGTTGGTGAAAATGGAATTGAACAGGGAGAGGAGAAAAGAGAGATTTGGGATGCAGGTTTTTGATCATGGCTGAATGAATGTTATCTAATCCGGAGGAGGCATTTCTTAAGTTTTTGGCGATGGTTGTGAGTTCATCTTCAGAAATGGGGTACTTATATGGGAGTGGGTCGCTAGAAGGGGGGTCGGAAGATATATGTGTATTTTCTTGTTGAAGTTTGTAAGATAAGAAGAAAGGATTATAGTTGGAGGTGGAAGAGACAGAGATGTTGTGTTTGGTTAAGAGTTGCGAAATAAGAAGAGAATCAGAGATGATTGAGTCATCTGATTTTAGATGTGTGATATAAGGCGCAAAAGACCATTGGCGGTAAGATAATTTTCGTGTTTTGATGGCTAGTTGTCGGTCTCGCGGTTATTTTTGAGTGCTTGAGTGAGAGAGGAGGGTGTACTTGTGGAAGAACGAAGAGATGAGAGTTGGGGCTAGAAAAAAAATGGTCAACTGTTAAATTGTTTTTTTTTTTTGCAACAGGGGCATGGTAGGTGAGGTTCAGTTATGTGGAAGTGTGTAATTGTTGTGTGGCCCATTCTTAGACGACATAGCTTGATTTCTTCTCGTCCAATATTCCTAATGGGTGATGACCAGGGGACGGGGACTTTTTTCAATACGAAGTAGTTTGTTGTTGAATTGATTTTTCCAAAGTGCGTTCCATGGTTGGGTGATGAGCGAAAGGCAGTGATTTTTGTACTCCAGGGATGGAACGGGGGAATTATAGGTAGCCTGTTTAACGGCTTGATCAACAGCGTAATGTCCGGAAAGGTCGATGCGCCCGAAGATCCATATGAAAATTATTTGGGTGTTCATTGAGTCTAAGGTGAGAAGTGTGAGAATACGTTGTATGATTGGGTTAGAAATGTATGAGTCTGAAAGGGAGTGTAATAAAGAGAGAAATTTTGGAAGCTAGGAGTCTTAGGATGATGAAACACAAAAAGGTCGTACTTTTTTAGGATTAGAAATTACAAAAGGAGGAGGTGTCTTCTTATTTAAATTTCAGTACATTTTCTACGAATATCAATAATGTTCAAGAACTCGGTTTGATTCGCTCTGCGGATTATGGCGTTCATTAGCAACCAATAAATTTCAGAAAATGGAATATATTATGTCAAAGCTTCTCGGTGATTGCGAAAGAAAATTATCTTAAACTAAGAAAACGATGAAGTTTACCAGAAGTTGCTGTGAGTCCAAACATGACGCAAAATATTCCGCCGACGATAGGCTCTGGAATGATCATGAATAAGGCTCCAAATTTGTTAAATATACCTTGCAATAACATTATAAGACAAACGAATTGTATAATTCGTCTACTGCCAGCCTGTAAGGATGCAACACGATGTTTACCATACAAAATTTCATTTAGAGCTCTATTTTAAATATTTTGGATAGACTTATTTATGAAGGCACCTTGGTGACTCCAATAGTGCTGACGTTCTCGCTAAAGCTATTGGTACCATTTCCACATCCCCAAAATCCCGCTAAAACTGTTCCCAAACCTTCTGTACCTATTCCTCGGTTGATCGCGTGTATTGGGGGAGGTGGGGCTCCTGAAAAGTACACAAGGATGATTTTTGAGACTTGAGAATAATGATTGGAAAAAATTATTCTACCGCAGACTGTGTACCGCTCATCTTGGCAATGGTTGGATAGTATCCCAACGACTCAACCGTCATTGCTAGCACTCCAGCCAACATACCAAGAATGGAGGAGATACCGAATGTAGGCCAACCCCATTGACCTGTAATTAGAATTTTAAAATTTCATTGAAGAGTATACTCTTTTCCATTTTCAATACCCGCGTACCTAGTCAGAGTTTTAATTGACGACTGGTATTCAGGAATGGTTTAGAAAAAAACGAATCAAATGATATTCAGATTATTAAATTTCAGCCTCTTGAAATTTATTGAAATTCTCACTCTCTTTAATGTCTTGGAATGCGTACGGATTTTAGCAAAATAAATTTTTCTTAATTTATTTTAGAACATTAATTATTTATCTCATCATTAGTGTACCTAATTGAAAAAGAGTATTTTTCTTGCATTTCTTGATCCTCGTCTAATTTCTTCTCGGAATTCTCATCAACACTCTCAAACTTCATTCCGAGTCAAAAAATTCAAAATCTTGAGATAGGTAACTTCAAATAAAATTGTTCCTCTATGATTACCACTTTTTAAATGAGCTTTCTGAAAAAAGGATATCTAACCTGGATATGGTATTCTGAACCATGCGGCATTGTAGATCATTTGTAACTTAACGTCAGTCCTTGCTGGATCACCTTCTGGAAAGAAGTTGAGCGATGTGAGAAGTGCAGAGAACGCCCATACTACGACAATTGCTGTTAACACCTATTACTTGGAGAATTATCAATCACTAACAGTTACACACCTTCATGTTAAGCTACTCAAATTTCAAATTATAGCATTTGGTGAGTGGAAGGAGGGCTGATGACTCGGAAAATTCTAACGGTACGTACACTCTTACCGGAAATAATTTGAAAAGAGGAAACCAGATGACTTTGACCCATGATTTCCGATTGAATGAAATTATTGGAATGGTCACTTTGGACATACACAAGGAAAAAATTGTCAGCAGAAATGAAGTTCTGTAAATAGAATTATAGGAATCAAATAAAAATATTAAAATTATCCTCACACGAGGAAAATATGTACAGATTTTTGGCCAATGACATTCAACGAGACAAGCTATACAGCAGGAAGGGATCATAAGTGACTTGAAAGAAACTCGACTCAAAAAGAGAGCGAAGAGTTGGCCGGCCTGGTTGGGGAATTGGATTATTTTCATGTCACGAGTTGAACAAAGGATACCAGAAAAAATTCTTGGTAAAAGCAGACGTTGCGTTTGCTACTGTTGAAGATGTATAATGACCGGTATCAGATGACAGTTAAGTGGCTTCATGACCGTTATTTGGATTCATCTTTCTATAAGAAAACAATTATTAGTGATTTGGTCACAAACGGTGTAATAAGCAAGAGGGGGAGAAACGTAAAATCTCGGAGATTTATTTTACGATCAAATTGGCCGACTCTCACGAGGTTTTTACCATACCTAATTCTAGATTCTACTTCCCGCCTCCTCCCTTTGGTACTAGCAAGTCTAAAAAACTTCATATCATCATCATCAGACCACACGAGATCTACAAAAAAAATATTCAAACTTACAGAACAGCAATCGGCCAGTTTGTAGACGCTGATTTCGAAGCCGTATCAAAAAGGGACAAACCAGCCAACGAAACGGTGGGAACGATGGTAAGTGGAGTTACGTACTTCAGGATTTTTCCTACGATACCTACAATCAGTAGAAAGTGTTGACAATTCTTTATCTCCTCTCGTTTTTGCGCAACTTATAACTGACCCGTGTATCCAATAACGACTTGGAATAAAGCGGCTCCAATTATAGCACCAGATATTTCACGCATTCGTATTTGCCAGACTTCCGTTCTTTCACATTCTGTCATAGCATCTAGAATTTCGGTGTCCGGACATTTCCATTCGGGTTGACTAAGAATCGCCAAAGTTGGAATCAAAAATGAAATTGTACCACCTTGAACGATTGGCAATCTTCAAAGGTAAAATTGAAATTATAGTAATTAGAGACAGAAAGCAAGAGTTTATCTATATAAATTGCATGGATCAAGATCTGCCTGTTCAAACTTGCAGAGCTGGATAGGGTATAAGACTGGTTGAAGCAAAGTAAGATTAATTTTCAAAAAAAAGTCAGACTCAGACTACAAAAAGACTTCATGGTAAAATGATCAAATGATTTGAATGAAAGCACGTGATTATAAGTCACGATATCACATGTGGACTGATGTGGTCATTAGTACATTATTCACAATTCGGACTTGAGAGAGAGTCGCTGCAGGTGGCAATTTGTATGGAAGTTTGGCCCAATTAGGTGATCGTGATGTTGAATCACAATACTTTCTTATGGCGAATACGAAATTTTCAAACAACCGTCACTCTTGGATCCCCGTATCAAACTAACAAAATCAAAATGTATCCGAGCACTCAATGTCCTGAAATTCCTTTCCCACCCTAAAGAAGGTTGTAACCAAAAAATCCTCCTCCACCTTAATCCGATTCATCCTCGATTATGGCTCATCTATTTACGGTCTCATTCCCCCCTCTCATTTGAAACTACTCGACACTGTCCAAAATTCTGCACTCAGAATAGCTACTGGATCATTCTGAACCAGTCCCGCTGAAAGCCTCTATGCAGACACTGGCTTTCCCCCCACTCTATTATCGACCCCTCAAACTAACAACCAACTTCCTCACAACTATCCTGCAATATTCTGAAATCCCCGTCCACCATCGTATATTCCACCCTCATCACAACCAAAACTCCATGACCAATCTTATGTTCCAATCTCGAACTTCAATTAGCACACCCCTTCACGTTCCATTGTCTTAACCAAACCGTTCTCTCAACCCCTCCGTGGCTCTTTACTCCATCCAAAATAATTCACAACCCAAAACGTCTCCCCCGTCCTTCAACTTCTCCTGAAGAATACCGGGCACTGTTTAACAAAATTCTTATAACACCTTTCACAACCCTACACTATGTTTCACCGATGGATCTAAGCAGCCAAACTGGCAACCCGCATAACCCATCAGTCAACCGCTCTTTACACCTCTCACGCTCAGATCTCTCCAAACATATTAAGCATGGTTCACTCATTGGTCGAATCTCAGATCACACTCAAACAAGCGAGCCCAAATTGAAAATATTCCCATCCCGTGGGACTCTTTAAACCTGTTAACACGCAAAGAAGAAAAAGACATCACCCGTCTCAGAATCGGCCACACGAGACTCACACACATACAGCTCATCTCTCATTGTATGCTTCTCTCATGCCTTCGTTGCGAATCTGACTTCTCCCATCCGTTCAACACATCTTCTGCTGTCCCAACTTAACCCAACTCCGCCATTCCTTATCCATTCCTCACAACCATACAGGGGCACTATCAGATGACTTCCCCTCCATCCCCAACATATTCAAATTTCTATGACAAGCAAATTTCCTCTCACGCATCTAAATACAATTTCGCCGAGCTCATAGCCCTGAAGGCAGGCTGCTAGCAGCTCACAAATTAAAAGAAAGAAAGAAAGAAAGAAAGAAAGAAGAAAATTTTATAAGGAATTCAAGATTGCAATACTATCGACCCAAAAATTATTAATACGAGTATGTCTTCTGGTAACCATTGGCTACAAGGAATAACAATCCTCAAGCCTTCTCTCGATTTTCTTGACTTCATTTTCTACATCTAATATATGTAGCCAAATCGCATCTTCACCTCGCTATACGTGTAGCGCTCTGTCAGGTCTAAATAGGCCACCATAAAATTGTACAAAATGCAGAGCATAACATTCACCAGAATGCTGTTCATGGGTTGATTACACATAGGCCTACTTTCTCAGACTTCAGAGAAGTCAAAAATAGGAATACCTGCATCCAAAGGTAATTTGAATGAATGTTACAATGGCAGTAACGAATATCATCGTGGATATGATGTAACTTTTGGCTGGATCTTCTTCCGTCATACATAGTGCTGGTGTTAAAATAAATGGAATGGAAACAATGGCGCTCAACATCGTTAAGTAATGCTGAAAAATATACAAACGCATGTCGTTTATTTAGAAGTATTTCGAGGGAATGTTCACATCATACTTTAGTTTCAGCGAGAAACGTGCTATCTGTTTTGTGAGAGGGAGAGGGGGTATTTTCAGAAAACCGCTGCGTCTGTACTCTGATCCTCGATGGGAAGAACTTGAGAGAAGTTTGAATCTGAGCTTCAAACTTCTGTAAAAGTTGGGGAATTTCAAGCCATGTAAACGTATAAGGTAGGCTATAAATATGGAGCCAAACATAGGCTAAAGAAAACCAGTTCACTCTCAGATTAATTTCAAGCTACGAGGGTCACATCCTCCACATCCGACCGCTGTGACGTCATCAATGGCCTCGACCTAATTTAGGCTCTTGGAACAATTTCAGAGTTTTGATTCCTTACAGAAGAAGACTTGAAAAAATTTGGAGCTTCGATCATTTATAAAAAAGGGCTCACATGAAAGTTGCATACTATGAACTTTTAAGTTACAGTTCATAAACTAGAGTCTTGCGCTCCTCTGCCCGTAAAAGTTAGGCAACAACTAACGTTTTCTAGGCCGAGAAAAGGATGTACGGTCAAGACTTTCTAAGGTAATACTATCTCTCTCACTATGAATTAAGTGATGGCCAAGAGAAAATACAAGTTAGTTTTGCGGTTCATAATTACCTATCCGTCGATAAGCATCAAAAATAGACAGGCCGGCCGAGGATGATATAGGGTAAAACATTTCGTCCAGCGTATATAAAGGTGACTGCACAGAATATCTGCGAGTTTACCTACGACGCAATGCGCTACAGGTCTCGCCCCTTGGAAGCGGAGCGTTGGCGTGCAGAGGCTTTGAATGATTAGCAGAGGCATATTAGTGGCTTGCTTGCAGAGGCTTGTAGTGGCTTGCAGAGGAATGGATTACATATGATATGCTTGCACGACTGAGGAATTGACATTGAATGCTCGTAGCGGATAATACTAAGTATGAACAACGTTCCTGAATATGACTGATTCAGCAGTTCTCCTCACTACTAGTGCCACGTGGGTCTTACCGTTCGGATGCTTGGAGAACTGACGCATTTCCAAGGGAGTACCCGGCGCCTCCATCACTTTTGCAGTTCATAATTAGGTACCTATCCGTAGATAAGCATCAAAAATAGACAGGCCGGCCGAGGATGATAAAGGGTAAAACACTTCGTCCAGCGTATATAAAGGTGACTGCACAGAATATCTGCGAGTTTACCTATGACGCAATGCGCTACATTAGTAGCAATGTGCCGTGACTAGAATGAAAAGGAGAAGGGATTTAGAGAATTTACAAGCATGAGGACATAACTTATTCAGGGCCCGACAACAGTTAGATAATACCCAAATACGAAGAAAGTACAAGCAAGAGAGTGTGACGTCATCTGGTGAATCGGAGCGCGAACGTGATGTCAAAACAAAAGTACAATTAGTTACATGTAGAAAGGAGATTTTCAGGGCATTCAAATTTTAAAGAGTACCTAGTATAAATTATGACAGATGATGGAAAACAAAAGATTGCGTGTTCCCCCTGGATTGATAAATTTCAATTCGATGAATGTTGAGAAAATTTACCTGTTTTGTGGTAGAAACGACAGCGTTTTCATCAAAATATGGCAACTTTATGCCAAGCAGCTGAAACGCTGTCAGATCTGCTGTTTAGTTGTCATTACGGCAATATCGTCGAGGAAACCTGAATGGCAGAACGAGGAGCAAAAATGGCTCCCTTTCCTCGATCATCATTCATTGTCTACATAATATGTAATCATTCTTCAAGAATATTGGTCTTTTCCCACTCGTTTTAAAAAAGGAATTTTCTCTCTCTCTTCCTCCACACTTGAATCTGTTTGTAAAGCTTCAACCATCGACATCAAAGAACAAAAAATATCCAAATAGGTACCTGTAATGCTAAAAATAAAGCTAATATCCATGGTGGAGAGTCGTCTATTCCATACAAAATGGCTTTTTCGTTGATATTAACTTCTGAATCCAGTTCTGATGCACTTGATTTCGATTTCTTTGGCTTCCCAAAACAGGGCTAACAACAAAAAATATTTAAAATCGCATATTTAGCCTATGTAGCTTTACCATTAGACCAAACAAGCAAGTTCGCGCCGAGTCTTTTTGGCATCCCGGACAAATCAACTTTCAATAATCGCCTGAATGAAATTTTCCATCCGTTCACCGCCCCGGGCAATCACCCGGTGCGCCCGTGTCTCGGTATGGCCCTCGGAAACAAGGTAGGTACAGTAAGTAGGTACTTATAATATGTTTTTGAAACGAAGTTAAAGAAAAAGTAAACGTTTATGTCATGGAATGAAAAAACGATTGAACAAAAAGAGAAAATTACGAACGAAAAAATGTAAAGTAAACGAAAAACGTATGAGCAGAGATTCTAAACTAATAAGACAGTATAGAAACAAGGAACACCTTCATGTGAAGTGTAGGTACCCTCAACTTTCAATAAGGAACTGGTATTATTTAAAAGAGAGATACGCGCTAAGGCGCTAGCGCGCAAATGATAAGAATGGGACCGTCCATGTTGATAAAGTCGAAGGAGGAGCAATCTATAGTCTGTCCACAAATAGAATGGGTCACATAAACAAACCCGCGACCCGCTTTCATGCAAAAAAAATTGATTACGATGCGAGGAAGCGGTTCGCGGGTTTGTTTACGTGACCCATTCTATTTGCGGACAGACTATAAGAACGGGCCTATAGTACTGTAGTACTGCCGTACAAAGTTGAATTGACGTATATGCAGATAATGAATACGAGGAAAAGAGATTATGGGTATATCAGATATAGCCTCTTTTTCTCGTATTCGTTATTTGCATATACGTCAATTCAACTTTGTACGGCAGAGTAGTATCCAAGGAGAATTTTAAGTATCAAATTCGGTCTAATACAAGAATTCTAACGACAAAAATGAAGGAGAACTCTCTTATTTTTTCGTTTTCATTGACATAAGTTACCTAATCCTCATGATAAACCGAAATTCGATGTTGGCCACGGAATGGAACTATCCTGAAACCCCTTGGAACTGCCGTCCCTTCCTTCGACTTATCAACATTATGGTGGACGGTCTTCTTCCTATCACTTGCGCAACCTTCAAGAGGAGGGAGGTAGGCCTAAGGCGCTACAGGTATTCTCACTCAATGTAAACAGAGGGGGAATCCGAAACGAAGAATCAAGCTGTGTGGCGGTGGTGGGTCCATAAAGAACGTATCACCACACCACCACCACCACTTGATTTTTCGGATTCCGTATCTGTTTACATTGAGCGAGATACCTCTAGCGCCTTAGGTAGGCCTACGCTTTGTTTGATAGAAAAGAAAGAGATTGAGATATTTTTGAATCGACTGGGTAGTTTTTGTCACTCTTAATCGGTAAAAAAAAGAAATAGGAGAAAGGGGAGCATTACATTGAAAGGTATGAAGTTTATCGCTACAAGTCATGTGGAATAAATTAAAGACATCAACGCCACATCTAAATCTACATATCACACGAATTTTATCACATGAATAAAGCTTACCTGAAAACAGATCACCATTTTTATTTTTCCTCACTTCAGAAAATTCTCTTGAATGTAAAATTTTGGCTTCTGTTCAGTGTTTCAGTTATTTTTCAACATTTATTCGCTGCGTAAAACCTGAACTGTACGAGAAGTACGATCTTACGAACAAAGCTGACTGAATATCATATTGATCACGGTAAGTTTTATAAAATCGTTCATGTATTTCGAGAGAAACGTGGTCACAACAATTACGCATTACTATATAATGCCCAGGAAAGATATTTAAGTCACTCTGAAACTAGTGATCTTCCACATTCTCTCCTTCCCGAAAGACAAATTGTATAATTTTTTAAAGTTTGTCGAATATACCGGTAATAATTCTACTCGGTGTATTGTTTCTTTTCTTTCTTTCTTTACTATCGATAAGCTAATGAATAATTTTCTAGACTGGTACCTAACTTATTGGTGTTTCAACAAACAATAGTAAATTACATAAAAGAACGGAATTCTCATGCAAATCAATTATCCGGATCATTAGCTAGTGTATTTGACATCTTCCTTCTCCTAAAACTCAATCGGTATAATATATACCGACACAGTCTTAAACACGACTAAAGATTGCAATTTTTTGTAGCGTTTGAGACAGAAAATAAATACCTATTGATGAAAAATCTTTCTTATGAGTAGTCTGTCGTGAGAAAATGTTTAGATCTCCAAGCGGTTTGAACTGGAGGGAAAGGGGCGAAAGAACATCCTCCCAGACATTGTCAAAAAATTTCAACTTCAAATAATCATACTTGGTAGGTAGTCAAATGTTGAAATTCAGAACGAATGGCATTACATACTTTCAGGAGCTTTTCGAACTGAAGAAAAGTTCCAAAAAAAATGTATGATACGCATGGCAAATGTTTTTCTAGATTCAAAAAGAAAAAAAAAAAATCAGCCTAAAAATTTTCTTTGTACCACAGATCACTTCTTAAAATTCTTAGAAGCGGACGGCTCCAATTCTCTATAACAATAAATGTATAAAATTATTCTAGTGGCGGATATGACTCAGGCCTAGAGGCCAATAATTGGCCCTTCTAAAATATATTTTCAATAAATTATACATGTCATTCATCTCATTAGGCCTGTGCTCAACTAAACTTAAAGAAAGCATTTTGATCTCGTTGAAACCATGTTAGGTATGAAGATATAAATTGCATGAAAGTTCGTTTAGTATGAGACTCTTACTTCTAAATGACCATAGTGTAGGAGATAAATGATAGGGATAAACTTATCTTCCGAGATAACTCTGATCAACACTTTATTCCGCATTATGAATGATTTTTAATTTCCAAAAAGTAGAGACTGAACAACAAAAAATGAGTTGAGTGACACGCGAGTACATCCCGTCTGAAGAATGTAAGAATTGCCGCATAATTCCCTCATAACTGGATTACATCAGCGCTTCTTTCACCAAAACGTCAACAGATTGATATCTATTTGAATTACCTTCGTTTCTTATGAGTCCATTTTTAAATGAATGAACAATTAATTTTCATTCTGATCGTTGGGTTAGGTGCTACTATCACTCGAGGAGACGAAATCGACAATTCAGAAGAGATGACGTATCAATTGGAACGTGAGTTCTCGTGTTTTTGACTTCAATATATTATACATTGATCTAATCAAGTAGCCGTAGGCGATTTTGTAGCTTCAAGATGAATATCTTTTAAGAAGCATACGAGCTATTCAATTTTTTCGTTTTAATCGACAGGTAATTCTAGTTACGTACAAAGGCAATGGAACATATCACTTCTGGGAGAAAAGATAGGCACTGATGAGCATCATATAGAGGATTGTTTACTAAAGTTTGCGCCAAAACAATCGGAATATTATTCGAAAGGTCCACTTTGCGAGATATGTTCACAGGCAATTACCATCAAATTTACGGCTAACGAAACGATCACATTGAGATACGCATCTTTCACGTGCGGGATTCTAACTTTTCCTGAATCACAAGATGAAATTTTGATTGATGTTGTCCTTTGTAGTTATGATCCAAACGTTGGAATTGGTCGTTTCTATCTAACGAGAGGAAAAGAAGTGAATTCCGTACATTTTATAAAAACTGTGGGAAGCAAAGATGATAAGTATAAATTCATTTTAGATAGCAACGAGGTGACCCTGGAAGATCGTAAAACGAAATGATCGAATTACGACTCTATTTTCATACCGTACTGAAATTCACATAAAATTACAATGTTTTCATGAAGATTCCTTTCAGTCGTACATCTTTTGAAACTATATTAATCAGCAGGTACGATCCTCAATCGCTTCGGTCGTTGACAAAATTTGAAATAACTTCGTGAAAGGATTACAATTTAATCGATAGAAAATATAATCACAATTCAAGCCCGTACCGCGTATACGCGAGGAGGAAATACTTGATTCTTCCTTATCTGCTTCAAAGTTTTAATATTTTTCTCTTTTCTCGTAAGAGCTCGTCGTATAGCTCTTGTCTTTTTTGGTCTCAAATCCAAAGGCTTATACTTGCGGTTCTGCAACAAAGTAATAATTTCAGTGAATCAGATAATCAAAAATCGACTATACTAATAATTGGAGAACTTTCATCACAACCAACTAGTACAGAGTAATATGAAAGGAAATCAAGAGCGTGAAGAAAGAAGTAGAAAATGATAAGAGCACACTCGATCACTCATGAGAGTTACATTAAGGATATAATTCACCAATCAGCGATCTAAAGGGTAGGTAAATCCCGCAAAAAGTTGTCACCAACGTAAAGGTGATGACGAATGAAGCGGGCAGTTGTAGCTGACTGACGATCGAGAGATACAGGAGGAGGAACGTTGAGAGATGTGGATATTCTAAAATTAGGACACCGAGCAAAAATTATCGTCAACTCAAGTTTCTCTGTCCATCGAAAGAAATTAACTCAACTAACCTTGAATAATTTCCTCAAGTTTTCTTTTTGTTTCTGGTTCATAACGATATAGACTCGGGCAATAGATTTGCGAACAACACGACTAAAAATCAAAACCAAATTACGAAGTTAAAATGAGAGCATACGATACAAAAAAATATCACGAGTATATGCGAGACTCACATTCGAGAAAGTTTGGACGCCGCACCTCCAGTGACTTTAGCAACTCTCAAATTAGCAAGCTCGGTTTTCAATTCATCAAGTTGTCTCGATAACTCTTTTTTGTCTTTGGAGCGTAACTCCGAACACCGTATTCGAACCTGGAAAAAAGACGTACGAAATTCCAGTCACGATATGTTCGAGACCACGATAGAATCATCCTCATACAATTATAGGAGGCGATAGAATTAATCGAACAAGGAAAGAACCCTTCAATTTTCAAAAATTTTACGGAGGAATCAATCAAACTCCAGGGATAGTGAAGGGGAGAAAAGTCAGTAGAACAACTTGATATCGATGATGGGCAATAACTTACCATTTTCGAAGAATGTAAGTTGAGCCGATAACGAAATAATCAAATTGAAATGAAAATTCTTGGAACTTATTTCCAGTTTAATAATTTCAAGTACGTAGCGTGCACGATTCCACGCTCATCATCGATTGAATAAGAATCTTAGCCGTAGACTTGGACAAACACTGATAAGCTGAAACAATAGAGATGGAAGCAGACCGAAAAGGCACTACGTAATAGCATATGGATGCGTTTTATACAGTGCTGTGATTGGTTCATTTTAATCGTGGATGAAATGAGTCAGCCAATAAATCTCATACTTGAAAAGTTAACCAATCAAAGCAGATCGACCTTCGAATCCTATTAGTTTCTTTAGCTCCTCTTACGCTGGCTACTGCCTTAAAATTGAAGAGAAAATCACGTGAACTTGAAAATACAATACAATACAATCGCGTCGCAGGATGTTCAGGTGAAAATTTAACACTCCGTGATATTCGATTGAAGTTTTCCTTATTGCAAACTTCTCTTTGAGTTTTTGTTCGCTATTGATTGTTTGTTGAAGTTGAAATTGGTGACTGATACTCGATTAATATTTTCATTCATACCTGCAGCTCTATAATTGATAGCTGTTGATCCTCCCGAATATATCATGAGAATTGATATAGGTCGCAACGGATATTCCCAACTTGGAATTTTAATTGAATTTACGTCAAAATGAGTTTCAGTATTCTTACTTCTTGGATTAAGAAGATAACCTTCGGTAGTATTTTCTCTGGATCGTCAAATGCTGAAAATACTGAACCTGTTGATGTTGAAGACCCAGTATCGAACAAAAGGTAGTATACCACATGCCTTGTCTCAACGATATGAGTATATTTGTTACTATCTCCTAAATTATCGCCCATTTTCTCATCAGGCACCATGATGAAAATTACCAAGAAGTTGTCATTCCAAAGAAACGAAAGCTCGATATAGTCAACGGTACTTACATCCATAGTTATTGTACTATCCACGATTGTTTTTTTCATGGGATATACTGTCAGTGAAAAATCTTATACTAGAAATTGTGTACCGGTAACTCACCTATTCTTTGCTTTTGCAGGTTTTGGAGGTACCCTTTCGACTTTTGATTCAATCAAAAATATGGTAATTATGAGTACTGGCGAGAAATTTCAAATATGCCTTTCAGGGCTTGAAACCCAAAAATAAATGAAAATTCTACTAGTTGTTCACCTAATGAATTGATAAATGATGTGATCTTTTCAGTCGAATCAAAGACTTTTGAGGAGTTCTCGGACGAATAACAGAAAAACATTGGGAATTACTGATTTTTCGAATGCGTCCAATCAGCGAGTGAAAAATTTCAGTGAGAAAAACAAAAATACCAGATTATTATTTATAACATAATATTGAGATGCTCCACGAGTCTTTTCTTACATTTGAAATTTTTTTCTAGACGATAATTCTGCCGTCGATAATCACAATGAACCAGCTAAGTATACCGTAGGACGAAGTGGAGAGGTATATGTAATATTGTTTTGCAGCAGTTTCAATTCACTTTTATTGTTTTAACTCATCCTTACAATATTGTATTATCCGTTACAGCAAAATTTGTCCAAGAAAATGAATTTCCTGAGTCGACAAGGTATGTTAGAATTTTATAGCGTTAATTATTTTGCGAAATAGAACGTTTCGAGTCAACATTCCTCATTATGCGTGTTGTTAGGTGCATTGCAGACAACTAGATCGTATCCAGCTCGTACAGGCCTTCGCTCATTGTTGTGTAAAGATCGCGTAAGTTTTTTAATAATCGTTGATGAGCATGGACGAGAATTGAAATTTTCATTTTCTTCCACAACATTCTGAATTTGATGAAAAAAGTGATGATGTTTGTCAAATTACAGATTACTCAAGAACACGACAAAGAAGTTTTTGCCGAAATGGTGAAGAAACAGGCGGGTCCATCGATACACAAGCGTAAATCGTGAGTGCTATTGCGCGTGAAAAAGATATGGAATCCGTGAAAAGTTATCGTAATTGTTTTTCGTTTTCAGGTTACCATTAACTACGAGTACTGTTCATAACACGAAACAAAATAATCAAATAAATTCAGAAAATTATTTGATCAAAGGATACTACCTTCGTCGATTACAAGCGTTGCCTATTCAAAGTTCCTTGATACCTGTGAAAGATACAGTCTTTGAGAAAACTGTGATTGACTGTAAGTATGCTCAAGGTATTCAGAATTAGATCGATTTACCCTCACTAAGAAATGGAAAAATCGGTATTATGACATATTTTACTCGTGCAGTGACTAGTGATAGTAATGATGACAAAGAACGAGAAATGATTGAAACCAACGTCAAGAATTCCCCGCGTTTGAAAAATTTCACAACTAGTTTCGTCGCGAAAGATACCCCGATGCTTGATCCCGAGTTGTTTACGAATATGTAAGTCATGTCAATAATTTGTATCGCAATCGAAGGTTTGAAGAGGGTGTAAAATTAAATTTCTCCGGCAGAGCAAAAAAATATGACACGAGACGTCGAACCATAAATTTACGAATACAAAATGAAAAAAAGAAATTACAGAAGAAACAGGAAATCTCGGATAAATCGTTGGTCGAAATTTTGGAAAAAAGATTGGTATTGAAGGAGCACGTCGTGGAAGAGAAGCCAACTAAAGACCTTGCTCCATTGACAGAAAAAATGATGGCATGTATTATGTGGTGCTGTTTAGTGGTATTTTTTTCAACTCTATATACTGATCAATTAATTTCCATTTTAAAGGAAGAAATAAGGAAGATTTTATCTTCTAGAAAGACACCTTTGGTACAAATAAAAGATACTGGTATCAAGATTCAAGATATCTGCACCCTTCAAGACTGTGGCTGGTTGAATGATGAAGTGAGTGAAAGTAATTATATATGTATGTATTTTTTCCAAGTCTACCTTTCTTGTTAAAAATCGACAACAAATACCAATAGATCGGAAAAAGATGACAAAAGTCGATAGCAAAATTATTTCAACCCGAACAGTTTACCGTGGAACGATTTGAGTCGTGTCAAAATTACGAATTATTTTGTATTCAAATATTTTTTCTCGTTATAATTTGCGTAACAAGTACTTTTATTTCTTTCTCTTTTTCCTTTTTTTAGGTTATAAATGCTTACATGAATTTAATTAAGATTCGTTCAGAAGAAGATCGAGAGAATTATCCTAAGGTACATTGTTTCAATACATTTTTCTACCCGCAACTGCTCAGTAGAGGTTATAATTCCGTGCGGCGGTGGACGAAAAAAGTGCGTATTTTCATCTTTATTTTTTTTTCCCATTCATTCGGTACAATTGATAGTCTGAGTAATGTTCGATATTATTTTTTTCCGATTTAGATTGACGTATTTGATCACACTCTCATTATAATTCCTATTCATTTGGGTAATCATTGGTGTTTGACCGAAGTACGAACAAAAGAGAAAGTGGTCAGATATTACGATAGTTTTGGGTCACCGAATAATCGATGCCTAGAAGTAAGCGATTAGTTTGTGTTACCAGCTTGTGTATCACATTTGATGCGATATTAATGGCCGGAAACTTTTTTCTCAGGCTATCTTGAAGTATTTAACTGATGAACTGCAAGACAAAAAAGGTGAAAAGCTCAACGTTTCCCAATGGAACGTCGTTAATGTTCCTCGAGTAAGTATATTCTTGACTCTTTTTTCATACACTTTCAGCAATCATATAAAGTTGGCATTAACCATTTCCAGGATGAAATACCGAATCAAAAGAATGCCTACGATTGCGGCGTATTCGCTTGTACTTACGCGGAACATATTACCCGTAACGCTTCCTTCAATTTTCTTCAAGAAGATATGAGTTACTTCCGCGAAAAAATGACCTACGAAATTCTTACAGGGCATCTTCTTTTGTGAATCAGGAGCTTATTTTAGCCGAAAGCTGAAATGAAACAGGCAGAGGACCAGGGTCGAGTCTTATGTTCTATGTGTCTAATTTCTGTAATGTTTTGTTTTTCATTTATAACTTTTCGTGAGGGTGGTTGCGTTCTGGTCAAGTTTTTGTTTTACTTTTTCTGAAGGTTGTTGGCAGTTCTTGAGCTAGACTTTCGAGGAAAAGAGCGAAACTCCTATCGAATACAGTATACATTTTTTACAAACTTTGAGATCAATCAAACTGTGAAGTTACGAAAGAATTGATTTTGCAATTACAATTTTATGTAAAATTTTGTTCGTTTTTTCCCCTCCTTGAAGCCTGGCTCTCACAGGATGACTTTTTAAGATCATTATTTTGTGTGAAATTTTTCCAATTGTTCTATCAGAACTCGAAAATTAATTTTGTACACCTTTTGTCTGAAAATTTTCGAGCAAAAATTCAACGGAAAACCTAAGAAATCAAACCACTTACCTGTAGTGTATTTACCTATCCATAGACTTAGCCTACAACTGAAATTTGAAAAAAAAATAATTTTTTCAATAATTTAAGCCTATGAAGAATAGACATGAAATTCGAAAATGTTTTGTTTTCAATAGAAGATGACAGTCGTGAATACAAAGTCCTTCTCTCTGAAGGGTAATAATTTGAAAGGGTGATTAAATTCCAGATGAGTAGCCATTTGGAACTTACATAATTCTTATCAGTCCTTCGTATCCTCTAACAACTTTCAACTAGTTCAATTCACTCTTACTGCGTAGCAAGCCGTAACATGTATGTCGTCTCATATTCTCTTGTACTTCGACAAAACTACTCGCAAAAAACATTTATTGACATACTTTCAAGTTATGAATTCTGGGGTTTCCTTCAACTCGAAAAAAATAGAGGAAAATTATAAAACGAGGAAAACAGAAATTATTATTGATGAATATACAATTAACACGGAGTAATGGTATAAAAAGACGATTCGAGTTCAACATTTCCAAAGTCAAAATACTTGACACAAAAATTTCAAATTATTCCAGATTGATTTTCCTACGGGTTGATCTACGAAAGATATATCCAAAATATCCAGATTTCAGACTTTACACTTCTTTCAACACATTTGCGTAAGCTCTATCCCAGTTTTTGCGAACGTATTTTTCGATCATGTGTTTATCAATAGAATTAATTTTTTGTTGGAACTTCTCAGTTGCTTCTAGTTGGGCGTCATCCAGTCCAAGCTTCGCATTGATTCTAAATTCTCCATTCTCTTGTAGGTAACATTTACCGATATCTTTTTCAGTCGGGTAGCCATCTGGAAATGTTATTGGCGTAATAGTAATCAAGTGTTTTATTTTCCATAATTTAGCGTTCGTAACTTCATCATTGATGACTATGTTGGTTTTACAAGTCTGAAAATAAAGTGAACTTCGATCATTGAAATTTTTCAAAATGAAAGAGTATGAAGAATTCGGCGAAGAACAAAAGATAACTTACAGGCTGTTCAATTCGGAACAATTTTAAAAGTTTCTTTTCCCAAAAAGGTGTACCTTTGTAGGGCTTTCTTCTCTTGATCAAGAAAAGTGGACTTGGTTCCCATTCCGGATCCTTTTGATCAGGAAACCTATCAACAAATAGAAAGTCAACGTCCTTCTTTTATTTCATACAATTTTTTGCAAGGGTATTCTCGACTCATTGAAGTTCATGACCTTACTATTCATTCATAATTAATACATTAGCATCTCAAATACACGGCTTACTTTTCATATCTGAACTTCATGGCTCCTGCATCATTATTGATATAAACTTGAAAGTACATCTTACCGAGGATAGTATGTAAATTTGTAATATTCTTGTCCTCCAGGCCATTTTTTCGGATAATTTGGCCATCTTTTATGAGCCGGCCGTCTTACTCTAGCGACCGTAGTCGGTTGCCATCTATAATTTCTTAGCACTAGTTGTGATAATTGGGCAGACACATTATTCAAAAGACTTCCTACTTTTTGTAAATTCATGTTTTAGAAAAATCGATCTCAATTTTCCAGAGTTAGTCTTCTACTCTGCTGCTGCTCATTGAATTGAATTTGAATGGAAATGATTGATAATCATTGTTTTTTGCGAAAAAGAACTCCACAGAAGATAAGATGTCGTCTCAACAATAATCGAACGTTTTAGAGATATGACCTATTTGATATACATATATCATATACGAAAAAGCTATTTATCTAAAACGAAAGATTGTGCCTAGATTGATAGAATGATAAGGAACTTAATACTATTAAAAACTGCCGTCAGATGTCACGATTGTCAATCTCAACTATGCTGGTATCATAATCTCCCTCGCGGCTCCTCGATTTTGTCCCCAGCCCGGCTGCCTACTCGAAGAACGGCATTTGAATCTCTTCAACGTCAAATCAAATGAGGAACGAAGTTTAAATAAGAATTCCAACTTCTGTTCTAAATTAGTGAACCTCAGCCCCTCATTTAACCGATAACCCACTGTTTACACATTACTACAAAACTTGTATCATTATAGAATCCGAGTTCAGTTTTCAATTTTACCCTCGTTCTTGTCTTCAAAAGGTTCCAGGACCTCCAGTTTTGATTTATTATGGAGGAAGTTTATCAAGGATTGATTGATATAGGGTACGTATTACTGCTAATGCTATCTCAATTCTTGTGGTAGCGCTGAGAAACTTCAATTGAGTTGATGTGTATTTTAGGTACGATAAACTGTCCGAAGATAACTTCGCAGTTGCAGTGAAAGATGGTGCCAAGTCAATAGAATTTACTGCATTAGTCTCTTGGATTTCCAAAGAACTGCAAATTTTGTATTCCCTTGATGATCACATTAACGAAACAACATCGCCGGATGATTCGAGCTCCTTTCTCATGGAGTTGAGCAGTTTTCTAAAAGAAATAGGTAAGGTGTACCACGTGAGAGTTCGTGCTCACAAGCCAGATATTTTTGTGAAGTAAGAGCGAACACATGATTATCACGATTCCTCGTTTTATTCATTTTACAGGTTGTCAATATTCCAGCTTGATGGAGAGTAACGTGAACGATAGATTGGCTACAGAATCGAACAAATTCTTACTCTTGGATTATTTGACAACCGAACTGAAATCTGCCAGAATGATAAAAGTCAATAAACCTGATACCAGTTTACAACTCACGCTGGTAACGTGTATACGTCATTACTGTTATAAATCTTACTGTAGCATTTCGCTTCAAAGGTTTTTGTTTACAGAATGAAACGTCGACAGCTCTTGACTTGAAGAACATGTTGCAGGTGTTGAACTTTCCAAAACCTCCTTCTAATATCCCTCCAAAAGTATTATTCAATAAAGTTGAAGCTAAAGTAATTTGCTCTTTATATTTTTTCAAGAATTATTCGGAATTTTTCCCCCTCAACCATCGTTTTATTATCTTTCTTGTTCACAGCTGAAAGAAGTCACGTCAAAAGTGCCAAAAATCTTGTACAATGAACCTTTATTTGTCGACAAATTATCCGATAAACAATGGCATTTATTGGAAGAATTTTACAAGGAACTTATGTTGGAGTACAAAATCAGAAAGGAATTATTGCTCAAGAGATTGGACGTCACCATTCAATCATTCGAGGTATTCGACTTTTTTTTTCAACTAAACACTCGATTTTTTTTTTTCAATCACTCATCTAACAACTTATTTCTAGTGGTCCGATCGATTGAAATCAAAATCGTCTGAGATTTATGGCGCTTTCCGTCAAATACGAGAGAAATTAAATGATACACCGAAAGTTCGTCTTTCAGATGTATTAGCGGCCCGGAAAGATCTGAGCATAATTGAGAAAACATCTTCCGCTTCTGTACGACGTAAAACCCGATCGGACGTCAATAAAGTCGTTATTGGGGCCGTAAGTGATATGGATTTTTTTTGCATTTATTGCAAAGCTATGGCGCCAACTTACGTATTTTTTCGTCTAGGTTCCTGATCGAGGCGGAAGACCCTATGAACAAGAACCTCCTCCACCTGAAATGCCGAGTTGGCAACAGAGATCGAATGTTGGTAATGCACGTGGGGGTGGCCGTGGCAATTTTAATAATCCTGGTGGAAGAGGAGGTGGTCCGTCGGACCGTGGTATGTTTTTCTATTGTTCAATGGTGTACCAAAAGTTTTTCCGTCACTTGAATTGTATCATCTTTCTTGAAATGTTTACCAAAGATCAAAAGCCAAACTTGAAGTTTTGAAATTTTTGATAATTTTGAATGAGTTAACTAAAAAAAATGATTGAACAATATGAAAAACTGATGAACGTTGTTTTAATGTTTTCTCAATTATGATCTAGTGTAATGAGTTTGATTTCTTATCTCTTTTTCTTTTGAAAGCTATTTTATTGTAAATTTCATGATAGAATTGTGAAGGTCATCTCTCACCTCTATAACGTAAATTTTTAGCGCATGCTATGGTTCATAACCTGACTACTGATGACAGAATTTACCAAGTTGTCTTTGCAAATTAATTCGCTGGTTAGGGACCCATTCGAATTTTCAGTACCGCAATTTTATTCATATTGCCAATTCGAGAGAAGTTTAATCAAGAGCTTCTTCTTCTGTTATGCTGCAGGTAACTTCGATTCAAACAGTGGTCGAGGTGGTCCACCGAGAGGAGGACGTGTGCAAGCGGGTTGGAATGCTCCAAACGATAATTATTCTAGACAAGACACCGGACATTACTCTCAGTATCAAGGAAATCAAAGAGACTATGTCTATCATGATAATCGTACCAATCCGGATTACAGTTCTGGAGGACGAGGACAACGTCATAACTATGATGAAGATTCGAGGCAACAACGTCAAAATTATTATCAAGATAACCGAAATCAGAGGGATAATTCGAACCAACGATCAAATTATTATAGATACTAAAACATGCACATAGTATCTTTATCGAGAAAACTTTCTGAATTTTATTATATCTCGCATAAATTATTCCAGATTTTTATTTTCACGTCGATGCTGCAGTAATTTATGCATTAAACTCAACGATTTTGATAATTATATACGTACATTTCAATATTGTTGAACCGAATTTCACACAAGATTCATCAAGGTAAAAATGAGCCAATCACTCTCGCTATTCATTTATTAGGTGTAATTCAAGAGCAAAGTAACAATCAGACAAAAGTGCTACAACAACAAAATATTGTAGCGAGGTCACACAACTGTTCGAATGACTATATGACGAGTAACACAGTAAAGAAAATGAAAAAGTCTTATCGAAACATTACAAGAATATAATTATAATACAGGTACTTATATTAAGTATTAGTAACGTAGGAACATCGTTGATTCTTCTCAATGCTTTCCACATTGTAGTTAGAATTACAGATTAAACTTTTGAGTACATTATCCTCGGAGCAATCTTGGAAGAAAGGTACCTTGGTCGTATTTCTCACAGGTTTGAATACTTTACTAGCCTCTTCGAAGAATTTTGCCACACTTTCAGGCGTGGACGACTCATGTTCACCGTCTCGATCAACTTCTAAATGCTTCAGACCGAAAAACGATCTCATGTACTCTTCTTCGGTTTTTCGCAGCATTCTACAAACGTCTTCATCGTTTTCCGTTTCTAAAGGTATTTTGCAGAAGGTTTTCAAATTTATATTATAAATAATTTTCTTGACTTCTTCGGAAATCTTTGAAAAAACCTGTTTGTCATAAATCCACAGTCCGAAAATTATACCGTCGTCATTCTTAAATAATAAATACGAGTCTTCTACTTGAAGTTTCAAGTTGGGCCCAACTGGTTGGTATAGGTGTAAATTAGTCATTCTATTCAACAGGAACAAGTTATATTGTGGTTCGTAAACTTTACGGTAGAGAAAAAGAACACCTTCGCATTTGAGTTTCTCCCATTTTGACTGATCGGTGTCGTAAACATACGCAGCTACTAAGGGAGCGGATTCGATTATTTCAACGGCATTTCGATCGTACTTCCGCAGCGTAATAGTTTCCAATTCTCTTCTAGAAATGGCTTCCATGATCCAAGAGTTATTTTCAATACACTGAACGAGAGTTAACGAGAAAACATGATACGATAGTCAAAGTTTAGTCAATCATGAAGTACATTTGCACTTTTTATAATGCCACTACGACTCGTTGAAAACGAATAAATACCACCTGATTCTGACAAGTAGCCCGACAGTTACTATCACTTGTCATTGAATTACAAAAACCAGACAAAAACTGCTCAGTTTCACAAATTCGATCGAATATAAACGAGAAACATCTTATGACTGAAGTGTGCTTAAATAATATTTTCCATGGCGATACTGTGTTATCTGTACATTCTACTCCTCTCTATCGATAGGAACGAGATCGATATTCAATCGATACAACTCGATCTCTCATGCATCTATCGACCGGAACCACGTCAACAACACAGGGTGCAGGATGAATTTCGTCTTTTAGACTCCTGACTGATATGATCAGCATGCGTCCAAATAACTTCAAACAACGGAAAAAAAACTTTTCGCGAGGATCAAAAATGGGTTCAGGTAAAAAACGGAAACCCACCAGTATTCTATTCGACGAAAGTTCCAGACAGTAAGTACACCTCGAATTTCAAAACAGTATTGCTGAAATTAGTAGTATTACTCCTTTTCTATCTTGCAGCGAATTTCTCACTGGTTTTCACAAACGTAAACTCGAACGACGAAAGAAATTCGAGGAGAAATTGGAAAAAGAACTGAAGGAAGCAAAGAAACAAATTAAACTCGAGGTACTTCTTTACAGACTTTTCTTTCTCATCATGAGTTGCGATTGTGCAGAGAAATCGTTCTGGTTTCATCAACTTCTGTCTGATACAGGCTCGTGAAATGACCAAGAAGATAATCAATTTGAATGAAGAAGACCACATATCACCGATTTTTGAGAAGTGCTATGAATTACCAGACCATACCGTTCACGTTCGTGAGCTCTCAACCAATGCTATAGCTCAAGAGAACAATTGGATTGGCGAAAATAAGGTACGGTACAATGTACATAGGAATTAGATCAGTGCGATAATATTCGTTCATTCAATACCAATTATTCTACATTTTCTTTTTCTCACGTCGTACCTCTGTTCTGTTTTCAGAGTCGTTTGAACCCTGATTCGGAATCCGAACACGAGTGTGATGATGGGCAATCGAGGTCCGTCGATGATGCTCTCCCCGGAATGGCGTTACATTCTATTAAAGCTGTGAAGAAGGCAATTTGTAAACAATCTCTCGCTATGATGCAACAAAACAGTGTGTTCAAAAAGAAGAATAGAATAGAACGAGCGAAAAATAAACAGAACGCCAAGAAACAGAAAATTGTCAGAAAGAAAAAGAAGAGAGGGAAACGCAGAAAATAAGTGTTTTCGATCAAAATTGTTTACTTGTTAATACAATATGTTTCAAAATCGTGAGTATTGTATCGAATTCTATTAGCTGCATACGCAGGTTCTTAACGAGTATCAAGAGACACGAAGAAAGTTTCCTGTCGAATGTCGTGACCCTCAAAGTTAGATCTGGAGTTCAGGAGGGAAAAGTAAAAAGTAATGATACAGCATTAACCAAGTTGGATTCATCACCACGGTGGGCAGTGAGAAATTTTCACGAAGACCTTTTGTATTTACTGATGAATACATTCCTCTTCGATTATTTTTGGTACACTTTTAATTGTGTCAATGGACAAAATCTCATGTGAAGACGAAAATAATGTAAAATCAGAACATAATTTTATGTTACAACTAACATGGAAAAATCTAAGTAGGTAGAACGAACTTAATCAGCATAAAGAATCCCCTCTACCGCGGAGCTTTCTCATTAATATATTTCGTAACAAAGTAGAGCCTCGCTCTTCGATTATAACGCTATTCAGTCCATCTCGGTAATATTTTTCTCCGACTTCACACGATGCAAAAAATATTCATTATTGACGCTTTGTATTTGAAAAAGTAAAACTATAAAATAGAATGAAATATTTGAACAAGTACAAAATGGAGAAGATTAAATTTGTTCTCCAGATTATCACACGAACGTTTGGTGTGATCCGTACAATATGTGTATTATTATAAAATATAATCATAATTAAAAACCGGAAACATAAAAACTTTTATAAAATAAGTACTTCCGAAAAATATTACACGAATTATTCAATATTCCAAGGTAGGATAATATTAATATCAATAAAAATAATCATAAAAGTAATTATAGTATTAACCTTAACTCATGAATATAAAATAATATTAATGTGACACAAGAATAATGTAAAATTCTTTGTAACGATAGAAATGTTTGGTTCGATCTTCGATTTATTGGTGACGATACATTAAGTTTCAATTCATGGCAAGGTAGACTAGTTTTCTTAAATTTTTATTGCTTCCAAATCGAAAGGATCATCGAATAACCATTTCTAATTACCCATCAATACATAATATATGAATATATAAAATCCAAAAATACTTTTACAAGTTTCTTTCTTTTCCCCTCTTTTGAACGATCAATCATTAAAAAAAATACATTTGTACGTGTACAAGCAAAATCTGTATAAAATTTTAGGAGTGAAAGGGTATCAGAAATATGATGAATAGAATGTTAAAACGAGCAATATCTTTAACTGAAATATGTCGCACTGAAAACTGAGGTAACATTTAGAATCACGTTCGAAACGTAAAAAGAATATATTTTCAAAAAGTGATTCTCACTGTATTTCTTCTTTCGTTCTTGAAATGTAGAGTAGAATAAAAATAATTATAATTATCTTAATAAAAATCATCATTAACTTATCAAATATACCGTAGTAATCTGTAATGCAGCAAATCTTTTTTCATTTATCGACAAATCGACTTGTCTCAACTTCAAAATCACAATATAAATCAAGTATAAACTGCTCACCAAGTCCAAAATAAAATGTCCGATTCAACATTGTAGGAGAAAAAAAAAAAATTATTAAAAAAAATGGTAGAAAAACGATGATAGCGCTTCAAATTTTTTCCTTTTTGGCGTCAAGAAATTCTTTTGATAAAAACGTACTTCTAGAAAATGGAGTTCACAAGTGATACGAAATATGCTATAAACTTTGAATAAATTTCAGGGAGCACGAAAAAAGAAAATCATCATTTACCGTGTTCCCACAAAATTTGATCATAAATCAGGAATTATTTCGAGAAGAATCATGGAAACAACAAAATACAGCGGAAAGATGAAGAAGAAAAATACTAAATAAAATGAAGGTAAAAGTTTTCTGTAACTTAGTAATAAGGTTTCAGGCATTTGCTCATGTTTTTCATTCGATCACAGAATACGTCGTATCAGCTTTTGAACTGAAACTTCATTTGGGCTTCACAAAACAACGGGTTTTTAAAATGAAATCGATATTTTAGAAAAGGGTGCGGTAAAACGTGACATTTGTCTGAAGAACTATCAATCATTTTTCAAAAACTACAGCGACGCGTTTCGTTTTGTAACTGTAATTGACCAAAATTAATTGGTACGTTCACGTTGCACCGGTTGAGGAAGACGTCTGACTGGTAATTATATTGTTACAATATGGGCATTTACTTTGCAAAGGTGCACATAAATTACACAGCACGAAATGATTACATGGTCCTAGAGTCACACTCCGATTGTTCTCTTCGCACAGTATACACTTAGTCGCTGTCTGATGGTACAATACCTGCAATTGATTTTCGAAGTGATTAAACAAAGAAGAATAACTCTTGATACATCAAAATCACCACAGTACTTATTGATACTTAGTATAATCTTCTATTTGACTAAAGAAAATTATGAAAATAAGTCAAAGACGAAGCTTAGAAATGTGGCTCGAGGGAAACCAACGAATAACTTCAAGTTTCAGGGAAAATTATCAACAAAAACTCGGCGCTACGTGCCTCGTCAGGGGGGCGCACACGTTCTTTTTTCTTTTTTTGTTTTTTCATTCCGTATAATATAGGATAATTCAACTTCAGTGTTGCAACATAATATTCTCTTATCCCTTTTTTGACATTTTAAGTAATCTAGGCCAACGTATTTCTGATGCACTTAGGGTAAGGGAAATGGTAGGTTTACCCAACTGTCGCATCATAGCAAATAAATCTTTTTTCCTACTCAACCAATAATGGACAGAATTTGGTATTGATTTTAGAAAAGACAAATTATAATTCCTACATTCTTCAACAAATTTTTTATCTTCTATAATTTTCCTAGTGATATTTTTGGTTTTATTTGTCCATTTAAAACTTATAGATGAACCTGTAGTAATCTTTAATCTCATTAGTATGAAATGGACCCTTTTTAGCCAAACCCAACCAAGCGATATGATAACGATCTGGGGAGAAGGAGAATTTCCGCTTATAGTAAAGGAACATTTCTTTAGATTGTTATCACGTCGCTTGGTTGGGTTTGGCTAAAAAAGGTCCAAATATGCTATGGTGTTACACCTTTTTGATTTGATTGCCTGATTTTTCTTGTTGCTATCATATATGGAATCACTCTAACCGTCCAAGGTGAATTTCCTTTCTTGTCCAAGGTATATACCAGGAAAGGTAATTTTTCTGCATGTTTGTCAAAAATTAGGTTATATGGTCTCTCATTTTGACCAGAAGCTAAGGACAAATATTTTTTCTCTGACCATAGCAGCGTTTCTTGTTGTGCTTTTAACCCTCCCCTTACATTCTTGTAAAAAGTAGAAACCCACGGATCATTTTCATACTTTTTCAGTTATTCGAACATACAGAATTTTACATTACTTGATGAGAAAAATTGTTCCATAGCCTTTATTTTCTTTTCTGCGCTTCCGTATGTGCAAAGTACGCGTCGAAAGTACGACCTTGCATTTCGTCCGCAACAATGTCAGAAAATTAACCTTTAAATGATTCTCTTCACTCTTTTACTTTCTATAAGGTACGATAAGACTTTCCTTTCTACATTACAAATTAGATTGAACCTATACGACGATAATAATCCATATCAGTAGTTGGATTATAAAGTATATCAGCAAATTTACTAGACCTTACGATAAAATAAATTACAAGAAATGATTAATGTGCGTTAGATTATTCAATACCTTCTCAATTTCTTCCAAATCATTCTTCAATTGAGTTTGCAGCGATTTTAAAGCGGAAATCGATAAATTTCTGAGCTCCGAAACACGTCTTAAACCATGCAAATAGGGCGAGCCTTGTAATAAGTCAACTTCTTTTTTTAAATCTTTAGCTTGAGCAACAGCCTGAAAGGAATAAATTGAGTAATAATTTTTTGATACGAATAGCGTATGCACTAAAAAAATTGGGAATCCATTACGACACATTACCTCATCACGCTGTTGTTCCGCAATATTTAATTTTCTTTGTAAAGATAGAAAGTCGACTTTAGTTTTGGTTTTGTCCTGCGAAAGAAAATGAATCATAAGCCTTTCGTTAAAATAAAGTTCAATTATCGACATTCGTCGTTGAGAACTGACCTCCGTACTAAATCCAGAACTTGGAGGTATATTAAAACTATTCACCAACGATAAATTTGGGCGACTAATAACACTCGATGAGGTATTTCCAACGACTGAAGAAGGACTTAAAAGCGACTCATACAGCGGGGACGCGGTTCCAAATTGCGAGTTGTTCGTTCCTACTTTATTATTTACGGCATTTGTGGTTAAACTTTGTAAAGGCGAAGTATGATTAACAAATGGTGTGCTCTGTAAACGAATACGATTCAAATTAAGTGACAGAAATATTTCAAGGTCAATCACTCATCGTGGTCTCACACAACTAAATATTGTGATCAAGAATGACTGATAAGAAAGACGAGATTCGAGATACTATTGATGAACATGAAACTACATTCATGACATTTAAAATATAATAAATAAAGTTATAACCACTTACATCTATTGAATCAGAAAAACGACTCGCCAAAAAGCTAGAATTTAATAATGGTGAAGAGACAGGCGAAAAATGACCGACTTGAGTTGAATTAGGATCATTCAAATTATTGGGAATATTAACCGGTGCTGTTGGACACAATATACCTGCGTAACGATAGACAAAATTATCATATTACAGGAAACGTTGGCGCCTCTAAATTTAGGATGATTAATCTAGTAAAAGGAGGCGCTACCTGAACTCTGTAAGCCGGCTGAAATCGAATTCTTTAGCGAGGTACATTTATCAAAATCGCGATCTATAACAGATCCTAACGGTAATCCTGGGTCGTCTAACTGTATATCGCTAGGGGGCACTAGAGGTAAATAGGTCATTGTTAGAAAATATATTTTCTAGGATGAGAGAAAGAGTAGGAGTCTACTTACCTAAAACTGAATCTATAGTATCGTTGTTATATCTGAAGTGACTGGAAAGAGGTGATAAACTCAGGGAATTACTGGTACCGTTTAGACAAATTCCGTTAGGATTAGTTGCACTGGTAGTCGTTGTGCATAAATTGCTGAATGCTTCGTATAAACCCTGTTTCCTCTGAGCACGTTCAATAGGATCCAGTAAGGTATTCGTCTCAATAGCGACTAATTCTTTTTTGATTAAATTCTGCAAAATTATTGTGAAAAAGAAAGCAATTTCATACGAATGTTGAATAATGGTAAATAAACCTGATAATAAATTTCTACGCACTGCTTTACGAGCATCTTCCTCCTCTTGTTGAGTATTATTACTAAATACAAAAGGATCCAATCTCATTGACTGGTGGTTAGTTAATTGTGCGCCAGGTGCTTTATTAAGGGAACTATCAGATACGTTGCTACTTATAGTGTCCGTTTCCGTTAATTCGTCTGTATCCTACAGAAAAAAAATTGAAAATAAATAAGCGTTCTCTTTCTACACCAAAAACTCAAAGTAAACACAACAACGAGAAGCGCTAAAACGGGAAACCGCTACGAAAACTTACCGATAAATCTTGATTACCATCTTCTTCATTTTTCGGCGAACTATCCCGTTTATTGAAAGTCAAGTTCTCTAAAATGTCATCTAAATCTTTACCATTTTCAAGAGCGGCTGCCATATCACGTACAATCGTCATTTCCTCTGCGGTTAAAAAAAAAAAAAAAAAACAATGAGATTGTACAAAGTAGAATTTTGCACACAACTTCACATAGTAACACAAAAAACTAACCATCTAAATGGGCGAACGCGCAGAAAGCTCCACGAGGGCAATAACCCGACTGTTGTACATCATTGCACTTGGATGACTTATAAATTTCCGGATGGAATTGTTGTTCAGTTCGCGTATGACAATATATGCAAGTATCGCCATTTTCACAACTAGTTGGCTCGCCCCATTCATCACCGTGTTTCACGTTCGGACAAGGAGTTGATCTCAAAAAGAAACGGAAAATTAGGATCATGTAACGACTTACAATCTTGAATAATAAATAGATCAATTACCTATATTTATTAAGTCGTGGATTCCTTCGTTTATCTCGAATATTATGGAAATGAGGGCAGGCATATCCTTGCCTACATAATCTAGGTGGTCTTTTACACGCTTCAGTTTTATAATATGCGAGAATATATGCGGTATCTAGGAAATATTTCAAATCATGATTGTTAGAAACTATGAAGTAAAGAATTATGAATGGAAAATTACAAAGAGAAACGAAAATGAGCGAGAGAGGAATTACTTCTTAAACATTATAACAAATATTACCGAGTAAAATACAAGTGTTCAACCTAGAAGCCTCGACGATAACAATTGTTTCAAGGATGAACTTGCATAGAAGTATTTCACGCTTCAAACTCGGATTTTCAGATTTTCCTAATACTCCAATGTTTTTCCAACCAATAGAAGTCAAAATATACTGTAGTGTAAAAAATTACCTTGCCATTTCGGGTCTTCACTCATGGTGTTTCTCTCTTTATCCAACACATTGAGTCCATTATTGTTATTGTTACTAGACGCATTTGGCGTCGTGTCATTATTACTGAGAGCCTACAATGAGAAGAATCGTACAGTATAAAAAGGGTTCTTCATACTAATCTATACTTGGGAAATCCATCGCATTACGCACTTGTAACTCTTTGATGTCATAAACTGGAGGTCGTAAATCATGATTACCGTGGGCGAAAGCGCAGTGAGGACCATTCTTTACACAATATCCTCGATTATCGGTATCGTGAACACATAAACATGTTTTATAATAACGTAAATGGTATCTTCTCTCCGTATCTCCCGCGGTCCGATGTAAAAACGGGCACCTAAATTAATAATATGATCTTAAATTAATTTTTATAATATACCGATGCTTAATGACAGCTCCACGACTACCGAGCGTAAATTCAATTTTTAATTTGATGCTCAAAAAAATTTTTCTTTGTCCATCAAGTCAGTTAGGTAGGTCGAGTTGTCAGAGCATTGACCAGTTTCATTCGCCTTACAGCGGACGGAAAGATTAATGAAAATGAGGCTCTAATTTTGCTACCGAAGAAGGTGTTCATCAGAGATAGGACTAGCATACTAACTCGTCACCGTCCGGACACAGGCCAGTAGTTTCATCGTATTTGGTACAGTAATTATCAGCACTATAATTGAATGTTCCGTCTCTTTTCCGGACTGGTCGTCTACGTCTTTGGTTATTGAAATGCCAAAAAAAGCATGAAAATGGTCTATGTTGAGAACATTTATGTTGTAAGAATAACGAACATTGTTCCACTCGAAATTCTTTCAAATATCTGAAATGGATAAATGTGTTTTAAATGAATCGTCTTCTTCGATATCAAATTCAATAGTCTAATGCGTTAATGGTACTCACGAATAATGATTAGGTTTCTCGGTGGGAGTAGTCAATAGTGATTTTGATTCCGAGGGCATCTTGTCAATTATAGTTAAGAATGCAATTCAACATTATACATTGATTTATTTGATAATCTATGGCTTGAAAATGAAGTTCCAAGTTCGTTTAAGACCTAGCACGGGTCACGTGATATTACTTCGCTTTTAAAAATTGAAATTACTCCGAAGGATGCTCTTCGAGTAACGTTTGCAACTAAACAACAGATGAAGCATAAAACTCGAACTCGGTTAAACGAATAAAACTGCTCAACTCGCGAAAAATAAAAACGAAAATTGAATAACGAAAACGATTGCGAAGATAAAAATCGCTTTGTTGATGTTTGTTTATTTTTATTTTCTAATGACGTATCTATTCTTACTGCGCTGCAATTGGTCGAGTGTTTTCCACTTTCCTCTTTATTTGAACCACGCATTATTTTTAGGCCTCGCGATTGGTGGAAAAAATCATTGAAGACGACGTAATTGGTTACGCTGTTCGAAGAAGCAACCGATGCAAGCGACATCTGTTGATCTTTCTTCTAGAATATAGTTGATCTTTCGACGTCAATTTAATTAATTTTTCTGTGATGGGATTTTGATTGATAACAAATCTAATAAATTGAATTACTGTACTGACTACTTCTGGTCATTATGATGAAGAATCATTTTAATTCTCAAAACTGTATCAATTAATCTAATTACGATGTTAAAATTATGTTTGGTATGAGGGACCAAGATCTTGATGAGGGACAACGTTTCTGAAGTGTTCGCCTTAATAATCTCTATGACGTGTGTTTGAAATTTTGTATTCGAATACATTTCACCATGAACGAATACAATTTCGGAGATGCGGACAGTTTTCGTAACGGTGCTAAAAACAACGTTGTTCGGCTGAAAGATCTCTTTCCTCGTCCAACTCAGGATTCGGACCAGGAGAACCATGACTATCCGGATCTTCATTTTACTTATGCGGACTCCGATTCCTTAGCTAATGAAATCGCCGAACTCTACAGTTACACCGAACAACCTGAATTTCAATACAATGTGAAAGCTTTCGAAGACTACATGGAGATGATGAAATTAGTACCATGTTGGAAGAGGTTGAGTGTTGCGGAGAAGGGTGAAATAATCGTGACGTTGCTCGATCAAATGGATGTAGCGGATAAGAATGTACGTTTAAAGTGTACTCGGTGCTTCTTGTACTTAGTCCAGGGTTGTTGGGCTGAATGTCAATCAGATGTTGAGCAACACTTATACGCCAAAGAAAACGTCCTCCTGCTATACAATTATGGCGTTTTTAACGCTTTTATCGAATTATTTTTCGCCGAAGCGGACGCTTGTTCGGTAGCCATCCAGCGTAAAGTGTCTGTAAATATAAACGACTCTACAGAGTTACGCGTTATTCTTAGTGTGCTTTACACATTCGTCGAAGTCATCAGGAATATCAAAGATGACGATTGCGAAGAAGATGTATCTGTGAAAGACGATTTTCTCAACGAAATTTGTAATCCTATGAGAGAGGAATTTTTGCCTGTTAAACTATTCAGTATGGTTACTCGTTTCTGCGGAGGTAGTGCACCTCATTATCCTATCAAGAAAATATTACTATTAATTTGGAAATTACTTTTGTTCTCTCTCGGTGGTTCTAAAGATTTGAAGAGATTGAAAGCTACAAAGAGGGCGGAAGCTGGTTTGCCCAAGTTTGACGAAGATACAGTTGACATTGTGAGCACCATGCGAGCCTCGTCTCCACCTGCTGGAGGAAGTGATGGCAACGATGTGTTACTAGGTAACCAAAAAAGATCGAATGGACGATTGAGACGGAGTCTTATCAAACAAAGTTCATTGGATGAGACTTTAGGTATGGATTACGAACCGATGGACGAAGAAGATTTCGACGAACAGATGAATGAGAACTCGAACTCTTGCGATAATGTAAGCGAAACTTCGGGTCTGACCGAAACGAACGAAGAGACTGAAAAGAATGAAACAACTAAAGAAACCGATGAAACGGATTCTGGCTGTGACTTCGATGCGGAAAACAATTGTAGTGCTGTCGACGAAGATAAGTCAAGCGAAAGTATGAATGTCAATCTTATTGATGAATTATCAATGATGCAATCGCCGTTGTGTGCAAAAGGACTACCCTGGATGCCGAAAATCCGACAGAAAGATTTAGATACATTTTTAGACAACGTTCGATTGAAATTTGTCGGATTCACATTGATGGATGACCGAGAGACATTAATAGGATTACCACAACCGATACACGAAGGCATTCGTGTTCTTAAAAAGTATATTTACGTATCGCTTAGCGATGTACAGATAGACAAAGAAGAAAGCATCAGCAAATATCCTATTTCTCAAAAAGAGGAAATCATTCCTGATAGTTCTGTGGAGCTTTTATATCAAGCAATGTTACCTAATATGCAGCAGAACATTATTGCACTACTGAAAGTACTACTCGCGGCTGCACCTACCTCAAAAACTAAAACTGATTCGATCAATATCATGGCCGACGTATTGCCGGAAGAGATGCCCATGACCGTTTTACAATCCATGAAATTAGGTACGGATGTGAACCGACACAAAGAGATTATTGTTAAAGCGGTGTCCGCAATTTTATTATTGCTTTTAAAGCATTTTAAATTGAATCACGTTTATCAGTTCGAATTTCTATCTCAATACCTAGTCTTTGCCAACTGTATTCCACTGATATTGAAATTTTTTAATCAGAATATTAGCGCATACGTAAGCGCCAAAAACGTTATTCCAATTTTAGATTTCCCTTCCTGTGTCATCGGTGACCAGCCTGAGTTGACTTCAGAAAACTTGGAAATCGGAGATAATCAGCAATGTTGCTGGCGTAACGTATTTTCTTGTATCAATTTGCTACGGGTCTTGAACAAAGTTACCAAGTGGAAGCATTCGCGTATTATGATGTTGGTAGTTTTCAAATCTGCTCCCATCTTGAAGAGGACGCTCAAGGTGAGACACGCTATGATGCAGTTGTATATTCTAAAATTGCTAAAAATACAGACTAAATATCTCGGTCGTTTGTGGAGAAAATCGAATATGAAAATTATTAGCGCCATATACCAAAAAGTTCGCCACCGATTAAATGACGACTGGGCCTACGGAAACGACATCGACGCTAGACCTTGGGATTTTCAAGCCGAAGAATGTGCCCTGAGATCCGCAGTCGACGAATTCAATAATCGACGTTATTTCTCCCAAAATTTAGAATCGGATTACACGCCGATGGACGTGAATATAAGCAGCGTTCTGGCGGCAGACGTTGAACTTACCGAGGAATTCAAAAAACACTATCGTGTATGGCTGCAACAAGAAGTGTTCGAAGAGCAAATTAATTGGGATGAACTACTTAATATTGGGTATATCATCTGATGATCTTATCATTCAATTGTAAAGATTGAAGTATAGCCTCAAAGACTAAAAATATGTCGCTTCGTTGCTTTCGATTGAGTCTCCAGTCATTAGTTTCTGTCGCCATGTATTATAATATTTTTAAAAATATAATTCGATGTTTTTACAGTGATTCGAACGTGTTCGTTTGCGCGATTAGTATTTTAATATTTTTATGTATTCTTTTTACTAAATTTAAAACCTATCGCTATAGACTGTACTTTTAAAATAAACATATTCGAATTGTGCATCAACAATTCATTAACGAACATTCGAGAGTTTTTACTATTCAAGCTTTCCTGAAGTTTTCAACCTCCGATGATGTCGATGCGAATTTTCTCGATAATATGAATGCGTGAATCGTTGATTTTCTGCAACTCTAGTTTATATTATTTTTGATTGAAATAATTATTTAAATTTTGGTTACTTAACGAGCTTTAGAAAAGTATCTGAAATATTCCCAACATTTTTTTTTTTTTTTTTTTTTTTCAAAAATTAAAAACTGCCCAAGCGAAAGAAATAATTTTTGAGCAAATTTTCGAAATAAAAATATTTTTTTGATGCTGTAGTTGAACCATACAGTTTTTTTATCGATATAACGGTATGTCATTTTCAAAGAAAATGGGCGTACGTCAACTTCGTTCGGAATACGAAACATACAATAAATTCGAAGTCATCAAATAACATTTTTATGACACGATAATTGCGAGAAATATGCATGTAAATAAGATACTGGGGTACAATCGTTATGTATCGTATGTGCGGTCGTGGAATCGTTGATAGACAATTTAAATCGAAATGAAAAACTTCCTTTGCGTGAGGAAATGTCATCTGCTGTAAAACAAATAAAAAGTAATCGCAGTCTATTAGGGAATGAATGAACAAGGGAGAAGGAAGCGAGGGGAAAATGAGACTCATTATTGTGAACCATACCCTGTCAAAAAAAGTTTTTTTTTTTTTTTTTGCTAATGGGAGTTTAATTCTTGAAATATTCTACTCGCAGACGTAGCTCTTATTAGTTATAAATTGTGGCAATCCTTTTTGCGTCTGCCATTTCATTTTGGTTCATCAAAGATATTAAATAGAAGAAGCAGTTTAATAATCTTTTTTCTCGGCGATTAATTCCTAGGTATCTGTTAGATTAAGTATCATTTATATCATCACCACAACGGTGAATCGCTTGTAATTCGTAACAAAAATTTTATGTTTGGGATCTTCGAGTACAAAATTCTAATTCCATTATTTCAAGACGAACGTGAGTACTTTTTCCTCTTTTGACTCAAGTAGATACCATAATTGACCACAAAAATTTCTTTTACCGTATTTCTTTAATAATTTAGATGTTTGTTTACTTACTAGCTCTTGAAATCTGTGAAAGCAATATAAATGTTTCTAGTTCTAAGTATTAAAAAGTTCATCGAGGGGATTTCCGTGTCCATCCGAAAACAGAGAAAGGATACCCTTTTGATTTACATTTGATTTTCAGGATTTTTCAGTTGTGAGATAATTTCTTGTACGAAGAGTGGAAAGAAAACCAAAAAATGCTCGTGCCAGATTAATGAATACTCAAAAATCAACGAAAAAAAAACGGAAGAAGAAAATTTCGTGGGAAGGAAGACGTTGGAAAGAGTTATGTGAAGAAGCTCGAGGACACTTCCAATGCGGAGCATACCAATTAGCCATTCAACATTACAATAAGGTAATGAATTGAATCGTGGGCGTACGGTTTTTATAATTAATTGTTTTCTAAATTCAAATCTACGAATGAAGTTGGAGATTCTTTTCAGGACTCAGAATTTTTAATTTTCCAAAGTTCCTAATTAATAATTAAACTCGAATCTCAAAGTCTCATTGAGAGTCCTACCTGTGATCAACTTACTATTTAAAAGTCACGGGCTCTTTAACGGAGTTAAACGAGGGGTGGCAGGGAACCTGTTTTGTGGGGGATCTATGACATCATAAAATTGTGAAGTCACAAGGCTGACCTATGACATCAGACATGGGCTTGAAAATTTCGACTTCCAAGCTATATATACGTGATAGGAGGGGCCTTGAAAAATTTTGGTCTCCAAACTATATGTAATAGGAGGGGGACTTAGAAAAACTTACGGGTTCTTTAACGGAGTTGAAAGAGAAGTGGCAGAGAACCTGTTTTATGGGGCACGTGGGTTCTGAAATATGGCGCATGTAAGATCTGAAAAATGTAGATTATGATCGGAGGAGGACTTGGAAAACTTTCTATTCTTTAGCTATATATGATAGATGGACTCGGAAAATTTCCGAGCTCCGATTTTTGCGACCGGCGGGACGGTGGACGTTTTTTTCGAAATACCCCCGGATAAAACAGGTTTCCCATTAAAATTTCCAGAATAGGCGAACAGATAAAAACACCTCGAAATATTTCATTTCAAACATTCAAAGCCATAGATGGAACCCTGTTTTATCGGGGGGTTTTCGGAAAAAACGCCGGCAAAGCGCGGAGCTCGAAAATTTTCCAAATTCCCCTCCGATCATGTATAGGTTGGGGGGCGGGGCCTGTGAAGTCACACTTTGACGACGTCTTAGATCAAATCCATTCGGTCCACTAGGTTGCGACCAGACATAATGGAAAAGCGCTCCACAATGTACTAGGAAAAGTCAACTGAAGGAAAGCTACAAAAATATTGTATGAGTCACGAGTACTTCCGGTTAAACAACTATTCTCAAGCAAAGATGAAAAACGACTCAACGAAAAGAAAGACGGGAACAATGAAATCAGCGAAAATCATGATCGAACTAGCGAGTCGTGAGACCGTGAGTCATATTCATAAACTAGTTCAACCAACCCTTTGTCGGGAATGTACCGGTTGAGATAGTTACGTTATCGCTGTTTAGATTGCGAATTACCTCAAGATTTTCCAAAGCAAGTCGCTTGAAATACGACTTCTCTCTGTGGAGGAGGGTTTCGGACCCCTTCGTAAAACTGTAACCACATCAGGTGATTAGATGATCGACCAAGGCCAATTCTCTCAAATTTCCTTTTACCCAGGCCTTCCTATGTTCAGACACTCTAATTTTAAGCTGACGACCGCTCTTGCCCACGTAAATACCATTACAGTCCCTATAAGCTTTACTGAGACCCCACTCTTTACTAGAGGTGGGACAAGGTCTTTCAACCTAACAAAAACCCCTTTCATTGTCGTAGGGTTGTAGAAAGCAGGGTGTAGGCCGAAGGGACGGAGAGAACGGCTCAACTTTACAGAAAACTCCCCCAGATGATAAGGAAGTATGATCCAACGCTTCCTACTATCACATTTTGAATCGCGGGGGAGAGAGGTAGTGGAATCAAGACATTTCCGCGTAACCTTTTGCATTCTTGACCCCCTGGTCCTCTTCAATTCGCTTCTCTCGCAACTCGACTAAGAATTAGGTACACCCACCTAACTCACCCCTTTCCTGTTCCTCGGTTTCTCCTATCCATCTCTCCTAAACCTTTTAAAATCCTTGTCTGTCCCCTCGCAAGTCTCTTCTGCTCTCTCCAACAACAAGGAATCCATCACAAAATTCACAAAAACAGACAATTCATGATAAGGTTCACATCTTATTACATACCCATTATCTATTTGATCCCGCATGCGCTTCTTTCCAAACTGATAACCCCCTGTGTAGTTAAATAGCACGTTCAAAAAAATGATAAATGAAAAAAGTTAAAAGGAATTAGCAGAAAAAATTGTCGAACTCAGAACGGACGGATCAATGTTGAGCCCCTATATAGAAATATTATTCAAATGGTTTTCCGAGGACGAAGACTTAATAGGAAGACTAAGATGAGGAAAGAACAGGCGAATCCACGGGGAGGGGAAGATTTTTACCTAAATTCAAGAAAAATAGCGAAAAGTGGTAAATTCTAAGGTAACAAAAACGTCGTACAGTCTCATGTTTTCCGCAATCCCCCCCCCCCCTCCTTGAAGTGCTCGTCTGGATCCACGATTCATATCCTAAAGAAAGAGATTCACATTATTTCGAGAATGAGGCTCTGAAAACATGACCAGAAATATCGCAAGTATAATGGCGTGCTAGTGGTAGTGAACCTTTCAGTGCTTTTTTCAACGCCGACTTAGGACACTGTATCTAGGTACTTCGAACAAAGTCTTTTATCAGAATTAAATCATAGGCTACTTATTTTTGAGGAAGGAAATTAGAAGAAAGCTGAAATGTTCTTCAAAGGGTTTTCTCTATTTCCTGTTGGGGATGATTTTTTTAAAACATAAATGTTGTGAACGTGTTTAATAAGGGTAGGAGAGTTGGCTAACATTAATTTGAAAGAAAAGTAAGTATAAATATTTCTCTGATCTAGTGAGTAGTTTGCTCTGCCATTTGAGTTCAAATACATACCCCCCGGATAGGTATCTGTAGGCCTATAATTCGTTCTTCGTAACTCTTCGTGGACCACGCACTATTTGATATCTTACTACATAAACACGGCGTCATCATCACCTTTTCACTTATACACCTAGCGTACGATATTTCTATATAAATTACCATAGCAACGTTTTGGTGTTGATGAAATTGGTCTACGCTTAATAGCTGTCTATAACACCATTCTTCTAAATCTCGAGTATATTTATGTCAACTTTTAAAAAGTATAGTTTTTCTGTCAACGACAGATTTCAGTAAGTATTTTGTGAGAGATCAAATGTGCTTGCGAAGCAGTTAATCGATGAATAAAGATTTCGACGAAACAGACATCAATCGGCAAGTCAAAGATATACTAAAAACTACTGCCCAAAATGAGGTTATTCAAAGCTTTGTTCGCAGTGACGCGGACCGCGAACCAGATGAATCCGCTAAAGAAACCGTCAAACACTGGAATAAAGAGAAGAAAATCTCCTCGTCCAGTCTCAACGGAATCATCAAAGCCACTACGGAGAAAAGCAAAGAGTCGAAACCTGATGCAAAAACGAGATCATCAGTCGTCCAATCGTATCAGCAATTAGGAAAAGATGCCCGTTTTAGTTCTAAAAGTACCCGAATGAAATCTGGCCGCAAACGAAATAGACGTCAACGTCAAATTGAAGAGGTGTACACGGACAAGGATAGGGCGGCTGCAGTTAATCTCGGAACTCGTGACATTAAGCAGTCGTTGAAACTGAAAAGACGACAAGATCGTTCTAGAATCTTGGAAATATCGGAAGAAGCGCATCCTGGAACTCTCTTAGCTCTAGCCATTCATCGTTTTAAGACTGGCGATATTTATGCTGCGCTCAAATTTGTAGACAAGGTTTTTATGGATTGTATGCTTTTTCACGATGAGGGGCTTTCGTAATTTTCCCTAAAGACCCATCAGTCTAACTTGTGTATTCATGATGAGCTTTAGTCAATGATGGTCTGGTGTGTGAAAAAATGAATTACCTAAAACATTTTTTATGTTTGTATTTTTAGGCGCTCGAACTAAATCCTTACGATAAGAATGCACTCATAGCTCGAAGCAAATGTTACCTTTTAACCGGTAATGCTGAACTGGCACTAAAAGATGCTGAGCAAACATTAGCCGAAGAAAAACTATTCATTAAAGGTAAACTAAAATGGGAAAACTGTAGGCATCATTAGGGACAAGTAGCTACACTCTCGTCAGATATTAACTTAGTGAACGGTATTGCAGGAATTTTCCAGAAAGCCGAAGCTCTATATCATTTGGCCCAGTTCGAATTCAGTCTTATGTACTTTCACAGAGGTTTGCACATTCGACCGCAAGAATGTTTCAAGCAAGGTGTCCACAAAGCTCGTCAAGCTATCATTAATACAATTGGTCGGTCGTACAATATCCTTTAAAATGTTGCAAAAAATGAAATCAGTACCTACGTTCCGTAATTTTAAATTTTCATAAAACAGGAAAAAATGTCCCCAGTTTTGAAAAATTCTTTCCTCGAAGAAATACGATTACGCGGAGACAGGAAGAAGTAGTTCCCGGCAGCAGTAAAAAAATGCAAAATAAAGTGCGAGAAGCGCACGTCGATAATGAGTTGAAAGAACTGTGCGTCGACAAAAAGTATTTTAAGAAATTGTTGCGGAATTCAGGTACTTACCAACTAAATTTCACGAAATTTTTTTTGAATAAATACCTACTTATACTTTTGTTATTATTATATTATTACTATTTTATTTTTTGTAATTATTACTATTACCACTATGTAACCAAAATTACAGCTGCAGCTAAAATACTCCTTAAAATGAGAAAAATTAAATTAAATCAAAAGTTAAGGTATTTTAGCCTATTGGTTTTTTATCTCTTAGATAACTAGTACTGGACAAATTTATTGAAATCAAATCAATTATTTTACTCGATATCATAGGCCTACTAGAAGGCTATTTTGAAAAAATTCCAAAAATTTATCGCTTGAAGTCAGGTGTTTTGACAAGAGAATGCATGGATTATGCGTACAATTTCGATTTTGTTATCGAATACCATTCGTGGGTGTATGGTTCCTTTCAATACCGGCGGTAGACTGGATTCCTAAGGCGACAATTCATGTCTCGGATGCTTAAATTTTTCGAATCTATTTTTATAGAAGTAGCGTGATTATAACATTCTCTCAAAATTTACTCGCTTTATAAAGAATATTATACTCGTATTTATAAAAAGTCTACGTATGATAATTTGTTACTCGACGAAAAATTTTTTCCTGTTCGCAGATATTGTTCATTTTATGAGTGATACACGGATTGGTGATAAAATATTTCTTGAGGCCAAAGATGGAGTAACGTTTCTTGAGAAGCGGCAAAATTTTTGGAGACAACAACAACCGCTTAATAAAACTAAGACTACACGTTGACAATAATTTTTATGCGATATAGGCGGTGTATATTATGTAAAGTACCTAGGTAGTTTTTAAATAATAATTAATGAAATTGCTGATTTCTCTGTAGCATAAATTTGACGCTTATCTGAAGTTGAAGCCTATAACTTTGTTTATAATGGTATTAAATTGTTGAAATAAATTAACTACCTTACTATACGTAGAAATAATTTATTATACTTATTTAAAATTATCTTCTACTCGGGTAATTGAATTACTTTTGTCTTCAAATATTTACGGTTGACATTCATTTCTTTTTCAGTAGGTATCTAATAGTTCTCTTTTCTTCCTCGAAACCTCATCATCTCAGAATTCTGAAAGTTTTCAATAAGTGTATTGTTGATTGTAATTTTATTTAATGAGGTATCAACGATTTCAGGGAGTAATTGCATCTCAAGGGCCATTGAAATTACCTCGACGAAGAAAATTGACAATTTGTCATGTTTTTTTTTACAAACAGAATTTCTTGATATCAATCGTTTTTCGAGGAACGAAACCCTACATTATCATTCCTTCTCTAGAAACCAATATTGAACAATCTCACCTCTGTTTTCTTAACTTTTAGCCACCTATGTAGAATTTTTATGGCAACGATCTAGAATTTACAAAAAATAGGTTATATGTTATTTCCTTTTCGTCGCCAACAGCCAACAGAGCATAAATTTCGCAAATCGCACGGTCACGAGACCCTAAAATCTCCATAATTACACGCGGAGCTCTGTTTCTGTGATGACTCTGTGTTCAGCAGCGCTGATAAACTTTCCCACTCTGGCACTCTGTGACTTTCCCTCTCTTCTCGCTGCACGAAAGCCGATCAAGAGACAATGATGCGTTCTGCAGTAAGATATCGTCTGCCATACTATTAACTAACTTTTGTCACCTTTTTTCCTGAATGTATTTTTGATGCTTGCTGTAGTTTTATCGGTCTCATATGTTAGCGTCTAGCAGTTTACCTTGATACCTTGCACGTTTGAACGTTGGTGGTTTTCGAAAAAATATTGATCAAAATTGAAAAATTATCATTGAGAAGTTTAGGAAGATCGGTGTTAAATCTGTGATTCGGTCCATAATTTCCTCTCATACACTATCACTATCAACTTCAGAACCTGTTAATAACTACTTGTACTCGTTTTGGAATTGCTGTCGAGCGTATTAAAGTGAGTGCCCGCTAGACAATGAATTGACGTTCAATTCTGAAAGGAAGGATGAAAATTACATTTCCTCTATGTTCGGCATTTCTAATGAGTTGATAATACTCTTGCGAGTTCTACTATTTTAGATTTCTTCTCGTCGAGTGAGCCCGTAACTGATTTTGTACGATGAAAGGTTACTGGAAATGACCAAAAAGTTATCGTTATCATTAGTAATATTTCATGTGTATTGTAAAAGTATTTCGTTTAATAACTACCTCAATGGGAAATAAGAGTAGCTGCTGCGCGTACTCCACTCCGCCCTCGCGTCGCAAAAACGTAACTAGTCAAAATAGTGATCGTAGGAGTAACGATGAAGGAGCAGGAAATCTACAACACATCAGCGAGCGAGAGCCGGAAGACTGGGATACTGATCCTTCGTTACATCCAAAAGCTCGGACTCTGTTTTTGGAACGGTCAAAGATGGAAAGTAAGTTTTGACGGCTCTTAAAGAAGAGTACGAAGTTGCGTTGAAGATATCTAACTCCTAATGCTAATACTCGTGAATCTTTGTTTGTTAGATGGATTGAGCAGAAAAAAAAGTCTGAATAATGTGAGTCAAAATTTTACCAAAAGAATTACTCTCGATTATTTTTCTTATTCTCTACTTGTTGAATGATTTGATAGATTGGAGATACAAGAACGCTGAAAAAAAGCAGTTCATGTTCCACGATATATCTTGACGATAGTACAGTTTCTCAACCACATTTGAAGAACACGTTGAAATGTGTTTCCTTTGCCATTTATTACCATATTAAGAACCGGACTTCTGAGCGTCAAATGGATATTTTTGATGAGAAACTACATCCACTAACCGTAAAATGAATGCGTATACTTACTTTTGTCGAATTTTCGGAAAAGTGTTTCTCATCTACTGTTTCTGTTATTATTTTAGAAAGATCAAGTCCTGGATGACTATGATAACTATAATCCCGAGCATCGGCAAATTTATAAATTTGTCCTTACCCTATTCAATGCTGCTCAGTTGACTGCGGAATGCGCTATTATCACTCTGGTTTATTTGGAAAGGTAAGTCATTTTTATAAAAGATTATCGCTGTTTTTTTTCTTTGCTTTTTTGACTTGGATCATTCGATTTCGGCAGGCTGTTGACCTACGCAGATGTCGATATTACTCCAGGAAATTGGAAAAGAATAGTGCTGAGTGCTATTTTATTAGCTTCCAAAGTATGGGATGATCAAGCCGTCTGGAATGTTGATTATTGTCAGATACTCAAAGACATTACCGTAGAAGATATGTGAGAATCATTGTAATTCTATACTCTATCGTATTACAATAAATGTGAAGCTAATAAATCGGTATTTTGTAGGAATGAACTAGAACGACAGTTTCTTGAAATGCTGCAGTTCAATATAAACGTTCCATCTAGCGTGTACGCTAAATACTACTTCGATTTACGTTCCCTGGCGGAGGATAATGATCTAATTTTTCCCGCAGAACCATTAAGTAAAGAACGGGCACAAAAACTGGAAGCAATGTCACGCGTTTACGAAGACAAAATAACGGTAGACGCTTTGAAAAAACATCAAATTAAGAAATGGAACAGTTTAGATAACGTCAACTGTATAGCCGCGTCGCGGAAAAGTGTGGCCATTTTATCCTGATGTTATTGTAAGTCATTTCCAAATGTTCGTCTTCTTTTTCTGTTTTTCATCTCTTCTTTAAGCAAATAGTTGTTTGCTGTTGTACTGTATTTGGCTCCAAAAAAGATGTGACAAATTGTATCGAGTTTTCTGTGAACTGGTATGGTTACCCTTCTTCTTCTTCTTCTTCTTGTTCTTTTTTTTCTTTTTTTTTCTTTCGTTTCTTCAACAAACTGCAGTATACTTTATATCACTACATGTGAGATGATTTTTACTTCCGGGAGGTTACTGTGTAATATTAGTACTGTGAATTCTGATTTTCGCTACCTTCATTTCTTGTACCTATTCTATAATCATTATTTTTATGTTTTAACAAGAGACATTTTCATCATCATGTAGTCCAATTTATCTTCCAAGATTTTGTTATCGAAGAGGCAGATCTTTTCACACATAACGAGTCAGCGAAAAGTCAAAGTTTCATTAATAACAGTTGAGGATTGATTGATACGGTGTAAAGATATTCGAATCACTGATACTGCCCAGTAATTAGAATTGTTTTTCAATTTCTTCTTTTTACACACATCAAAGAAAGAAAAGTAGAAGCAAATTCTACTGTCCATGCATTTCTCGTATCTTTCTGCCATCATGTGGCTAATTTTAGATTGTTTTTGAATGCAATTTCGATTAATTTACATCAATTTGTTCATTTCGAGAAAAATGTTGCTGAGGCTAAGAAAAGGATGAAATTTTTATTCAAATTTCTCATTTTAAGAACCGAAGCATCGGGCAAGATAATTGTGATACATGATTTATACCAATTACTTGAATTGTTACACATAGCGCTTTTTCTGATGTGCTGATGACGTAAAATTTGAGACTTCTTATTTTTTTTTATTTTTATGAATGTATTTAATTATTCTTTAATTATTTATTCAACTGAGAAAAACCAATTTCTTTCTCTTATACTCTCATTCCTCCTTGTCAGGTCCAAGTTAGTTATTTACTCCCCTCTTCTCTGAATTATTTTTATGATTATAATAATTATTATTATTATCTTTATTGAATACTGCCCACGCGATGCCGTCAACTTTGTTAGTGAGAAATAACGCTGTCGAGAGAGGAATACTATTGTAGACATTTTCAACGCTATATCTTTTTTTCTTTCATTTGAGTATCGCTTAATTTTTGAGTTCTTTTATTTGAATGCTCGAAAACTGCTCAGAATGTCACATTAAATCCTCGAGGAATCGGAGCAAATTGATGTATTGCTTGGAAATTCTCAAGTTTCGAAACGATAGTAAGAAGATGGCGAAGTAAATTTTTACCAAAGAGTGCGATGTGTCGCGACGCGAGCGAAGTTTGCGGAGTAAGTTTGTACAATTCGGTGAATATTCACAAATCTCATATTCTAAGCACCTTTGCTAGCAAGAAGTACGCGAATAACTTTTTTTTTTTTACCTTTCCCATTCTACAGAGTAAAAAACTCTCATGAAATTTGTAACTTCGCGACTTTGATTCGCATTGTTTGGCTTAACCCCTCGTGAAAATGTCATTTCTACAAAAAAGCTGATGGTTTCAGTCATCTTTTGGATTTCTTAATGAAAGTTTAGGCTAATTGCTTTATAACTCTTTGTCTTTATTGTGCTGTGATGTTTTTGAAATGAAAATTTCGAGCTGTTTTCGGGTATTCAAATTCGATTAATATGATAGACAAATGCACACGAGAAAAATTGTAGAAGCCCAGTTCACAGTATTCAAAGTCTTGCTAGAATCACACCTCGAAAATAATAGCTTTTGCCAGTGTTAACGTTTCCTTACCTAAAAAGACAAGTGGCTTTTTCTTTAAAAATTTTCAACTTATCTATAAGTTCTACGCTCCTTAATTTGAACTTTCGCTTGTTGTTTCTTTCTATTTTTCCAAACTTGTCTCATCAATTACTACTCTTTCATTAAAAAAATTTAAACGCGAAAACGCAACTCGTTAATCATTTGGTAACATCTTTGGTGTATCAAATCCTTCATATTTGTGAAATTTTCATAAAAATGTTGGCGTCGAAATATTTATTTTTCTAAGTTTTTTTAGTTGTGCATTTCCCTAAATATTGTAATCATCATGATTCATCGTCTCATCTATGTCCGCTAAATTTTTCATGTAGTTTTTTGATTTTCTAATTGAATGCTCAATTTTTGAAATATTTTAGTTACAAACGAATTCTCCGAAATCAGTGCCTTTAATCTTCTAGATTTTCCAATTCTTATCGATCGAGTATTCGTTACGTTGAATTTAAAGCTGACATAACTTACGGCTATCTTGATTTTCTCGTGTTTTTGAATAGTTTGGGCATAAGTTTGAACTATTTTTCTAATATCATGCTTTTAGTGATACGTTATGAGTATCGGTTTCATTTTGTAGTGCTAAAATTTTGATTCTGCTCAAAAGAATTTCAAACTGCATTGGGGTTGTGTAAATTGTGGACGTAAAGAGAGCCAGAAATTTAATTGGAAAAATGGTTTTCTACAAAATTATAGAAAACTAGAGTAATTTGTCGTCGCTCTTCTTTTCTGTGAACCTTGTTTCTTGATACAAAACGTTCAAATGATTTACTGGTTATTCAAAAACGCGAGTTATTGAAACAAATGAGTGTCACTTGTCAAATTCACCGTAAAAATACTCCAAGAATTATATATTGATGTCAATTTTTGTGTATTTTCTAGAGTAGTAAGAAAAAAAAACATAAGCTTAATAATAATATTGATATTAAGTTTAAATTGATATTTACCGTATTATGGGTTATCTTGGAACATCCGAATAGAGCTAAATCAATACCTATTTCGATTGAGTTCTAGGCTTTAATATTATTCAGTTAATAATCTCTTGTCTCTATCTTTTGTCAAGCGAAGTTTAGTAACAAGAAGAGTTCATCTAGTCTACTATTACGTCATTTATCGTTCCGGATAATGTTAGATTCGGCGCAGGCTTTCTCATAATTATTGTTCAAGAATCATCAGCCTAATCCGTATCTTGTTTCTTTCTTTTGCTCTCATTATAATCAATTAAGGTCATAATGATAATATAAAAAGCGACCATGTACAAATATTCAATTTAGAATTAGATTAATTGATTTTTTAAAAAACGTTTTGATTCGACGTTTCTGTTGTATGTACGATAGAGTAGTTATGATGTTCTTTAATGCATTCGATCTTCGATAGAAAAATTGTAGGTACAACAATAACAGTTGCATTTCATAGCAGTTTGTTCCTTTGTTTTTGTATGCAAAAATTCTTTTTTTATTTAGTAAATATTTTATTTTTATCTATTTTCTCGAGAATGGAATTATCATTCGTATTATTATGATGATTTAAACTACGCTGTAAAAATCATTTTTTCATTCTGGGTACTACTCTTAATACCTATTGAATTTCTTTCATTTCTTATTGTTGTTATATTAACCCAATAATTTTCCAAACTTCTATAAATTCAAATAATTTGAAAAGAATATTAAAAAAAAAAAAAAATGATAATGTGTATTGTAAATAGATTATAGTACACTCGAGTGCAAATTCGAAATTTGTGATAAATATCGTAGTCCGCGTAAAATTATGTACGAATTTATATTCGATAGTTCAGTTTTTAAAAACCAAATAACTATTAAAACTTGTGATATAATTTTTATTAACTCTGGTGTAATGATTTGTTATATGCAGTCAATATGAAAGACTCAATTCTCGGACGTACGTATTTATGAAGACGGCTTTCTTTTTTTCCCTTTAGAAGCCCTCTCTGAAGTTTAGTCTTCGATGAATGGAATGACAAATTTCAATCTTGCAATCTGATTTCTCCATCTGTCGTCCAAATTTCAGAAGCTAAGGAAATTGATTCGTGCGCCGAAGACACAAAGCCGAATTTATGTATGGCGTGAATGAAAGGTAGACGTGTGGGAACTCGATTTCAAGACTACAACTAGAAACTATTTCTTAAACACACGTTTTTAGGAATCAGAAAAGTTGAAAACGGGAATTTTTGGCAAGATTGAGAACCGAAAAAAAAAAATACGAAATCTTTTTGAAAATGAAGAGGAGAGATTGTCAGGCATCACAATTAAAATTCTGTGTCTATGACTTGGTTTTTTTCTGATCGCATTTCTTCATTAAAATCTTATCTAAGAAGGGCAATAAGTTCAAAACAAAGAAATTTCTATGACTGGATTGTGATAGTAACAAACAAAAGGGCCCTTTTAGTTACATTCCTCATTAAACTTATCATTATTTTGTATTACGTCCTCAAATTTTATCTACTTCGAAGGAAAAAAAAGTATTTCTCAGCTTCTACACCCTGTGGCGATTGTGCGTTCCGCTTCAAAATTTTTTGATTGTCATGAACTTACTGGTACACCTCTCCCCTACATATGAACCGTATAAGTTTGACTTTTTCCTTGCTAAATGAGACTTCCTCCACAATCAATTCAAAAACTTAATGGTATTACAGTCCACTAAGATGGAAACAATAGGGTATCCGAACACTGTTCTGAAATTATGATGAAGGGGCGAGAGACAGTAGATTTCTGGGTCTCTGGGTGTCACAGAGGAGATTCTCAACTACATGTTTGACTTCATCAACTTCACTCCAGCATTCGTAGCCTTGCCAAACCAGTACCACTACATGAAATTCTGTCACTCAAATATGTTAGTCATAAAGTGCGTAAGAATTTACTGAGTAGCCTCGAGAATGAAGAGGAGAGATTGTCAGGAATCACAATTAAAATTTTGATTTTGAAACCTAGAAAAATTTTGAATTTCCGAACTCTATATGAATGGTAGAACTTGAAGTTTCCCTAACGGAATAAAATGTGTGTACATAATAAGCCGAATTAGGCGCAGGGGTGCAAGCTATTTTAAACTCGAATTCAATAGCATATAGGTAAGAATACAGCTTCAGCCAAAACTGAAAGCTGCCTTTTTACAGCTTATATGGTTTGAAATTTGGGGTTTAAAGCTAAAATTTTCATTTTCAATTTTTTATCTTCTTCATTTGCTGAATAAGCCTGAAAATGAAGAGAAATTAATTTGGCACACATTGCAGCTAAAAAAAAAAAAAAAAAAAAAAAACTGAAAATAAAAACATTGATGCTTACAAAAATATAGCTTGATGGCTTAAACTTAAAGCTTAGAACCGTAAGCTAATTTCCAACGGCTTATACCGCTTAAGATTACAGCTTACTCGACAGTTGACACCCCAAGTTCAGTGATGGAAAGCCAATCATGAAAAGCTGAAACTGTGGCTCGAGCTGTAAGCTAATCACTGTTTTGATGGGCTCAGCTGCTGCCACAGGTTGAAAGCCGTAAGATAAAACTTTGGCTTTGATTTTAACCTGGAAAACTTTTGGCTTTTCGCTTCCGAGAAAAAATATTCTTCGACTTTTGAGTTGACTTTCGGCTTTTTCCCGTCAAAATTCTCCGGATTTCGGCTTAAAACTGTCAGCTTTCAGCTAGTTTTTAACCTCTGGCTTAAGTCAATCATTTTCCCGAGTTATTTTAAACTTTTTCTGATTACCTATTACAGCTTAATTTATTGTTCCTCAAGTCCGTACCAAATTCAACCAACATTATTAGCTTTAAAGCCAATCCGTAGGATATTGATTGTCTATGCTTACGTGGCTCCAAAATAATGGCTTCGGCTTTCCATCCCTGCCCTGGTTGAGTGAAATCACGTCGCATCAGCTATAGCTACCGTACAAAGTCAAATTGATGTACCTATCTGCAAATCAATTTGATCAAAGGGATAAGACGTGCTTCAAGCAGTGTTATCAGCCTTATTCTCCTAATTGTATATCTGCAGATGCGTCAATTCAACTTTGTACGGCAGTGAGGAAACTGCTTACCTTATGATGGTTACATGTGACGATGATGTGTTGATGAATAGCCAATAAGAGTACACAAAAAGTTTTGAATTTGTGTCTTCAAGTGTCTGAATGTTGTAGGGTAGTGTGTCGCCGTTTCAGCTAAAATTTTGTTCCATCGGTAACACAAGAGACTTGAAAACTGAAAGAGTAGGTATGGACAAGTAAGATAGGTGATTTGGCCCCCGAGCTGTATTTCAAAACTAGCTATTGCCAATGTTTGTAGAGATGAAAAAAAAAACATTTCTACTATTTATTGGGTCGCCATCTTGTTCTCCTCCCAAAAGTCAAACTTGAACGGCTCATATTATGTAGGGGAGAGGTGTACCAGTAAGTTCATGACAATTAAAAAATTTTGAAGTGGAACGCACAATCGCCACAGGGTGTAGAAGCTGAGAAATACTTTTTTTCCTTTGTAGTGGACAAAATTTAATCCATGTTGATGACGTAATAAGAACGATAAATTTGATAAGGACTGTACTTAACCAAAAGGGCCCATTTGTATGTTAATATCACAATCCAGTCATAGAATTTTTTTTTTTTTTTCTTTGAACTTATTGCCCGTCCTAGATTTTTATGAAAAAATACGATTCTAATTTTTTTCAATCCATTGTACTGGACAGCAATATGGCAAGAGATATGATCATTGGATCCGCAACATCAGTAATTTTAGGTGAGTGCAACAATTGTTGAAGCTGATTGCCCTTCATATCTTTTCCAGTTTGATTGAACTATTGGCCGACAGGTTTGCATTATATCCAAATTCTCCATTGTAGTGACACTTTGGAATTTTAAGGACACTACGATGGAACATAATACTAATGGAATATTCTACTTTTTTCAACAGGAATATCAATGTGACTGACACATTAGTCATCTAAATCCATAATTTCTAGATCCATATGATTGTACATTGTTATCTGAAAAGTTGAAGAGAAGTAGAAGTGGCAACGCAGGAGGGGGTCTCCTGTAGGAACAACCTCTAATATGTCTTCAGGAATGTATATATGAGAGTGAGACATTCCACAGAAAAATATTGAAAATCAATGTTTCAAATTAAGAAAAAAAAGTGAAATTCTGATTTTTTTTTTTGGAGAACCATTCATTTGATGATAGTTTTTCCCCCTCTTGCGGCACGTAGTTGAATGCCTTTGTGATAACAAAATATACTGACAGATGAGTAAAGATATAGCTAAGAGTATGATAGCATAAAATGAAGGGGTGTCTGTGAAATGGGAGTCCGCCCCATAAGAAATACATTGAGCGGACGCACGCCCTTGTTACAGATACCTCCTCAAAAGCTTCTTCCGAAAGATTTAGTCGTGGTTTCGAAGAATTTGATGATTTTATCATCAGTTGATCAGCAGTGGTTTCGCGCCTCTGAATTAAAAAAGAAAAGACGATCGAAAAGGCACCAATTCTAGAAGAATCAAAATGATTTCTCATGATTGGAGAGAGACCGATTTTGTCGAAGAGCGTATCTAAAAGACTCGTGATTAGTGAATCAAGAATTAATGACGAAGGATAGATGGGGTGATCTGGCAGAGTAACAGCTTGACATTTTTGATTAATTAGTATGTGAGTAAAGTTGTCAAGATGACTTGTGAGCGTAGATGTAAGCCTGGTTATGGAGTAGACTTTAAAGGGGGAGTGGAAGAATATTAAAACGTTTTTTGAAGCTCATCATTCTTTCGATTAGTTAGGCCTACTGCTCGATTTTGAAATCCTTGAGAAGCGTTATTCAATCTTATAGAATTATTGTTTTCCTTTCCAACTAAAAAACTTGCGCACATCATGCTGTAATAACTGAACATAATATCGAGATATTGTTTGTTATTATATAGCCGTTTGAAGCTTACCATCTGGTGCAATTTGCATGTACTTACACAAAGTTTCAATACAAACGAGAGGATGAACTCCCAGTAAAATAACTTTCGGCGCAGCACATTACGCGATGAACGCATGATGGCCGCATCGGCAGCGTGAGGTATGATGTCGATAATGTTTTCTCATCAGAAAATGTTAGATGAAAACAACGGCGAGGACAAAGATGATTTGTAAACTAGTTAACTAGTTATTTTCGAGTTATTTATTAAGCAGTTTACGGAAAGCGAGCGCAAAGGGAAAGCTGTACAGATATTAAATGGTTATGCTTAATTGACGAAGTGTAATCTGGTTATTTTAATTAACTAACAAAAAAGCCAACTCATTTGAAGCGTATATACACTTTTTTGATAGATAGTGAACATGAGTTGCGACGCCACGCCTTCTCTTTCGTTATTATTGAAGTTTTTCCATTCGGTAGCTTAATTAGATTTTTACCAAACTCATTAGAAGACACATACGTTACCGCTATACTCTGGTCTCGGCGTTCGCGGCGGGTATTACTTTTAGCTCCTGGGCCTACCCAATCATTTAGTCTTCGACTCTTTTTGTCTGGTCATTTATTAAAACGCCAGTCATTTTCCCAATACAGAATAAATCAGGAAGCCGAAACATTAATTTGAATTTTTCATCGTACCTTACATTGTGATCCTTCACTTTCGTAAAAACTTTGTACTATACGTATAGGCTCATAAAGTGTACATCTATTAAGCTAGGATGCAACGAACACGTACGGAGTTCCGTAAACTACTCAGAACCAGAAGTCTATACCTTTAATTAGAAAATGTAATCGATGAAATCAAGATCAGTCGCGGATTCGAATAGTGAAGAACAGTCACAAAAGCCGAATATTTTTGATCAGCAAAGCGATCCAATCAGATAAATTGATGCCATATGGCTGACATTTTGCCAAAATCTTGACAGAAAAACTGACTAGGTACGTTCACTTTTTGAAATTTGACCAATCAGAACGCTTCAAAAATGGCAATATTGTATACTCTGTTCACATTAAGGAAGGACAGAAATATGACCTTGAGAACGGAACGGTAGATTGAAATTACCCGGAGCGTTCCGTTCTCGAGGTCATGTTGCTATCCTTCCTTAATGTGAACAGAGTATAGCGATTTGTTGCAAAAATGGACCCTATTTAGCCAAACCCAACCAAGCGACATGATAACAATCTAGAGAAATGTTGCTTTACTATAAGTGGAGATTCTCCTTTTCGCCAGATCGTTATCATGTCGCTTGGTTGGGTTTAGCTAAAAAGGGTTCAAATGGCATTGCCAAGGCATTGAAAAGTTTTTCCTAACGGAGAACGTTGATTTTTATTTCACTGAACCCCGGTTCTTTACTCCGGGAGTATAAGGTACAGGCTTAAGACACACACGATTGGGACTTTTTATATACGCATTCTCGTAATTACGACATAATAATTATCGGTATTTCTGCCTTGGAGACATAGGTAAATATTTGAAGGGTAGCTTGTATACTTGTACTTACCACCCATCCTCTGTTTATTCGTTGAGAAATCGATATATCGATGATGGAGAGCTTTAGGTGTTGTAAGATCTAGGCGACAAGCTTGCAAAATAACAACACTCCCGCCTTACACACGGCGTCAGATTAGCTCTCAGTATTTTTTGATGTCGATAGATAGTCATTCATCTCCTTCCTTTACAACAGCTCAATTCTCCGGAACATCTATAAAGACCTAATTTAAATCCTCTCGATAAGTTTCCTAAAGAAGAAGTAAAATAAGCAGAAATTTTTCAAAGAAAATCTAACTTGAATGGGAAAGTCGACCAACAATACTGAAACAGCGAATTTCTCAGACGGTTCAGCTCTTTTTCAGCATCAAAAAGTTAAAATATATTTTGCATTTCATTAGACAATGCGAATGTTCCTCCTAATATACCGGACAGATACAAACGAAGCGTATAATTTACGAAGCTATGTATGAAGTAAACCAATATTAGTAGACTTAGGTATAGGGTACGATTGTACAAATGTGGCATTAGTACATAATATCGTGAACGCGTACAACCGATTAATTGGCGCTAAATGAATGCGCTTCACCGCCTCTCGATAAAACGAAGTAAAAGATAAATATAAAATTAATTTGGTTCTGTTTCATTTATTTATGACAGTTTTGTTGTTTGATAATGATTTGCTATTTATTGTCGGCGTTATTCAAAGCAGGCGCTATTCATTATTATTACTCTATAGATTAAAAAAAAAGTATCAAACGGGTTTACGTACGTGCGGTACGCGTATATTTTTCTTAATCTCCGTCTGATACCTAAGAGCGGTCCAATAACGACTCTCAACTGGAATCTTCTTCTTCTCTCATTACTATTTATACAGAATAGTTTATTACAAATATCGTTGCTTGTGTGTGCACTGTTCATAGATGTGTTCATATTTTCTCCAATACCAGAGGCTGGATCACCCGAGTGTAGACACTTCAGTGCCGAAAACGTTTTTTTTTTTTTTTTTTTTTTTCATGAATGTACTCTTCCACATAAAATTAGTCGATGACTTAATTCATATGCGCTCCATAAAATGATCTATATGGATTTTGACGAAGCCATCGTTTCAAATTTAATACATACTGTAAACGAAACTTCTGTAAGAACGAAATCTGACTTCTTATATCCTCGAACTACCGGTATTGATGTAAATCCTTTGAAGATGCAGAGTAGCTTCGTATAGAACAGAGGACAGCGCACAAAAGAAATATGTAACAACGAAAAACGCAAAAAACTTCTGCTCCATAATAAGAGTGAAAGAGTCTTCATTATGAATTTACTCTGCGTACGTAGATAGTGAATCGAAGAAGCCATTCGATAGGGTCACTCCTATTTGAAAATTCAGCTGAATCCTTCATCGTATATGATAAACTGTGGGTTGGGAATCATATCTAAGAGGTCAGGTTCAGATTAAACTGCTGATGGTGAAAACTGTTTGAAGGAAAAGGCGTTGTGCGGTCAAATACATTCTTCTTCTTAATTTGTTCATCAATATTTTTTCTGTGGACGGCAGAGCCGTAAAATTCAGATAAATTTTTCTGTTGAAAATTTTCAAGTTAGCTTCCATTGATTCTTTTGAAAATAAATTGCACGGGATTATGAGCTTTGAATACGTTTGTGAATATAGCATTTTTCTTCTTTTTCACTCGAATTCAATGCGATCACTCTGCTTCATGTCATAACTATGAAGCACCAATTGCAGTTGCGCGTAAACTAAAGCCTTTCACTCCGCAGATCTGCAACCAAGTTTACATGAATTAGGTCGATGATACGCGATTGCGTCCACGCTCGTGCCGCTAATCCCGCGTCGAAACGCGGAACACGTTTAAACATTTTGACGTACAACTGTAGTAAATCGCAGTTAGTTTTCATTAATATTTGAGACAAGTACTTAGGATGATAGACGATATCTAGTACGTACCGGTCCATAATCCAATATAAGAGCATTCAGTTTGCTTCTCGTGTCTTCACTTAACCAGTTTTGACAAGGACAATTATCAAATGTTAAATAAACAGCCAACCCTACTTCATCTTATCTCTGCACCTTCTGATTGAATTTTCTTTGTTTTGTCTAACTGGAATGAATGTTACTAAACGAAGGGCTCAAACCGTCGACTAAATAATATTTTTGCTCGCAGCGGGGAACGTTAATAATTCATCGTAATAATAATTTTTAATTGTCTATTCGTTAAGTTGTTTGGAATACGAAAGCAGCGATTCAATCTGGTCCTTATTGGATTTCGATGTGGTCGCGTTCTATTTCAATCTTTTTATTCTCATTTTGAACCCGTAGGTTCTATACCGTAGCTTCTAAATGCATCTAAAAATTTCAAGAATTTATTTAAATTGGCTTGAAAATATTGTAAGTCTTTTATTGCGGAAATCTATTGTAGCCTACGCCTTACGAGCTGAATTTGTCGTACTTATATAATTGACTCCCTAAAATTCGACGTAAATGAAATATACTTTTTTTTTTCTATTATTTTCTAGATTTAGATATTGTCTATTGAATTCTGAAATACTTACCAATTTGATGAGCTTTCTGTTTCTATTTCATCTTCATTTTTGTTTTCTTTTTTCTTCAATGACCGGATGAATAAAATTTGTAGGTAATACCTTTCTTCTTACTCCTTTTTTCTCTTGTTTGTCCTTGAGACTCAAGTTCTGAGCAAATGGTACGTGTAAGTACGCTAGGAATAGTAGGATTCAAAGGAAATCTCCTGTTGATCAAAAAATTGTAACATTAAATTAAATTCTGCTATTGGTAAGGGAAAAAAAAATGATTGAACAAAGTTGCTATCGGAAAACAAAATAACGAAACAGTTAAAACAAAATATAGAGATTATAGTAGCATTATTTCGGAAAAAAAAAAAAAAAATTGCTAATAGAACATAAATTCTTTTGGTGGCCCAAAGAAGTATAAGAATGGATATTGATTGGGCTTTATCGTCATCACACATACCCAGTAGGCCTATTCCACAAATTACACAAGACAATGAAAAACTTAATTTACTTTATTCAAACTAACGATTTGTTTCCTTTTTGTTTTATATTTTGAACATTTCCTGTTTTTAGATTTGACGAAATTACGGTACTAGGTACCATTAAGCTACTGTTGAACAAACCGCATGCATCAAGTTGCTTACAATATCCTATAGTGACAATAATGACCGCCTCTTATTGCAGTTTGAGTTTTCTTTGTCTTGAAGGGAACTTGAGAAAACTCTGGTTTTCAAAATTATTTTTCTGTAAGTAACTGAAGCGTGATTAAGATCTGCACATCAACCACTGAGTCGAATTGATTTCTTTTACCGGAATGATGACTAATTGTCAGAAGGTATACAATATATATATTATATCGACCTAGCTGCCGTGCAAATAATGATCGACAATTGACAAATGTGCAGTACTCACGATAAAAAAATATTAAGCCTTTGGTTTAAAATGTGAGAATGCATGCGTGATTAGCTTGGCGGTCGGAACCTTTCAACTAAAACGGTTCCTAGTCCAAGAAAGTTTTAGCGGCTCTTCCTTTTTCATTCGTTCTAAGTTCTTTCTTTTCCTCTCGTATTTTCCTTCGTCTGGTTGCGTCTCAGCCTTTTTATTCTTGCCGAGTATATAGGGCCTAACCTCTTTTTTTTTTTTTTTTTTTTTTGTAGCAAACCTATACGACAGTTGAGGGTGAATTACATAGACTTCAATCAGTCAGATTTTTCTGAAAAGATACCAGTTCCAATTTAGTTCTGGTTTCAAGAAAATTTGAGCAGTTCCTATTAGTTTTGATTCTATCAAAAGGTTCCCAACTCTAGTTTACCCACTACTACACGCGTGTAACACGCAACAGCCATACACTGGCAAAGACACAATACACGCAGAATAAACGTTCGTCGATTTCTGTTATTTGACATTTTGACAAACATGCAATTTTGATCGATGACTAAAAAACGAGTGGTTCTACAAGAAAATGAGTATCCCCATGAAATTCTTCGTTAGAAATTGTTTCAAGAACCACAGAAGAACACTCATCAGTTTCACAACAATCCTTTGTTTCACTTTCACTACCGGTACCACTCGTTTCAAGGTTTTTTTTTTCGGATTGTACGTTTGCATGTTTGTCAAACATTATTTGCATGGCAGAATAGGTATCCTGCCGTGCAATTGTAGTTGAATTGACGTATCTGCGAAGCAGCAATTATAGAAAAATAAAGCTCATGAACAATCTATTACAGACTGAAAGTAATTTTATTATCTTGGTCCGTGTTTTGCAGATAGGTACTTCAATCCAACTTTGTATGACTGTACTCTCGCCAATGTAAACAACCATATGGCGGTTGAAGCGATTTTGTGATTTGGTGTTGGAAGAAGTGACTTAGCGGCTATGAGAGCTTAAACCCAATGAGAACAATCATAGCATCAGAACCACTTTGAATGATACGGCAGAGACTTCTGGCTCCTGGCAACAAAATAAATAGTGCTATACCCTGTTCACGTTAAGAAAGGTTAATATACCGTTCCATCCAGATACCGGTATACGTACTTCTGTCCTTTCTTAATGTGAACAGACTATGTAGGGCAAACAAACAACGCATCAGTCAGAAAGGGGGAAAACCGAAAGTGAATTTCAATGATCTTTCTGGATTTACAGAATTACCTTATCGCCAACCTCACACAGGATGAAACTTTCCAGTTGATTTCTGTACCATTGATTCATTTCCCAACTCCAAGGCAAATGGTCACATGAATTTTTCATGAATCATCGGTCGCAGTGAGATACCTTGTATACATAGGGTAGTATACAATGTGATATGATACAGAAATAATCACATCGGCATTAGACCCTTTTCCCAGGATTGTTATCAGAAAAATTTTGTTGACTCACACAATCCTGCTTACGCAGATGACAGAGAAAGTTAGTGATGTCATGTTCATTCGTCATGGTTCGGCGGGCCAGCAGCTGCTCCTCCTAGGTCGCCATTTTCATTGGTCTTCGTCATCACTCCATCAGTATGACTCGGCAGTATGACTAACAATGATGAGCTGAAAGTGAAATTCGGATCAGGTAAATGCATTGTGTATTATCGTGTTTGGAGGTAGTCCGCCGCTCGAGCTCCGCGCGTTTTTCATCATTATGGTGAAAGAGAGTTTTCCTAGTATGTCCGATTTTGAGATTTAAGTGCTTGAAATTATCCGTTAAGAATGATTACCCTTGCGTTCTGGGTTTTGTAAAATTTTTGATTTAGATTTCAATTTCTAAAACGTAATGTGCATTGAGTTTCTCTTATTTGAAAATGGCCGCCGTGAAATAGTTGTTTTCTTCTCTAACATCATTTTTTGTGTACCAAGTGTCATTCACCCGCGTGAGTTTGATCTTTTCTCCTTTTGAAATCCCTGTGCGATTTTCTTTGTGATGTGTAAGTTCATGGTGTTGTTGTGGCTATAGTTTCTTGTAGAATCATTCAATATACTCGCTTTATTGTTCGTCGTCGTCGTCGATCTTTTCGTGCCGTCTGTGGGCGCATACGTAATAATCCTGGATGATCCCGATGTGCTGCGTGCGTATCAGGTGAGTTACGAATTTTATGTGTAAACAGAAATTAAGTGCAGAGTAGCATCGATTAGAACGCTCGATTAATTACGTCACATTATTTGTATCAAGTGCATATTCCAAAAGTTGAGGAATAGTCGAGGGGATTACCCGAAGTCCAGAATACGTACAACTTACTGCTGTTGAATACCATATAGGTAGAGATTAGAAAAACTTGTAGTTGCAAATTCATACAGGAATGAATTACGTTTTTTTCAATATCCCGCGGGTATTATGCGTAAGTTTTAATGATTTGATCTTCTTAGGCGTTGATCTCTTGGAATGGACGACACATCAGGAATCAATAGCATTACATTTACATCTTCGCATCAATTACAGTTTAGGAAGTTTGAGAAGTATCTCATAAAAGATAAGAAAATATAGCTCACAAACCTCTGTGAATGAGAGTGGATGAAAGTAAAATAAGTACCTGTTATGACGTCTTCGGGATGATTTTCTTTATTATACATCAGTAGCTTAACATTTTATATGCTCTCTGTTTTCCACTCCTCTCCTTGATGGTGATTTCGGATTTTGGACTATCCAGAATGAAAAGTGACTTGATCGTAACCTTCACTATAATCATTGTACTGCTGTGAATGCTTGCTCTATTGATTTCCATATGTACTCTTAATTCTATATCGGGATAATATTAATAATTTTTTTTTTTGTTTTCAGGTTTGCAGTTAAATACGTATTCATGTTCCAGTGGGTAAGTGATTCAAAATTTTCCTTACAAATTGTAATTTATGGCGTTGGCTACCAGTGAATCTGTCAATCGATTCCTGCGTGAACTGAACAACACAAAGATTGCGAATTAGTAAGTTTGATTAGGTTATTACTTCCATAATTATATTAGTTGTTCTTATTGAAATTGAGTAAGGAGGTGGGCCTCCAGATAAATAAGTTCAACATAACTATTACGTTTTCATGTTTCTTTTCAAGTTTGACAGTTGTATTGTGGATTGGTGATTGTTCGCGCTAATTTTCGAATCTTTGCGTTTGATTTCAAGTTTATGTGCACCCACCATCTTCTTTCGTCAGAATGAGTTAGAGAGATGGCAACTTATGAATACAAATATCTTCTGTGATCCTTTTTTGGTGACACGGTTAGAAAAAGGAGAGAGTGAGAGAATACAATTTTGAAAGGCGCACGTATCATTTTTTTTTGTGAAGTGAATTACTGTTTGCAGTTTATTGTTTACATTGATTTTGCATTCGCGTTTGAAGAGATCAATTATAACTCCAGCTGAAAATATTTAATCGCGGTGAGTAAAAACTCTCTAGGTACTAGGTACAATTTTGTAATTTTTTGTCTCAATGCTCGATAATCATTTCTCCTTTTCAGTGGATAGTTGTAAGCGAGTGATTTACCTGTTCAATTTTTATTGAGGAAAAATTTCACTGGGAGAAATTTGTTATTGTTTGAAGGAAAACATTTGAGAGAGAAATCATTATTTTTGATGTTCAAGTTGACATTTATTATTGATTTTAATTACTGTTCGTGCTGTTTTTCCAATACGTGCGTGCTTTGTTTAATTTTTGTGTCAATTTTTTGCCTAATTGTTTCACTGTTCACGTTGAAAGCCATCAAACAATGCGCCATGATGTCAAATTTCGGTTCAATTGCAGCAGTTTTTACTGAAATCACATCAGGTAGAATGAAAAAATGTGAGTACATAATTATGTATAATTATCATTTTATATAATAATTTTCTGTTCTCTTTTTTGTTTTAAATGATGTAGAACTTCTTTTTCAGCTGAACTAGGGCCCCTCATCCTTGTCATTTTTAAATTTTTTTTGTTTTTCTTTCAATTCCACGAGCTGTGTAATCTGGTCTATATTAGCAAAATCAAGCCTTTATAATTATATTTATTTATTTATTGTTTTCTTTTGTTAGGTGCCCTACAGCTAGGATTTGCTACATCTTCTGGTCTTTATTAAAATTGTAATTTATGGCATTTATTTATTTATTTTTTTGCTTTCTGTTTTTAAAAAATGTTCATCACGACGAGTTAGTTAGGGTTTTAACTGGCTTTTGGCTTTGCCAGTTTAGGTCTGTAGGGCGGGAAGCTCGAGCTACCTCCACGTGGTGCTTCCCGGGTAACGGCAACTGTATGCACGAAAACCAACTATATAATTTAGTGCCTTTCTTGCAGGTTGCTAATAGCGGATGCTCCGAAGGGACAGGTGAATTGCCTGAGTTTTTGCACAGCTTGTCAACAGGGAACCTGTTATATTGTAGAAAAATGTTGATCATCAAGCAATAAATGAGGAGGACTCGAAAAAATTTCGTCTCGAGTTATTATTAGAGGAGGAAAAGGCTTTTACAAATTTTGACATTGAAGTTGTGTGAGGAAGGGGACTAGGAAAGATTCCGATCATCGAGCTGTATAACTTTGAAAACTTTTGATCATCGAGCATTCAAGAGAGGGGAATTGAAAAAATCCGTATCATCGAGCTATATAACACAGATATAATCGTTCATTATAAAGCTATCATGAGAAGGGAGGACTTGCAGTATTCAAATTGTGGAGATTTTTCATCTTAGGCTACTATGTGAAGGCAAAAAGAACATGACAAAATTTCGATCATTGAGCTATGAAGGAGGGAGGGGGTCGGAATGATTCAAGCCATGTGAGAACAAATTTTGACCATATAGCTATCACGAAGGGGGAGAGTGGGTGACATTGAAAAAATTTCGACCATGCAGCTGTATGGGGTGAGGTACTTCGAAAATTTTGACCTTTGAAGCTCAATGAGTAGAAAGATCTGGGAAAATTTCGTTTTTCGAGCTTTATGACTGGAGAAACCTTTATCGTGGAGCTATATTTAGAGGGAATAAAATGAAAACTTTCTAGCATAGCCAAATAAATAAAGTTCATGTCTATCATAGTGTATGTTGATCAATTTTCTTATTTTTCAGGTCTGATATACTATATGCCATTGTCAAGCTAACTGGTGCTGAGGGGATTAGTCGCTTCGCTCATTTGATCCATTCAGAGTCCAATGTACGTCTATAGAATTATATACAAGAAAAAGTTGGTATTATATGGATTACTGTATATTATAGGCCTAGTATAATAAAGGCTTTTTCTAACTTATGGGGGGAAGGGGTGTACTCGCCGACAGTAAGACGAGGGTGAAGAGAGAGACACTCGTAGAATTTAAAATTAGGGCTAGAGGACAACTTGTCAAAAAACTTCGAACATTGCAAAAAAATTTTGCTCATCGGGCTAGATCGGAAGAAAATTTTGACAAAATAAGTATGTATAATAGAAGGAGATGGAATTTAGAAAAATTATTGATTGATACTAAGTGGAAAAATTTCTAATTTTGACCTGTTTTCTTCCTTAAACGTAAGTAGTGAAATGCCGAATGTCTGATGAAAGAGCTCCAAAATACAATCGATTCTTTTGATGGAAATTATGACTATAGAATCAGAAGCGTACTTGTAATGTTCAACCCTACGTCCTGCAAATGGTGAATATAAACTAAAATGTAATGATTGCAATTCTGGGAAAACATTCAGGATTGTATTGAGGCGTCAAAGCGGAAGGCTGTTTCTTCACCAGAATTTCTTGAAATTTTTCATCGCTGATTCAAAAAATGTCGCTTAGATTTTGTTGGACTTGAGACTTATAAGAGAATGTATGTATTGTATCTAAAGTTGAAATGACTTAATTGAAGTTCTTGGTGAGGGAGAGTTTGTAGTTTTAAAGGTATAAGAAAGAGCTATTCAAGGAATTCAAATATTTCAAGTTCAAGGATATCAATGTTTTTGAACTACTTGGATCTGTGAAAAATGAGTGTGTCATTCTTCGAGAGATTCAATCCTCGAGGCATTTTAGAGATACTATCTTGAAGACGAGGAAAGAGATAAGGTTTTAATAGGTACAGGGGGTCAATAAATTTTCAAATTGTGTGTTCATATTAAGGATGCGAGAATTCGTCTAAGAATATAGGGGCATTTTGCTTAAAAGTGATTTATAGCAATTTATACCGAATGAAAATAAAAGGAACAAGTACGCAAAGTCAGGGTAGTGGAGAAAAAAGTAAGCGGACACTCTAATTATTTATTAATGAACAACACTTCGATGATGTTCACAGACACAGAAAAAATCAAACAATAACGAACGCAAGTGGATTCAAACGTAGATAATTGGATTACCACTCGGAATTGAGGACCTAATACAGAGTAATGATATTCGAGAATGGCTTGCACCTGCATTTGGTCTGTACTAATTTCACCATTGGCTGGGAAGTGTTTCGCCTACGACAGTACGGAAGAAAGCTTTTCACTCAGGGCGATTCTGGAGCTTGTTAGCACAAGAGCGGGTAAGGAAACTGAGTATTCAAACTTCAGAAAACCATTCTTAGATATAAAATATACATGTAGATATACGTGCGGTTGTCTAAATAAGATTACCTATAAAATTGAAATTCGATTACCGGTATCATTAATTTGCATTCTAATATTGGTTGACTATAACGTTCGTATATAGTTAAAAGTCTGTATATTTTGCTCGAGTACATCGAATAGAGGTAACCGTGACTCGTTGGAAGGTGTATTCTGTCTTCGTATAAATAATACGAATAAGAAAGTACGACGGCGGCAGAAGAAGCAAGCGTGAACCATAATCGGGGAATGAGAATAATATAAAACTAGCTTGTAGCCTATAACTGCGCCATATCCGTTGGCATTTTCAATTAAATTAATTTGTACGACGTCCCGCGGTTAAAACTAATATCCAATTATGTCTTTAACAAGACGCTGGGCCTCCGATTGATCGAGGTTATTTTCCAACTTGTTCGTGAACGAATAGAAAAGAGTTGGAAGTGCTCTAATGAATATAGAGGTGCAGTTACATCAAACGAAACCGGCGCCACGTTTACATTTCTGTTTACCGTACGGACCGGGTATAGGCCGTATATATTTTTTCCCTTTCGATTTCGAGTACGGTACGGTACGTCGAAATATCAAAATACGTATATAGTCTAATACAAAATAGGTAGGTACCTACGGTATTAGAATACATTCGTGATAGCCGCGCTATTAACATGAAATGTATTGAACTATAAATCAAAATTTAACTCGCTTGAGATTCCAATTTCCATGGCTAATGAAGAAGTTAACGATATGCGAACGAATTAACTTCGTTTGTTCTTAATAACACTGTGCATTTCCTTTTTATTCAAGAAAGGAAGGGAGAAAGGGATGTTTTCCAAGCCTTTTAATGCTGCGGGAATGATGATTTGAGGAGTTGCATATTTGTTGCCAAAAGTGATATCAACTGCCGGTATTAAATTTAGGGATTTTTCTCGGTCAATTGATATCCATCAGCATTCAGCATCCTCTGCAAGTCCAACCTTATACGGATGAAAGAGTCGAACCGCTGCACACTATATCGTGTGTTCTCCCTTCTCTATACGTGTCGGCGGATAAATTCTAAATACTCGTAAAATTGGGAAAAATATTACTTTCGAACCTGTTTTTTTTTCCTCGCTAGCCGTAGCTTTCATATTTCAGGATTGCGTTCCCAACTGGTGTTGTCATTGCCTAGCGGTCGAAATTGACTTTTTACCACTAAATTATTGAATGTTTACAAATCGAGTTAAATCTGTATTATATTGCTTATGGCATTATTTACATATACTACAACGCATCCAAATTGTTAGCTGATGGTAATTTATTAAAACGGAAGCACTTCTTGTACAAACATAGTTTGAACAAAATGATGCTGTTGTACGTGCTTTAACAGAAAATGCTGGAGAAGTAAGATTTTTGGTGCTCTTAATGAACTGTCAATTTTAAGGTACGTAGGTCCTTAATATCCGACGACTGAAGAAAGAAAGATGGGATACAGATTTAATTGAAAATTATTACTTCTTTGTAGAGTATCGAAAGCGCCGCAGGGGCAGCGAGAAAGGTGGTGATGACAGAATACGAGAAACTCGAACATACAGGGATTCAAAGGAAGAAAAAATACGAACAAAAATATTCGATTCCTAGCTTATCAGCCCAGTCGTACCGTACCTCTGGACGCGATCGTGGGAATTTAAGGGGGGGGGGTGCATTTTAGAAAGGTCCACTTTTAAGTTTTGATCACTACTACTTCAGAAGAAGAAACGATCTTTTCAGCAGATGAACTAGTCAATCGATTAGAAAAAAATGGAGACATTCTAGGCGAAAGCTGGAGACGTGAAAAGATTTTTTTAATTCCTAAATTATATGCTTGAAGAATAGGAGTTCGAAAAAATTTTTGTTTCATATGTAAATCGTAAGACTTGAAAAAATTCTTCCCCGTGTCGTGTACAGGGACGGGAAAACGACTCGATTACATAATTTCATTTTTTGAGGCTTGTATTAACCAGTTGAAGGATTTAGAAAATTTATCCGTCCACGGACTTGAAGAGATTTTTGATCTATGTAGTGTGCGTGATAATTCGACTTCCAAGCCATGAAACTGGAAAAAAAATCGAATTCCTAGCTACGTGAGTATGATCTACATGATATTCTGAAAAACTTTTTCTTTCAATTTACCTTCGGAAGAGACTTGGAAGGATCGTTTTGATGTAAATGCGGGTACTATCAGGAGGAAAAAATCCAAAAATTTCGTACTGAAACCACCCTTTAAATTCGTTTCCGTCGCTCGGAATTCTTAATTACCGAAGTCAAGGATCTACTCGTATATTGAGAAAATGAGATAAGTTTGAACTCGTCTTACGAGGAAAAATGAGTTCTAGATTTGAAACTGAATAGCATCAAATACAAAAGTTTGAAATTTCCTATAAGTGATGCGCTAGCAGGTAGAGCAGTGCCTTGAGAGGAAAGAAATATAGGTTACAATTTGAAAAGGATGAAGGAACATCGAATGCAGCATTGAAAAAGATGAAGAAAATTAAGGATTTATCCCTTGGAAAACTTCAATTTTTACAGGGAACCTGTTCTATAGCGAGAGGGGTGGGTCTTTCGAAAATGTTGGCTTACGACTATTTTCCAAGTCCTCCTCCTATCGTATATCGCTCCAAATTGAGCTACCCTACTAAAAGAGTTGGACTTGGAAAAAAGTTCGTCTTCCGATTTGAAAGTATGTATGATGAGAGTTGGACATGGAAAAATATTACTGTTTTCCAAGTCCTCCTTCTATGATATACCGTTCCGAACTGACCTAACCTAATAAAGGAGGTGGCCTAGTATAAATTTCGACTTTCGATATCTGAGCTATATTTGAAGTCGAAAGTGGAAAATTTTCCAAGTCCCCTGCTCGTATATGAGTTTCTAAAACGATGCGCCCCAAAGGGCAGGTTCCGTGCGCTCTTCGTTCACTTTCGTTAAGGAAGGCGTTGGAAGTGGGGATCCGCTATCTGCTCTGTTTGACGAGGGCACATCCTCAGAAAACGCCCACATACAATTTTGATGATGTCATCAACCTAAGTTAAGTTGGGTTATGTTGCATAGAAGTGGGGCATCTTCGCATCTTGAGAAAAAGATTGCGTTTGATTCTGATGACGGCATTGAAACTAGGTTACGTTACGTTTCATAGAAAAATTTGTCCAAGGCTGGATTATATAGGAACTTTTTTAGGTCAGATTATGAGAAATGTTGGGTTTACCGAAAGATGTGTGACCTGTCTAACCCCTTGGAATATTTCTGTAGGTTCAGAATGCGTTTCCAAGAGTGAAAGAAAGATGGAGTAGATCAAAAGCTTGAAGAAGAAGAGCTGTCTTCATCCATTATGAAGTGTGTATTTTGAGATTTTGAAAACGTGCATAATTTTAGACTAGCGGGGCGACGGAGCTTGCGAGCTCCCCGTCGCAATGGAAAAATTGCTATGGCCTGTAAATTTTTTTTCACAGGGGAGAAGGGTCTTTTCAACCAGGTTCCTGTAGAAGTGCATTCTTTATCCAAACAAATATGTTATGAAGTGTGTATTTTGAGATTTTAAAAACGTGCATAATTTAAGACCAGCTGTTTCTCGGGGGGCAGCAGAACTTGTAGGTTCCCTGTCGACATGACAAAATTGCATTGGCTTGTAATTTTTTCTCCTAGGGAAGGTGGGATCCTTTTAATAAGATTCCTGTTCATCCGTCTTCTCGTGTGTGTGTGTGTCTTGACTCAAATAGAGGCTCAGAAAAATGTCAAACAATGTAAAAGCGGAGGAGAAGAATTGGGAAAATTTGTACAATTTGTACTTACGATTTTTATATGGGGAGAAAGGGGGCGGGAAATTTCTGAAGAAATCTTTCTCCTGGACTCGAGTAGTTTCAATACAAAAGAAAAATCAACCTTCAAGTTTACGATAAGAAATATATTTTTATTCGGATGTCTCGAAACACCGCGATATTTTCATCATCATCAGCTTGAGAGGAGGAGGAGGAGGATTTCCTTTTATCGACGTATAATCATAAGGGAGGCTATAAAAAATTTGACTTTCGGTCTGTATACAGAGAAGAAAGACTTGAAAAAATTTAGATCTCTGCACCGCACCTCGATTATGAATTAACGAATTTTCATTCCATATGAAAGTATCGCTTGTTTGATGGTAAATTAGTATAGGGTATTGAGATAGAAAAATCGACGTTTCCAGCGCTCCGCGATTAATTCGTTAGGAAAGCCAGTACTTGAAAATGGTGCTTATATTTTAATGTATTGGATATTTCCTTGGTAAACAACAACAGACGAAGTTTCATTTTGAGTCAGTTTCAGAAGATGGAATTGTGGATTCTGTTAGGTGTTTGAGCGAAATCTTTTCTCGTTTTTTCTATAGCACTTTTCTTTACTTGTTATTTAGTGTTTCTCAACGTTCCTCACGTATTTTTTAGGCGGTTAACTTGCCTTTGAAACTGTGTGTGAATTTTTAATTGTGATCAAAATAAAATTGAAGTATGAGAAGGTCATGACTTGAGAAATAATTTTTTTCCAAGTTTATTACTATTAGCGTTTGTTTAATCTCGTTATATGTCGTTCATTCTCTCTCATCTGATTTTTCTTTGGCCAGTGATAAACCATTATCGTCAGTTCTATCAACCAATGAGAACATACTTATCTACCATCAGTCCACCCGAAACAAACATGTATAAGTAAACAAGTTGCTCGCTTCATTTTAATACGGCTCTTCCCCTGTATCATATTGCATACTCGTTTGCCTGAATCCACTTGCGTTACATCGGTATGGCAGGGGAACTGGATATGCAACAATAGCATATCTATTTCAGTATGTAGCATCACGATAAAAATCAGACAAACGAGTGAAGTGATATAAAAAAAGGGCTGAATTGTTCTATGAACAACTTTTGAAGTTCCTACCTCATAATATGAATAGAGAAATCAAATAATATACTTATTTTGCTGCTACCGTACGTGTGTCCTTCTTTCTCCCTTATTTCGTTTTATTTGGAGAGAAAGGAAAGACGGATACCTAATTATATATTAGAAAGTACCGATAAAAAATACAATACAAAATTGAATTCAGCTGTCCTGAAAGCGGCGTCTATAATCCAAAAAGTTTTACCCAATTTCGAGCATGCAAAGGACTGTCTCTTAGTGCAGCGCTTCTCAACCGGGGGTCCGCGGACCCCTGGGGGTCCGCGAGCCCGTTCCAGGGGGTCCGCGAAAGCTTGCCGTTTTCAGTTTTCAAAAAATTGAACAGGAATAAATCGATGAAGTAAAACGGAAAAGCGATATAAAATTCGGCACTGTGTACGCCGGAAATATAAGTTGATAGCCTACTCTACTCGCATTAAAATTTAAATTGATCTGGTTTCCACTTGTCCTTTGTCAAACTCTCTCTCTCGCGGTCTAAGTAATGATTCATAAACTTTATCTCGCTGTTATACTGTCAGTACAATTCTTGCGAGTGAAGTGCCCAGTTCAGTGTTTGCATTTTTATCCAAGTATGGACAAGTTTTTGAAGAAACGTCCTGCAGCAGAAATTGACGTTGACGATGAACCGCCGAAGAAGAAAATGAAAGAGGGTGTGGTGACAATTTCGAAGGTGCGTAAATATTTGGCCGATTACATCAAGTTTGGTTTCTGTAGCAGCGATGATGTTAATAAGCCTCAATGCGTTATATGCGGGGAGGTCTTGTCGAATGAATCAATGAAACCGGCTAAATTGCAACGACATTTGCAGGCAAAGCACCCACATTATGTTGGAAAGTCAAAAGAGTTTTTCGAAAGAGCTTCTAATAAATTCAAAAATAACAAGAAGGTTGTGATGACGTTTGGGATGACAGATAAGGCAATATTGAAAGCTTCATTCCTCACGGCGTATCGCATTGGAAAATCAAAAAAACCGCACACTATTGGTGAAGAACTAATTTTACCGTCTGCAATTGAGATGTGTAGGTTGGTTGTCGGAGAAGCTGCTGCACGCGAGATAGCTAAGATTCCTCTTTCAAATAGTACCGTTCAACGTCGTCTGCAAGATATCAGTGAGAATTTGGAAAGTGAGTTGTTGTTCCGATTGCGGGAAACACATTTTGCTATTCAATTGGATGAGAGTACTGACGTTGGTCAAGAAGCTGTTTTGCTAGTATACATTCGTTATATTTTTAAATGCGACATTCTTGATGACGTGCTGTTGACGCACAATATGGCAAGTACTACAACTGGTGCAGACATATTTCAAGTTTTGGATTCTTACTTTAAAAAAAATCAACTTCCGTGGTCCTCGTGCGTTGCTATAACATCTGATGGAGCAGCATGCATGACGGGAAAGCGTGTTGGGCTTGTGAAATTAATTCAGCAAAAGACGGGTATAAATCCAGTGTGGACTCATTGCATTATCCACCGCGAAGCTTTAGCCGCAAAGCACATGTCTTCAACTTTCCACACAGTCTTGCAGCAATGTGTAAAAATTATTAACTATGTGAAGTCGCGACCTCTGAATTGTAGAATCTTGCGGGAGTTATGTCAAGAGAACGAAGCCGCTCATCAAAATCTTTTATTGCACTGTGAAGTGCGTTGGCTTTCAAGGGGAAAATGTTTGAATAGGTTGTTCGAACTGCATAAGGAAGTTCGTGCTCTTCTGCAAGATAAGCAACAAAGTTTGGCCGATATTATGAATAATGAGTGGTTGTTACAGCTAGCGTACCTCGTTGATATTTTTGGATATGTTAACGATTTGAATGTGTCTTTGCAAGGGAGGAGAAGTACAATTTTTGAAACCGAGAAAAAAATCGAGGCTTTTAAGAAGAAAGTGACAATATGGGACAAAAAAGTAAAGAGGGGGTGTACAAGCATGTTCATTACTTTCTCAGAATTCTTGTCGGATAATGAAGAACAAATCTCAGAACATTTTGTTAACGACATTACAAACAACATTCATAATCATTTAGAACAGATACTCGCATATTTTGAAGATTATTTTCCTACAGCCTCTAGCTATTCACTCCAGTTTCCGTGGATATTGAACCCGTTCACTGTCGAAATTGACACGTTGAGTTTACCAACAGATATTGAAAATCAATTAGTAGAATTATCATGTGATAAAACTCTTGCACCAGTATTTGAGAGCACCGAATTGCTCGCATTTTGGAGGAAAGTGATGAATGATGGCAATTATCACGATCTAGGAAGAATGGCACTTCGTCATTTCCTCCCCTTTCCAACCACGTACCTGTGCGAGCTCGGTTTTTCTGCGTTGACTGCAATAAAAACAAAGAATCGGAATAGCCTCAATGCCAGCGCGGATATGCGCGTGGCACTTTCGAGTCTCGAACCAGACTGGGACAAGCTATTAGCAGTTTGCCAGCAACAAATATCTCACTAGTTTTTTTTTCTTTTTTTTCCAGATTCATGTACCATTGTACCTATTAATTTTACCTCTTTATTGGCATAATCGAATTTTTTCATGCAGCACACGTAATAATGTATTTGGAATTTCCATTAATTTAACCTCTTTATTGGCATAATCGAATTTTTTCATGCAGCGCATGATTTGTAAAGAAGCTGTTACAATTAAAAATTTTTCAAAAAATTGGGGGTCCGTGAAAATTTGAAATTATTCCAAAGGGGTCCGCGACCTCTGAAAGGTTGAGAAGCGCTGTCTTAGTGAAATGCGGAATCTTACTTGCGTCATACGTTCGCAGTCTCCTCCAGATTCCCTACAGGAACATTCTGTACTATTTAGTATTAAATTATTAGCATTCTTTTCTGTTTTGTTTTTGTTTTTTTGGTTATGGATTTCTCTTATTTGATAAAAAGTCATTCTCTAAACGTGAACAATCCTCTTTATTCTCGACAGAAAATTGATAAAAACCACTTATTTTTCAATAGGTAAGTGGATGCATCTGTTCATCAACCCGAAATCAAATTAGACAATAAGATTGAAGTTTATTTGACTTTACACAACTTAAGCTAAACATTTCAATAAAAAGAATCGTGTACATCAATTTATATCAAAGGAAGAGAGGAGGAAGAAGAATGCCGAACAATTTTATGGTCACTCGTATTCATCTTTACTCACGTATTATTGATTGCATAATTATTTTTTTAATGCACCGAAAACGAATAAAATTATTACAAAAATTGAAAATCACTGTACCTTAAATATTAACTAACGAGATCATTTTTTCTCATCAATTCTAGTCTTAGTTCGTGTTGCCGAGCTTTTAATCTTAGGTCTGCTATGCTGGAACTTTTTCTATCGATGTCGGGCGGCGAGTCCGGCGACGAAGAAAGTGTTGGCGTCGTAGGAGAGAGAGCTTCTTCCGATTCGACCGGACTTATGAGAGTCGGATCGCTGAGCTTTGGTCGAACTGCGCTTATGTTGGCTAGAAACGTTTGAAAAGTGTTATTTGGATTGGTGTAGGCAGATGCCAGATGACCTATGAGTGGGGGCGGTCGTGAAATATGCGGACTATGTCCAAGAAATAAATGCCCCGGATTCAGCTGCGGATACCGGAATGGATCGAATGTTTTCCGACTCATATTGAAGTGCACGAAAGGATTTGGTAGCGAGGGCGCGATTGCTGTGGGCGCTGACGTCACATTCGCCGTATTATTATTCAAATAAGGGTTGTAAGGATGCGCTGAAGGTCCGACTTTTTCCTGCTTTCTCCATTTGGCCCGCCGATTTTGAAACCAAACCTAAGATACGCACAGAAAATTTATTTAAAAATTAGCGTTATAGAATTAAACGTCTTCATTTTGTTTCAGTAGGTCGAGTGTTATACGAATTGTGTTTTATTCCTATATTAGAGCGGAAATGGACTTGAAGTGAAAGATCTCATCGTTTGTATTTTCTTTCCGGTACACACTTTTTTCATTTTTTTCATTAGCGTTTTTCTGTCGTTAAGTAATTGAAAATTACTTTTTTCTTTTGAAATGGACAATTTTGTAACGCGACTATCTATTCGAGTACCCGATTTCAATTTTACGGTTAGAGAAAATGTAAGTTACACATTATCGAGTACTACTAACCTATGCATTTATCATTTAGTATTGACGAGGAAGATTTTATAATTAACCAGAAACAGGCGATTCTCCAAGTTTGTACAATGATATTCACTCAACATAAATGCTTTGTACGAAATTAAAAGCATATCAACTAAAATATTCTATGAAGCATATTAACGTACGAGTCCGTCGAACTAGTCCATTTTGTTTAAGTGAAATTTTAATTTCTTTATTCTTGTAAACACCATTGAATTTTCTGAACGCATACAAAAGGCACCTTTCTCCTTGTGGGAAGATTGAAGCAAAGACTATCCTGATTCCTGATTTATTGATGAGAGAAAAACTTGAGATTACTGGGTTAAGCAATTTGAGATCACTATATGTGAATATGACGAAGACTAAAGACTAAATCATGCTTACATAGCGTAGGCTAATATTTAGATAGATACAATGGAACAAGCTGAGGAGTTTAGTGTGAATTAATAGATTCACGTTCGAGGTTTGTGATGCATGCATGTATTTTGAACTTCTAGGGCAGGTTACACAAAAACATATCAATTCTCTATCTTTTTAAAAAACCTACTTTTCAATAAGTATCCCCTTCAACTGTGGTGCCCTTGTGATCATGATTCACCTGTTGAGACCCATCACCTTGAACACTAATCCGCAAGTCTTTCGTTTCCTTGTTTATTTTCTCAATCTCATACATTTGAAACCAGCTTTCTGTAATGTCCACCTCTTTTGTGGGCTCAAAACTTTTATGCTCCCTTCCCAATGACTGAAAGTCCGCTATTCATAAAATTCTTTGAATCTCACAATTTGGACAATCAACCTGTTTATTGAAACAATACAAATTTTCAAAGTGTAACTTATCAGTTTTTAAAAAATGAAAAAACTTGTTTATTTCCCACTAAAAATCAGTTCTTATTAAACATTTGTGTGATGAAAAAAAGCTCCGTTTTTCTTCTTAACACGCGTGACAAATTTACGATTTAAACTTAAAAGTTGACCTTACTCGATGACGATAATTCAAACAACCATTATGTTTATTTGTGGTTGACAAACGACTACCGTAAAATATGTACAGATATTGGTTAACGTATATGCGTTCATTAATTATTGGAAAAATTTTCCGTTCTTCACTATCAGCTATACTGTCATATATTGGCGCAATGTGAAATTTGACAACGACTTCGGCTTCATCAAAAATGCTTCTGTTAAGTGATTTTCCATTATTTAAAGCCACATTTTGTTATTACCTATAAAGCTATCGCTCGCGTTGTTGCTAATTTGACTATCAACTAAAAGCTGTTACCGGTAGCTAAACAGAAAATATATGTACTGTAAAATAAGGTATTTTCAAAAACGTGAAGAACACAATATTTTTTCGTTGTTGAAATCATGGTATGTATATTTATCTAATGCGGAAAAACGCAATTATTGGGTTCATAGTATAAATTGTTGGTTAGCCTCAGAAATATCAAGACTAGATCATTTTAATTCTTCAAGAAAGCGGTGACTTCGTTGTTAGAATACGTATGTCTTTCAAATATTAAGCAATCAGTTTCGACAAGAGGCGTATAAAAAAAAAGATAATGCCCTCCCAAAAAAGTAAAAGAACAAAGGAAACGTTGTCGGTGCTATTAAGAATATTACAAAATCAGCATATAGAGTGCGATAGTAATTTTTTCCCTCCAAAAACTTTTGAAGCATTTGAAACATTTTTATAGTAGGTATGTATTTTGATGAAATACTTACAATTATGTAAGCTGCTCTAAATTTTAAAAATTGCAAAGAGCAGAATGAGCCATAGTCATTAATCTAGTAAGAGGTTGCAATTTTTTTCATAGGTCAAACATTTTAAAAATCATTAAAATATGTAGCAAAAAGCTCTTTCTCTCTTCTAACCCATAATTCATTCCCTCCTCCTTCATATTATGTGACTTGATAGATGAAATTTTGTGTCTTCTCTTGATACTTGTATGGCTGGGTCGACGGAATTTTTTCAAGTACTTGAAATAAATCAAAACACTCGCCTCCCAAAATCACAATTCAGATTTTCAATTTCATTTTGGGGCATTGCCTTTTCAATAAATTTCTACCAGATTCATCTTTAAGCCAAACACTTTCAAATTTAGTATGATATCTTTCCATATAGGTGTTTACCAATTCATTACAGAACATTTTTAGATTGAGACATTATGTCATTCTATTGGTCATGCTTGCTCACGCACTCTCACTAACTTCATTTAAAATGTTGACATGACAAATTAAAAACATGAAGAAACAAACTACAGAAAATTATTGCCTATGATCAGGAAATTTTGTAAGCCAATAGACATAATAATAATATGATGTAGATTATTAATTTCCAAAATCATTTATGACCTCTTTCCCTAGCCATGTACTACTCTTCACCTTCATGATTTTCTATTACATAAAAACTTACTCCTAGGTGAACTAAAGAGATAGAAACAAATTGCAGGGTCATGGGTGCTATAGAACCAAAGTTGAATGGATTTACAATTTTGCAAATTCTTTTTATGTTGTAGAGGCTGCCGCGCCGTTGTTCTTTGAAAATATGTAGAAGGCAGAGGTCAAATTGAGAGCTAGTGTAATGGATTATGTTAGAGTTGTGCTCAATTGTACTGCAAGTTTTACAAATTGTGCTCCTACCATTCTTGAGATATTATCAGAAGAGTTTTGGAGGACAAAGGTACAATAGCCTTCCAAAGTGAAATTCTCTGCATTCTGATCTTGAACAAGTACGCCATGATTTCAGCAAGTCCCCTTATCTGTTTAACTGCTTCAAAATTTTTCAAGTTCCTCTTCTCATTGTATTGGTTAGTTTATTATAGTGAAAGTTTTCCCAATCTGCTGTCCCATTAAACTTAGTCTGAAACCCATGCTTTGATTAGAGCTGCTCTCCTCCTTTTGGATATCTTTGTCAATTCTTGGAAAGTTTGAAAAAAATCCTTCTACCAAGTCAGGAACCTTGTCTACTTTTGAACAAATTTCCAAGTTCCTGTCTTGTTGTACATTGTTTAAAAGCCAAAATTCAAGCCTTCCAATCATGTTTCTGTAACTGCGTCATCAATGCTTCAAGAAAACTCTAAGAAAGAACAATATGGTGTTTTTGTAGAAAAGTATTATGAGAGAGAGACAAGTTGTATGCAGAAGTTGAAACTTTTCCATATCCCTGAGGTAGATTACAACTCTGCTCCTCTGGAAACTAGCGGATCTAGGGGGGGGGGATTGTGAATAATAAGGGTAGTAGTACTCTAAAATTACCATGGAAATTTTTATATACAGAATTTACCGAAAGCGGTTGAAAAGAACCATTTTCCAAAAATTATTGCCTAGCACAATTAATTTTCTATAAACATGACAAAAATGATTGCTTAGCATTTTCAATAGATGAACCAATGAATGATACGGACGTTTCATCTTTTGAATCATTGTTGACCCTCCTCCTCCCCCACAATAAGGAGTATATATTACCCCCTATTCTCCTGATTTTCTAACTTCGAATTTCTTACGCATAAACTTTCTCCTAGGCAAGCTAAAGCAATGGAAAAAATTCTAATAATGCAGGTGTCATACAAACAAAGTTGAATAATTTTACAACTTTTCTCTTTATAATAGAGATACTGTAGACCTATTTAGAAACTCCAGAGGACCCTCATTAAGGCGTAGGAAATTTTTAGAGAATTTTTCCAAATTCTTTTTATTAGGACAAATGTTTGATTTACTAAGGACCATTTCTTAAAACAAGTATATCTTTAAATCCAAAGTCTGAATCTACTTACTCTCATCTCTCACATTGATGGTGTTTTGAAATAGGTAAGTCAGATTTGCCATCACCAATAGAGCTTAAAGCTTGGAAGTCTCCTCAATTCCACCCTCTTCCTTTTCTTTTTTTTAGTATATTGTTCTTCAATATAGGTTTTCTTAAAGTATTTGTAGGCTTGGTTGATTAAAAATTTTAATAAATCACAGGACTTTGATTGCAACTCAAGTTCTAGAGGTAGAGACTAAAAAGCTACAAGAAGATGGGTTCGACATTTCACAGAGCAGTGAGATTTGAAATAGTTTTGAAGACATTAATTTTCTAACAGGACTGTGACCTAAAAATTCTTTAGAGAAGACAGAAACATTCACCAAACAATAATCTTGCAAGACCTTGGCTATTGTTGGACTATTTTTAAGATCTACGCAATTGATGAATCATCTAGAGGATAATTAAATTCGGCAAATAATACCATCAGTTTTTGTGACTAAAATTCACACTAAAATTACAAAACTTTAAGCAATGAATTACAAGGTTGACTACCGCTTTACATAACCCAATACAAAAAAACCTAGTGAAGTATACTTTCCTCGACTCAGATGTTTTGTATTTCACAAAGTGCACTGCACTTGATAACATTCGAGTTTTGTTTGCTGCCGCATGAAAATTGTATGAAGATAAGTTTCATTTATTTCCGATCGTTAACAAGAATAGACAAGGAAAAAGAAGCCGATGTAAAGGAGAAAGGAAGAAGAAACGATTAATTATCAAAATTTGAGTCAACATTTATGGACGCATGCTTGCTCGAATTAGAAATGTATCAAATGGATAGGTATACAGTAGGCCTACACCGAATATCGTCCAGCAAGAGTATATGAAAGAAGTGTGCGATGAATGATGAACAATACTGGCTATTAGGGTAAAATTGAAAGGTGAGTGAGGAATGGTATAACATACAGGTATTACAAATGCTTTTTTCTTTGACTACGTCGGCTCAGGTCATACACACTTCTACGAATATTAGTATCCGCGTAGACCACACGTGTTATAATGACAACTCACCTGTATACGAGCTTCGGTCAGTCCTATTCTTGTAGCCAACTCCTCCCTGCAATCAGAAGATGGCTAATTAACGCCTATAAATTATATCTTATTAGCTGAAATACGTAGCCTGTGCGCTAATGATTAACGGACATTATCAAATGATACTTGTAATCTAACAAAGAAGAAGAAAAATCAACTCATATAGACCTAGGTACTGAACGGCCGTCAAAATATGTAGCTAACTCTAAATAATACTCTAGATGCTTCCTCGAATTATCTACGACCACTACAAACTGAATAATTGTTACCCGGTATAGAATGCACTTATAAATCGACTCCGAGAAACATAGCTTCGGTCAGAATAAAGCCGAATACTTTTCAACAAGATTATCAGTTGTACCGATAGAAATCAATCGTGCGATAATTAGATGCAGAGTCACAGCAATTTTTCGGTACTAATCGGAACTTCGGACGTCACAATTGCATCCGGATCCATGAGTCAAAATCGATAAACTTGTGATTATAATCACTTATATGACACCTAGACAATATACTAATAAGCGTCATGTTGCCGTTTCTCTCGTAGATACAAATCAGACTACTATTAATCAAATATCATTAACGTGTTCTTATCTCTCGCTCATCTACCGTCAGTACCTCTTGTTCACCTTTTGACACTTGATTAAATGTGTGTCGTACTACTCAAGTGGAAGAGAAACTAAAGCTCATGATCCGCAAAAAAAAAGTATTCAAAGTGAAAGAGAGTATTGACTATCTACATTAAAGAACTAATGAATTATGTGAGACACGAATGTGAAGAATATAATGAAAAATTTACCTGGTGAATACATCTGGGTAATGTGTTCGCGAAAATGCTTTTTCTAGTTCTTCTAATTGTATGCTCGTGAACGTGGTGCGATATCGTCTTTGTTTTCGTTTCGGTGTATTTGAATAGTCGTCCAAATCTGCATCATGGTCAGCATCACTACTTCCATCTTCCCGACTAGCAGGTCTGCTTGGTTCTGAAAAGGTATCTACGGCTTTCTCGTACTTGATATCTGTGAAATGAGAAAAAGAGAAGAAAAGTTGAGATGAATGAGTCGAGTATAAGTGCAATGATGAATTTTTGGGGGACCAGACGAGTTGATCTCATATTATGAGAAAGAGAAACCAACTACATTGAAGTAGCTCATTTGGAATCACAATTTCCTGGTCCTATTTTATAAAGCTCGGGAGTCAAATTTATTCATATTCCTCTCTGTCACATATTCAAAGTCACTTTCAAAAATTTTTCCGTTTTTATAGAAAATCAGAATCTCAAATTTTTTTGGAAGTCCTTGGATTAGTTCAAAGCTTTCCAAGGCCTTAGGTACCTTTTGTCACCTACGAGAATTTTTCCAAGTATGGAGGTCCTCTCTTACCCTCCCTCTCTGCGGAAATATAATTTACATTATATATAATTCATGAGAAAACACGCTCTCAAAACTATTTCGTGTTGGTGGCGTTGTGCTAAAACTCGCAGGTAAAATTAGTCGAGGCAGCCGAACATTATCAGCGTGTTAACAAGAGACAGTCGGTTATTTGGGTCACTTATGAGCTTCTATGAAGCCGCGGGTAAGAACAAGTAGTGTGCAATTCAACATTTTTCCAAATTGGACCCGCTCTCCTGGAAGCCATAAATTGAAAGACGAGGGATGGTTTTCCCGAATATAACTCTTTATAGAACAGATTTCATATTCAAAATTCACTTTGGTGCCAGTAATTTTTTGACATGTTTCATGTCTTTACTCTACCCTGACCCTTAATTTGAAATTTTACGAGTGCCCCCCTTCCCCCATATGTACCTCGCGGATGATTCAGAAATCTGCGAGTGCCCCCCCCCCCAAGTTATACTAAGTTTATACTAGGTCTACGCTCCTTTATACTTGGGTCTAAACAAGTCTACGCCTCTACTAGGCTACATCTTACCTAGTATAAACCTGGTCTACGCTCCTTTATATTCGTACTAGGCCTAATACTGCCCTAACCCCTAATTTGAGATTTTGCGATTCATCGCGCGAGTTCACACCGGCTACTAGCTTTATAGGTAATAGCTTTATACTAGCTTTATACTAGGATTTTACTAGTCTTAAATTAGACTTGGACAACGAAGTCCCCCCCCCCCCCCCCTCCCTTTCACCCTCATTACTCCGTGGATGATTCGAAAATCTGCGAGTTCATCCCGCGAGTTCACACCAGTCAGTTCATATACTAGCTTTTTACTAAGAGTACAGTATCAACTTAGCTAGTATAAATCAGGCATGTACACTAGTGCCCCCAAAAAGCTATTACCTTGAAATATTCTAAGCTGGGCTCGTACTAGACCAAGGAGGTGGACCAATGAGGGGGACAAACGAACGGAGCGAGTGAGCTACCCAAAAGCTAATAGCTTGAAATATTCCAAGTAGACTTTTACTAGTCCAAGAAGAGGCTCACACAAAGACAAACTAGTATGCTACCTTATGGAAGACATAAAACATGATCTTCATTTATTTGGCTACGCCAGAACATTTTTCTTTTGTTTTTTTATGATTTATTTATTACATGAGCTTTCATAATGACATTTACATAATATACTCAAGGCAGGTACAGGGAGAATTGAGGCGAGTGACTAGTTACTATGTCATGCAGTCGCGGCTAGTCAGGATATTGAAAGAAATAGGGTGTTTCAGTTGATGTTTACAATGGCCTCTCTTCTAAGGACGGGTTTCTCGAGTAGAGTCAGCTGTTTTCGTGTTGGTATGAGTGTGGAGTTGATCAAGGTATCTGTCGGTAGCAGTACATGAAATCCAGTGAACCGTTTTGAGGGCCAGATCATAATGCAGTTAGTGGTTCATGATGTACCGTGGAGCCTTGTGGTTTTGCGGAGTATATAATGTTCTCGAATCTTTGCTATTTGCTGCTGATCCCCATAAAGGGATACCATTCATACAGATTGGCCGTAGTACCAAAGCAACCTTTTGTTTGCGAGCGAGAGATGACTCTTGGCACATATTGGAATCTCAACGTGAATTCTTCTCTCCTTTCCTGAATGTGTCTTCTTCAGTTTAATCCTTCTGTTGAACCTGCTACTTGGAGGTAAACCTAAGTAGCGAGCGTTTTCAGCCAGTTGGGCAGGTTCATTATTCATGATTGTTGGGTCATGTCTATGGACAAAGTCCACTCGCACTTCTGCCTTCATCTTAATTTTCTATCTGGTGGCCCAGGCCCAGTTGACTATTTCGATGACTGGTGCTTGTAGTCTGCTTGTTACTACGGTATAATTTTCGCACGCTGAGAGTACTGCAGTATCCTCTGCAAAAGTCGTAAGTGTGGCGTTACTTTCTACCGGAATATCAGCGGTGTAAAGGAGGTACAACAGAGGACCAAATACGCTACCTTATGGTACTTCTGCTACGTTTGGTTTGGTCATGGAGTTGGCTTCTCCGTAATGGATGTAGAATGCTCTATCACCGAGGTAGGACGTTAGGATTTGCGCGTGCTGTGCCGAGAAGTGAGAGCCCTGGTTTACAGACTTCTATCAAGAGCTTGACTAATGTCTAGGAAAACGGAAGGACGAAACTTTTTCTCCTCAATGACCTGTCTTATAGTTTCACCGACTCGGTGTACTCACTTGTTCCACAATAGAGTGCTTGGCTCTGAATCTAAATTGGCATTTGGGAATCAGTTGTTCATTTTTAACAGTTTTCATGAGTTCTCTAATAGCTTAGATATCTTTGGGAAGAGTGGTATAGGTCGGAATGAAGTGGGTTCTTTCTTTGTGATGAGAAATTCGAGAAAATTCAACCTAGTATTTTTATTCTATTCATACTCAATCTGAGGATGTACTCGATTGTATGAGCCTACCTTTAGATGTTAACAGATCTATTTAAATCAATTCGAAGAGAATAGGACAGTGGGGTAGGTTGCAGGAAAATATATTGTAACATTATAATTTCAATTGAAATACTTGATAAGTTGCCGAATGGGGGAGGCTTACTTATTGCAACAAATCATTTCACAACTTACTTATCATCAGAGTAAATTTCTAACAGGAAATCTATTTTATGAAGGTTCATTGTGCATTAGCACGTTCACCACCAATCGAGCTCCTTGCCGAGGACAGAGCGGTGGTGTTCAAGCCAAAGAAGACAACGACGACCAACCAAGAAGTTTTACGGATCAAGCAGGAGGCTGGCGCTCCTTGCTTGTAAAGTGGAAAACAAGAATTGTCAAGAGTGAGCTGGGTGCATGGACAACCCGTGTGCTAATACGCGACCTTGATGAGTGGATGGACCGTCACCATGGTCAGCTGAACTTTCACCAGATGCAGGTGTTAAGCGGCCATAGCTTCTTTAACAAGTACCTTCACGAGAAGTTGAGGAAAGTTGAGCAGGCGACGTGTTCGCACTGTAACCAAGAGCGGGATGATGGACCACAACACACCTTATTTTAGTGTGAGGCGTGGAGGCGTGAGCGGAACAAGCTTAGTCGGTCTCTTCAAGAGATCGGGGGTAGATGAAGCGCTTGACCCGAGTAGCCGTGGTACCCACCATGCTAGGTTCCAAAGAAGCACGGAACCAGGTGTCTGCATTTGCGGCCACCGTTATGAAGAAGAAGATGGACCAAGAATGGAATAGACAAATGCATAACCACGCTATGGCTTACTCGACACCTGGGTACCATCAACATCCAGATGAGCAGGAAGAAGAGGACTAAGATCATACTTGACGAGAGAAGAAGATGAAGAAACTCCAACAGCGATCTACTATATTGTGTAATGTGGTGGTGTAGTTGTTGTGTGTGTTCTTATGCTTTTTGCGTGCCAGAGGGGGCTCGCAGAGGAGATTCTTCCTTCACTGAAGTTATACCCGAAAGGATCGCTTCTGGTGTTGGAAAAAACAAAATTAAATGCATATACAACCGGCACCTACTCCATCATGGAAGACGGGCGGTGTTTGCAAATGCGACACAAACGCGAGTTCATGAAGGTTTCAGGGGGAAGTGTCCACCTTTCGACAATTAGTAGTTCTCGAGAGATTGAACAATAGAATGAGCAGGCACTCTACTTACGTTGCTGCAGCACTCTCAATTGAATTTGACACGAATGATTAGAGTGATACCAAAATTCAAAGTCAAAATATAGAATTATTGTATTATACCTAAGTGAAAATGTGATTAGTCTATTGTCTTATGTAGCCACTTTACATACCTACTCGTTTATAATTGATGTAGTTCGCTTACAAAGAGACGAACAATATCAATTAGAAAAGTAAATGAGACTAATGCGTACTTCGTATGCTCTACATTCTTAATGATCCCCTTTTCATTGTTGCTCGAGTACACGATTTTAATTTCATCCTTCCTCGCCCCCCTATTGAATATAATATTATGGCGAATTGATCGAGTGGCGAGCGAAGGAGTCGCTTCTCTATGAATCGTGTAACAGATTTCATTTATGACGAGAGAATAACGAGGAGGAAGAAGAAAATGATTAGTGGTAGATACTCTTCTCGGTATCCCTTGCTCGCGAACCTGCATATATGTATTAAATTAATCGCGTATTAATAATGGGGAACAATTCACACTCGCAGCGCACATAAAACATGTGGGTTTAATTATATCATTATATTGTCGGTGTAGGTATAGGACGGTACCTATATGCTAATGAAAGGTAATTATACTCTATGTCAGTACTAGTTCTCTATTTGAAAACAACCCACATGCGCCGAAAAGACGAATCTATTAACGTTTAATAACCCTGTTAGTATTGCGAAAAGAAGAAGAAACTCAACTCGCGGCTTGGTCAGATCGATTTACGTACCTATATTCACGCAGGCAATAAAGAATAGCTTTATCACAGACGACGTAACGTCCATTTGTCGTCAATTTTTCAGGTTGAAAGGTTGATCGAGTATTTTATGAGAACTTTGGTGAAGCCTGCCGGCAAATGTCTAGTGAAATAAGGTAGTTTGAAAAGAGATGAAAGTAATCAAAAATACAAAACTTCGTAGCTTCAGCTGAAGAATGCAATGAACCTGATCTGTATACGAAAGATTTATAGAAATTAGGAAATGATTTGAAGCTACAAAGGGTGAATTTGTTGACGGTGTGTTACATCTCTCCAACCTAACCTGAATTTCTTGGTGTTTCTGTTACTTATCCAGTTAATGAACTATAGCCAAATCATTTACGAGACCAGAATTTTCATCAGAAATGGTGTGTATGTATAGTGAAGGAAATTACATCGTTCCTAACTTTCTGTTGTGTATGAGGATTTTCAGCCCTCACCATTGTTGGTCCTAGTGAAAAGAGCTATATTTTGTCTACAGTTGATCATGGTTTTGATATTTTATTGAGGTTATTTATGCTGGTTGGATGAATTCCATTCAAAAAATGTTTGCCTCTTCTTCTTGAAGTCTTCTCTTCTCAGAGGTTGGCTATCCATGCGGCGATTCGGATATTTAATATTGAGCGATGAACACCCGAGCCACCGTCGCAGATCCTTGAGCAACAAGTTCTATCTTCTTCCGGCAGATTTGTTGTCGACAATTCTACCCTCTTTGATGATGTATAGTAGTTCGTATTTCTTGCCACCCATGATGTGGCCTATAAGTACTGTAATTTTTCGGGCTCGGTACTCTAGTTCATCATCTCACGTTCACATTGTCGATTTTCTGCACCCAGGCAGTATTCTTTGATAGAAATACATGTTCTAGCGTCTCTATTCTTTTTTCTTAGATCAGGCTCATAGCGTCCAGCCTTCACAACCGTATGTCAGTATCAATATCATATAGCACTGAAGGATTCACAGCCGAAGATCTCCTGAATAAATTTTTCATATTGAGGATGGTATTTCTCGCGTGTTTGATCCTTCAGCGAATTTCCTTTCTGCCGTCACCTGTCTCGTTTAAGATGGTGCCAAGATATTTAAAGGTAGCAGTTTGTTCAATGTTTTTGTTATGGACTTGTAATATCAACTCGACATATTGCATTTTTGTTGTCATGAAGAAAATGTATGAATTTATATTTGTTCATTTTTCCTCACAAAACAGCAGAGATTAATTGCAACTTCTTAAATATTGATTTTTTCGTAGAAATAGCACTCAAAATATAAAAGTATATGCGTGGGGAAGTGAGTTGCGGATGAGGCTGAATTGTTTTCAACGGAAAGCATGAAAAATGACTAAAAATAGTTTTTTTTTTCTTTTTCCAACTTCGAAAATTTATCCTGCGTGATTTTCATTAAGATTCGTTAAAATGCGCAAGAAATTTTCCTACACGAAGTGCCTCGCGAAAAGGTCGTTTATGAAAAAATACGAGTAAAGGGAAACTAGCTGAAATTTAAGGGCTTTTAGGGAGAAAACGGAAGAAAAGTGATTATCAAAAACCGGGGGTAAGGAGCCTGCGAATGATGATACTGTTCCAGAACACAATTCTGTGAATTCATTTATCATATTCAACGTGTTCAATGTGCTGATGAATTTGTTGATATCCGCGCGACTCTCAAAATATCCTGCGCGAAGTCAATTACGAGACGTTATGGAATCGAAAAACGCGAACAATAGAATTTCATTGTAGACAGTTGTCCACTTCAACGTTTACGACTTAAAAGCATCAGCACTCTCTTTTTCGCATTACACGTATAGTAGTAAAAAGCAAGGAATGTAACTCTTGTACCTGAGTAGATTAGGGACAGACCCTTCAACGGATGTTCATTAATGGACAAATCGAGTTAGCGTATACTCTAATTTCCTGTTCGTATTAAACGATCGTTTATTCGTCTCATCGTTTCGACAACAATTATGATGAATAAAAGTATCGCAGCTCCTGTACGTCACACCAGTCCAACTTAATTCGTAATTATTACGTACGAGCGTGGACATGCAGTGCAGTGCCTTGAAGGATGCATGCCTTACATGTATAATCGGTGTACACCGGTCCTCTATCATATGTTTGTTTTACCGTAACTTATGATCGTGCCAGAATTAATCTACCGTGAGACTGGAATTATCGTCACGCAAGTAAAAGCATTTTAAGTCGACTTTCACACACTGTGTGGAACTATGTTTCATAATTGGAATTATGGCGTACTTTTGTGGCAAATTCTAAAATCTTTGTGCGTAGATATTTTGAAGTTCCAATACGTAGTTTGAAATCCCTACAAGTTGCCTCGGGAGCGTGAACAAGGAAATGGAATTGTACTGCGAGGTTGCGACTTCAAAAAATGATTGGTAACGTATGCATTTCCATGGCATGCGACAGAATTGCAATGCAATACTTAGATGAGTTCAAGATAGCAGCATAAAAAAATGAACGTTCAATTTTTGATATAAAAAAATAATAGCTTTATCAACAAAAAATAATTATTCTAGTTTAATAATTTTTAAATTAATTAATTAATTTATTTATTTATTTATATATTTAGTTATAAATATTCATGCTGTATTTGAATCAGTAATATTTTTATATATTGGTTTAATAACTTACTTATAATAATTATGATTGCCAAGATGTACAAATTGTAGAGGTATGCACATGACATGAAAATCGTGTCTCCCAAAACGTGATAGTTGATGCCAAATTATTTGTTTATTTATTTATTTATTTTAAAGTTTGATTTTAAAAGCCGTCCGACAACCAATGGCCAATTATGGGACGACACTTTTATCATACAGATAATAATGATAATGATAGAAATAACAATATTAAGAGTATAATAATGATAATAATAATAATAGTAATAATATTAATTAATAATAGGTTAGTGAGTGATTCAGTTCAATTTGAAGAAAATTTGAGTTACAAGAAGGAGGAAGGACTAACGAAATGAACCTCGAAAGTGTTTTGTGTCCGTCATAGAATGGAACTTTCATATTTTCCTACTTATCGACATTGAAATTATTGTAGGTGTACTAATTATTCTTCAAAGGTACCGCTGTAAGTAGTAATTTGAATTTTCTACACCAACATTGTTTTTTTATTTTCTTTTGGCTACTATAATGCATTATAGATAAATTCTGGCCAACAGTAAACGGTCTACATCGAAGATAATGAGCTGTATTGATACTCATATACAGACTGTACGGTGTAAATGATTCAAAGGTGGTGAAGACTTGTTGGTGATAAGAAACATGAAAATTGGTTTAAAAACAAGAAAATCCTCTATCTCGTCCAAAACAGTAGGCATTGTAAATATGTAGCCTACTTCCACAGTAGTTGTTTTATAACACTTACTTTATATAGTTGTACTACAAGTAACTCAAATGAGGATGAACTTGACCGGTAAGAATTGAAAAATACGTATAAACTTTTCTCTCAGTTCATCATTTTTTTTCCCCCCATAGAAAGAGGTGTCTATAGGCATAAGCCAGTAAAATGACTGAATATAAAAAAAATGTATAAGCTTCATTAGTGTAAATTAAACTAATTTATTTACGCGTGCGACGATTACTAGTGGAAACGTAAGTGGACTCGGCGACCGCCGACCGGCGTCCGACGATTTCCTTCCCGGAACGTAATCTGAGCATTATGCGCGAGTTAATTGAATTTACTCGAATTATATATCGACACATAATTTTCTTCTTTCCGCGCGCCGCGCATTTTAGAGGTATTTCAAACTTACTAAGCAGACGTGTGTATAGGTACACACAAACCGTAGAGATCAGAGTGGAGTAGAGACATAATCGGAGATAGAGACGAGAATATATGGACGAAGAGTGAAGTCCGAGAGGTAGAAAAGAACAAAAACCGAACATCGATTTATAAAGAATAACCTAGTAAAAAGGTTGTGTACAGTATTTCCATTTAACACAGTAATGTTTGATTCGTGTTTTTGTCCGACTTGATTAACAGAAACACATATTTCGCTTCGTGACTGTAGATAAGACCAGTTTTTAGTAATAATCTTGGCACAAATTTATGCTCGCCACGCTTGAGCCTACTTTTCCTGTCTGTTCTAATTATTTTAAGCACGCGTACGCGTCGCTTTATGTGATTTATCTAGCGCCATCTTGACTATAAAAACAAATATTGTACTCCTTATTCCAGAAGTATCTGAAAAATTAGTCCGTATTAGCTCCGTTAAGATTATTTTATCGGAAGGTATTCGAAAATAGAGAGAGAAGTATTAACGTGTTGAGCAGACGGGTTTTTCCTCGGAGAAGCGCCACTTTGTGCCAACATCCAATAGATCTCTCCTGAACAAGTCGCGCTGGACCATTGACATTCTGTGGACTCACCCCTGGGATACACGTACCTTACCGCTCGTGGGATCTCGTTCATTATCGTGGTGATTGAGGAGAGCATCAGGAAACCTGTTTCATAAAGATTTTTCAATTTCGACGTTGATAAGAAATTAGGAACGATTATTTCGGTATTCAATTTTCTTTCTCGTCTCGAAAGTCAAAAATTTTCTCTTCTTCTAAGACTTATATATTTATTCAGCCTATCATCCAATTTTTTCCAAGTTCCATTACGCATCTAGCTAGAAATTCAAAATTTTTCCATTTCTGAATTTTTCAAGTCTCTTTGTTCAAATTATCTTTGCTGGGAAGTAAGAATTTTCACTACTCTTTCTCTCCAATACTTATGGGGTCTTTTTGAAATTTAGTTGAAGTTTCCCCTTCTCATAGGAAAACTTCAGTCACTGTCGAGGATTTTTCCTAGTCTCCAAAATAGGCCTGACCTTTCCTCCTCCTCGTTTTTCTATTAGACTACTTTTGAAAGGAGCAAAGGGTGAATGGTCTGAAAGAACGAAAGATTTCGAAAGTGGTTCCTTTTTTTTTTCGCGCCTGAAAGAGGAATGAGAGGCTTAAAAAATTCATTGTCCAGTGGCGTAGAAGGGGAAAACATAATCTCAACGCTATACTTTAGATTCTGGAATCAAGTTGAAGAGGATATCCGAATCAATAATAGCTACGTGTCAGCTTTGCGCAGTCGTCGGCCTCGACGTAAGAAATACGTTCAACCCGATTACATACGATAGGATATTAGAAGCCCTTACGGACACTGAAGTGCCTGCATATCTGCTCAGGATCATTAGCAGCTATCTTAGCTGTCGAGAAATCCAAGCAGAGACGTCTGCTGGTACAGTAAAGCGCCCACAGGGGTCGGTCCTAGGGCCGCTCTCCTGGTACGTCATATTTAACGGGATTTTCAAGGCGAAGCTGCCATAAGGCGTTAAGCTTACTTGGTATGCCCTGCTGAAACAACTGTGCGGTGGAGAGCACGGTAAACCGAGCCCTAGGGGCAGTGACGCGTTGGATCGAGTCGGCTAGACTAAAACTCGTTCGAAAGTTCAGTCCACCGGCCTTGGCCCGCGAGGTATGGAAATCACGACCAAGACAGTGATGAAGTGGCTGGCATTTGGTTTGACTCGAAGCTAAAAAGGCGGGCAGGGTAGTTACATACCGAAACCGTCTGATGATAAACCTAGGAGAGCTGAGAGAAGCAACAAGAAGGATCTTGATGAGCAACACCTCTCCTGTATGGCATGAAGATAGCCTATAGAAGGAACGATATGGAAAGCATCCAACGAAGAGTCGCGCTTGGGTGTGTTAAACTTCCCGCGCTGTCTCGACAAACGCTCTTCGCGTATCAGTACGTTCACGACCAATCGAGCTCCTTGTTGAGGAGAGAGTGGTCCAAGCAAAGAAGAAGACAACGACTGATCAAGAGGCTTCATGGGTCAAGCAGGAGGCCAGGCACTCCTTACTTGAGCGAGAATTGCTCAGAGTGAACTAGGTAAATGGGCGACCCGTGCATTGATACGCGACCTTGATGAGTGAATGGACCGAGACTAGATTGGACAGGATGATGGACCACAGCACACCCTATTCCATTTCCAGGCGTGAGTGGGGCAAGCTTAGTCGGTCTTCTTGAGATATTGGGGTTGATAAAACGCTTGCTTCGAGTAGCCTAGAAGCATGGAACCAAGTGTCTGTATTTGCAGTAACAGTCATGATGAAGAAAATGGAAATAAAATAATACAGGCAAATACAGAGGCACGCTCTGGCTTACTCAATACGTATGTGCCACCTACATACAGACGACACTCTGCAGGAAGACGAGGGAGCGTAGAGACTTGAAGAAAGAAGAAGACGAGAGACTCCAACAGCGGCTTAGTTTTAAGTTGTGTTTGATGTGTGCTGAAGTTTGAATTCTCTTGGCAGTTACCAAGAAGAAGAGATTCTTAATTCTAATACTGAAGAAGTGTTGATACCAGTGTTGGAGAAAATAAAATCAATTCATATGCAACCCACACCCACTTCACTGCAGCATACGGGTGCCTGCACACACGATACAAGTGAATTATCTCACAATGTACCCTAGACAAATTCTTTAAAGCAGCACTCAAATTGATGACGTCATCAAAGTCAAACGTGGACGTTTTTTAAATATGTATTCTCTCTTAACAAATTAGATAGCGAGTTCCCCGTTAAAAAATTTCAAGCTCAGGTTTCATGTATGAAGAGAGGATTTACCTACCAGAGAACTCACCCTTAAAGTGGTGTGGAACAAAGTTCAACAACTGCTTCATTATCCAAGTAACAAAATGCTGATTTATTGAATAAAATATTCAAATAAATACCTAATTAAAGTCCTTACATCCCCCACATAAAACAAGTTCCCTGCTCGCCTCGATTAACAAATTTGATGAATGAGAACTGACGAGGTGCGAATTTTTTTCCCACCTCCCTTCCCTCTGATATGAGATTTAGTGATCGAATTTCTTTCAAGTCTCCTTCCCGATACTTGTAGCTCGGTAATTAGAATTTATCCAAGTCTTTCTCAATTCTTTAAAACTAATTTTTGGATTTCAGAAAGGGAAAGAGGACTCTCTTGTCAAGTCACATATGTTGGTAAATTGATAACACACATGAAAATTTTTGAAATGAATATGAACAATCGAAGGTATTTTTGACGCTGAATACCATGTCATTTACCGTTTTTCGATACCTCCTCTCGTTATTGTGCAATCCTCATGTTTAGTTACCGCGGTTTGTTCCGACGCGTAACATACCTTATCGTGCTACAGAATTTCAGTACGCGAGAGGGATCACTTGCCCGTTGCGATGAAGTGAGAAAACTAAACATGAGTATTGTACAATGATGAGAGGAGACATTGAAAATGGGTAAACGCTATTATTTTCAGCGTTGAAAATACTTTCGCTAGCTCAGAATATTCGTTCGTGTGTGTGATTGAATTTTTTTCGCTGTGAGAAATGCATGATTGAACCACCACGAGACACGAAAACTAATTTTTAGACTTTGCAGGGGAATAGGGCTCTTTTGCCAAATCATATTATGTTCGTGAATCGAGAATATTGTATTTTTTTTTTTGCGGTAAAAATGCATAGGTGAACCACCATCATTTGCAAAAATTAATTTTTGGGCTTTGTAGGGGAGGTTCTCGTGGCAGTCCACTTGTATGAGTAAATGGGAATAAAGTTTGGATCACAATTCAAAGATATACACGGGTAAACAAGAATGTACGCCAAACAACTATTGGTGGTCTGCAAGTACGTAGATGGTTGAGGTACAACGGCGCGTATTTGACTGACGAGTTCTGCTACGGAAGAGGACAACGTCCGTCAAACTCGAGTTCAATTTGTAATTAGTTGATTGAATTAGACATTTTTACAGGTAATTAAGGCTGTCAATACGGAGGTAGCATATATACGGTAAGACAAAAACGAAATTATATTTACATTATACCGATAGACCGGTTTCTGTTTCAATCGCGAAGAAATAATGGAAAGATCAACGCGGATGGACGCAAGCAAGTGCGAATGAGAATGTGCGCGAGTACCGACAAGCGCGGCTACGCGTTAATGAAATGCTTCTCCACATCACGAATAACGCGCTCAATGATTGCCAGTTAACCGCAGATTATTAATTTTAGATTAGATACGGGAACGCGGTTACGGGTTACTCAGCAGCGTATGCCGTGACTTCGCTTTTTAATATTCTTCTGTTTTCGATCTAAAACGATTTCCTGAAAAGATACTTAATTTACAACATCAGCCATTCAATATTGATTGCTTTCAAAGCACCGTCGATCGCTCGATATTATAGGGAAATTTCTACTTGTTCGGCGGATTGCGTGCTCTTGTTATCGAGATCTAGTCTAATGGAACATTGGGCAAGTCGACTATACGAAGATTTGAGGTTCGCATCGTTTCACTGTGGTGTTGCTCGACCAACTTACGCGAAGTACTGATTCCTTTTCGATTACGGGCACTTCAATCTCGAGGGTGGCAACAACCTAGTTTGGATGTTCTCGCAGCGAAAGATGGAGTTCTTTGAAACACGAAAACGCGAGATAGTTGTGGAAGAAAGGACGAGCAATTTGATGGCAGAAAATTGACCAAGTGAAGAAGTGGGACCTACCAAAAAAAATTTAGATGCTGATTTGTTGGAAAACTGAAGAAGTTGAAATGAAAAGGAGAAAGCTGACAAGGCGATAATTGAAACTGTATTCTGTCTTAAAAAAGTTGAAAAAATGAATGGATAATCAAATTTATTGTTTTTTTTTGTAACATTTTTAATGTATTTGTCACAAGCTCTGGATATTCATAGGACCCAAAAGAGCATTGAGCATCTTTCCCAGAGTCTTTCTGCTCCCAATGAGCCAACAGCTCTACTCCTTTTTTCCGGCTCTCAGCGTCACCTTCGGCTCCAACCTTCGGTTTTCATTTGCTGGTTGCAGCTCCCTTTTTTCGGGGGAGCTGGATCTGAAGAGTGGTGACCTCCCAATTGTAACCTTTGTTCCCTGCGCAGTGTTATCTTGGATGAGCGTGTTACAGCTGAGAACTTCGGCTTTGGCTTTCCACTTGAACTTGTGATCTTGGAAAATACAGCTTCTATATTCAGTTTTTACGTCAGCTGGTTTTTGGCTGATCGACAATTTGGAACGGAATTGAATGCAGAAGCCATGCAAGAACAAAAAATCAAGAAAAGTTTTCGAGGGAGTGGCTTTGGAAACCAACTTTTTGGTTTTTGTAGAGACAATGTGTCTCCAGATTTGAAGAAAGGCTACCTGGAGATCCAAGAAGTTGGAGTATAGGCCGCATTTGTGGGTGGTAGCATCTTACATATAGGATTGAAGGTCAGAAGGGGATTGTATAGTGTGCCATCCTTTTTTCAAACCATGGAAGGTGGAGAAAATATTGTTTTATTCTAAATACCTATCATAAATTTTTTTTTGAGAATTTTTTGAAATAATTTACCAAGAACACTAGACAGGGCTATAGGGTGGGTATGAGGCAGGGAGGAGAGGGTCTGCGTTTGGTTTTAGTATGGGGAGGATGATAACTGTTTCCCAAAAAGTAGAGTAAGTGTTTTGTGTGAAGATGGAGTTGAATATGGAGAGAAGGTAAGAAAATGAGTTATATGATGGAGATTTTGGTACTATTGTTTATATAGTATTTGATAAGAGGATCTTGGTTAATTGTGTTGTTTGACGGAAGGAACCATTGCCTGTGAGTTTCTTATTGTCCTTCCACATGGAATTAATTCGATTCTCCGAGTTACGGCTATTTGTAATGAAAATATACTCAAGAGAGTGAAATGCAAGCGCAGAAACTACTCACGAGAGTAAGGAAAATTGCAAAAACCGCAGTAACAATTTCGACAAACAAAGCCCTTTCGGTTAAAAAATCATCTTCAGCGGTTTTTGCAATTTTCCTGACTGCTCTTGAGTAATTTCTGCTTTTCTATTTTTACTGTCTTGAGTATATTTTTATCTCTCCAGGTGTTAGAGATGGACATAGGGTGGTTCACTCCCACAATGGATGAACGCCAGGACAATTTCTTGCCACAACGGACTAGTGTTCTTGCTTTGGCACGGGCTTCTTTGCAAACTATCAAATCAGTTCGATTTGAGGAAACCTTCCGCCCGTCACCTGCGCTGCCTATAAATTCATGCTTGAAAATTCCTTACAGCTACCTGCTTGCAAAGTTTCGAAAAAAAGATTGTTAACTTTGCAAGATATTGTATTTAACGTAAACAAACTGAAAAGGTAAAATTAAAGTATTTTCACAACTACAAATAAAATACGTGCACGTCATTTTTTTTCCTTAACTTATTCAGAGACAACCATAATTACTACACAATAATACATACGGTTTCAAGAAAAAACAAATCTGAGACAGTCTCCCCTCTTCGATCAGATCGTCTCACTCGCCTCTTTCATACACCTGACAGTGGCGTACGCAAGGGGGGGTAACCCCCCCCCCAAGATCCTTGTGATTCCCCCAGAGATAAAAATCAATTATGATAGGAAGGACACGACAGCATCACATCACATCATTTTTCGACTAACCCCTCCCCCCTCAGAAAAAATTCCTGTGTACGCCACTGCCTGAGTCAATCTCAAATTTTTTTTTAGAATTATTGTACATATAATAATTATTTTGTATTAAAGTTATATTAAATACTTATGATTTATATCAGCAACTTACTCATTTTTCACATCAATCTAATAATTAATTAATTCATACATTTTTTCTTTTTTCACAGTATTACAATCATAGTAATCCCTCTACTTCGGTTATTATTTTTTTCCTATATGTAGTATATGTTATACGTAGTTACTACCACCAGGTAAACCGCCGAGCTGATAACTCTCTCAGTACAATTTCAAAAAAGCATTATTATACAGCTGGCATTTTACTTCCCTAAAAAATCCATAAAGGGACCCTTACCTTTTTTAATCGTATGTGAAAAATGACACAACTATATCATTTTCGTTTTCTCGTAAATTTTTAAAATATATGTACATTAATTCCGCACAGGGACATTTTATTGCGACACGAACCGCTAGTTTTTGTGGATACATTTTATCGTGTATGAAAGTATATCTCTGCGGAGTATCTACTTCGTTACTCGAGAACGCGAGATTTTTGTTTAGTTTACTTTTGGCTGCCAAGCAAAGATCCAGCCGTTCCGTGTTCAGCATTTCTGAGAGGAGACTTCCTTTTACTGGGTCAAAGCATTCCGATTGAACCAAAGCAGCGAAGCTCTTCTGACTTAAATCAAAATTCAGGGAATTGTTCTTCAGATCTGAGAATAACAAAAAAAAAAAAAACTCACGGGTTCTTTAACGAAGTTGAACGATGGGTGACAGAGAATCTGTTCTATGGGGTACGTGGGATCTGAAAAATGTAGATTGTGACGTCACAAGGCTGACCTATGACGTCGGCAAACTGTGATATCACAGGCCCGCCATCCAAGCTATATATGATAGGAGGGGGACTTGGAAAATTTTCGAGCTCTGAGCTTTACCGGCCGGCCGGACGGCGGACGTTTTTTCCGAAAAATTCCTTCGATAAAACTGGTTCCCTGTTGAAAAATTTCGCTAGCGATAAGGATGAAGAAAATGGGTAAGGGTTTACTCTTGCCCTCTACCATGAGAAATGTCAATAAGATCGGTTTCTGTAGCCCAAGCCTAAAATTTTAAAGCTTGAACCTGCGGCCTTCCGCATTCAAGGCCAGATACATTTCCATACTCTACCGCTGAGATGTAAATAATAGTTTCTTTTGCGCGCGAAGATGAGGGTGTCATAAAACAGATAAAACAGTTGACTTATTTCACCTAAGACACGGTTTGTAAACAAAAGCCGTCCTCAAGTTTATCAAGCGCTTATATTCTAAAAACCTTCCTAGGTGTACGTCTTATTGAGAAATATACTACAGTAAGACCCCGTTTATCCGTGCCCGGATCATCCGCTGTCCGCATTATCCGCGGTAGGTTTCGACTAACACTTTTTATCTTTTAATGCACGTACACATACATGTTCATACAAGCACTATACAAACCAGACCAAAGCGTGGATGAATTGTGAGATTTTTCGGCAATGGTTTAAAAATGAATTTGTCCCCTCAGTTGAAAAATATTTACGAGAGAAGAAGTTACCCAGGAAAGCCATCCTTCTGCTAGATAACGCTCCTTCTCACCCCCCAGTTAATGAACTAAGAGATGGCGTTATCAAGACGCTCTTCTTACCGCCAAATGTGACATACCTGTGCCAACCCATGGACCAAGGGGTCCTTGAAACTCTGAAAAGAAAATATCGCCGCCGACTTCTCTCCAAGTTGATAACGTTACGTATGTATGTGTACGATCGATACTATTCTATACTACTGTACAACTATTGTATGAACGTGTATGTACGTGCATTTGTATCTGAAAACAGCTGGTACATATGTACAGTACATACATACAGTAGATATTAAATAAATTTTTAGTAGTCCGCCTTATCCGCGGTTTTTCTTATCTGCGCCTACCGACCGCCACCTTACCGCGGATAAACGGGGTCTTACTGTACATAATTACCGTCCAAACATGATTTTGGTACATATGCTGCTTTTTTCTCGATGAAATTTTGGCTCAAAAATTTATTCTTTCTTAGTACGATTGTCCACTCTTCAAAGCCTCTCGATGAAGAATATTTTGATCTTGCATACGCTTTTGGTATAGTATTGCATTTCAACACGACTGCATCAGAATAGTCTACAGAAGTTAGTACATCGATTCGATTATTCGACATTTCTAGCTTTAATTCAGATTTTGCGTCGTGGCAAACTTTTTCAAAGTCCTTGTATTGAAATCCTACTATTCTTAATTTAAAGATGTCCCGAACGACTTGATATCTCATGGTATTCGCTTGGAAATCTATGTAAAAAATAAGATAAATTCATCCAATTCATTAAATAAAAGGAAAACAAAAAGTATCTGTTGAAACATAATTGTGTCAATCTCGTGTTATTTTCTTTTGCGATAACTTTCATGCAGGAAATTATTTCCGTGTAAGGCGTTGTATGATCAAAGTCTCGATTTTAATAATATGGACCTGTTCTATGGGAGGTTATTTCGAAAAATTTGCCGTGCGTCGTATGCCTGACCCACGACTTCATCACATCGTGACGTCACAGGGTCGAATGTCGAAATCATTCCAATTTTTTTTCTTTTCATAAAATTTCAACTTGCGAGCCATATGAGATGATAGGAAAGGGACTGAGTAAAATTTCGACATTCGTGCCGTACAGTAATATATGTGACAGCATAGGGACTTGAAAAAATTCGACTTTCGAGCCATATTATATGGTTGGAAAGGGACTTCGAAGGGAAATTCGGCTTTTGAGCCATAATATAAGACAACAAAGGGACTTGGAAAAATTTCAACTTTTGAGCCATAATATATGATTGCAAAGGGGCCTTGAGAAATTTCATCTTTCAAGCGACACCTATACAGCATGCGATAGTAAGGGACTCAGAACAATTTATATCCTTTAAAGATTTCAATTTCAATTTGAATTCTCAATACCAAAACCACCTCGACGCATAGAACAAGTTTCGTACGTTCCTCGTTTAACTTCGTTAAGAAGCCATTGTTTTTTTTCTTTGAATAAGAAAGTTTATCTGAAGGAAATACATAACTACATTAAAACTCACAAGCTTCCAAATCGTCGACGTATTGTACTTTAAACGTGTACGCAATAGTAGTATTATTGGATATAAAAATGAAATATATTGCCTCAAAAACAGAAAGTAAATATTTCTTCATACACTGAGAGAAATAAACTGTAATTTTTTACCGCAGAATAGTAAAATTGAATAGAAAATCTGTAAAATTTAATGGAAGTGCTGGAATAATCACAGCATTCTTCAGTAATTTGGGCGTTTATCAAAATTTACTCCATTGGTTTATGATTTTCTCATTCAAAAAATAGTACTGGTTCAAGAACAGAGGAGGAAAAATTACAGAATTTGATAGTATGGTACAGTTCGAGTAGTAATTATTAATTCACAGATTGTATTATTTACAGTATACATCATGAAAGACTGTAACTAATGTTTCGATAGTATTTTTCACCGCATACACTAATCAATAAAATCAGTGCGCGATCACTATTATTTACAGAATGTACGTTTAAACGCGTGTTTTACTTGTGAATCTGTAATTTTTCCTAAAAAAGGTAATGCAAGAAATACCTTTCGATAGCAGCATTTTTTCCTCTTAGAGTTCAGTCGTAAATGGATTACAGTGGCGTAGATACGGGGGAAGGATATGGAGGATGAGTCCTTCCATTTCAATTTTTTTCTTGCTTTTCACTATCTTTCTCACTCGCTTTTTTACTTGGATAAAAAAATAATGATACTTAGAAAAAACTACATCCATCGAAAAATTTTCTGTACTCGGTATGTCTCTGATCTATTATAACCCAAATTCATCAGAATTGAAGTCCAGAAAAAGATAGGAGGGAGATTACAGTGCCTGCCGTAAGAAGTCTATATCAATACAGAGTCTTGAGATTGTTGAATTCTTTTTTTTTTTTCTCGAATAAGGAATATCAAAAAATGATGATTGATTTTTCTGACAAAGTAGGTTAGAAATTACTTATAAATAATCAACGACTATTCAATGAAAAACGAATAATTTTATTTGTATCAATAATTATTATTGCACGATGAAATATATCTTTTTTTTATCAATGCACAATCATTGAGACAAACTGTAACAACTTATCAACTTTTTTCTTCAAACTTGAGTAGCCAGTAGTCGGTTATGGTACATCTATTGTCTACTTGCATTAAAAATTATATTTGTGCAGACGGGTTTTGTAAAATTAAGATACCTTAGGGTAAAAATTATGATTTTTGAGATACAAGCGGATTTTTATCAAAATGGAGATGGAGAATCCATCAAGCGATCAGCTAGCTTAGCCCATGAAAATTGGGATAATTAGAGGGGTTCAAAACAAAAAACAATCATGTACCATGGAAATATGTGTAATGATTTTTTCTCTTTCGCAATTTTCTCAAAATTAAGTTTTATGTTTTCGCAAAACCAGTCACACTTATTGATTAACTCATTTAGATAGGCAGCCTATTCTTGAAATTTTGTAGAAACAAAAAATATAAAAAAATGATTTTTGCTTTTTCAACAGATTTATTATAGGTGAACAAGCGAGATAAAATATGTAGGACACACATTTTTGTTTCAAGCTCAAGCATCTTCTTTCGTTTAGATAAACTGTTTTAGAAAAGTATACAAATGAATAGAATAATTATGTTGATTCAATGAAACAACAAAACCTAACACAAAACACAAAATACGTAATGAAGATGAGACTTTTTTGTTTTCATTTTTTAAAGGAATATTATTTTTACTTTAATCGCTCGTGTCAGGAGGTATTTTTCTCAAAAAATAATGGTAAAGATTGCTATTGTGGGTAAAATCGCGCTTTACCATCGTAAGTTGGAAATTTTTCAATCAAAAAAATAATTCGCCACTAAAAAAGTTAATTAAACTACAGAAGTGTAACCTACCCACCTTTAAATGAAGAAATCATATGCCAACGCATGTTGGAACACAATGGCTCGAAGAAACCCGACATTCGCACCCGCATGACAGAGGTAAGTCACTTTCAGCAGGGTTAGTACTTGGATGGGTGACCGCAGTATACAGTAATGCAAGTAATTGTTACAGACAAAATATAACAGGGGACGAAAAATTACAGAATAAGATAGTAGAGACAGAACAATTATTTTTTTCGAGATTGTACACCCTTGAATAGTAACTTTTACTTTTAGATGAGAAAATTTTACAGACCAAAACTGTAAATTGCAAACTCTCTCCACGAATGAATATTTACTTACACAAATCTGTAATTTATCCTATTCTGTATGGTTATTTTTACTTTACAACTCTGTAATTTTTCCTGATTTTGTATGTTGTATTTACAGAATTTCTCAAGTACCATTTCTGTAAAAATTGCTATGAATATTTCTCTCAGTGTAGTTTATTTTTTCGTTATGAAGAATGAAAAAGGTTGTATGTACCTTTACAGAGAGAAGTAGCATTAAGCTAGAAAGAAAAATTTTTGCCGAGAGAAGTGAATACCTATTATTCAAGAGGAATAAACACATTCCCTTTACATACTTCACACTATTCTGAAACAACCACAACTGTTCAAATAATTTTGTTTAAAGTAGCGCACATTTTTATACAAAGATTTAGAAGAGTTTTTGCTATCGGAAAGATAGAATACATGAAACAAGGAAGCTTTGCTCGCACTTTTTCGATAGAAAACCTCGTATACTTTCAATGAACGTCGTCTCTTCCCTTTCATTTGCTTTTTCTATCTCAATGGCTTACAGGAACAGCACTATGGTTTTTTGCAAAAGCATTCTCTGTTTCAAAAACTGATCTGAGACATTAAAGCAATAAGGTTCTCAGCATAGAGGCTTTTCCAGTATTCCATATTGCATATTTCTTTTCCTACATGTTATCAATGTGGTAGTGTTTCTTAACATATTGTGCTTCTGGCGAACTCCCTGAAATGAAAATAAGTATGCAACTCAGCAACATCTCGAAAAATTGTTTGGTTTATTTGAATTACCCGCGTAAACGCAACGCTTGAGCAACGCTGCACAGTAAGTGCCGCGCTACAAAGCGGCAACCTACGAGAAACAGGCAACCAGGGCTGGGAACCGGGAACCGAAACAGGAAACCCCGGTTCCGAACCTTTATTTTTCATCCTCAAGATCCGGAACCCGAAAGAACCGCATCTTTTTTCTTCTCCAAGATCGGGAACCCAAAAGATCCGGATCTATTTCTCATTTTGTCTTTTTCCAAAGCGTTTTTTTTTACCAGTTCCTTATTCCCGTTCCCGGGAAAGACGTGATTTCAAATTTTCTATTTTTGATTTTTTCAGCAGGATCTTTGAAAAAATTTCCTGGTTTGTATGAATCGGGCTTTTTTAATCTTACAAACTACAAAGACAGCCAATAGTATAAGGCTGAGTATGGATCAGTTCGCGGATCAATTTTTCCACACGCTATGATAATATAACCAAGATTGATTCCAATTGACTCGGATCATTTTCTTTGTTTATTGTTGACCCACTATCTGGTGAATATTCTGAATTGCAATTGTCCTCGGCATTATCGATGGTTTGCGGCGTGCAATTTTTTTTAGTTTTTCCTCGTATGTGTTGTACAATATTTCTGAATTTGGTGTTTGCTTAGTAAATGAAATTTGACTTCAAAGATTCAAAGAAGAAGAAGGAAAGATTCTACAGATCAATGCGAGGAATAAAGAACACAAATTGACCATGATTAGATCAATAAATTCTCATTAATTTTTCAATTTTGCAAACACGTTCCTTGTTCTAAAACAAATTGATATCCATCAGTACTGTCATCAATTGTCGGACTCACACATTGTTTGTGGACATAAAACGTACAGTCAGTAGGCAAATATCTCATGTTCAGGCCTTATTCAACATTCTCCTCTTTTTTTTTGAAAAATGGCGCGTTTTTCCACATTTTCCAATTTATATTGAAACACCAGCGAGTGCGGGGCAACTGGCAACGCGGAACATCCAATGAGCAACTGAGCAACCACCAAATCAAAATCTTTTGATTCAGTTGCCGTTGCTTGTGCGGTTGCCGGTTGCCACTTATGTAGCGCGGTGCTAAAAGAGGAGAGAGAAATCACGATCATGAGAAACGAATGAAAATAATAAAATAAACCGATTACCTGTGATGTTACAAGACATACCTTATGACTGCGTATCTGCGGCCTGAGTGAACAACAAAAATGTAAACAATTTTTTTACCGTTTTTAAACTCAGTGGTACTGTGTTTCAGTTGATCAATTTTTTTCGAGTCAAAACGTCGGAGTCCTCATTAACGAATATACCTTTGATTTATTTGTTTTGTGTGTAATCTCATGTATAGCAATATTCGCATCTCTACAAAATCCGACGCATAAAATGCCATCTTTTTCATTTAATTCCATAGTTTTTCACGATTCGCGGAATCGAGTGCATGGTCCTTCCCCAGGATTTCAACAGGACCGCGACTGAAAGAAGTCCACGAAAAGTTCCGGAGAATATTTCTATAAAATTGCCGTAGGATCACTATAATAATTGGGGAGTAATATTTACGAAATACCTCGATGTCGTCTAGATAGATAGAATATCATGCAGATTGCAGACTTGGACGCGGGCGCCAGACGCGTAGATAGTTTTCGAAGAGTTCACTTTGATGGCTAATAGTAAATAACGCATAATATGCCCTTGTAACACCTATCGGACTATCAAATTATACGCGAATACTCGAATATAAACGTGCAATAGTATTGCATGTAATGTCAGTGAATATCTTCGTAGCGTAAGCTGTTATAATAATACAGTATATGCAGTAGGTATACCTGGGCTATATAGACCTAATTTAACAAAGAACCTAATGTAATTTACTAATTATATACGCGTATACGGGTGCTATCTGTTTTCTCTTCTTTTTATTAGTTCGTTTGAGAATAATTATTTTAGGACAGGAAATTAACGTTACTATTGTTTGTTTCACTCAATTTAACAAGTAAGAGGCGACGTAATGTTCTTCGATGTATAATAGCGACTGTGCACTCTTTAATACACTGGCGCACTTATCGGGTATCCGTTGCGGTGTACATGTCGGTGTACGAGAGTAAAAATACATGTACAAACAGGGATGTACATCGTACAGCTTTCGGTGGTCCGAAAGTAGAATGTTGAGGTACAATATGCCGTTCGCTCGTGTTTACAACTGACGGGTTCTGTATCGCAATGGCGAGAGGAGACAGGACTCGTCAAAGTCAACTACAGCTCAATTTGTATTCAAGTGATTGAATTAGACATTTTTGCTAGTAAGTAATGCTGCCGTTCCGGAAGTAACGTACCGTAAGACAGAATAATGACGATGACAGCTTACATGATGAACCGAATGTGTTATCAAATCGTTTATTTTCGAGCATAAGGCTCACCGAGCCGTCTTCTTCCGAAGCCACGTTTTCGTCAACGTCAGCCTTTCATTTTTGTATAGACCAATTTTGTTTTTTGTTTTTCGTCTTTTTTCTTTATAGGATAAGAAATCCAAAAAGAAACCAACCTCCCAATAAGGCCTGTCATCATCTGTCTCACAGACCCCTCTTTCAAATCAGGTAAGTACCTGAAGTTTCGTCTCTACTCTCAATATGAACCCAATATTCAATTACTAACTCAACACAACTCGCTAAATACTTTGAGGGTGAGTCCTTCCGATCGACTGTTACCCTGCTCTTGTTCGACACGACATCACAGGCACACGTTCATTTATTAGCGGGGAACCCGCTATCCCTTTTGTTGGGGGTACTTCCAGGAATTTTTTGTCCGCGAGCGAGGTTGATGACGTCACGGAGAGGGGAGCGGGACTTGGAAAAATTTCGACCCTCTAGCCATATATGATAGGAAGGGGACTTGGAAAAATTCCTACCTCCGAGCTAAATATGATAGGAATGGGACTTAGAGAAAATTCCGACCTGCGAGCTATTTATGATAGGAGGGGGTCTTGGAAAGACGACGGCTTCTTCGAAATTGCAGCGCGTTCAAGTTGTCACGTCATGATTTTAGGACTTGGAAAACTTCAGGTTCTAGGGGACTCGGGACAGCGGGTTCCCCGCTGCCATTGCAGTCTTGCAATGGCACCTAATTTTTTTCTTATTATGGCTGCTATCTCCTCCACGAGCGAAATCCTGGAAGAAAATGGACTTCCTTAAGATATCATTCGCGAATTTAGGTGACTCATTATCTAGTGCCTCAAAAAGAACGTTTGCTATTTTCATGGGAAAACGTACAACTTTACCGATGGCCTACCAATGGGCAATCTACTCTCACCGCTCAAAAATTTGAAGCATCAGTTTTCTCGTCACCTTACAGACGTAGCATGCCTCCATATTAATTTCTATCCCCCGCGACTAGAATTTACCTTGGAGGCGGCAGCATACATTCCCTGGAATTAACCTTTAGTTTGTGCCATCGGTCTGGAAGCATGATACCGTAGATCGACGTTTTCAGGAAGAAAACTTTCACAGGAATTTCAATTAGTGGAATCCACTCATTTTTGTTAGCTACAGTTATCCATAATTAAGAAGAATATTCAAACTAGTAAAATACATACAAATTGCAAAAAACGCAAGAAATATGCTGTCCTTTCAATTTGCATTTTACAGCTTCGGATCCGAGCTCTAGACATCTACCTATCGGTTCGAAGAAAAGAGACAAGAAATGGATTCGACTCCCGTTTTAGCGGGGAACCCTTTATCTATTTTGTCGGGGGGGGGGGGAAGAGCATCCTCAGAAAACAAGCTGGATCCCAAGCGCGTCCGGGTCCGACTTCTGTGACGTCATCATTCTCGAGAAGAATGTCATTGATGATGATGATAGGAGAGGAATTTCAACCTTTCTTAGACTTAGACTATTAATACCGCTGAAACTTGGAGTGGGAGGTTGTTGGACTTGGACCATCTTTGCCGATTTGGATTTTTTGCTGGACACCACACGGCGAACGGAAAATTTTCCCCATACTATAGGTTCCTTGTTAAATTGTTTACTTCCGACCTAGACATTATTCTATGACGTCATTACATCGTGACGCCACTGGCTGACCTATGACGTCATCAGATCGAAACGTCACCGGAACCGATCTAAGACCCCATCAGATTGCATCTTGGAAGATATTTAGTTTTTTTTTTTCGGAATCACTGTTAAATTTTATTTTCAAATCAAGTAAAATACGGAAGCCTAAACGATTTTTAATTTTTGAAGATGTTGGCAAATTGGTTAATTTTTGGCACCTTTTGGTTCACAACCCGGCTCACAGAAGTCGTAGAAAGTTGGATAGGGTCACAAATTAAAGACAGAATTGAGATGCAAATTTCGTAGGTTTGAAGTATACATCTAACGTTTTGCGTTTTTATGCTGGAACAAATTTAGTGCAAACTCCTATTTAATTGGTAACATCATTTTGATCCACTCGATATAGGATAGGAGAGGGACTTGGAAAAATTCTTACTCTCGATCAGACCCAATACGACTACTCATAAGCCTAGCCGTTTCTCGCGGAACTGCGAAGCCTTGGGAGTTTGCAATGGCATCTAAATTTTTTGAGTGAAGTGTCCTATAGAACTTCGAAAAATTCTGGGTAATTATGACTATCGCCCAGTCTTTCATACACTTTATGTCTGCCTTAAGAGACATTTCCTCCTTGAGTAATCTGGTGTCTAGCGCACCGAAAGTGGAGAGTGCAGTGCGCTACATCGGCCAGATAGATCGAAAATTGAAGGATCGCAGCTTCAGAATCGTTACCTTCCCTTGGAGTCACTGTGGATTCAATAATGAGCTGAATCAACTTTGCGTCGTTCTTTGATTTTCGCAATAGTTGACACTTCTTAAAATTGATCAATTGGTGAAATATTTGTGGAATCTTCGGATTTTCTACTCTCTATCGCGTTTATTCAATGAAACGTGTTATGGAAGCCGAAAATTACGATGGATTTGCTGTTATCATCATCTTTAGTACGGAGTTTTATCTTCATTATCACTGGAGCCAAAGTTTACTATATCATGGTCAAGTGTTTTGTGGGGTGGCGACACCTTAGGAAATATCCACATCTTTGTTCGTGTCCAATCTTCGTGATATCATCGACAATCTTGATCTTGGTTTGGCTTTTGGGAAAATTCCGAGCTCCGATTTTCTATAGAGACATGCGGAAAGTATGAGTTCTAAGGAATCTTCAAAAACGAGGGGTTTGCGGGAAAAAGAACTGGTGTGGAGGCGGACAAACTTTTGAGCTATAAATTTATAAGCTAGGCTATAACTGTGAAGTCTGAAGCTAGGATGGAGTCTAAACTAAAAATAAGAGAGGATCAGAGTGGCATTTCAATCTGAGACTCCTTATGTTCAGGCTAATTCCGAGCTGTAGGGATTACACCCTCAGAAAACGTCAGCGTCCGACCTTTGTCACTTCGGCCTTGACCTAATTTAGGAACTTGGAAAATTTCGAGTTCCGAACCTTCATATGGGAACTGGAAATAATTTGAAGCCTTGAATTTTTATGCCAGGCTATTAGATGGAAGTCTCAAGCTAAATTTCTCCTCAGGGTATAAAATCTAGGCTAAGAGTAATAGTAAGCTGGGCCCGGAGGAAGATTATAGGCCATGGCTTTCAAGTTAGCAATTTCGTTCTCACTAAGATCAAGAAAAAAAGTTTAAGAAGGGTGTGACGTCATCAATGTGCTGCGGTGGTTAGTAGAAGATAGAGGAAGGACTTGGAAAAAATTACGAAAATACATTACCTATAAAGATAAGAAAAGTAAAAGCCGGAGAGTGTGAAGTTACAAGAGGATGAGCTTTCATCTGAATCTGCTTAGAGGGAAGGGACTTGGAAAAATCGGAATATGATGCCAAGAAAAATTACGAAAGAGACTTTCAGAACTTTCAAGAATATCACCTATACGTAGAAAGAAAAGAGAAGTAATTCATGAGGAGATTGCGGGTTACCCGCAACTTTGCAGAAGATAATTAGGCACTAATTTCTTTCTAGTTTTTTGTAGATTCATGCTGCTGGGTTAAGGAGGCTCCGATCAAAATGAAATTTTTTGGGTTATTTTGTGACCGAGTTCGAAGAAAAAAGAGAATGTGTATTTCAAATACGTGAAAACGATTGCTGGAAATATTTTTCAATTATAGCAAAATTGTTTTTTCTATTGCGTATCAAGATCTGAGCCAATCTACTCCATTAGGGGTAGATAAAGAAAGATCGATGTGGCCACTCTAGAAATTAATATTCGTGCAAGTATAAAAATGTCAGATGATGAGCATTACCGGAAAACTCTGCCAAGTTATTTTGCACCCAGGATCCATTTAGGGAAGAACAAGTTCACTTCGATGAATAAAAAAAGAATATCATAAGCTGACCACATAAATCATAGTCTAATTGATTCACTATACTCTGTAGAAAAAAAATAAGACACCCGCGGCCATTTCATAACCTTACCTATTAGCGCTATTTTCTAATCGATCGAATCTCTCCTTTTCTTTTTTTTCGTTCTCAAATTCTATCATTAGGCCTATAATTTTTCTTGATAATTAATAAAATATCTACGCTCGTTGAAGCGAGCTGGTTTAAATTTAATTTCTGAATACGCGATACTTTTTTCCACTATCACAAATTAAGTGAGGTGTATATTATAGAGTTAGGTCGTACTCTTCGTAATTCATATTTATAAATGAGTAGGCTGAATAACGAGAAGAGATAAATAAGTTACGTGCGCGCATCTTAATCGTTTAAGATAAAACGTACAACGTCTCAGGTTATGCACGAACACATTCAGTATTTTAATTACTTTTAACGTGGAACAGTTTTCGGCAACATAGTATCGTGTTAATTTATCAAAAATTAAACGAACACCGCTCTCAGTTGACCGCTACAGGCCCCTGATTTAATTAACTTAAACATTAGGTAACACGGTGGTGAAGGAAGGGGGAAAAAAACGATAGAAACGCATATAAATCATTGTCACCACGTTCCACCCTCGTTTTTTATGTATGCACCACTTTTTGTGATACGGTCGAATGTAAGTGCAGTAGAATTTCCCCAATTTATGTAAATGATTCTAATGTTCGAAAAAAAATTGCCCAAAGGAACTTTTAGGTTTGTACATACAATTACAGTTACAAATCACCCATCAGTTGCTTTCGGCTGACAAGGAGCGTCTGCATGAAAATTTCTTGAATATCAATACATACTATTTAGAAATCTTTCATTTTTAAATCAATTTTGGGTAGGTATAGTGAAAATTAGAAATTTTTTCGTTTCAATTGTTTTTTTCTTCGTAATTTACCGAAATCTTCATTCTTTCCCAATTGACAATTTGGAAGACGAAGTCACAGTTATTTTGGAGCGAATTCCTAGTGAATTTTAGCTACAATTTTGTCATTGTTTACCACACCCTTGCAACGCTCAACTGTTTCTACAACTGAATTCACTTACTCAGCAGCTATTTAGCAACAATTTATCGCTTTTCAGTCGCACTTGAACGTTAGTGCAATTGAAAGCAGTTTTCTAGCAGCGGGTTTCCAGCGGTTGGTCGCACTTAAATTTTGACGCTCACGAAGTTGAACTTTTTGCTGCGATTTTATTGCAATTTGTAATGTTTTAGTCGCAGATAAATTTCAGGCATTTTGATGAACACTAAACAATCAACGGGTTGCTATTGATGGAGTCCTGTTACAGGAATATCGAGATCGATTCGCGAGTTCGTCACCATTTCCTGATAGCAGCGGAAAAGGCGAGCCGGGTAGTTGGATTCCTAAGTCGCCTGATGAGGAACCTAGGAGGACCGAGAGAAGCAAGGAGAAGGATCATGATGAGCACCGCCTTGTCGATCATTCTATATGGTGTGCCAGTATGGGCCGACTCCATAAAGATACCATACAGAAGGAGAGAGGTGGTAAAAATCCAATGAAGAGCTGCGCTGAGGTATGTTAGTGCTTACCACACTGTCTCGACGATGGCTCTTTGTGTATTGGCACGTTCACCACGAATCGAGCTCCTTGCTGAGGAGAGAACGATGGTGTTCAAACCAAAGAAGTCAACGACGACCAACCAAGAAGTTTTACGGGTCAAGCGGGAGGCTGGCGCTCCTTGCTTGTAAGCTGGAAAGCAAGAATTGCCCAGAGTGAGCTGGGTACATGGACAAATCGCGTGCTAATACGTGACCTTGATGAGTGGATGGACGGACACCATGGTCAGCTGAACTTTCACCTGACGCAGGCGTTAAGCGGCCATGGCTGCTTCAGCAATTACCTCCACGAGAAGTTAAGGAAAGTTGAGCAGGAAACGTGTTCGCGCTGTAACCAAGGGCAAGATGATGGACCACAACACAACTTATTTGAATGTGAGGCGTGGAGGCGTGAGCGGGACAAGCTTAGTCGGTCTCTTCAAGAGATCGGAGTAGTGTCCTGGTATCCACCATGCTAGGTTCCGAAGAAGCACGGAACCAGGTGTCTGCATTTGCAGCCACCGTTATGAAGAAGAAGGTGGACCAAGGATAGAATAGACAAATGCAGAACCACGCTATGGCTTACTCGACACCTGGGTACTATCAATATCCAGATGAGCAGGAAGAAGAGGACTAAGATCATCCTTGAAGAGAGAAGAGGATGAAGAAACTCCAACAGCGATCTACTATATTGTGTAATGTGCTGGTGTTGTTGTTGTGTGTGGTCTTATGTTTTCTTTTGCGTGCCAGGGGGACACTGCAGCTTTGGGTCGCCGAGTAAAAGAGGGGGTTTGCAGAGGAGATTCTTCCTTCACTGAAGTTATACCCGAAAGGGCCGTTGGAGGTGACAAAATTGAATGCATACGCAACCCGCCTACTCCATCATGGAGGACGGGCGGTGTTTTGCAAATGCGACATAAAAGCGGTTCGCGAGTTCATTTCAGATCGAAAAGTTTTTTTTTTTTTTTTTTCTTGCTAGGTGTCGTGTCCAGCGCCTCAGCATGAAAAATGTGTAATATATCTACGAATAAATATAATAGTAATGTTCATTAGGGCATAAAACATAAAACAAAAGAGTGTAAATTTTGTGAATTTTGATAGTGACCATTCGTATGATTTTTTTGTTTCATATCTTATTGAATCACGAGTTACTCATCAGAACGCAATAATGTTAATAATGTTCGTATTTGACTGTGTGAGTGTATAGTCTAGTTACCAATTCTGTCGAGAATAGCATGTTTGAAAAACAATCTTTCCATACCGTGCATAGGTCAGAGCAGTATGACCATCCAAAAATTCTTAGATCCTATCGCTTCTGATAACCACGACACGGTCTACAACCAAAAAATCTCGTAAACTAATGATCCTCGCCTATTCTATTTCTTCTTTATGGGAAGCAGTTTCGGTGACTGGTTATTACGTCTCGCATCGAGTATGCGTATTCAGATTTAGATCCGTCGGTAAAGCAGAGCTGGTGGATCGGAAATTCGGAAGAGAGTTGTTGGTATAAAGTGTTATGAATTGTAGGAATACGTATTAGCTATATGGAGTCGGATATCTAAGAGAGAGGATAGCGATGAACGGGTTGATGATATGATAGGAGGAGGAGGATTTAATTTGAGATGTTTCTATAGATGGGATTCGAGAGGAAGGAGGAAAGAATCATGACAGTAGAGTGCTATGCAGGGATTGGAAGTTGAGTGGATTGGGCTGTTGATACAAGAAAATTATCAGTTACGGTTGGTCAGCGGCCGTCGAAAAGGATTCTCCCGCTTCAGCGCGGAGGCCGAGGGTAGAAGTGGATTGTAGTGCATTGAGGAGGGCCCATAAGAAAATTGAATACGTTCATGGTTGCTAAGTGAAGTAACGGAAAAGTTTTACAATTTTTCATTGATTTCGTGGATATTTTAGAAATCTTGAAAGCATGCGTTGCAGAGTGCTTGGTATGTACTTCAAATGAGACTATTTGGAAAGAGAAAATGTATAGGAATTTCCCGATCAACTTTGAGGACTTGAAAAAAATTTTACCTTGGAGCTGTATTTATCAGCGATGAACCTTTAAGCTGTTTGTATGAAAATTTTGACTTGCCCTTTGAGCTATACGAGCAAGGGACTTGGAGGATTTTGACTGTTGAGCTATATAGGAGAGAAGATGGGATATTCTGGAAGTGTCAGTCGAGAAAATGCCCAGTAAGGTGCGCGAGTTTTATATATAATTATGATTCAAAACATTTCCATCAAAAGATCGATCCCAATCGATTATCGAAATGGAAAAATCCTCCCCGCCACAAGTCATGATTCCCGACGAATGTACATCCTTAAATGATAGCGCATCGAACAATATTGTTGTATATAAGAGATGTTCAAATTCGATCAATCTGTCAGGCTTTTTTTCTCTTCTAAATCTAAGAAACGACAATGCGCCGCGCGTCTATCATAGTTCGAGTTATAATAGAATTTTTCAATAATGAAATGGCAACACAATTGTATTTATGGAGTTCGCACACACGTAATTAGCATTAATTCTCGGTGGTAAACTATGAAATTACCAGTCGTAGAAAGAGGGGGAAATTCCGAATGAGAAAATTTCACGTATGTGAATAAACGGCATGGATGAGTTGCACTCGATACCGCTATATTTTCCAAGATATAATTTAACCGGATTCTAATGAGTTTAACTAATTACACGGTAGTTCTGATCCTGATTTTGTGATAGCCGCCTGATGAAAACACTATTTAATATAGTACCGCGTATCACTGGTTCTTTATTACCATTTTATGAAGTTTGCGCGCATTTTGCTGAATTGTGTTATAAATATTCTAATGGAAATATTCGAGGAAACTCTATAGCGAGAGTTTCAAAATTCAATTTGACTTCGCTGAAAAATGATTGATGCAGAAAATTAAAGGAGATGGAAATTTATGAAGGTCATTATCTACAGAGGAAATATGGTCGCTCCTAAATGAATCTATGGCTTTGATGAAGAAAGAAATCATGTTAGACGCCAGTGTCGTGTAGAAAATCGACATCAAATTATTACGCCAGTCGAATTAATTCATTCACTTAGAATTCAAGTAAGGGAAATATGATAGACGCTTAGTTCGAGAAAACGAAGTGGCTTAATAATGTGTACTTGAGCGCTCATTTTGTTGTAGTTTTCGTTGCTTAACTTACTTTTTGATCTTACGAAGCAAACTTGAGACTCAAAGTCCGACAAACTGAGGTCAATGTGATCCAAATTGAGTCTTATCAGCGTCTTCGATACGATCGATGATATAATTTTATTTCCAGTTCAGGACGTGAGCCTTGGTCCCTGAATCACCGCAAAATGCGAAGAATGCCATCCTCGCAACCTTGTACTTCTAATTTTATTAATAAACTGACCTGTCAAGTAGGTAAGATTGGAGACTTTTGAAATTTTTAATAAGTGGAGGTGACGTTATCAGTGGCAATGATAAGATTTTTCTTGTCTACAATTTTTCACTTGGGAAATTTATTTGTTTTTTTGGTATCACTGGGCGGGAGGGACAGTAAATAATGAGAAAAAAATTGTCATGTCCCCCTCACCATTATGATATTTACTGCTCTACTATAATTTGAAGAGTAATGAAGCTTAGAAGATATTTGGGTTTTGAACCTCAGCCCTTCAACAAACCAATTTTCTTGCGAGTTCAATCGAAGTCGAATGCTTTTCAACATCAGTCTTGTGACTTCATCTTGACTTAATTCAGCTGATTCAATGTTCACCGCACTATCCAACAACTCAGAAACCGTCTCCTACTCTCTCAACTATCTATACGCTTCGATCTCTTGTAATTATAAATTATTACACATGTAATGTTATACAACCAAATTAAAGCAAGCTAACGACCCATTTAGGCAAGCAGGAATGGAGGGGCTTTTAGGGGAAATGTAGGTATCACTCCCAGAAATCTAAAATCCCACCCGACAAAACCCAGGACTAACCCTTTTTTGGCAGGCTCAAACGTCTAAAAGTTCAGTATTTTGAAAATGTTCGTCTAATTTCGAATTTAATGAAAAGTGTTTCAATCAAAGGCTGGTCCTTTTAAAATTTCCTACAAAATAAATTATACTTAGGTAAAATAGTGTTTGAAACATCCTCAGTTTAAAATGGATACAATTTTCAAAGTTCACAACTTTCTATACTTTTGAGTCAATTCCTGAAAAATATTTCGTCAGGAGCATGGGTTTCTAAACAGAATATTATAGTGTCTAAGAGGAGAGGGGTTGAGATACTAGTCGTTGAATCATTGAATGCAACCCTGCGTGCTTTTGATGCAGGGGATAGAAGGAGAAACTGTGTATAACTAAATCAGAGCAAGTCGGTTTTCTATAGATGCCGAACTCGTGTATGTCATTTTTAGGGGTGATGAAAAGGCCCAAAAAATATATACTGTCTCCGAAAACTTCGAGCGTAAATTGATTGGACGTGTAATGAGAATTTAGGAAGGAAAGGAACTCTTGGAGTTCATCAGTTGTACTAGTCCAAGTACATAAGATATCGTCTACATGTCTGTACCAGTACTGTACTTTTTTTTGCAAACAGAGTTGACGATTTTTTCTTCCATTGTATTAATGGAAATTTCGGCGATGAGGTCGGCGAAGGAGCTTCCCATAGGAAGACCATGAGAAAATTTGTAGATGGGATTGTTGAACTGACAATTAATGTTTTGATCAAGACACGTTTTTAGGAGGGACGTAAGGGCAACGGAGGGTGAACTTTTGGCTCTTGAAGGATGTTATCGATCCGTTGAAACGTAGGAGTCACGGGAACATTGATGTAAAAATTGGTTACGTGAAATGAAACAAGAGAAATATTTGGCGTGGGAGAATGATTTTTCAATTTATGATTTTTTACAGCGTACTGTGGTTCAAAATTAGTATCGTCTTAAACCAGTGGTCCAGGTGTTTGCACAGTTTGTAAGAGGGGGTCGATAAATACGATACCAGAGGTCTTAAGGGAATGTTAGCAAAAAGGGGTTTGGTGGAGTGGGATTCCTGATTTGTTGTTTCTGACAGTGATGCCTACATTTTCCACCCCTCCCCTCCCCCCCCCCCGTTCCCAGATGATGTATCTTTGTTGCCTTGACTATAAGAAACACTCAAAGAAATATTTGTGCTACGATATAGAGCTTAAGAAATATTTTCATAACTTTTCTGGACTCGTACAGACTCCCTGACTGAACCCAGCACAGTTGCCATTTTTCCCGTAGGTAATGAACTATTTCACTTATTTCACTGCAGCGGGCGCAGTTTGAAGAGTCAATCTCTTTGATTCCGATGAAGATGTTACGATTTTCATATCACAAAGGGGTTTCAAATGTCTTCGCCTCGAGTTGGTGAACCGAATGACATTCATGAAAATCGAATAAAATACGCTGATAAACTAACTTCTAAATTGCAAAGTGACGCAAGTCTACACTTCTATACAGCACTTAATACCTTACAACTTTATTATCGTCAATTTATGACTTTGTGGTGCACGCATTTCTATCCAGCGAAACTCGTTTACTACGAATACCGATTCTATAATCTAATATTGCTCTCGAATTTTATGTGTACGTACGTTGGAGTGTAGAATGAATGTTTATCAAAAGTAACGTATGGATTTTTGATGAAGAAGCGTACGTTGATTGTGTTCACGTTAGATTCGAAAACAAGTTTATACTTATACACCTCGAGATGGAACATGAAACACGCATGTAGGTCTACCTGGTTTCTCGAATAAACAAGATTTTACTAATTGAATTTCATTTTTAACTCGCTTCACTACCGCCCTCCTTCGTATTTTGTTCTCTCCTTTTTTTCGTACCTTTTAATGCTACTAGAAAAAATGTGTTAATTTATTTAGTAGGTTGTTGAAGTTGTATTTTGATTGTAGAAACACTTTGTACGATGTTCTCGAACGACATTTTAATTCTTTTAAATACCGGTATTACAGCAATAGAATTTCCTATAATGTATAACATAATCCCCCCATTCTATTTTCTGGGTCGGCATTCGACTATGACTTTGAGACGAGGAAAAATTTCAACCTTTGCGATACTCATGTAATCTCCATGCTATACTTAGCCTTTCTGAAGTGGTGGACCTCTTGGAAGTACTAAAAGTTTTCGCAGACCACATTGATAATAGAAAAGTAGAGGAAGTAGAGAAAGAAGTTAACATGTCTCCTCCAGAGATACGTAGTGTAGCATTTTATATTCTCAAAGGCTAACTAGCTGACGGTTTCACTATACTCCTATTTAAGAGCTGTACAACTGCTCAAACGGGTCATCAGCTCGCGTTTATTTGGGGGTGTAGTATTACATGAATAACAATTTATAATAACAACAGATCGAAGAAATAGGTAGAACTTAGATAGTTGAGGGAAGTGAAAACGGTTTCTGAATTGTCGTATAGTGCGGAGGTTTATAGATGGAGAAACGTTGTAGGCAGAGCGGCGCTGGATTTGGAGGACAGGATATGAGAAGAGATGTTACAGGTTATCTGAATGGCGCAATGACGGAGGGGCGTGAAGACCTAGGAAAAGGTGAGAGTGGGTATGTCTGGAATAGGCAATCCCAAGACGAGTGAGGATGACTTCTTTGTGGGGACAGGGAAGCTTTTCATTGATCTTAGTTTGTTGTGAGGTTGATTTTTCCAAAGATCATGCGAAGAAGCTAGGATTTCGGAACGGTATTAGTTTTCGAGGTCGTATGCTGAGGAAATTTTCAGTGAGAGAGTGGAGGTTTTTGGCCGCGCGGTCAACATGTTGAGGGTGACCGATGTGATCTGGAATCCAGATAAAGATGACTGGTGATTTGATGGAGGTTAGGGTATGGAGAATAACGTGAATGCGTTGGGTGATGGGGTTATTTGAATGGGCATTTTGCAGGGCCGGATTTAGGGGGGCCCCGGACCCCCGGCTTCCACAAAATAAGGGCCTCACATTTTTATGAATTTTTGTCTTTGAAACATCGTATGAGCGAGAGCGAAGCGCGAGACGTTGAAAAAAAAAGGGCCCCGACAAACCTGGGCCCCGGGCATTGAAGCTTATAAATCCGGCCCTGGCACTTCGTTAAAATATAAGGGAAGACAGTGAGTTGGATAGTAGATTATAGTCGAGTCCGGTAGGACGCTGAGTAAGATTTGAAAGGCAGGACTGAATAGCGCTCAACTCGAAATAAAAATGGAGGCTGAGTTCCCTAGACGATAGCTCGTAATTTCGTTTTTTTAAAATTGTTTTAGAGCTATAGTATAATATATTATATGGTCGGGGAATTCTGCTAATTTCTGTGATAGTTTATGGCAGACAGTGTATGATTTAATGGGGAGGATGGGGTTGAATTTGGGATGGGGGGTCTTGATAAGATTTAATAAAATTTATTTAGGCATTACAAAGGGAGGAGAAAATAGTGTGGGTAGGTAGTTTTGGAAATTGAACTGTGGTTACGAGGAAATTAGCAGTTAACGATAGTATACGAAAGTGGAGAGGGAGTTCTGCTGCTTCAGCACAGAGGCTGAGATTAGGACTGGTACAGAATGCTCCTAGGGGTATTCTGAGAGCTGTTGATTGAACTGTGTTTGGGAACTGAAGAGTACACTTGTTGAATTGCGAGTGGATCGGAGGAAGTAGTCCAGTTGGGAGTGAATGAGTCTCTTATATAGTTGGAGAAGTAGTTTTCGGTTGCACCCTAATTGGGGGTGGGATAGATATTTTAGAATATTTGTGGGATTCAGGCATTTGGCTTCAAGCGCCTAGTATTGGGGAGCTACACTTCGATATAATGAATCGATTTTATCGATCAACCGATTGAATCAACTTTTGACAAGTCCATCTAGGTCATGATGACGTCATGGTAACGCCCCTCGCCATCAGTATTTCTTAGGTCAAATGAATCCAGTATTCTGTATGTTAGACTGAACGGCTCGCTGCCTTATTTTAAGCCTACTTTGAGTTTAGTATACTGTATGTTGGGCCTAGTATAAGGATATATGAGATTAGTTAGCCCAACATAGTAGGTCAATGTCTCTGATGACGTCATAGTAACGAAACCTTTGACGTGAGCCTATAAATATATACAGACGGCAGGATGAGCCGGTTAGCCTAACATGCACTATGTGGAGGTCCTAGTAACCTGATATTATGAAAACAAAGGATATAGGTCACAACCTTGATCAATACGGTTATTGAAGACAACCCCGAGTAGCTAACGAAGTGGGCTACGATTTTTTTGTCGCTAAAGTAGCTCAAGGTCACTGATGAGGTCATCAGGCGTGACAACAATGAAAACGTTTAGCGGCTGATTTTCTTGTGGTTCAATATAATTTGCTACACCTTCGGGTGTACACTCCTCTTGTTTAATCGTGATAGTTTTTATCAGGGAATCTGCTTTATCGTGGGAAGATGACGGGCCCGGACGCCGAGCGCCGTCTTGCAAAACGTGGAACTTGGAGAAATTTCGACCTTCAACCCATGATAGGAGAGGGACTCCGAAAAAATTCGAATATCGAGCTGTATCTGATAAGGGAAAACTTGGAAAAATATGACTTTCGAGCCTATACTCCCAAGGTGGCGAGGAACAAATTTTAATCTTTATTTAGAAAAAATATAAACAAAGAAACCCTCATAAAACAGGTTTCACACATTTAATGAAGGCAATCCTGAGCAGCTGACAAAATGGGCTGTGAATTTTTACAGACAGTCCAAGAGTAGTCTCAGTCTGCCGTACGAAATAGAATTGACGGATCGGCGTATCAACGATCTGGAGAAAGAGATCTTTGGCTTGATCGAAGTGTCAGTAAGTGTGTACGTGGGAAGGTAATTCGAAAAATGAACATTGTTATTCTCAATATGTACAAGGGTATGTTGAAAATACTTCAACTCGCGTCCCGTCAAATTGAAAATTTTTTAAGGAAACGAGATCATAACGCCCTCCTAATGTGATCCTTGAATCTGTAAGTGTAAAAGTTGGTATGGTGACGAGGGATTCAATGATGACGACGAATTTTTTCAAAACTTCCTAGTTGTCAGGTTATTGGAGTTACGTCAAGTGTAGTGGTCCATCAATTTGACGTACTACCAACATCTCAAAAACCAGAAAGATTTGAGAAAAACTACCGTGTCATCGAATTTCTCGTTGAAAAGTACCCCGACGGCCCGACAAAAAGAGACAGTGGAGTACTCTATTGTAGGAATCACGAATTCTAAGTGGCGTTTTCCTTCCCTGATGATTCTTGTTTTGGATCTACGTCAATTCAACTTTGTACGGCAGCAGTTTCAGCATATGAAATGCTTAAAAAATAGTTATTTCTTCTCTTCTCTCATCGAAGCATATTTTTACCTATAGGGAATCGCGGATCATAGGTTAAGAATCGCCGAATTGAGTCAAAATAGCCTCGGGGAGGCTATCCCCGGTCTCTTCTCATAGTGAGCTTTATGATCTTGACCTGACGTTACGCCTCTGAGCCCGATGGACCTTGACCCGAATAGGGACTACCTTGAGACGCAACCTGAATTTGAAGGAAAAAGAGGAAGGTTGAGGCTTAGTACAAGGCCTGAATTCCAGATTCCGAGCGCTCTCTCGGTCAGTAGGATAGACCCCTGTAGTGCGGCATCATTGACAGATATTGTACCGAGCGCAGACCTCAAAGAGAAAGCGGAGCTAGGCCACTCTCGGGACTGCCGACGCAATGCCCAAAAAATGCGGTTTATCGGGGACCACTTTCTGTATGCGCGCCCCCGTTCCAAAGGGGATGTATATAAACTACTTGAAATTCTTTATTACCATCTTTATACTTTATTCAGTCTAATTTATACGATAAGAAACGTATTGAGATCGATTTCTCAAAAAGTGACATCGAGTTCTAACATGCTTGAAAAACTAAAAAAAAAGCCATCCCAAGATACAGTATTTTATAACTGCTATTGAAACTTTTCTCGAAAAGTCTTCGATCATGAGATCTTAGGAATTCCTATTTTCGATCGTTCTTCCATATCTCATTCTTCATTCACTCGGCGCTGTATCACTAAACAACAATAAATGGCGCGACGACACGCGGATTATGGGCGACGCGTCGACACTCCGCGATAAACGAGCGAGAAGGGAGGGAATTATTGTTCGTTGGAGTGTTAGACTGTATGGTGATAAAGTTCCAGGACGCGTAATGAGAACGGAGTCGGAAAGTGGAATGATTTCTTCAATTATACGAAGAAAAGTGGTCACGACGTGGCGGATAAGTATAATTTAATAATGGAGCGAAGTTACGTGTAATAGTTCTTAATGTAACTCAAATTATACGTTATGCATTTTAATTTAAAATAATTGAACTTCAATCTTCAGTCGGTAATGTCATTGAAACTAGAACCGCTAGTTGTATTCGTTGCATTGTAGGTACAGCCCGGTCTCTCGCATCCTATACGAAGATCATCGTTTTCGAATTTTTCTACGGTACTTACGTCTGCATAAAGATAATACGTGCGCTCCACCCGAATATTTTTGTTCCGGCGGATAGAAATTTAGAGGGTTTTATTTCAGCAGACGGTCGATGATTAAGCGCTCTATACCATACTGTTGTATGTCTGTATGGTAAACGGGGTAAAATCGAACTGACGATGACGACCTGGTATATTGAAGAGATGGCACGACGCGACACAATCTTCACCGATATCTAATTTTTTTTTCTTACTAGTATTATAACCTGGGTAAATTAGCTTATGATACGGTGAACGCGTTATTTCCTAGCCCGCTCTAATGATAGAGTATTAAGCCCGTGCCGTGAGTCGATTAAGTCCTCTCGACGACGATTTGTTGTCTTGCCACATTATATACATATTTTCCTTTTTAACGTAGCCAATATCTCGTCGTCTATTCGGCATTCTATTAGGCACGATATAGTATACGTATTTGAGTCGCGTCACATATTACTCGTAATTTCGTTTGCAATCCTCGCTCTATTCGTTTGCTGGTTAGAGGTAAAACCTTGTATGCGTGTGTTCGGCTTTAAATTAGGTACTACAAGGGTGTGGTGGAGGGGACCTGAAAATTTGGTTATTTGTAATGAATCATAGCAAATCTTCTAGTTTTCTTTTGTGAGTCGTCACATTTTGATCTGAACAGAAAATGCAACATGGATTCAACAGATAAATGTTGTCTCTCAGAGTAGCTGAGCAATGAATCTCGTGTCCCCTCGATGTTGAAAAATAGAACTATTCCTCAGGTGCACTCAATATCTGTCAGATAATCTGAATATCATGAGAGCTTTTTCAAGTTGATGTCGAGAAACGAGAACTATGCAGTGTTGTGGTGAGATGCAAATTGTGATGATGAATGTACACCAGATAAACGATTTTTCTGCTCCCTTTTAATCTCCTAAATATTCTCCAGAAAGCTGCCGTCAAAGTCGAGGTTCTTATAGGATTCTCGAAATTCCCACCACTCGTATATTTTATAAGGTGTGATTTAATTTCACGCCAGAATAGGTGACAATAACAGTCGAATAAATGCGAAATATCTGAAAATGCAGTACACGCCAACGAAAATTATCGCACGCTAGAATGAAATATGAGCAGCTAAAAACGTAATCAGCATCTAGAAAAACGCTGTGTACGCCAAGTAAATAAAACGCACATCTTGTATAGTACTTTAAATATAATAATCCGAAGAACCGAAATGACAATGAAATATTGAAAAAAATTATGTGAGAAATGAATATTACTGAATTATAAGGGCTTTCTTAGCTCTAGAAGGACGGGCCCTCTTGCGCTTCTGGCCAAGAGGTATGTTCTTGGCTTCAGGAGGATCTGCTGTTAACTTCAATAGAATAAGCATCCCCAGAACATCTTCAAGTAATACGGACATGAACTGGTGCTTTCTTCTTTATTGGAAGACGAAATCTTTATGAGCCACAGTCCATACTGCCATTTTTTAAATTCTTCGAAAGAACTCCAGACCCCTGCTTTTCGTTTGGCAGTTTTAAGCATACGTGCTGTAATAGACGTTGCCTTACTTGTTGAGGATGTGTAGAAAATTGAATTGCCATGTTCATCTATGCTTTGTAAAACTGGTCTATTTTTAATAGCCCATTGATAAGCTGACGTCCACTCTGACAAACTTAATTGTTGTGTCTTCGTAAAAATGAAGCTGTTTGTACCCTGTGGGACACATTTCTCAGACCATTTCCGTACAAGGTCCAATACCGCATTTAAGAACTGGCCAACAGGAAGCCTTTCGCGAAGTGTAAATTCACGCTTGATTACCGCATTCGTAGATTCAATGCCGTTGTTCGTTGAGGGGAATCCAACGGCTGCTCCTTCATACCAGGCTGAATTCTTTGCGATCCATTGCGCACAAAAGTACTCGATGAAGTCATCAATACGGCTATCCTCTCGTTCCCTCCACCTCTGCACAAACAATTTTTTTCTTTCTGGAGTAAAATTACGTATAATGGGGATTTACATCTTGACGAACCTTTGCGAGGAAATATTAACCATATTCTTTTCGAATGCAAATAATTAGGAGCTATCAGACTAATTTTACATTCACAAATTTTGATTCTCAACATTCCCACACCTGTCACAGCTACCAATCTTTTATCTGTTAAAAACTTCGCAATATTTCCTCACCTTGCAAAATTTATTTCTCACCTCTCTCCAGCAAACATTTAAAGTATTCGTAGTAATTCTATATTCATTTTTTCGTGAATACGGTATAAGTCGAGGCAAGGCCTAGTAGCCACCCTCTACTCTAACCTCCCTTTTTTTCCCTCTTTTTTTCTTTTACGTTTTGTTATCATATCATTAAAAAAAAAATTTTCCTGTTTTTTTTTTTTTTTTTTTTTTTCTTTTAGTGATTACTATTATTTTTATTTTTATCACCTTCTCTTCCTATGTTTTATTACCAGAGACCGGATTTCTCGGCAAAATGCCGGAAAAGTAAAAAATAAATGCCGAAATCGTCGTTTTTACTGAATTTTAGAAGGAAAATGTATAATTTCTAGCATTAAATGACTCAAAAAATGCAAAAAAATGGTACTTTTTTCGTTATTGCCGAATAATGCCGGAAACTGAATTTTTAGTGCCGAAAACCTCCATCAAAAATGCCGAAAAATCCGGTCTTTGTTTATTACTATTATTTTCAGTATTACCTTCATTTTGTATTATTTTGTTAAACGTGGTTGGAAATAATAAAAAAAAAAAAAATGCTAAGAAACTTAGCTTTGGCGGCACCTTTTCTGCAGAATATGTAGAAGATTAATTGAGAAAGTATAATTTTTGTTTTTAGATATGTGTTGTATATTTGTCCTTAGAATTTCACTCTTACCACGCGGAAGGATTTGCGGAAATTTCCTGAAAATGTCGGCCGCCCGACCGGCGAGCAACATACCCTGACCTAATTATAGGACATACGCGTAAATCGAGAGTCTCCCTTCTATCATTAGGATATTTCCAAGTATTCCTCGTACCATTTGTAGCTCAGTAGTCGAAAATATCTTCCAAGTCCCAATCTTAACATATGTAGCGCGTATGTCACAATTTTTCCAAGTTTCAATCCTAAGATGATACAGGGTACGCCAAAATGATCTAAATAATTGAGGACTAAATTCGTTCTAGCGCAAAAACGCGACTAATCTACGAACTTTGTGTCTCAATTTTATCATTAATTTACGCCCCTATCCAACTTTCTACGACTTTTGTGAGCCGAGTTGTGAACCAAAATGTGCCAAAAATTGACCAATTTCCTATGATTTCCGAAATAGGAGATTGAAAATTCCACTTTCAAGCTTCATAGGGTTATTCGGGTATTTTTTTCGGAATAAACGTTTAATTTCACTTTCAAATCAATCACGATAATTATGGAATAAAATCGATATGTTTTTGTAATTTACGGTTATCCATAATTGAGAAAGATACTCAAAAGAGTAAAGGAAAAAATACAAAAATCGCAATAAATGTTAACATATCGAGTGCTTTTGCTTAAACAGCCATCCCCAGGAATAAATATAAGGATTCTTCGGTTTTTGTATTTGTTCCTTTACTCTTGTGAGTATCTCTCTTAATTACGCTATGGAAGTTTGAACGATTTTTAATTTTTGATAGTTTTGACACATTGGTCAATTTTTGGCACATTTTGGTCCATAACTCAGCTCAGAAAACGGAAAATTGGACAGTGGTGCAAATTGGAGATAAAATTGAGATTAAAATTTCGTAGATTTGAATATAAAGATGAATTAAATTGGGTGCAGACCCTCAGGCGTTCGCCTCGCACACAAGAGGTCCCATGTTTAAACCTTAATCGAGAGGAACAGAAATTAAAAACCCAGTGTCGCGTCGCCCCAACATCGACGTCAAATCAACCGACTACTTAAATTCCAAATTGGATCCACATTTTGTTGAAATCGACTCACGTTGGGGCGTCCATAAACTAGGTGAGGCGATTTTTACAATTTTCTGACTCCCGTGAGACTCGGCTTGACCCCCTCCTTCCTGCATCTCAAGTGAGATTTTTCAAAATTTTTTTTTGTTGTGGTTATTGTGTTACATTAGAAAAAATAATATGTAATAATTAGCTTGATTTTATTAATTTTATTTGAGACTATAAAAAAAAGTACGTGCAATTTTGCGAGACCTCCCACCTCCTCTTTACGTTAGATTTGGTAAGATTCGGCTGGATCCCTCCCCTCCTAAATGCCTGTAATTTATGGACGAGGGATCTACAAAATGTTGCCTTCATTAATTTATCCTTAATTTATTATCCACTTGAACTCGACTGCTCTGTATCTTAGGTCGATTTGTAGTTCTCCAGTAATGTACGCTGGTCGACTTTAAAGCGACTTCAAATCGACGCCAATATGAAATCGATTTCGAGTCGACTTCTGCTGCTCTCGTGCGTCGGTTTTAAGTTGATTTGTGGTTCTCCGGTAATGTACGTTGGTCGACCTCAAATCGGCGTTGATTTCAAATCGACTCCCACAAGTTCTTGTTATCGACTTGAAATTGACTGCTCTATTGCGTCTCTTCTAGTCATCGGGGAATGTATGCGGGTCGATTTCAAATCAACGTCAATCTGGACCACTTCAAGGTGTTCTGTATTATGTTTGGTGAGTTCGTTACTCGCAGAGAGGTTGCGTAGTCACTGGGAATCTTGATTACACTTGCGATTAGTGCAGCGATGGTCGAATCAACGCAGTGCAATGTCGATACTGAATACCGAGAGTCAAATCAATTTCAAAGTCGAAGATGAGTTGACGATGAAAAGACCTGGTCGATTTTGAGTCGACTTATTAGAGATCGGTTTATAATATTCTGCGCCGTCTTCCGATTCCTAGCCTCCATTCTCCTCGGTTGTTCCACACATTGTGAGGTAAACCGCATCCTTCCATTTCGATCCAACTTTTCCGTGGTCTTCCTCTTCTTCGTCGTCTTGTAGGGGTCCAATTAGGTATCTTTTTTGGCAACCGACCATTCTCCATCCTTTTACAGGTGACCGTACCATACCAACTGTTTTGCAAGTCAACTTTTGGTCGAAATAGCGAGTCGATTTGGAGTCGATACTTATTAGTAATATGTTGGAAGAAGACTTCGGAAAAAACCATCTTTCTGCTGATGCACACAAAGATGAATTACCTTCCCACAATTCTATGTTCGATCCGTTTCGGATTTTATATTCTTTGGGCTTCATGGTTCATCATATTCAAAAATTTGTGAATATTTTCAGCTTCTTGATAGCTAGTTCTACTTTCTATAAGCTCTGTGATTCGTAATGCCAAAACTTACCTACATTTAAACTTTAGCCCAGATGAATTAAGATGAAAAGAATGCATTATAATGCAAACGTATGCCCGTGCACAAGAAGAGCGATTCAAAAAAATGTCGACCTTTCAGCGATTATAGCTGGAATTTAGGGACTAAATTCCCTTCTTCACGCTTTTCTCCTCCTACAGGTATTCCTTTCAAAGTGTTTGCCTCTAATTCTAGAGAGCGAAAGCTTGCTTCCTTTTCCTTTTGAATTCTGACCGTACAAGATGATTCCTGGAGCTTGAGAAAATTTCCACATCTTTCAGCTTCAAATTCTGATGAAAACCCAACACAAGCTATAAGAGAATCCCAGTAATTTCAAACTTTTGCTTCCCGAAGTACATAAGATTATGAGAAAATGGAAAAACCTCTCGGTAAAATTTTTATCTCATCACTGTATTTTTGAAGCAGTGATGTGGGCCGTCCTCTTATCATTATCTGGTACACTTACTGTGTCCCTACAATTCGTCACGAGATAGCTTCAATCGCCATCTTACATACAGAGCGATCCATAATTTATCGCACAAAATTCAACGTCAGAACCATTAATAGAAAGACATTTACTGTGTTCCTTCTTTTTTTTTTTTACCTTTCCGATTTCTGATTATATGTATCAATAATTTCATACTCAAAATTAACGAATACGTTTGGAGAGGTGAACGGACGATCTACGTTCGATACGTAGGCTCTAGCAGTTCTATTAATCGGTACCTGTCAATTTTCAAACTCGATTCGCTTTCAATCCTAATCAATAATAAACTATACAATGTACTTCTCCGTTTACACTTTTTTTTTTTTTTCTTTCTTTCTTTACATCTCAAGAGTTTACATTATAAGTTTTGTACTTCTTGTAACGCGCTCATATTTGTATATTATTATTGTATAGGCTTATACAATACGACATGTGAGAACAACCTAATATACCATACGTAAAAACGCAATTCATGCCCTATTTTATGAGTTACCTACTAGTGTATAAGCCTATTTGAGAACATGTAATATTCTTTAATTTGTTATAATATGCGTCAGCGTCAACATTTCCACATATATTGTAGTTATATGGAGGCATACTTCGAAATCTGAAATCTTCTTTGTCTTTTATATTGTGAATAGGATCCGTCGTTTATATATTTACGGTAAATTTGCTTTTTTGCCAATGTTCATAAGGCAGACCGATCATTTTTTATTGGCTCTATCGGCGTAACGAATGCAACCAATGCGGCTAATCCGTACCTTCGTGCAGAAACACCGGGAGCAACAAATTATACAACGATTTTTTCATTTTCGTATTTAAAAGAAACACGATCGAAAAATATTTGTAATTCTCGCCGACCAAAACGCATTCAAATCGTCTGTCATAAGATTTCTCTATCTAATGTATTATCCTGAGGCTATCCCTTGCTATGGTCCAATTTAGCTTCAAACTTTTTGCTGAAGCAGTTGATACTTTCCTTGCTTGTGAATGCTCATGTATCATCTGCCAGGATTCTCAGCTTCACAGCAAACACATTGAAAGGATTGCCTGTGAGAAAGAGTAAAGCGTCAAGGGCCCGCTATTCCCGCTAATGGCTGAAAAGTCGGCATTTTTCGAGCCGCTCTTCTTAGTCATGGGCATACATTTGCGTTGTGTACCTTTATTATCGCATTTTCTTAATTCATCTAGGCTAAATTTTGAATGCAGGTGAGTTCTGGAATTCTGAAACAGAACTAGCTCTTGGGAACTGAAAAAAATTTTAAAATCTATGTACAATTTTTTGACTTTATAAGTTTATAATGTGCCTTGAAGCCCATAGTTCTCATTTTTTTTCTTTTCATGAAATTGACGGGCATCGCAACTACACTTAGAATTATGGGCTCAGAGTGGGCGAATAAAGACAATAAGGATGAACAGGAATTAGATCGTGTAGTAGAAATAGGTGGATCGGAGGTAGTTCATCCTGCTAATTATTTTTTTATGATTGTTTAAAGAGTTTCTGGTGTGGGGAAAGACACTATGGTGACTCGGATGTTTTGGGGAGCTGGGCAAGAGAGGAAGTGTTGCTAGGTGTATCATCAGCATTGCAGTGTATAGGCATGACCCGGATGAGAGTGGGTGAGACGGCTATCCTATTCTGAAACGGGCTAGGATGACTTCTTCGCGTCAAGAAAGACAAGGAACTGGAGTTTCTCTACTAGATTGGAGCTTCGTAGAGCATAAGAAGGTCTAGAAATCATGATAGAATGGGAGGATAAGGGAGTAGAGATAGAATTTGATATCATATGAGGGGGAGAGATCAATTATGGAAGGTGAACTCGATGACTGCTTTACGGCCAGGTGTATTGCGTCATGCTCGTCAAGGTCGATGTGTCCCACGATATCCACGGGGAAGAGATGAAGGATGAGAAAGAACTTGAAGAATATATAATGATGGAGATTCCTTGGACGATGGAATCGGTAAAAAGAGGGTGGTTAGCAAGTACGGATAAGAGAAAATGAGATAGTATAAGGAATTTGTGGGATGAAGAGGGAAAGATACAGCGGTGAGTTTGGCGGTGGTTGTATGGAAGCGGAGTTTCTCTTACGGAAAGATGATCCTCCTCCTGAATGGAGACTACGTATCCGATTTGGACACTTCCACGTAGCAGAGAAGTGATTTTGTTTGTGTGTTGTTGGTGGATAAAGTTAGGGAACGTACCCAAATTACGTGACCATTTTAGGGGGGAGGAGGTTTGTCAAAATACTACGCAGGGTCACTGTAAGGGGGAGGGGTTTCAAAGTTTGGTCACGTGGTCTAATTGTCTGGAAAATTTAGCGCTGTAAAATTAAATTTCTTTAAAATCTTGTAATAAGAAAAGGCATTTTTCCTAAATAGAGCCTTTAAAATCCTGTAGACATGTCTGAAATTGACTTTTTCAACTCTCAACCAACATCTCGCGAATAAAAATTTTCTTTTTGAAAGGTGCGTCATAGTATGATGGTGATTTAAAATTATATAGGGCAAGACGTTGGAAAAAAGAAAAACACTACGTGAAAATTAATTGGGAGGGGGTTCCAATATAACGTATACTACGGATAGTCACGACGGGGGTAAAAAGTCAGTAAAAATAAGTCGTGTAGTTTGGGTACGTTCCCTTAGTTGTTTCGGGAATCGTACTGCGAGGATAGGGGTGAACCAAGAGATGTTAGATGAAAAAATAGGAAGTAACGGCCTACGTTTGAGGTGGGTGTGTAGATGGGACTGAAGTAACAGAAGGGATGATTTACGAGAGCTGAGAGCATTTATAAAGATGGGAAGATTTGTGTATTTGGGGTTCTCGGAGGCGCAGTCTTGCTTACATATCATGTTTTATGGTAGAAACTTCTTTTTCAGAATTTTTCTTCATTAAGAAGAAGTATGAGAGGCGATGGACTATGATTTGACAAGCCATCTGCTTTTGGAAGGAAGTGTAGTCGCCTCTTATCGTTAAACTAGTGAAAGTGTGCTTACAGATAATCGAAGAAAATTGTTACCAAAAAAAAACGAAGTGTACAATTTTACTTTACATTTTGGCTTTCAAGAGTACTTTAGCAAGATAGCACAGTGAGAAAGACCTCCGAATACATAGGAAAGTACACGAATGAAGACGTTCAGCAGTTATGATGTGAAAGTGGGTATCCATCACAACCTGTCCATGGAGAAAAGAATAAGAAACAATCAGACGGAGGAAAAGGACAAGGGAAGATCGAGCGGAGTGTACGAGTTTAGTCGCAAATAAAGAGAAGGCATTTATGTTTACATCAACATCAGGAGAAAGAGGCTAAAAATATTAAGGGAGAAAGAAAATTGGTAGTCTTGGCAAACACTGCAATGAAAAACCGCACCAAATGGTGAAAGGATATTCGAAGTCATACAGGTAGAAAATCGCGTCAAGAGAAAAAGAACTCTTGGAATAGGTGGAGATTGCAAAGGTAAAGAAGAGAAAAGCTAGCCTCTTGAACGATATAACCACGTTTGACAGTGAAAGGTTGTTCAGCCTAGTGATTGGACAAAAAAGGAAGAACAGAACGGAGCAATAGGTTGACAGGTACCCTATAGAAACGTAACAGCCTATAAAAACTAATATTTAAAGCCTGGTTCCCCAGTAGCAATACAACTGATGATAGAGTAACACCTGAGAGTTATCTTGTAAAGCTAACTGATGAAGTAGAATTGTACACTTGAAGTCTTTCTAATTTTCAGTGCTCTGCTTACACCCCATCACACTCGAGTGTAATAATATGGAGGAACCTTCCGATTCCTGAATCAATTGGAGTTTTAGGTCGTTGAATAAGATATCTAGCTTAGCTCTACTACCCGTCCAGATATCGTCCATTCATATCTGTGCTAAGTAAAAACTTTGGAAATGAGGGCGCTGTTTTTAAAAAAGTAATTTTCGAATCTATCTTTGAAAACTTCCGCCACAAGAGAGGACAGAAGGTTGCCCACAGGTAAAACATCCGAGAATTAGTAAGTGGTTCCACAAAAATAGCATGGTTCTTAGACAAGTTAGAAGATACAGAGATGGAATTCACAAATGGTATCTTCGTCAGTGAAAGATTGGATTATTTTTTTGTGTTCAGAATAAGAATTTGAATGAATGATTTTCAAACCTTCTGAATTGGATGACACGTGTATTCCTTTGCATATTACATCAGATGATCCGTGAAGCCGCCAGCGTATGGATCTTAGCAACGTTTTGTGTTCAAAGAATAAGGACTTACCTGTAACATAAGAATTTTTAAAATATTAGCAACATGGCGAGTTTGGTGGGGAAGAATAAAGTAAAGTTCTATTTAATTTGTCAGGCTCCGGGAGCCTTTTGATTTTTTGAAAGAAGCTATTGAATAATATGAAAACACTTTGCAACCCAAGTTTACTCCTTGGAATCGCTCTTCTTCGAATTAGGAGGGGGTCCCGATGAGGTGACCAAATTTTTCGCTTGTATTCTCATCTACTAACTACCCCCCTCCTGATATAATTCCCGCACGTATAAAATCGTTGTCTTTCGTTGAATTGCATATTATTTTGTGAATCTCTGAACCAGACGATTAATTTTAGAGCTTTATCTCCAGAAACAGGGAGTTCAGCTAAGGATATTCAAAGGAGTAAACACAATAAGTTTTGCAAAGCCCGCACACTCTCTCAATATGCCTGACCTTGACAGGAAAAATCGTTTTAATTCAAGTCCATTGTGACTTATCTTCCCTCTGTTCCACCTCTTATATATCACTAAATGGTCTGAAGTGATCTCAGTCCACCTTCATAATGACAGGTTCTTAAGTTACGACACTATGTCTTGCCAGGGCATGAAAGAAGAAGGCGAAGAGTGATAGAAGAAATTCATAGAATGAGCCATTGAATGCAGAAAAATAATTTTTCCATGAACAAAAATTAGATATTCTATGTACTCAGGTGAAAAAAGGTTTTGACGCTTTCCCCCGCCTCCTTTAACAATGCCTTGTCGGTATTATTTTGTTTCGAACGGGGAACAGATGAGAGTCTATTGCAGATTAATTTCTTTGTCTAGTACAGCCACAACCTTTCCAAAAGATCAAATTTCTGATGACGTTACATCATGAGTCATTGAGGGCAAAAATACTGGTATCATTTCCCAAAGAATGTAATGATTTCTGTAAGAAAAGTCTAGGGAACAGAGACGTACGACTTAAGATTTGATTTCAAAGTTGAGATCCTTATACTTGGATTGGCTGTGTGCTTTTAAATTGGTGGAACAAAATTTGGACCTAGTTATGGCCCACGGTGAACAATATTGTGTATATTCTCGTCCATCTCAAAGGCTATAAGGTAAACATTTCTCTTGTTTCCCATACAAAATACAAACAAATCAATATATTTCTTCACGTTCTCGCCGGTTTTCTTCCCTACGGATACAACTTTCCTCCAGCATCTCCGTTTTAATTTTGATATTCGTATTTTCAAATTGAATTACGAATAATACTTTATTTACGATCAGTGTGACGTTGCGGTCAGACCGAATTTTCGGTTATCAGTTTAAAAGTCAATGTCGTGACTTGTCGAGACAGTACATTAAATCTTGTCTGATTGTACCTAATCTGAAGAATTATGCTTAGAACACGTTCTCTACCTAAAGCATATCGTATTCGGACTAATAGTAATAGTCTATTAGTCCGTACCTGTACGCTGCGTACGTATAAAATAATACTATAGCCTACATTAGATTAAATATAGTAAGAATTTTGGCTGTTGTATGTCGCCCCATCGACAAGTATAGTGTCCATAAGCGTATCAATTCTTCTATTCTATTTTTGCCTGATTTAATCGAAAACAGAAGACGTCAACAATCAAAGATACTTTTACATTTCCCTTATCTTCTCGTACTTCATGGCCAGCTGAGGTCGATGCTATTCCTAAGGCAACTTTGTCGATGTAATAACATTATTACCGCCTTATAGAGTTTTCACCTTATCCATAATTTTTATTGCGCGGAAGTGTAATAAATACAGAACTTTGAATATAAACATATCCCCGTCTCGCACAGCCTAGTCGCGAGTTCTCGGGTGTCTCTTATTAATTATTACGAGTGTCATCGCAGACGACGAATAGTCCACATTTTTAATGGCAATCGTATTTAGAAGCTCTTAACACTTAATGTTGGTATTCGATTTAAAAACGTTCGACTGATTACGCGCCTACAAATGTAGGTAAGTTAAATACTGCACTCTTGAACGAATACGTGGAGTATGAGGTTCAAAAATAAAACTCAGATTTTTTTTTGACCTTATTAAATTAGCTTATCCGCGGAGGAGAAAGAAAAAGCGACGACTGGATGATTATACGAGCAGGAAAACGTGTTTTGTTCATTCGATCGAGAGAACCGTAAATCTTTTACTCACACATCACGCGTTATGACTCCGAAAAGCATTTCTTTTTTTTTTTCGTTTGAAATCGTACCCCATGCGTTTTAGAAAAATTATGCAGTGTCCTATCACGTATATTTACTTTGTTTGTGGGCCTTTGAATCACTGCAATAATTCCGTGTTTAGCTCTAGAATTTGTAGTTTCATTTGCCGTGTTCACGTCTTGAAAAGGTATTTATACGCAATTTTCCCAGAAGGTTTTAGGATCTTGAAAGTTTCGCCCAAATCGAGACGACCTAGGGTGGAGGGGAGAAAAGTTACTAAAAAAATGTTGAGGGGATAGCTAACTTTGCAATGGCAGCGGGGAACCCACAAGCTTCGTGACCTTGTTGACCTTGTTGGAAACAGCTTGTCTTACTCTTTTTTTCTTCATATTTGAAAAAAGGCGTTGAAAAAACACTCACGCAGTCGCGTGAGTAGTACACGACTTTTCAACCACAATGCAAAAATCATTGAGAGAGTCACTCTCTTTAAATTAAATACCAATGACCTGTCCATCATATCAAATATTTGTAGAATGAACAATAAAACTCAGTTTATAAATTCTATCACTATGACGTCACATCAACTGATAACAGAGTAAAAATACCTACAATCCAATAAGGAAACCTGAATTTTGTTTTAATTTAGGCTACGAGTCATCTAAAACCTACGAAACGTCTCCAGAAAACCTCTCCCCCTCCCCCTGCCCAAACTGCTACGAGACTGTAATAGTTGTTTCTGCGATCTGTGCAAATTGATATTTCGATAACTCCCAATATGATTAACCGTAATCACAGAATCGTATTAACTCAATTGGAAACGCGCTGAAAAATTACTATCAATTAATCGTCGAAAAAATTGTTGGTACTCATCTTCAGATTGAGACAATAACTTATCTAAGTCTCGAAAAAATCCATCCGGTAGTTTTGTAGGAGATCCGCGGAAAAAATTTCTGTCAGCGTAAAGATAGCCCTAAGTTATATAAAAAAAAACTGATTTTTTTCATGCTGAAAGTAATGTTGGGCACTTCCAATTCCTGGCATCTCTTAAAACTACCTCCAGCTGCTATTCCTCACGTGCACTCATAAATTGTATTCACGCTATCATCACCATTTTCTATGCAAACTGCATCCCAAGATTCTTCATCTGGGAATCCAGCTATACAAGGAGATCCCGAAAAACTAAGAAAATCGATGTCGACGTCAAAGAAGCGGAGGCTTTAGCCGTGTGAGAGTGAATATTGATATGCGTAGAAATCTGTATTATCTGTACTATTACTATAGCTTAGTACGTAATGAAATATTTATGTTACACTATACGAATCTTTTATTCAACTATTAGGTTGATATCTTCGAAAAATGATGAAGTCATCCTCAATTCCGGTTCTTGTGTTCCTCATGAGCAGTGCTCGGATTTTTTGGCGCTAAAAATGAAAAGTTTTGGCACTCAATATTGCATTTTCGGCATTATTCGGCATAAAAAAAAAATGAAAAAACATTTCTGTTTAGTACTTTTACAAATTTCGCCCATAATTATTCAATTTACAACCAAAATTACGTGATTCTGACCAAAATAAACCAATTCTGGAGATTAAACTCATCAATAAAAAATCTTAGCAATCTTTCAATCAAAATTTTTGATTTTTCAACTTTGGACTAAAAATAATATTAACAAAAAAAAAGGTTCAATTTCCTCTGAATATTAAACAAAATTCAGCTAATTTCGTCCAAAATTTTATAATTTTGAACAAAATCTAACAAAATAGTCATTTTCGGCCTTATTCGCCTTTAAAGCCCGTTTTCGTCATTTTGCGGCAAGATAAAATTTGTTTTGCAGGCTCCATTACCCCTAAAATGAACTTATATCTGATTTTCAAGCTTCCCGTCTTTAGTAAAATGATTCGACTAATGCGAAGGAATCCGGGATCTGCTCATTAGTATAGTTCGGTGATCGAAAAAATTTCAAATCTCTGGGTATTTTTCCAGAAATGATGACGTCACAAAAGTCGGATAACTTCAACTCCTCGGACGCAAACGACCTCGCGCTCATTCCAGTCAATCTCTTTACAAGTTCCCCTCCTGTTATGTACAGTAAACAGGTCGAAATTTTCAAAAACCCTCTGATTCCTCTTCCTATCATATAAATTTATACTACAGAAAGTTGTCAACATCTTTCCAAGTCCCGTAATTTGACCGAACTCGGGTTGATAACGTTATCAGAGTCGGACGCGCTCGCGCGTATTTCCTGAGAATGTACCCCAATAGAAAAGATGAGGGGGTTTTTGCAAGAAAAAAAAATTCAAATCCTCTCTCTTAGCATTATGAACGAAATGGTGCCAGAAGTTTTAATGAATGACAGTTGCAGGCGGCCGTAACACATTTGCGCAAATTCAGTAAAGATCGAGGGACAAAAAATGACACGTTGGCGCACAAACAGTCACAGGCGACAAAGACGGACAACACGTTTGCGCAAACCGAATATGAACGAATGATGTCACTGAAAAGGGAAATGAATGATGTGTACAAGATCAAAACTTCTCGACATCAACTTCGATCGCCTTTTTTTTGAGTTCGAGACTCTTGGGAGAAAGACGATCAGAAAGGCTGACTTTAGCCTCTACATGACTTGACCCCGCTTCAACTTTCTTTTTTTAGAATCTGTCAAGCTCCAATTTCGGCTGATTTTGACGACAAGTTCTGAATTGAGCCCCTGTTTTTTTTTCGGTTGACTTATTCGTGGGGTTTGAATTTTGTTTTGCGCGGAAATCGATCGTTTTACATTCTAACATTGTCTCAATCTCGGGTTCTAGACCGTACTCAACTCGAATTTCGACCGACTTTCGCTCTCGAGTTTTTGTAGAGTTGAAACTAGCGCTCTCTCTGATTCACTTTGATGTTGGGTTCGAAACTATTGGCCAACTTTGTACCCTGCTCAGCGAAAGAGACAAACGGAAAGGATGACTCGAGTCTCCTCATGACCATACCCTGCTCAGTCCTAAGCCTGATACAAGTGAGAAAGGAAATGAACGTTTCAGGATTTGCGCAATCGTGTTGTTTCCATTAGCGCAAACATGCCTTCTTCATTTGTGCGCAAACATGTTGTTTCTAAGTTGCTCGTGCGCAAACGTGTACTACCCTTGCAGAATCTACACAAGATGAAATTTCTTTATATCTCCTGTCGTAGAATCTTATCATAATATATATAAGTCGAGTACCGACATCAAAATCTTCTCATTAATCTTTCCTTCTACTGGAGGTCATCTAAAATTCTCTATCTCTTGCTCACTGGTAATTTTTTCAGGAAAATATCCATGCTAATAAAATGTTGGTCTGCTATCACGTGTATTGGAAGTTCGTCCTGGAAAAACTGCGTGTCCGAAAACCTATTCTAATTAAAGGATTTGCGAAAAGTTTTGGTTTATGTACTGGTTGAGGACGAACAACGGGGTGATTTAGAAAATTTTTTAGTGTAGAGCAAAGGAGAGAGGTGGACGACTCAGTTAAGACACTTGAAATTCCTAGCCCAGCCGTGTATAGAGGTATCGGGCTTGAGAAATCTTGACTCAAGGGCAGAGGGGAAGTTAGTTCTTGTTGAAAAAGGAGCACTGTCAGCATTTTTGGTAATTCTTGTGAATTTGCGTTAGATTTATTAGCTAACATAACCATTAAAAAGTTTGCACCGATTCAATTGGTCCTGATATGATGGCAATATGAGTAATCCCAACTTCTTTTGAAATTCTGCCTGCATCCAACCGAGTAGGAAGCTCTAGCGTTTGGACGAGATTGCTTAATCGTTTGCATTCATATTACTCCTTTGCGGAAGAAATTTACAGCAGAGCAGAGAAAGTTCAGTGTATAGATTAGATACATTCATCGGAAGAATGAAGTGAAAGAACAAATTTTTAAAATTAATTCCATAGAATTATGATATGTTTGTCGCCACGATTGAAGTGCACATATGAATAATACGTACAGTAAAAATTGATCATTTAATAGTACCTATATAGGTGCTAAGAAATTCAACAATCAGAGCCAGACCTAATTGAGATATCAATTTACCAACAGATGCTTGTCATGAATCATTGAAAGAATTAGCACTGTAACATCGAACGGTGTGAGAATGAGAGTTTATTGTTTGGAAAAATCATTTATAATATTAAAAAGAATAATAACGATACCGTATGACAGTTACATTTTTATTCGAGCACCTATTATTATATTCTTTCCTGTGCCTCTCTAATCATCGCTATAATAGTGTCACATCGTACGAATGTGTATGAGTGCGATCTAATCGGTGTGAATATGAGACGTTTGTGTACGTGTGAAAAGGAATCAGAATAATCAGAATAAGCAATGTACGAAATGCAATTGCAATCATTCATATGGCATTGAGATACATTGCTGCGAATACCTAACTGAATTGTGATGTGTGCTAAAACTTGATGTAAATCTTTTCGAAGTCTACTTTATTTTGAAACTTCCTCGCGTTTTTTTTTTTTTTTTCAAGGGCCCTATTTTTCCATCCTTTCCTCAACCTTCATCCCTGACATCTATCTCAATCTCACTGAAATTCCTTGAACAGCCAACTTTTCATACCAACAACTCACCAACAATCTTCAGAATTTCCCTACCACCTTCTCTGCACACGGGCGACTGGATGTGTAGTCCCCATTCAGTGTAGCCCCTAATTCTGCTTCAAATTCACCACCGAACTTACCGTTACATCTTTCCCTTCTCAGCCGCTTCTCTTGTCCCCACAATACTATCTGATTCTTCCTCATTCTTGCGCATTCGCCAAGTTCTTCCTCATCCTCCATCTCTTTTCAATAGACACCGGGACAAACGGACCTTGAGGAGCATCTTTGACAACGCTGGCTCATTACTCACGAGCAATTGAGCAGTGCTTCGCGTTAATCGTGCGATAGAGTTTTAATTGGGGGCGGTTGAAAGAAATAAAGGACCGGAAATACTGTTGAAGTAATATGCGTTATATCTACTCAATATTTGGATTCGGGCGTGTTCAAAAATCCGCGCATCATAACTCGAAGTAGAATGCGTTCGAACTTGAGTGAAATACGAACTCATGGTACAATCGATATCTCTATAGAATACAAACTACATTGGACTAGACAAGAACTACTGAACGTATATACAAGTATACCTGTACTATTCTCCATAGATTGGGAATATTAATAGTAAACTCGCGTAGTTATTCAGCGTTACGGGTTTGTTCTATTGAAAATTTGTTATACTATCTAAATTCTAGAGCACATATGTTGAAAATAATTTTACGCTTTAGCGTCGTTTTATTATTGTTCGCTAGATATAACGCTACTTTACTGTATCAATTATGAAGCAGCAAAGCCGCGATATTGCTGATTCATCTCCTCACAATAAAGTATTTCTAATAGATTTTAAATAACCTGAACATTTGTAGATTGAATTACGTTTATCGAATGCTTCGTATTAATTTTTATTACTTTTCCCCAGTCTTTTTTTTTTCTCTCTTACCTATCTTTCCCTCTTTGGTAAAATCTATCGAGATATTTTTTTCCTTCTTTTTTTTTTTTTTTTTTATATATAAGTACAGTGCAGGAAGACATGGATGGTTCTAGTCAACTACACTGTCGTCTAGAAAACATTTTCCGAGACGGTCTTGTAAACGAATGCACGAGGAAAATTTCTTATGGCTCACCCGTCATCCGCTTGTTGGACAAAGATGAATGATGATTGGCGTGTTTTGACACGCTTATAATTTATTAAAATACATTTTGAACGTTTGTCATCCGGTAAATAGACGTAATGTTTTTATACTACCTATCTGTTTTTTAATCGAATTTTAATTGAAAATTTCATCTACCATATAGCATATCTAATGAAATATAATGTGCGATATCAAGCCACTCGTAATTTCGTTAACTGACTTCAAATGTGGAGGAAAGAAAGAAAGGAAAAAAAAACTATGAGACTGGCATTATTTTCATAATTTTCCTCATTTTTTACTTTATTGGATTACTTACGAATAGAAGCGCACAATAGGTTTTGTACGCTTCTATTCTTCAGCTAAAAAATGTATGTAGGTACTACACTATTTTTTTAATGCGAAAAATTATGAAGATATTGACTTGCGACGCGGCGTTTTTCATGATTCAACCGAATAATTTTTGTGAAAGAAAAAGCAAAATCTATTCTCTCTTGGAGGAAGAAAAAAAAAATGAAGAAGAATCTCGCGCGAGGTTCTCGAACTAAGAAAATTGGTTTGCGGAGGAAACAGAAAGCGTTTTGTGAATGCGACTTATTTCTTGATTTTCTGTAAAATTATTACCGAGTTCCCAAATCAATGAGGCTGCTTGTCGACAATACAGTGAGACTTTGGCGGGAGGTAATGAGTAAAGAACCTTGGTGACGAGAATCCAGGAAGGATTTCGATATGGCAAAAAAGAGTAAAGAACAAATGAAGCTTTTTGACATGTTTCATGTCTTTACTGAGGCTCTATCAAAATTTTAAATTCTGCGAGGGCCCTCCTTCACCCTCCGTAGCCCGTCGGTGACTCAAAAAGCTGCGAATACACCCCGCTTACTTCAAGGATATGGAAAAATTTCGATCTTTAGCCTTACGAAGCCTATAATGTACAGTAATCCGCCCCCAAAAGCTCGTTAGCTTCACATACAGTATGCTAGATATTATATACTAGGGCTTTTACTAACTAGGCTGCTATAGTAGAGTCTAATATAATGAAAGCCATGTTAAGCTAACTTTTTAGCTTTTGGGGGCTGGTGTAAGTATAGTAGCTTTTATTACTGAGCCTTCATTGTACTAGGCCTAATATACATTATACTAGACTTATACTTTGACCTTTCCTTATATTCCGACTTTTTACTATAGGCTTATACTAGACAAACATACATACAGTATACTAGACTTGAAGTAGCCTAAGAAGGACGAACTAGTTAGTCTGACCTACAATACACTAGACTTATACTAGGCTATGAAGGGGGCAATGGAAGGAAAAATTTTCAGCACCCGATAACTTGACAACATATATTTATTGGGCTTTGCCAGATTTTTTTAAGCGAGCTCTTAGCAACGTGAATGGCTATTTAGCTTGGTGTATTATGATTGTATAGTTACAAGAGCAACGATAAACTGGTATCCTTGGACCTGACAAATATGTTTGGTACCATACAAAAGTAGGAACTTCTCATCCTGCCCCAAAACAAGAGATACTATGGGAACTCTAAAAAATAAAAGGTGAAGAACTCAGCTTTCAAACAAACTTTTTTTTTTCTTATTTAGCTTCTGTATACACAGGTTGCTTTGACAAGATTGCCACAACTGGAATTGGACGTCGAATTAGACCCGTCTTACTCTATAAAGAATGATGAAGCACGCTTGAGACTGTCATCATCGACTTCTACGATCCTTCAATTAAACATTATAAACAAATTTCTTTGCGTGAAATGACCTCACGCATGAAAGTCAGTTTTACTATAATACTATCTATCTGTTCCATGTAGCATTTTGTAATTGAAGTCTGACCTCCATTTTTTGATCCCTCAACACGCGTTCCATGTTATTGAAGGCACTCCGCGCCATACCTACTCTTGTGTTCATTTCTTGGTCATCCCTGCCGTCGCTTGAAATGAGCTTTCCCAGGTATCAGTATACTTGTACTTCTTCTAGATGAGTGCCACCGACCGAGTGAACTTTTGTCTTTATTGCGTTGATCTTCATGCCATATTTCTCGCTTTCCAGTTCTAGTTTGTATACCATCCTTTGGAGTTGTTGAGGTGTCTTGGCGATCATGACCTTATCATCTGCATAGCTGATATTGCTTATCTTTTCACCATTGACCCTGAAGCCGGCGTTCTCAATGGTACAATGCAATGTTTCGATATTTTGTCTATATAGGGGTTGAAGAGCCATGGCAATAGGGGGCATCCCTGTCGCACGCCCTTTTTGCCAGACAGGTGTTTTCGGACGTATTTGAGCTGGTTATTAATGTAGTATTTTGCTGCCAGTACAGGTGTTTCATGATCTGGATATCTTCTCTATCAACAGTACTTCTTCTTAGGGCATCTATTAGCTTCTTGTGTTGCACCTGGTCGAACGCCTTCTCATAGTCGATGTAGCAGACATATATGCTTCTGCTCACAACCAGCGCTCGTTGCACTAACATTTTGAACAGGTTCCTTTGTGAGCCATAAACCCAAATTGTGTCCTACTCATGTGTTTGTTGATTTTCCTTTCAATCTTGCGGTTGATGATTGCGAGCAGTAGCTTCAACGTGTGACTCATCAAGCTAATTGTCCTGAACTCTGTTAATTTTCGCGCATTTCTTTTCTTTGGTATGGGTACAAACGATGACAGCTGAAAGTCTTCAAGCATCTCCCCTGTCTGGTACATTTTATTGAGCATCTGGAGTAATTTCTCCTTACTTTTTTGAGATAGACATTTCAGTATCTCCATTGGAATTCTGTCTGGGTCTACAGCTTTGTTTCTCTTTGCTATCTTAAGTGCAGACTCTGACTCAGACATGGTGATTGCTGGTGCATTATTTGCCGAGTCCATAACCGGAGGGGCGGCTGATCTCGTAATATCCTCATATAGTTTCTTAACGTACTCTAGCCATGCTCTTTCCACTTCTTCCTGACTGCATAACAGCTTACCACTGTCGTCAATCATCATTATTTTTGTCCGTCTTTTCTTCTGCTGCTTCATTAGCCGCTTGATTTCCTGATGTACCTTCTTTGGTCTTGCCTTTTTCTTGTAGTTTTTCAATATTCTGACGCCGTTCTTCATACCATGCTATTCTTGCTTGTTTACATCTTCTATTAATTCCTTTGTTCAGTCTCTTGTAGTCGCTGCTGCTTCTGTCCTTGATCTGTCTTCTTTTATCTGTTAGGCGCACAATTTCGCTAGTCATCCAGGTTTGTTTTTTAACTGACTTAGTCCCTTTCTCCAGGGTTTCGTCGGCTGTATTTAGTATCGCTGTCTTCCACTTTTGCCACGTACTCTCCACATTTTCTGCTCCCTCGATTTGATCAGTTTTTCCTGCAGCTTTTTGCTAAAATTGTCCGCATGCCTTCTATTTTTCGAAGGCGTTATGTTAATCCTCTTCCTGCTGTTCTTAGAGAAATCAAAAACAAGTCGGTCCCGTGGACTTTTTTTATTCGAACTACCCGTCTTGAAGAAATCATTCTCAGAATCGGTGTTTCACCCATTTTTTTCTTTTCTTAGATCTATTCGCATCACCCTCTTGCCAATACTGCCCACGTAGTATATAGTATCTATTGAACACTTCTATTTGTGTCCCGCTCTTGAAAATATCCACCTTTCTCACTCTTGTCTCTTCACGTCTTCCATCTGCTCTTTGTAACAATTCCGATACGATCACTAACTCTCTCAATTATCTGCGCTCCATTCACTTGTACCCTCCGCTGTAGTCTCTAATCCTTTCTCAGCTCTTCCCTCAATTTTCTCACAAACTTTTCACGAGAACTTACCTCGAGCTGATTGACAGTAGTTAAAAAGCTCGTAAAAATTGTTAGTTTAGACTTTTATAGCTATTCATTTCCTGATATTCTAATCGCTTTAAAAAGCATAATGTTAAAGACACTCGAACAGAAAATTGGAGTCATGATGCCAGAGCCAGAGAGCCACACAATTTCGGCTACCTTAACTGGAAGGAGTTGCTACACATAAATGCCTTCTCGCCATTGGATACAAAAAAAAAAAAAATCATCGGGATTTGATGAGCATGAAGAAAGCCAGAGGGTGAAATCGAAAAATTCTTACGATTCCATGTATGAAATTTACTATAGATTTCGAGAAAAATACTATAAAAACTCTTCGAGCCCTCCAGAGGCATTGGGGATCTGAACCCTTAATATTCAGGCGAAAAAATGAGTTTAACGTAGAATGCGGGAAAAATACTGGAAAAATTCTATAGGAGACCTGGGTGTTATTTAAAAAATGCTTGTCTTTCTTCCTAACCAAAGGGGTAAGAGTCTCGTAGACCTCCTCTGAAGAATTTTTTCCGTATTTTTCCCAGATTCCACTTTAAAAATCCACCAAAGTTTCCCTCAATTTTGATCCTAGAAGCCACTAGAAGGTCAATTTTTAGTATTTTTTTTTGAAATCGATGGTAAGTTTCATAGGAGAAATTCTAGAAAAGTATTTAAAAATTTCATCTGAATTCGAACCCAACGTGCTTCCCTAATGTCCAACAAATTCTTCTGAGTATTAATTAATTAATTAATTTTTTCAATTCAGCAGTTCGAACTATGCAGGAATCCATACAGATTGTAGACCAAAAAAAAAAAAAAAAAAAATTTAGACTTTTCTCTCACTTAGGCAAGCCGAAATTGTGAGGCTCTCATGGGGTTCTGACCGTGACGTCACGGCTCAAATTGTTTACGCAAAAGTCCTACCGCGTCAAAGTGACTACCTCTCCCGGACTGCGAAAGTAACCATTTTTTTGAGCTAAAACTAAAATTCGTTGAGTTTGTGGCTTTTTTGGAGTTCTCCTCTCTGTCTCTCTCTCTTTCTTTAGCAAACCCCGAGTCATTATGATTTATAGAATACGTAGAAGTGCTATTATGAGTACGAATCGCCAAGAAAGTAGCTTCATTCAAGGTGAAAGTGTGAAATGGGATGAAGATGACGATTAAGTGTTCGTAAATGAAATTTTTGTGACCCAATCGTGAACCTACGTATTTTAGCCTTTAGTTTTGGTTTACCAGAAGTTTTTTTTTACACATTTTTAATGTGTACACGTTTTCTATTTTAGAAAGACATCGAATTTTCGAAGTCTGCAGAAATACTTGTGCCATCTTCGCAGTAAGCTTTAATAAAATGTATTACAAAAGGATTGTTGTTACAAGGTAGCATTCGTCTAGCAATAAAAACTTTAAATCGAATTCTTTTTTCATAAATGATGGTGATAAAATATACAAATAGGCACCTATAGCGTGTACTCGGCACTCTCCCTTTTTCATTCTCGACTTGTATACGATTGTAATAATATCTTGTACAGAGAATCCGTCACATGATGGAGAATGTAATCGTCAGATCTAAATATTTACAAACCAACGTGTCGTCGGAGTAGCCATTTTTGTTTCTTTTTTTCTTTTCTTTTTGTTAGTTGTTACATCAAGATGGAAACTGATATAGGCTCATTTTTCTTATCATATAACGCGTAGCCTTAGCTAATATCATTTCACGCTTCGACGTACAATTTTTGAATCGCTCGAACTCCCGACGATATAATTTAATATCTTTCGATGTACTGCATTAAAAATGGATCGTTTCTTTCGTCTATTTTTCAACATGAAGAAAACCAATAGAGAGTCGTTTGTGACTGCTCGCTTTTCATCGAGCCTCATTCCGAAGAATAGCCTTACCAGTCGTATTGTGCGAACTGTGAACATTTAATAAGCTTCTAATGACCAAGTATCAATATTCTTTGTGCGAATATTGAGCTGGTACAGTACCTATCATACGATCGTACTTGTTCTAAATGAGTAATCAAAAGCATTGGAAGAAAAACACAGCATTAATTCCCATCCTCTGCAAAATTCACAAGGATGAATCGTAATCGGCAGTCACTTCAGTTTTAGTTCTTGAAAAATTTAACTTTACGAACCTTGGAAAATTTTTTTTTCAAAAGGATTGTGAAAATATCGGTAAATAGACGACACACCTATGATGCTGAAAGCGGTACAGTTAAAGCGGAACATGAAAGTTCCGAAGCTGGAGAACTGAACGCTTGTCGCATTTTTGTGATCACTTCTCTTCTTTTTCCTCATTTCAAAGAGGAGATTCGGCTACAAGAGTATCGAAAGAAAACGATCAGAGTTCGGCTTGCTGAAGTCGGAAGCTCTAATTATACGTGTTTTCATTCGTGGAAGATGAAGGAAACAAGTTGAAAGATTGCGGTAGAAATCTTAGGAGCCGATAAATTTTTACATACTGGCAACGAAGACGGGGAGATTTCCTCTTCTTCCTCCTTCTCCCCAACAGAGATTTTTTCAGAGGTTATGAACGCGTAAAAATGGATAAAATCGAGACGTGATGGACAACACACATTTACAACCTAAAAATAAGGAAAGTAAAAGGTAATATTCGTAAATTTTGAAATTTTCACATCCAATTGACCCGCAACGTTTTCTTCTATCTCTCATCATGATCTTCTTAAAATCGTTCAATTTCCAATTGGTACTTTATCAGCCATGGAGATTAATACTAAGGAGAATTTGCTTTTGCAGTTTTTCGAATATCGATTTATATATAATCCAACATTTTTCAAAAATGGGCTTTCCTTCTGTACATTTAAAATTTTTCCATATTTTCCTGTTGCATCATCTTGCAAAATTCTTCAGACTTTGCAAAATAGAAAACAAATACATCGAAGACCATAATCTTGAGAGAAGTGATGCTCACGTCATTGAAATCATTATCAAACTCATGACTGGCAAATCAAATTTTTCCCATGTGTAGCAAAATTTTTTTTTCAACGTATCTGATATATTTATATTGCTACACATGAAACTTCCCATGCGTAGCAGGTACGATTTTGCTACACAATTTTCGCCGGCCATGATCAAACTTTGGGTACATTATCCATATCCAAATTTCAAATCCGTTGAACTCATCCTATTTTAACTCTGCCTATTTTTGATAGGTATCTTTTTTCCTTGAATTTATGGCAGAAAAATTTTTGCAATGCTCACCTTTGCTTTGTACGTGAATAAAATTGAACGAACGAAGAAGTCGCCTACTCTTGGCGTGATTCGAAATTGGCCCTTGTGAACCCCGTGGGCTCACTGAAAAAATAACATTACCACGCGTTGAGTTTACGGCCTTGAATGTTCTTATTTTTAAATGCGGAAATGATTGTACGTTTCCATGCTTTATGTACCTATGTTGATAATTTTTAGTTTTTGTCATGTTTCCATGTAAAAAATTATCAAAATTTTGCACTTTGTATACTGGTAATTTTTGATAAACATTCGAGTTTTTGAAATACTAGGCACTTTGATAAAGTAATCGTTCTTCCCACAACCAAACGATAAAACGAAATGAACTTGAAATAATTTTCGAAAGAACAGAGGTCGAAACATTTTCATTTGTCTCGTTGTGCTTGAACAAGGGGGTCCCAAAGATTTAGCAAGATAAAAGAATCAAAGATGATTCATACGTGGAAATTTTATTACCGTTCACCGAGTATTAGGGGTCGGTAATAGTTTTTGAAGTCCTAGGCATCAGGCGTAATAACAGGGACGGAAATTTTGTGAGAGAGGAAGGAATATTTGGCGGCAAGGTTGACGGCTTTGTATTCCGGCGGAATCTAGGAGGTGAATGATTGTGTTTCCAGAAGTAAATGGATATGTTAATTGAGGGATCAGCTGAGTGAGGGTCCTGCATAGCCAGAAGATATAGAAGTGAATCAGTTAACGGCGGGAATTTGAGCTGGGGGGTGAGGATAACGAGATGAGAAAGATTAAGAGTAGGCAGAACTTTTCAATTTATGACTGGTTTATAAGCCAATTGGATCTAGTACGCGTATTTAGTTTGAATTTAGATTCGTCCATAAAGCAGATCTGATGGCTCAATTATTTCTAACGAGTTTTCGGCGTATAATGTTATGAGTTTTGAGAATATATTCGGATATCTGGGAGAGGTGTTGGCCAAAGAAGGTTGGATGATGGGATAGTGGGTGAATGGTTCAATTTGAGATGTTTATGTAGTGATATTTGAGAGGAAGGAGGAGAGAATGATGTCGGTGGAGTGCGCATGTAGGGATTAGAGGTTGAGTAAAATTGGGCTGAGGATGATGAAAGAAAATTAGTCTTTGAGAGGGGGTGCTCCCGTTTTAGCGCACAGACCGAGAGTAGGAGTAGATTGTAGTGCACGGAGGACCAATGAGAGAATCATCTCACCGTTCGCTAAGTGGAAATTACATAAAAATTCTACATTTTCCATCGAATTCGTGCATATTATAGAAATGTGATGGAAAGCATCACTTTCAGTTGACTTTAATGTTACGTTGTAGAGTACTTAGTAACGTTTGTGAAGAAAGCCTGGTGTAGCTATTCTAAATATATCAGTAAGACTGTTAGCAGCCTCCCTAAAGAAGCATCTTAGAATTCGTAATAATGGAGCCCTGTTCCCCGAATCGATGATGTGGATTCCTCATCACTGTGGGATGGTAATAAGTTTTTCAGTTGGATGTGATTGACCTACAAGCTCTCGTACGTAGGAAGACATTTCATTACATTCTTCTTAATTTCGAGTACAGTCTTATATTGATTTTCCTCGACCCGACCTAGTCTTACATTGATTTCAGTACGTACGGGTACGTATAGACTAAATCAGGTGTACCTTTACTTACAGTCATTACGTGATCCCGTCAACGTGACAAATTCATAAAGCGTGTATTTTAATAATTAATTGAAACCCAACAAAGTGCGAAAGAGTAATAAAAAAATTGAGTGAGATAGAAGAAAAAAGAGAGTAAAAAAAGAGAAGTACCCGAAGGAACGCGATGAGCTTGTTTGGGATGTTCCGTTAATTAAGTAGATGAAAACAGTAAGTCTACTTACTATTTTGTACAGTGTGATATCGCGGATAAGTTGACTTCTTTTTTTTTTCTCTCTCCTTTTCGTTAAAATTCTTTTGTTTGTCGAATGGTTGAATAGTTCCAGAACGACTTACCGGATACAAGCATCGTTAATTAGATCAATTGAAAAATATTCCTCTAAAAATCGAGGCGATTTTCATGCGCTCGTGCTCGTGCTTATAACTTGACGTCAAACCACGGCGACAATCAGGAAGTCAAAATGCTTTGTTTCAAGTTTGAGGGCAATGTCTAAGAAGTTTCTATCACCTTTGCTGGCGCAATTATCGCACCGCGTATACAAATTGAATTTGTCGGCGTGATTTGGCTTCTCGTGGCACAACCACCCGTAAAATACCGTAATCTACGTACACGAGTATAAAAATTTAAAAATGTCGGCATTATAATACTGTATTCGACTTTCGTTATGGCCGGTAAAATGCGACGGGAAACGTACATTTTACTTCTTTATCAGAGTGGCAGGTGTTTTTATAAGTAACTATATGCGTGGACTTCGTGTATATACAGCACTTAATTACTAATTAGAGTAGATTAATAATATTTCTCGAAACATAGACTATTGGCTAACTCAAAGGCGACAACGATACACCTACATATTTTCCTATGAATGAGAATAGGTAAATTAACCTTAATTGTGTTGTTTGCGGCGATAGCGTGTGAAGAACGTCAAGTAAAAATACAAAATATAGGTAATTATTGCTAGAAAATCGGGGAAAATTGTTTGTAATATACCTAAGGTTGACGCACTTGCGAGTCCGAGTTTTGTTGAAGTTCTTCTTGAGATAACTGGTTCTGGTCTACTTTGGCTACACCTGACTCTCTTTTTGTACCCAGACTCAAAAATTGCTACAGTATAAAGAGTATGCGATGCTACTAAATCTTATTAGTTCCATATTACCCTAGCATAATGAAAGAAAATATCTAACACGATCGTGGTAACGTTTTGAAAATAAAAATAAAAAATGCCGAGTCACTAAATTAATAAATTTAACAAAAGATTCTTTCGAATCATGTGTTATTTGAAGTTAATTGTTAATTATAGTTTTGTACCAGAGTTATTGTATGGATGTAGGTACGAAGTGTCTGATTCACACCATACTTGATGCGTACATGAGAAGTCGTTTCAGTATAGGTAGATATCCCTACTGTAAGAAAAATTTTATTGTACCGACGTATTGCCCATATTAACTAATTGAGTATAGGTGATATTTTCTTTTTTAACTATGAAATTAATACGTGTTTCCGCTCAATTCAACGTATGAAGCTACCTACCTACCCGTACTTATAAAAGTGTGTTGAATAAATGTTCGAGCCTTCGCATCCGATTATCGGAAAGTCGGTCGTACTCTATTTACTCGATTCAGCCATATAGTTTCCAAGAAAGAGGCAATTCTGATTCAACAATATGAGTGATTTGATATCGTCGGAAAAGGAGAAAAATCTCATTCGAAAACCTATTTGAAAGATTCTTTTTCGTGACGAAAGTCTGGTGCTTGCAGCTTATTTTCAATCCGACCTTAAGTGATGAATTGTGGTCTATACTCGAATGGGTATTGTGGATTGGAGAAGTTCCGATCTGCTTTATATAGACTAGAAGCAGAGAAAATCGGATCATGTGATTTTTTTTTTTGAAGCTAATTACAGGAGACTCTCAATTATCTAACTTAGGATGATTGCCTGAAAGCGAATTGCAGAAGCATACGAAATCGAAGATCCTTAGAATGTATTGGAATACAACTTAATCGAGAAAGTCGTTTCGGCAACGAAAAAGCGGAAAGCTTTGGGCGGTATCAAGTAGAGGACGCTCTCTAGCGAGAAATTACGATGCATAAAGTGAGAATGTGAAGAGGCTTAGAAGAATAAGTTGAGATATGCGAGTATGATCTGATGCAAGTTTTTGAAGGTTGATCCTCGGATATATATGAGGACTTGGAAAAGAAGAACAGAAAGAGAGCAAAAATATGAGGAGAGAAACGTGGAAGAAATTGATACCGACTTTCGAGCTATGGAGGGGAATTTCTGGGCGAGCTGATCGAAAATAAGATTTGGAAAATTTCGTGGAGGGGCGAGAATTTTTGGACCTACTTCAGATAATGAATATAATCAAATTTACATTTTTCATTGCCTCGAATAATATCTCCAATTGTGTCAATTCTATTTCGGGAACTCGAAAAAATTTTCTATAATTGACCATGGATAAGAAGAAGAAGAAGAAGAAGAAGAAGTGGTGGTGGAAAAGACTTGGAAATTTCAATTATCGAGGTATAGGATGAACAGGAAAAGTCCAGATGAAGAAGATAAGAAGAATGATGATCGATTTTCGAGATATGTGGAGAGATGTCTGAGCTGGAAGCCGAGGCGGGGGGGAGAGGGTGGAGTGGGTAAAATCTCGTAAGAACGAGGGCTCAGACCTACCTTGGAAAGTTGGAAAAATTTTCGAAAGTTCACTATGTGTATTCGAGGATTAGGAGAAGTAGAAGTAGTGGGATAAGTTTAGGCACGGTCGAGGGGATATTTAAAAAATTTCGCGGGAACGAGGGCTCAGACCTACGTTGGAAAATTGGAAAAATTCCCGAAAGTTTACCATTTGTACCCGAGGACTTGTAGAAGAAATGATGGGAAAGGAATTGAAAATTGTTCAAGTTTCGAGTCAAGTTTATAAAGTAGGCGGATTGGAAGGAAATTGGACTTTGTGTTCAATATAAAAAACAGAAGAAAAACTCGTAGCTGACTTAATTCGCTGCTCACGAGATCTTTTCCATTAACCTCGTTGATTGAAGCGAACCGAGAACTATTTCCGATTTCTCCAATAATCGATCAATATTTGCCCCCTCCCCCTCAAAAAGAGGGCAAAAATTTCGCTTCAGAAAAAGTCAAATGGTTCTAAAAGTTTAATCCCCCTCTTAGAAGATTTTCAGCCGGATCCACCTCTATAAAGAGAAAGAAAAAGAGTAAGATCATTCCCTTAAGGTGCATGGTGGAGGAGAATTATCGATTCAATCTTCTTTGAAAATGTATCCTTGATGTGATTTCAGTTCTCTTGGCTAAAATTTGATCTCCAATCGCTGAGTTCTTAATAAAAATGAAGGTTTCCCGCTTGTTTCAACCGATCCCCGAGTAGCAAAACAAGTGAGCTGAGAATTTTTCCCCCCTTTTAAATCCTAATTTCGTGAAATCCTAGACTCTCCTCAAGTTTGAAACCCGTTCCTCCCTGGACTATACGGCTTCCTGATGGGAAAAAATAAATTGACCGCCATCAAAAAGTTTGACAAAACGCCTTTTTGTTTTGAAAATGCCGACAACATGTGTACGTCATATAATGTCAAAATAGCGACAGTTCCAAACTTTCAGTGCCACATCTAATCACTTTCTCAAAAAATGGAAGCCGCATATGTCTGAATTTGTGAAGTACTTCAACGACAATTGGTTGGAGAAGAACTCGCAGTGGCTCGAAGGCGCAGCGCTGGGCTACCCTAGCATCAACAACGGTACTGAGGGGACAGATATAGTAATTGAAAGTTCTTACACTCTTCGGGAACGTCTGCCAGGGCCAATTTTTAAATAATATTCGGAAATTAATTCGTCATTGGTCGGAATCAAGAGATCCCTCTTCTGACAACTGCGTCCACTTCAGTACCTCGTCTACTACATGCACAATTACAATTGTAAACATTCGCGTATCAATGTTCATTTTGGCGTTCGCCGTTTTTTTTCTCGTTTTCAAAATATATAAATGTCGTTCTATCATCATTCTTCCCGGGTTTCACTTTTATTTCCCGTCCAGCGTTTATTTTGGCGTTCCAATCGGATATCATTTTGTCGTTCCTTCCGCATTTTTTGCTGGGCCAAAAAATCACACCCCTTCCCTATCTCTCCCTGTCCAAGAAGTCTACTCTTGAATTACTAAATACTGTTCAATCAACAGCTCCCGAGGGCATTCTGTACCAGTCCTCATTTTAGCCTCTGTGCTGAAGCGGCCGAATCTCCCGTCCACTCTCGTACCTTAACGTTGACTGCCAATTTCTTTGCGTCCTCAGCTCAGTTTTCGAAATTTCCTCTCCACGCCACTCTCTCCTCCTTTTATAACCTTATTAAATTTTCTTGAACCTCATCTTGACTTCCTCCCCAAATTCGACCCTCTCGTCTCCATCAAGTTATCCATTTGTTCGTGGCTAAATCAAATAACACTGTCTAACTATCACATATTGACATAGAATGTTACGCTGATGGTTGTAAAACAAAATCTGTTCAAGACAAAATTACGGCCCATTATTTAAGAAACTCATCCTCCGTTTTTACGCCGAGTTGAGCGCTACTCGCTCCTGTCTTTCAAATCTTTCTCAGCGTCCTCCTGCGCAGAACTACATCTTACTATCCGACTCATTTTCCACCGTCGTATGTTTACAAGATCCCTATTCAAATAAACTTCATCACTCATCACCCATCGCATTCACGTCATTCTCCATACCCGAACTTCCATCAAATCATCAGTCACCTTCATCTGCATTCCGTGTCACACCGGTCAACTTTGACCACGCGACAAAAAACTCCATCCTCTTATCGACAATTACGATACAAGCCAGCATTTTAAAAACTGCTACCGTTCCAAAATCCTAGCTTCTTGGCATGACCTTTGGAAAATTAATCTCACAACAAACTACTGAGATCAATCGAAAGCCTTCCTATCCCATGATTTTCATCGAATAGAAACCTCCGCCATAATAAAGTGATCCTCTCCCTACTTAGGACTTACCACATCCGGCATATTCACGTTCACCTCCTAGGTCTACGCGCGCTGTCCTGCTATTTAGATGATCTTACGCAGTTCAACATCTTCTCTCCCGTCCTCGAAAACCAATGTTCCACCTTCAACGTTTCTCCAACTATCACCTCCGCACTATGCAGCTACTCTAAAACCGTCTCCAACTCCCTCAACGACACACGTTCTACCTACTTCTTCCAACTGCTTTAATTATGAATGTAATAATCAAGTATATTGTACTGCCAAATGAACGCGAACTGATGACCCATGTGAGCAAAGAAGAAAAAAAATTCAATACAACATTAATTTCTCCGTTTCCTGTGTATGAGGAATGTTGTATGTTGCCCAGGCTTAGAAAAAATGAAAGAAATAATAAAATGGGGAGAGAAAGATACTATAAAAATGATGAAATAGGTAATGAAAAAAATTTAGGAAGAGCGAGAAAATTAAATAAGAGATAACACTATTTAGTCTAGTTAATTGTACTAATCCAATTACAAAAATGCAGAGAAATCGACATTCGAATGCAACAGAAAAATGAACTTCGGTAGGCACCAACATCATGTGGTGTGGAATGACTGATATTTCATTTTAAAAAAAGTCATCGAGTTGTTAACAACATAGGTACATAGAGCATAAATTATACCTAACTTATAACTATTTACGAAATAGGTGTGTGAAACCTGTCATACAAACTAATCCGGGTGTAGACGTGTGCAGGCGTGTTTATATTCTATACATTCAAAATTTTTGAACCACCCACTTCCGGTCTTTTACGCATTCTGGTATGAAATAACAGATGAAATTTTCAAACACTTGAATACGTATAAAAATTAGTAGAAAATAAGAAATCCTCAAAGGTAAACTAGTCATTACACACTTTAAGGTAATGGGGAAATGAGAGGAAATTTCTTCTAAATTGGACTTTTAACCAAAAAAAATAAGGTGTGTTCTTAATTGTTGGTAATCAAATTTTAGCTAAGAGAACTGAAACCACAATGAAGATTGATATTTGAATCGATGATGCTGCTGAAATAGAGGAAAAAATAAGTGAGAAAGCATTGAATCGACGGAAAGAAATAGGGTGGAACATTTTTGTGAAATGCATTGCACCCAAGACGATGGCCCGTTTTTCTGCGCCCTTAAGATCCAGTTGTACAGTCGCCCATCAGTTAGCTTCTAACCTTGCGTTGACTGAATCCCTCTTAACTCTAACCACCCGATTTTGGGCGGTTGGAGTTATGTCAATTCGAGGTTAGCCGCTTACTCTCTGACTGTATAACTGGCACCAAGAGCAATATTTCTTATCGTAATTTGAGAACCCAGCAAAAATTTCTCTAAACACCTCGTTTCCGTCTCAAGGTTGTACGATATTACATCATCAGTTTCGAACGCACAATTACAATGAGTTGCCCTCGCTATTGATAGGAGATCATGTTAACAACAGATAATCGTATTGGTAAAGAAGGCAGATGAAAAAAATGACTCCACTCGAGAATGAAGGAACGAGGAAAAACAATTAAAAATGACAAAGGTTTTCCAGTACATTTGGAATGATTCGAATAATCCGTGAACTCTAAATGTTTGTGGCGTATCTGCACGTGACGCAAGATGGTTAGGCAGAAGGTACGCTTGTGGGGTCTCGTTGTATCCGAGTAGGGTATTCCAGTTTCTATTAAATTCAATAGGGAAGGCACGAAGCACGAAGCCATCGCGTCGACAGTCGCGGGAGCAAGCGACGCGTTCGAAAACCAGTCATTAACGAAACGATACGGTTTAGTTAATGTACATAAAGGCTTATTACATTTTGTGCGTCAGACGTTACCGAATCAAATTGAAGCAATTAAGCAGCGTAATTATCGATTCGAAGTTAATATTGTTATTTCACATCTCGTAGACGGAGCAAACTTGGTTATAACGACGAATACGAAAAACCTCAACGATACACTCGATTGCGCCCCGTTGTCAAGTTCAAGATAATTCAGTTTGTTTATTATTCCGTTTCTGAGATCGTGTTCCGATTTATTGACTTCTTTACCAACCTCTTTATATCTCTCTCTCTTCAAATTCGTACTAGCCTATTCTCTCTGATTTCTACTGCAAGAGCATTGTATGCTGTACTTATTTTTCCAATAGGTGGGTGGTGCAGTATAATTTTCATTTGCATTTATTGTTTTCTTGTTGAAATATGATGCAATCTTTTATTGAAGGAGCGGAAGAGAGCCATACGAGAACGAAATTACGAATCAGCTTTCATAAATAATTACTTAATATGATGGCACTCCAAAGTTATGAAAGAATATCAGATTAGAACAGAGCTCAGATTTTGCAATTTTTTGAAAATTATTTATCACATAAATTGTCTATACTTGAGATAGGCAAAGGTTTAATTAGGTAATGCGAGTGACTGTGCAATCAAGACTAGTCAGGATGTTTGCAATTGCTTTCCTTTCAAGTATAGCTGTATGACAGATTTTTTCGAGTCATTGGTATGAGTTTGGAGTCGGTATTTGTTGGTGGCTATCTTATGAACTGTTTCGAGGGCTAGGTCTTGATATATACCATCGAGGTCCTGTGACTTTGCGGAGTAGTGTTCTCAAATCTCTAAATAATTTGGATGTTGCTATTCGCTGCTTATCTTCAAAAAGGGATACCATTTATCCAGATTGGTCGCATGAGCTCAAGATGACTCTTGACGAGGATCATCCAGTGCATTTCTTGAAATTTCAACTTGAGTTGTTCTCTCACTTTCTGAATGTGAGTTATCCAGTCCAACTTGCTACGCAGGTGTAAACCTACATCGCGAGCATTTTCAGTCATCAGCTAAAAAGGTTCATTATTGATGATTGTTAGGACATATCCATCGGCACGGAGTACAAAGTCCACTTGCACTGTTTTCCCTACGTTTATCTTGATTTTCCATCTAGTAGCCCAGTTGAGTATTCCGATGATTGCTGCTTGTCGTCTGTTGGCTGCTAAGGTCTAATTTTTGTGTGGTGAGAGTACTGCAGTATCATCTGCAGAGCCCAGATTCCTCGACATTTGCCGAATCGTTTTAGCGCGACCGAAAAGCATGAAAATGATATAGAAGTATGTCTTGGGGGTAGTAGAGGCTTCTTTTTTTTTGGGGGGGGGGGGAGGGTTCTCCAATGGACACTTCCTTCTTTGGGGCGAATTTATTGGCGCGTAAAGACAATATTAGAAAGTAGCCCTCGCTCTCTGCAAGGGGTTTCATCATCTTATGTGTAGTTTATAGCTATGTGCTTCCATAATCAAGGGTTGTCTGCAGAGACTTGTCGAGTTGACTTATGCACTGGACGGGTTTCCCTATTGTATTTCGGCTATTAATCATCCTCTCAGTTGTCCCGAATTGATCTGTACAGTGATCTCAGGGCAGCTGGGAGGAGAAAAAGTAGTTGGGGGTACAATACCGGGGGAACTCCTCTACTACTCCTCAAAAAAGATATGGTAGAGGTCAATGATACTCGGTGTTATATACATGGGTACAATTATAAATTATGTGGTTGGTTGACAATATTACTCTATACCTGTAATAGAAGCAAGTATTGATCCGCAGGGCATGTCCAGTACTTCACTTTTGGTCCATGGTTACAATGAGATGACCGCCTTCCCCAGGAGGGGTAGTAGACGCTAGGGAAAAAATTTATTTTGCCAAAAATTGCCGAAAACGGGGTTTGAAGCCGAATACGGCCGAAAATGACCATTTTTTGTTAAATATTGTCTAAAATTATAAAATTTCGGACAAAATTTGCCTAATTTTGCTTGAAATTCAGCCATTTTGATGAAAATTTGAGTTTTTTTTTGAAAATATTATTTTTAGTTCAAAGTTGAAACATTACTAGAATTTTTTATTGATGAGTTTAATCCTTAAAAATCGTTTATTTTGGTCAAAATCACGTAATATTGGTCGTAAATTGAATAATTCTGATCGTGAATTTGTAAAAGCGCTGAAAACGCATGTCTTTTTTTCTTTTTTTTTTTTTAAATGCCGAAAATGCAACATCAGGTGCCGAAACTTTTCAGTTTGAGTGCCGAAAAATCCGGACTCTGATCATCTGCAAATGTGGTATTACTCTGTACCGGGATAGCAGCGGTGTAAAGGAGGTACAACAGAGGACCAAGTACGCTGCCCTGTAGTGCTCCTCCTGCGACTGGTTTGGTCATAGAGTTGGCTTTTCCAAGTTCTGAGGTAGGACGTTGCTGTGAGGTGTTGCCCTGATAGTCCATCAAAAGCTTTACTGATATCTTGGAAAACGAAAGGACAAAACTTTTTTCCTCTAAGGCCTGCCTTATAATTTCACCGATTCATTGTACTTATTCCTCAGTAGAGTAGTTGGCTCTGAATTATCTTGGGCGGTAGTATCGCGTTGTACAAATGAGTTAGCATTATTTGTCCTTTGCGAGGAAGCTCTTGCAATGTACGAGCCAACATTTGGTCATGTCCTGGCGCTTTTTTAAGATCAAGTTCTCTATTGATCAAATTTTTGACCTCTTTTGGTGAGAAGGGATTGGCTCTCGGGTATATGAATACATGCCAAATCATTGGGTTGGAGTCTTTGCTAAATCTAGGTGTTGTGCATAGGTTTGTACGCTATGAAAAAATAGTTCGAAATAATAACATTTATTCTCGTGATTCCCTGGACGTACCTCTCCAGAGTATTTAGTAATGTTAAATAAAAGGCGAGGGTACGTCATTTTTTTCGGTTGTGTGAAAGGGAAAAAGAAAGGTAACTTTTACGAAACAGTGTTGGATGACAAAGACGAAGCATTGGCGGAAATGGAAGGCCTTGGGAGCCCCTTCAAGTTTGAAATCAATTCCCCTAGATATTTTTTAAATTAAATAGAGTATTTCACTTTCCTCTACAAAACGGGTAAGTGTTTAAATATGCAGAGCTACGCTTTTACAATAAAGTTTCAGTCTACATATTTCTGCTAATGCACGAAGGCAGCAGTAGGTATGGGATCAAAACTGTTGACAGATGAGAACAAGATTTCCCATCCTTGAACAAATTTAAATATTGCCATACAATGTTTCTGATTTGACTCATCTCGAAAGAATGTTCTTGAAAAATGGCAATAGAATTCTCTTATTTGGAGATCACCAATTTCCAAAGGACGACTTCAGTAAATTGAAAAAGGAGAGAAGTCCATGTAAATTCGCGAAGTTACAATTTCATTGACAATGTTGAAAACGGCGAGCGAGAATAAGCTAAAGTACTTTATAATATGCGTTCAATGTAGTCATAGGATAGTATGATATTGGTCCAACCATCTGATCAATTCCCATAAGAGTACAAAGAGAACGTTTCGATTTATAGTAAAATATTGGTGGTCAAAAATGAAAAATAAATAAGAGACCGAAAGTTTACATTTAGAATATGAGAGTTTTCGAATATTTGAAAACGTTCCTCTCTGCAGGCGCGGATCCAGACGATCACTTTGGGAGGGGAAACAATCCAAAAAAAGTGGTTTTTTTTTTTTTTTTTTTTACATTTTCTTCGATACTACAGATTTTTTGTTGTTTTTTTGGGGGGGATTTTTTTTTTTTTTTTTTTTTTTGGGGGGGGGGGGGAATTTTCCCATCCCCCCTGGATCCGCGCCTGCTCTGTTTCGGTATTTATTTCTTGATTTGAAATATCAATAAATGATCAAAACGTGCCCCAGCCATGTATCCTCATGAAATTCGTTTTTTAACTCAAGTTGCAGATGTTGGAACCTCTACAAGTGATCTTATGCCATACAAATGAACATCTGGGGTATACGAATTATAGAAGTGTGCGTTAAATATTTCTCTTTTCATCAGCGCTATCTAGGTCGCGTTTATATCCCACGTCATAGAGAATAGGTTCATGAATGTGCAAAAAAGTACATGAGGGTTTGTGAAATGAGGGACAATTTCTTGTTCCTGGGGGCTGCGTGAAGAGATTTCTTGGGAAGGTGGGTGGAGGATAGATTTTTTGAATTTATACTTTCAAGAGATGGACAACAATTCTTTTTTTACCAATTTTCCTAGTACATATCTGAAGAAGAAAAAAGAAGATATTAATTTGTTTCAAGTTGGCTGGTCGTTGAATCTTCAAAATCCAAGTCATTTACCACTCGATTGCATGCTGCTCGTGAACTCGTGCCCTTTCTCTATGATAAGATGTTGAGCTCACAACCTTAGCATAGGACGATCTTGCCATGTTTTACTGAAAGGAGGAATATTTACTCATTCATTTCTGTTATTAAGTTGTACAAGGAGAAAGCTTTGAAGAGAAACAGCAAGTTTATTTACTGTTGAAAACTACAAAATATTCAATTTTTGTTCCGTAAAAGTCAGTGGGAGAAGCCATTGAACGTGTTTGGTATATGAGAACGTTTTAAATATGAGGTGGACTCCACCATCCAAAAGCGAATTGTAATAAAGTAAATACAAATGATGCGACAGTAGATATTTACCTTAGATATTGAGTTCGAATTAAGATGAGAATGAGTTACCTACTTTTTTCGGGGCTGTATTTCCCTAATAACTCAGTTTATCTGTTCTTTTTGATCGAGTTGTACAAATATCGTCAAAATATTCAGCCTTATACTTCTTTGGTTTATTTTTGATGGATATGAAGAAAAGTTTTTACGAACCAAAATTACGACGCGAGTAAATGTAAGGCTAATTTATTACGTCCTATTATATTTCATACATAATCCGCGCAGAATATGTAAGTTGGAAAAATAAGTCGAAAGCAACCTAATTGGCCTTAACGTGATACTATTGAGCGGTATTTTTTACAAAGCAAGGTACCGACAGAACATTGTAAGTACGAAATTAGGTATATAGACGAACGGTACGTAGGTAAATTTACACACACGAATTCACCTCAATTTATATATCAGCGTACACGCTTTACCCTCAATTCCCTTTGATTTTTGCTGTAGATAAAAAACACTATCTACATTTTGGAAACATGCGATTCGAACGTTAATTCAAACTTGCTCCATCATCCCTTTTCTTCCCCCTCGCTTCTCGTCTTACTACAATTTTCCATCAACAATTGTGGTACAAAAGACCTATAGACTAATAAGGCATGCTTGAATACGCGCATTGGGCGTATTAAACGATAGTGAGCTGTAAGTGTAACATTATTCTTTTTATTACTTACTACAGTATAATTATAGCTTTACTCTACCGGCCCTAATGCTTCTTAGGATGACTTCTTGTTTTCAGTCGTATAGCTTCTGTTTACATATCCGTAGAGATTGAACCAATTCTTAAAATCATTATAAGTATTAAAAAATGAGTGAAAATATTACGTGTTTTGTACATGATCATTAAACAAGGATATGGAAGTAATTTTTTGTTTCGGATTTCGTGTGGAACGAATTTAAATGAGTTGCAAGAAGAAATCCCTTAGATGCAATTTATTATTTTCCTTCGTTCCCAACATATGGACGTGTTAGAATTCTTTGGTTTTCATCATAGCGACAAAATATCCCGGGATGAAAATTGTTGAATACTCCCGCGATATAGCCGGCTTCAATGTTTTATGGGAATAATTAACTAATATTATTCACAAGGTTATTGAAGAAGGAAAGTTGAAAACTCACGCAGATGTTTTTGAACTCGTGGGTATGCAGTTTTTTTATTTTAAATTTCTGAACTATTTTCTTCGGGCTTTTATTCTGTCTAACTTTTGGTGTAAATTTCTATAAACGGAACGTGAGACAGGCATAAAACGTCAAACTTTTCCATCAAACCTGCTATCATAAACACTGAAAATGAAGTTTGTAGGTCTTCTTATGAGCGGAAATTGAGAATTGCAACGAAAAAGAATGTAAAGAAAGCCGGATTAAGCTTGTATGTTTTTAGAGGTCCTATATTCCTATAACAATAGAAGAAAAAATAGGCTAAATGTCCCATTTCGATGGAAGCCCAAGACCAAGACTTTATTGCCCCCCAACCCCCCTTTCAGCCTGGGTACAGAAACTTCCGAAATATTTTTGGATAAAAGACGAGTTTTTTTACGAACCTCACTATAACATTACTTTCGAGAAGAAGATCGGCTGTACTCGCACAAGTCAAAAGTTTCATAGGACGTAGCCTGGCCCAATCGACTACGTATTTGGAAATAAGGTAGTAGCCCACTTCATCGTTAGGAGTTGACGCCACCTTGCAGCTCCCGGATTCAAAAAGATAGATTCTTTTTTTATTGTAGAATCATCAATATGTAGTAGTCCAGAGAAACTTTCCAGGCGTGTGTTTATAAAGTCACAATTTTTTCAGGCACACTTTGTCGAAGGTTATCCAACGTTTTCTTTCTCATTTCTTTCCTCGTGTTCCTTCACTTTTCCTCTCGTCTTACCTTTCTTGCCTGATATTACTTGTTCAAACAAGTTACCGATATCCCTCTATCATCTTTAATGATGGACTGTCGATTCTCTTTTCATCTTGAAAGAAAAACTATAACAACCTCACCGTGCTGCAACGTCTGATACTTTTATCGCTCAGTACTGTAGGTCAACATCTCATTTACAATGAGTAAATTCTCATTTTTATTTACTTTAGGCTGATCACCTAATCTCTAGTGATGGAGCAAATTACTCCCCCGATAGATTCCGTCAGGGTGTGGGTGAGAACTTTTTCAATCGCCCTACAAAGAGTCATATTCTTGACCTGTATTCAAGCCCATAGCGTTTATTCGGTGACAGTAAATCATTTTTAATTTTGTATCACAGTCGCCCCATGTTTCACCATCATCTGTCGCTAATTTTTTATTATTCGACCACCCTAGAGACGAGTTTTAGACTCGAGGACCTGCTAGGATACAAATAGTGTCATTCTCGCTTGAGTCTTACGTTTCGGAACTTCCTTCTAAATTCTCCCCAAACGATGAGAATGAAATACTCTTGGATTGTCATCAGGTTTTACCTGGTCAATATGTTTACTGCTTATATGTCGACATCACAAACGTTGTGCTCGAAATCGGAAAGTTTACTTCGATTGTGAGAAAAATACGTATTTTACCAGGAAACGATGAACAAAACTACGCAAAAGTAGAAGAAGCACGTGAATTTTTGCTCATTCTACCGGAAAACAAAATTTTCTATATCTCTAAAATTCCAGAAAACCGAGTGGCGCAAATTTCGTATCACAATGTGTACAATTGGAAAATGTACACAAAGAATACATGCTTAGTACGCAGTAAACAGTTTGGGCGGAGTTATACAGTTCATTATCGTGACGTTTTTCACTTGAAATAACAGAAGAATGAAGAATGAGAAGGCCTAGCTAGAAGCACCATGTTAAAAAAAAAATAATAATAATAATAATGATACTGCAACAAAGTATAATACATATAAACGGTAATTATTGGTTGAGAACTCGACCACCGGAAAGCCCCAGACGACGTCGAATCGTCATTCTCTTGTCGCGTACATTGTAGTCCTCACTCAACTTGGATGGTCGATCAGGACACTCATTATAATCCTATACAGCTTAAGTAGACGTAAATTATATACAAGTACCTATTTTATACAATTTGGTAAATCAAATTTCGAGATATTATGATGAAGAGATTAGGAACGCGCGAAAACCACAATAATTTCACGTGCATTGACTGACAGGATGAATACATCGGAAAATGAGATAAGTTGGTGGTTATTGGTAGGACTGACCGCACATAAATAAAGGCATATACAGTAGGATGTAAATGAAAAAAAGTTGACGAGGTTCCGTATGGAGGTAAAGCCGCACTAAGAATGCCCTTAATCAAATATTTACATTCGATTCACTTCTGTTTCAGTTGAGTGGATTGTTTAGTTGTTTCAGAAGCTTATCATTTTTCGTTTAACAGACGCCAATATAGATGTTTGGAAGGCTGAAAAAAAAAAACAACTCCAAGGAGGTGAGCTTATGTATAGACAATTATGGTACTCACACATATTGACAGTTCATTGTCCCTTTTTTCCGCGCTCTTCCAGAGCCTGTAGTTATTTCATAATGTGTAATTTAGCTCGATGTCAAGAGTAGGGAATGGTTAAAAAAGTGGGAGGAGTTTTGCATCGGATAAGTATTGGCACACGTTGTCTAGATCTGATGAGGAGTTATGCAGAACTTTAGGAAGTGAATAGAAGATGAGGTGTCCCACAGACCTGTGAGGTCGCAACAATTGAACGGATTTGCGACAGTTGGTATTTCCTATGAACAGTCAGGTGGATAGATATAGGTGGCTACTATATCCATTAGTGTTATTATGTAAGGGTTTGCCAATGGTTACAAATTTGGAAGGAATTTGAGTTGTGCTAATTCATTGCCAAAAGTTCTTTCAAATGTTGATTAATGAGGTAACGGGTAGAGTTAGTTAGTGAGAAAAGTCTTTTGATTAGAGCTTGACGAACTGTTTGATTGGCTGATTCCTTCCTCCAAACTCTCAGATTACTAGGAATCTATATCAAGCTTATTGGTTTCGTGGTGCCGGCGAGAGAGTGTAGTAGTAGGTAGATGTGTTTGAAATAGAGAGTGATGTGAGTGTATGTCTATGATTGGTAACAGAGATGATAGCGAGTTGGTGAGAATCGGAAACGTACGCGGAAATTATGATTTCAAGACCAAGGAATATGACCCAATAGAAAAAAAAGTTTCTACGGCGACTTGAAGTTATATGGTCCTCCGTGAAGCACGCAAAGCTGATTCTAATCTTACTTTTTCAACCGTCTGTAGAAAAAAAAAAAAAAAAAAAAAAAAAAAAAAAGTTTTTAGAAGTCGTTGATTTTCCAGATATATTAGAAGGGAATATCGGTGGAGTAGAGGTTGCTTCCGGAAATTAGGCGGAGCAAAGTTCCAATCGGTGGATGGTAAGGTGTTGTAAGATGGCCAGATTTGTGTTGAGAGGTAGATTAGATTTCTTGTTTATAGTGGTAAGAGAGGGTGGATTGAGAATGAGATTGCGAGCGAGGGCAGTAAGAAGTTTTACACAGAAAAAAAGTTATCAAAACGATTGGGGCTGAAAGACAGTTTCTGCTTAGAAGCTGAGCACTGGGCTCGTTTGTTCTTGAACGTGATGGAGGAACAATTGGAGACCCAACCCAATGTATGTTTCCTAACTTATACAAGGTTCAAAATTTAACGATGATTCATGGCATAGTTTGTCATAAATTAATTTTTTAGAGGAATGTCCTTGAAAATCCGTGACGATTTCCGGCCAATTTTTTTACGTAAGAAAGAGGTTGAGCAATAAATTTTCATCAAATTCCTTGTAAAACTAGGAAAAGGAAATGCCAAATTGAAAAATATGTTATGTGCTGTGTTTGGAGAGTCCAGCAAGAAGCGTGCAGCGTTGTACAACGTGTTCAGTCGTTTCATGGTGGGGCGCAAGAGTCGGTAACAGCTGTTGCATGTGCTGGTAAACCGGTTTATGCGTGCCCGTCGGAAATCGTCGAGAGATGTTACTAATAGTATCAGCGCAAAAGCGTTTGACTATGTAATTGTGATTTTTGATGCATGAGCTTAACATGAAGACAACCATGAAGGTTTTTTGGCTTGTACAACTATAGTACAGTTTTTTTTGCCCAAAGTGCTTGACCACCCCCTGTATTCGCTTGATTTGACTTGTAGGGACTTCTTCCTAATCGACCGACTATGAGACGCCATGGGACGGGAGCATTCGGGGCCTACAGAAGGCATCAAGACGGAATCGTCACAGACTTTCAAGGACATTCCTCCAAAAATTTAACTCACGACAAACTATGCCATGGATTAACGTGAAATTTTGAATTTCGATAATCGATAGTACAACAAAACAAGTTTCAATTAGGTTTCCTTGCCAGTGTTGCCAATTGGCGCGTACGAATAATCGTCCGGGAACTTTTTTGACAATCCTCGTACAGGCGTGTGAACAATAAAGATAGAGCGTAACCATGATAGGGCACTTGTTAGTCTCGAAACTCCTCTTAAGTGTTTCATTACCATCCGTAGAAAAAGATGTAACTGAGTTTCATTTCAAAAATCTTTCGTTTCAGAGTGAAATTTACCTGCAATATTCGCCAAATGTATATCACAGGTTGAAATTTCTAGGATAATTACGAGAAGCAATTTGAAGGGGAGGTACACCAGGGATCTCTTATTTGTTCGTGGGTTTGAAGGAGGTACTCATGTTCCATCAATAAGTAATAATTGATAGTTCCAATGATCCGTTTGATTTTTTTTTTTTTTTTCAGCGTCTGTTTGGAGAAAGCGTAGACTGTCGACTGGTTGATGATTAATTTAGAGGACCTGAAAGGAAAAGATGGATTCGATCCAAGGACATCTTACACCTCCCCATGATTTTTGAGCGAAAACCGTTTCATGGCGAAAGCTTCAGATTTTAGAAGATATTCTCGTACTTTCATCCACCTTGCGGGATTTTTTCCCTTTTCCTTTGAACTGCTACAACCTTGCGTATTATATTCTTTGTAAAATATGGTCGTTCATTCTTAGTAATCCAAAAGAGGAGACATAAAAAATTGTCAACCAAAAAGAGGTTTTGTCTTAAAAACAATTCAGTACAGTACAGTACCTACAGTAGAACGAATCCGGGCCATTTTTACCAGGGAACCTACCATTAAATAAATCCTTTATTAGTGACTAAATTAGTTAATATATTCTACTAGCAAGTCCGGCGCGCCTACGGCGCGCCTCTTAGTTTTTTGTTTTTTCATTTTTATCTTATTCGAAAGCGCTATATAAACAGGAATAATTTTTAAAAATCTCGGTAAATTATCTAGATATTTCTACTTTGGATATTGAAAAAAAAAAAGTAGAAATTCTCCAGACAACTTTTTTTTGGATATCTGTATTCAAAATTTTTATGCAAACACAAAGTTCTCATGGCTACTTTCAATTCTGTTATTTAGGGTTTTGGGTAAGGTAGATACATGAAACAAAGGGAGTAACTCTGGGGTTTAAAATTATTTGAAATTTCTTAGATACACTATTTTCTTTGTATCTATTCATATCTCATAGTTCAATTCAATCTGCTTAGTTTTCTTTTCAAGCTTTTCTTCTTTCTTAATTTCATTCAATTTTGCACTCTTTCATTCTTTACATGTTCTTCCATACAAACTTTTTTTTTTTTTCTTTCTTTATCGTTTCCTGAGTCTTCCAAATTGTTCTCTGCCTCAGTATCACACTCTTCCAGTTTTCCCTCTCTTCCTATTCTTCTTTTTCAGTCCTCTGTATCCATCTCCTCCAATTATCCATATGGTGATCATTGATTCTACATGTCATCCTCTAATCTACAAATTAATGGAAGAAAAACGTTTCGATTCTAAGATTAGTTCATTCATTTCCCTTTTTCTCTTTCACTTTTTTTCTACATAAGATTTTTTTTGAAATCTTGTGTGTATTATATGTTGACACTATAATTTGTTACTACAGTCGTTCCAATTTTCAGCGATGATTATTTCTTTGACCTCACTTTTTTACATGCAAATAATGTAACTCCTCCTATTTTCGAGTTGATTTAGTTGAGACTTTTAAAATCCCTTCCTTCATTTACCTTAATTAGAACAAAATTTCTCAAGGCCCTCAATTTATTCCTTCGAGTCCACCCACCTCCAACTAACAGTTATTCTTGACATCGAGTCCTGATTTTTGTAATTCACTATTCTCTAGGGATTCTTCTGTTAAATCCTGATGATGTTAAGAGCATCTCCAGTTTTTTATGATGTCAACTACCTAACCTAAATCGAGGTTCAATAGGAAACCTATTCCATAGGGGGAGGGATTTTTGAAAATTTTGGTGTCTCGCCGTCATTTACCTAGAACGATGGTTGATATTTTTCCAAGTCCTTTTCCTGCCATATATATATCTTGGAAGTTGAAATTCTTCCATGTTCCTCTCTTAAAAAATATAGCTTGGAAGTTGAAAGTTTTTAAAGTTATCCACTTGTCATAATTGCATAGGTCGATGTACAAAATGCGTTTTCAATTTCAACTCCTCTGATGGTTCAATTTTTTCCAAGTTCCTCTCCTGTCATAATAGCTCAATTCCCAATATTAAAAATCTTTTCAAATCTGACTCCTTTGATATTGAAAATTTTTCCTATCCCTTATCTATCATAATAGAGCTCAAATGTCTCAATTTTTCCGAGTCCCTCCTGCTATAGTTGGCTTAATTTTCAAAATTTTATCAAATCTAATTCCTCTTTTTGGAACCCCTCCAATTTTGAATTCAATTCTCAATATCAAAACCAATCCTTCCCATAGAAGAGGATTTGGGAATTCCTTATTCAACTTTATTAAACATGTGATTGTTTTCTATTACAGCCTTCAATTGAACTTCTTTTGGTTGAATTCTAGAAATCTGATTGGAAGCTTGAGAATCTATCACCTTTTTTCCTGTCCTACTCTTCAAAATCAACATACTTCCTACAAAGTATTTTCTCAATTATCCTCTGACCTATGTAATCATTTCCAACACAGTTTCCAACTCTCGCAACTATCTGTGTTAGTCAGTTCCATTTTCCAAATATTTCAGTTGCTTTTCTTCTTCTACTTCTTACAATGGAAGTGATTTTTGATTCAAAAAGTTGATATTGATAAGGGATCATCATATTTTGGTGACTACTATTTTCTATTTTGCCTATTAGCTCTCTTTCATTAGATACTTTCCATCATTATGTGGACATTTTGACGTCATTAGAACTTGTTGCCAAATTAATTATCCTTCAATTTGCGAAGTGCTAAATTGTATCGGATAAAATGAGGTATGAAGTGCAAAGAGAAGGTCGTTACCGTTATAATATTAGGCTTTAGCTATTTTTTAGCTTAATTGTATCGGGTAAATCAGGATTTCGTCTGAAGCCTTCCTCTAGGGAATTGAGGTATGTTTTATGCGCTACTTTTATTCCATTCTTCAGGGTTTTCCGAAACTCTTTATACTTGTTGATATTATTTTTGGTAATATTCTTTTTCAACTTTCGTTGTGCCCTTTTCTTAGAATCGTACCCCCTACTTTTCCTGAATACATCCCTCTCAATTTCTCACATGATGTGTCTATAGTTGGAATTCTGATTAGGTTTAAGCTCACACTTTTCTACGCTCATCTGTACAAAACGTATCTTTTATTTGATTCTCAGTCAGGGGCGGATTTACGGGTACATTTTTGGGGGGAACTTCCATTGTTCTAAAATTTTTTTCCTCGCAAATATAGTCAAATTGAACAATTTCAGTCTTTTTTGGAGGTTTTTTTTTTTTGGGGGGGGGGGGGGCGGTCCCCCTGTCCCCCCCCCGTGAATCCGCCCCTGTCAGTTCACATCGGTTGCCCTCAACATGATCAAACTGATTGCGCGCCTAAAAACTGCACCCTTTCACCCAAAATTAAGGACCCCACCTTGTAACTACGTACTTACAACCATAAAAACTTTCATTATTTCTTAATCCTAGCTTAATTCTTGTATCACTCACATAAAAAAACAACCCTGCAACAAACTTGGAATCATTAAAAGTTAACCTATCCTCAGTCTTCAGCGAACAGAAATTCCCACCATAAAGAGGTTATTTTCGCTCGATATAGAATTGGTCACTCTCAACTTGAACATTCTCATCTCCTCCTGGGTTTCCATGCTCTACCTTCATGTAAATCTTATTATGCAGATAATTTGACGATCTATCATCTTTTTTCCTGTCCTACTCTCGAAAATCAACGTACTTCCCACAATATAATCTCAGTCTCATCCTCTGTCCCATGTAATCATTCCCAACACGGTTTCCAACTCCCGCAACTACCTATGGTACTCAATTACTCCAACTTATACATATCCATTTTCTTTCTCCTGCCTTAAAATTTGAGTCCAATACTCTCCGAATAAATTGAACGCTCAATCTGGCAAAAACAATTTAGGATACGATATAAGCAATCAGGGTGACGTTTTTCAGAAATGATAAGGTACCGTGAAAAAAAAAAAAAACAAAAAACAAAAGTCACCATTAATTCTAAGAAAAAAAATTCTCTTAAATTGTAAAATAAATCCACTTTTCTTACTTTCTCTGAGCACAATACAGTAGGTAATTGACGTTATTCTCCGAGCACAATACAGTAATTGACGTGAAATTTATTTAAGGATCAGTGTGTCAGAAACGTAATTATAATCTTGTCACAGTATGATAATTGACGTCGGATGCGATAACAGGAAAATGGAGAACTTTTACACGCACGTTTGTGATAAGCACGTTTGTGATAATGAATCGTTGCACTTAAATAACCAATAATTAATTTTCTATTTTCTATTTTGCCTGTTAACCTTCAGTCGCTGTGACGTCATTAGAATTTCACGAATATTTTTTCTTATAATTTGCTAGGCAATTCATATATATAGTAATAGAATACACGCGTTAGCTATTTTTTAGCTAAATTGTATCGGGCAAATCAGGAATGAGAGGCAAAGGGTCATTTAGCTTTTTAGTATATTAGATAGTGGTATCGTAGAAAGTCACTTTTGGACTTAGTTGTCCTTAAATGTTTTTCTCTTCGGCTTAAATCAGTTTGATGTACTCCATCATCTGTGCACTAAATTGTCTTGGAAAACGTTTCATTGGCTGGGCGAATACACTCGTATTGAAATTGCACACAAAATGGAGGGGCGAGAAGCAGGTAATTGCCTTAACATTTTTCGAAAGTTATATAAAAGTACTCAGTGTACTTCAGTTTTATCGGGCGATATTAATGATAGTGAGAAAATGCACAATCTGGTACAACTTCACTAATAAAGTTTTGAAAAATAGCATCTTTTTTACATGTCCTTTCATTGAAAATAAAATGTATTTGAAAAAAAGAGAAACAGTTGCGTACGTGGTCTTGTATCATAATTGACCAATATGGCAACCTTGAAGAGAACTTTACTACACATCGATAATACGAATTCGCAACATTTTTTTCCTTTCATATTTTACGAGTACTAATAAGTATACATTCAGATATAATGCGAGCGTTGATTGCGTTCATGTAAGTTTCACGTTCTAATACATGGATATAGAATTTAGAACCTCCCGTGAAAGTCGTACTCCCTAATCTATATTAATCAGTGTTTGAATAATTAAGGGATACGGAAACATCAGGGAGCCGTACCTATGCAGAGAAAGCACCATCGCAATACAGAATTGATAGAGAGATAAAAAGAATGTTGAACGCGAACTTTCAATTAATTCGTCATAGGTTGCCACTAGACGTAAAATATCTAAATAGTATTCGTTCGACAGATGAAACTTTCAAACGTAGAAATAAAAATTAATCAAACGCTCATAAATCACGAATAGTCTTCTCAAATTCTTATATATCGAATTTCACTATATTATAATTGATTCGACTATGAGCATGATACACAAAATATGGAAAGTATCAGTGTTTGGTCGACCTATAAAACCAATCTTGATCATATACGATCATTGAAAAAGGGTTTTCCAATTGTACAAATCTACTTTATTAGTTGCTTATACAAGAGTACTTTCAGAACAGAATCATGGACTATTTACGCACAGTAGGACGTAATGTAAGATTATCGTAAGAATACAATGTTCATGTTGCAATAAAAAATTTTTCGAATTTTATTCGGGCGTAAAGGCGTTCGGGGCCTATGTATTTGGGGAAACAGTATTCGGGGAAATGTCACTTCGGTATTTTTGATATTCGGGGGAAGGGTATTCGGGGAAATGGATTCGGGGGAATGTCTGGAAACCGCATCTGATGATGGGATAACACCCGAAAGTACTCTTGTATAAGCAACTAATAAAGTAGATTTGTACAATTGGAAAACTCTTTTTCAATATTAGTGCTCTACTTACACCTCACTCACTCATTATGAGTTCCGATAATATACGATCATGAATTAATTATTGACGCGTGATCATTGAGTTGCAATTTCAAATTTGCGAGAGTGGTCTATTTCTTCTGATTATCAGGATTGGAGCTAGGGAACAACTAGATTCTAGGAACATGATTGAGATCTGACCCATCGTACCACGATTGTTCTTTTATAGGGAACTGAAAACAACTCACTAGGAAACTTCGTTCGCGCTGCTCGCAGAGTTTCTTCATTAAGTACGTTGATTTAGGCGAGCAGAAAACCTCTTTTATGGGGGAGTGTTTTATTTTCATTTTTATAATCGATTCAACAATTGATTAGGACTGATTACTTTGTGGAGTCTCTCTCCTGATATATAGAGTCGGAAGTCGGAATTTCTCCAAGTTCTTCCTCTTGTCTGTCTTTCGTAGCGCTCTGTAGCATACGTCGGATATTTTTCTTTAAATTACCAGTAGACCTGTGCTACTCCGCATCAATGACTATGAGCAGTTTGATTTTAAAGATGTTGATATGTTTACGCGGGACGACTAGTTTAATAAATTTTTTCCCTTCTTTTGTTCAGTATATAACCTGATATACCGTATTAGTATTGATTCATGTCCTTAGAAAGTCTACTTTGCGAGGAGGCGCTAGCTTAATGAATTTTCTGCCAATATATCAACTATTTATACCAGTCTCGCGTTTGCTCCTTCTTCTTCGTTACCTCCCTCTTTCGCGATGATCGTACAAGAAGGACTCCAGAGTTTTGGAAAAGTGTTCCTCCAACAAACTGGTGATAGATATTATGAAATACAATCTTGATATTCTTTGCGCACCAGAAAAAGTCGTCCGTCTGTAGAACAGAAGGTACCTTGTTTCTAAGAGACCAGGGTGTTGGAGGCATAATTTTTTTAGAAGCCTTCGACTCCGGTTGCCTTCAGTGGACACGTTTGGTAGCGCCTTCTGACCTCCAAAGTATGTCTCTGGAGGTACCTCCAGCGCAATTACTGAAATTGGAGAAAATGCCTCTGGAGGCAGTGTCGGAGACGCCTCCAAAGACGCCTCCGGAGCCACTCGTAACGTTGATCAGTGTTGACAGATGATACTCAGAAGTGTATTTAAAACTTTGGCTTTTGTTCGAATCGAGCAATGCTAGCATCAAAGTGGCTGAATGAGGTTTCAAGGAATAGAATACTAAACGAATCCGTTCCTTCAAGTTACGGCTATCCATAATAAATGTGAAAGACGAATACTCCGACGTGGAGTAAAACATGCAAACCGCAGAAAAATAAAAGACGACGAGCGCTTTCGGTTAAATAACCATCTTCAAGCCTGAAATGAAAGCAACTGACGAACAAAAGAGAAGAACGAGGTATTAGGATCGTCCAAACGAGAAATCACGAATCTCTATTGTAGACGGTATCCATGAGTTTGGAATTTACAGGAAAGATACTACGACCGATGTTTTAGTCCACGGTGGTTCGTTCGGTCCTGTTGCTCACAAGATGGCTGCTTTTCATAGCCTAGTTCACAGACTGACTCGTATTCCGTTGAGTCAGTCTGCTTTTAAGAAAGAAGTACGCACTATAAAACACCTGGCTAGAGTGAATGGAGTCGACGTTGACGTGATGGTCCGGAGGAATGTTACAAGGAGCCTCCTGGATTCCACCGCCTCCCTTCCCGAGACACTATCCGTGATCGCCGTTTGCGTTGGATCAGTCTCCCTTTCCTGGGGAAGTTCTCCCTCCAATTGGGTCGGGCCTTTCGCCCGTTTGGCTTCAGACCCGCGTTTTACAACCCTACCACAGTCAAGAGGTTGTTTGTGAGACTGAAGGACCCCATACCTGTCGATGAGAGGAGTGGTGTGTATAAGTTGGAGTGTCAGGATTGTGGAGGCTTTTATATTGGTGAGACCAGCCGCCAAATGAAAGTTAGAGTTGCTGAGCACCTGAAGTCTTGGAAGAAGGGACACTTAGGGGAGTCAGCTTTCGCCGATCACTTAATAAATAGTGGCCACAGCTTCCGCGAGGGATCCGAAAAACTCCTCCATAAGGAGAATTCCTACCGTAAGCGTATCGCCCTCGAGAGTATAGAGATAATTCGTCATCTCAACACTGACGGTATCACTGTACTCAATTCGTACATTCCGGAAGATGGCCTGATCGAACTGGTTTATGACTCACACCGTGATTTCTCGTTTGGACGATCTTAATACCTCGTTCTTCTCTTTTGTTCGTCAGTTGCTTTCATTTCAGGCTTGAAGATGGTTATTTAACCGAAAGCGCTCGTCGTCTTTTATTTTTCTGCGGTTTGCATGTTTTACTCCACGTCGGAGTATTCGTCTTTCACGTTTATGTTGAATAGAATACTGTTGCAAAAAAATGTCTCCTAAAGGGTCTTGGAAGCAAGCAAGGTACCTCCGGAGGCAAAATACTCCAGCCTCCAATACCTTGGTTTAATAGCTCTCCGCAGGTACTTTGAAGGTAGCTCCAGATGCTTCCAAAAGAGTCCTTGGAGATGCCTCCAAGCCTCCAGTGAGCCTTGAAAATTTCAACAGTGAGGCAGAGGCTGAGGCAAGAGACCTCCAGAGGCAGAGTGCCTCCTGCCTCCAACACCCTTGGTAAGAGATTAGATTTGAAGCATTCTGCCAGATGCCGTCCAAGAACGAAGCAATGGAGCTTGGAGTCTGACCCTTGATTTGTGGTCTATTCTTCGTTACGTGACTACATGCCAACCTCTTCTTACAATCCATTCACTCTTTTGTGCATTAGTATGTTTGACTGCTGACTGGCCCCTTAATCGATAGTTTTAACTTCTATTAAACAATGAAGAGGATTTTTCCTTCGAAGGTACTCGTCATCGTTATTTAAAAAGGAAGAAGTGTTTTAATTATAATTTTGCTCTTAACTGATTTACATTATTTTCTGTTTACTCCTCGATTGCTTTCGATTTTTCAATTTTTTCGATTTCTAAATTGTCAATCCCTCGTTCTTTTAAGATATCAAGCCACAGGTTACAAATATATCATTACACGTCCATGTGTTTTCTTCCTTTAAAAAAAAAAAAAAAAAAAATTCTATTAAACATATGGGTACCTATACGATATCATTGTTGTTCAGGGTAGTTCTAAAACTTTAAAATCATCAGCCTATGACTTGGTAGTGCGAAATCTCTTTGCCTTTCGATCGTCTGAGATACAAGTAATATTTCCCGCAAATTTTTGAACAGATCACGATCAATAAGTCATCGTCTACATCCGCCCCAAGATAAAGGTTAAACTACAAGTATTGAAGCATACTACGATACGATGAATGCAAAATAGTCACCAAAATAGAAAATGACTTTAAAAAGGAAGTACACATTATTTTATACCCGCGAGTGATCTCAACTTGCAGGCTGATGTTCACTATACCTACATCAAGATGTTAACCTAGTTCCTTCTTTTTGAAGCTACATATCCCTATAACATTGTAACTCCCATTTTTTCCAGCCTGACTTCGAATGACAAGAGAGTAATATTGGCGTTGAGCGTGCGTTCTAGTGGTGCTGTCTGCCGTCCACTATTTAACGAACCCGGCGAGAGGCAAAAAACGATGTAATTTTCGATAACCGAAATTAGTCGGTTGATCACACGAAATAATACGCTCGCTCGCAAACTAAATTATAAGTTGACTGGTTGAAATTATCATTTCACAACCTATAAAGACAAAAAAAAGTGAACTAAAAGTGCCTTGGAAAAAAAAAAAAAAAAAAAAAATGGATTTCCGGCGTTAAAATTAAATTAAAACGAAACGTATCATCAGTCGACATCCCTTTTGGCGACGAGGCCTTTTTTTTTCTATCTTTCGTTTTCGGCACCTTGTTGATTATATGGTGGTCGATTCTAGTTTTCGTAGTTTTGCAACTGGAAGTGCGCGTATCCATATCCGCGTTCACATTCATGCGCTCGTTTCATCACATTTCGTTACTATTTTTATTTTGTTTTACCTCCCTGCCTTCCGCCCCTAATAACCTTCAATTTAGGTAGGTATAGGTATACCATGCGATGAATTATCAATTTTTATAATCTGAACTGAAAATTGAAATCAATTACCCAACCACTCATTTTTATCCACATATTCGTAGATGAATTTGAAAGTCGTATTAAAACGAAAACTCTAATAAGTACATACGATCGAGTTATTCAATTCAATATTAAGTGATTAACATGACCGCGCGAGTTCCTCAAGACATCTGTCACATAAGAATTGGTCATGAAAGATTATTTCGAATGATTTTTCAATCAAGAAAAAGATCGAATCTATAATTCGCTCTCGAAGAGAACTGTATACTAAACTTCTGAATTTCGAAGTTGAGTATTTTAGGATGAAACACACTGAAACAGAAGCCATTGAAAATTTGCACTTCTATCTGAATCTGCGAAAAAATTCACATAACTAACCAAGAAGAGAAACTTGCCTGTAGGTATCTTCTAATCGAGGTTGACGAGAACGGGGTCCTGCGTCCTGTTGTCCAGAGAAACTTTCTCCTCATTCAAGACTGAAGAGGAATAACTCAGAACAACCTATTAGTTTGCTTGCAAGAGTACTGCCAGGGATAACCGCAGAAATACTCTCGTAGCCAATTAATAAAGTAAAATTATACCCCTGTGCGATGTTTTCAATTTTCAGTGTTCTATGCTCGTACCTTATCACACTCGATATGAATTTTTCGAAGTCAAAAAAGTTCTCCACCTTCTGTAAAGAAGTTTGTAATGGTATAGTAAATTACTTGAAAGTCAGATTTATTCATAACAAGCTGAAATACCCGTCCGTCGGACAATAAAAACTACAGTATTGTAGGTCGGATCGTGTTTCTTGGGCACATTCAGAGAGCCCTCCTAAAGGCGCTCTCCTAATTTTTCATTCACTCACTTGCTCGGAATCTAAATGAGAAAAACACTTCTTACTTTTTTTTCTGTTTCCTAACAATACTCATTTTTTTTTTAATAAAAATAATTGATAAATCTTAACATGTAATTTCACTGAAATAAGTCCTTCTTTAAAAAACGACACAAAAAATGATTTCAATAAGAAATTCTCACTTAATGAGGTACTATCATTTTCTGACATAAGAAAGTCCATCTTGCGCTTTTTCGTGCACATAGCGCGGACCTCCTATACAAAAATAAAATGAATTGATGGGATGTTAATCGGTTATTTTTAAAATTGTTTTGTAAATTTCTGTAGATTACCAGTAAAAGTAGAAGGTAATATAACCATTTTTCCAGTCTTGGCCCCTGAATCGTTTGTTAAAGAATCTTTCAGATCAACATAGCTATCGCATCGCAGCTCTTTCTGGTGAAGTCTCAAAAACAATAATTTTTCGCTCTCAATTCTGGCTGCAACATCTACACTAAAAACGTTCAGTAATTGACGATAGTACAGCAAATAATTGCGCTCGTGTGTCATGAAGTGAAAAGAATAAAATTCTGTGGCCGATACTCTTTTTCCATTTTTCTTATAAATATTCGGTTGATACTTGTAATTTTCATCTGGAAACATTAGAGGCATTTCTTTCAAAATCACCTTCACTTCCGGACATGGATTTTGACTAATTCTCTCGTACACAGATTTAAATTCTCTTACATATTCGTTTTCAGAGGCTTCAATCAAATTCAATTGCAATAGGGAAGACGTATTTTGCCGTCGTTTTTCCGCTTATTTAGAAAATATAATTGCAGAAATCGAGGGTCATTGGATACTGGACACAAACTACCAATTTTATGAAACATCTTTCCACAAATTTTAAACGTTAAATTGTTAAATAATTTCTCTTGACAACCAAGGGAGGTTATTGCCAATGAATTATTATAATTACAAATATTATTGAAAAAATGAGGAGAGTCGCAAGACTCATATAATAAAGGACCCCATCAATAGATCCGGAGGAATTGGGTGTCTGGGAAGTTCAAAACTACCGTTATTGCAACACATACAGTATGTAAACTTTCACCTTTAAAAAACTCGGATCCACATTTCATACACATCTTGTTGAGCCCGCCAATATGGCATTTCTTCAAATAATCGTTTGTTGCAACATATGACGGGATCACATCATCTTCAAGTTTTGTCAAACGGCGATTATTCTTACGTTTTTGCAATTGTTTTCGCAACTTTGAACCCGAACGGAACAGTTTACTTTTCCTACGTGCCATTTGGAACGCAAAGAAGGACAGAAAGAATTTGAAACAGAAAAACTTGACTCGCGCCAACCAAAAAGTTCATAGACAACATGATAACACGAAGAACAAAAATAATTGGAATCAGAAAAATAACAAAACAAAACAATATAATTTATGGTAACGATAACAATGTGCAGGATAAGAGAAAAGCAAATCAACTCCCAAAATAAATCGGAACCCAAAACAACGACTAATAACAATCATGAAAGACAAAAAAATAATTTGAAAGAGAATAAAACGGTCCCGTAAACCGTTCGAAATTATACGCGGCCATTTATCAACACCCAATCCGCATTTCCAAGCAATTTTCTCAATTTTGTAAAAGTAAAAAACTTTCATTTCACTTATACACTCCACAATGAAAACATGCAGCCAGAAACATCTGACTTTCATCCCTCGCCATGGCTTTAAAAGGGGGAGTTTTTTATTTTTGACCACCTCGTCACCATCTAGACCATCGTGAGAGGATGCTGTAAAAATCTCGTCAAAATCCGTCCAATAGATTTGGAGTTTACTTGCTCCAAAAAAACGGTCAATTCTTTTATTATATAGAGATTAAGACGCGTTATGTTTAGAAACCACCTAGTATCGATATAATTCGCATAGCTGAAATTGAGCGCATGTACAACTTGATGGATGAAGCCATATTAACTACACTGCAGACTAGGACAAACCGAAAATTCCTGTTTCCACAGCTTACATAGGCCAGGTATTCTTGCGGTATTTACAATTTCTCTGGTTTACTCTCGAGTATTCCCTTTTCATTATGATTAACCGTAACCTTCAAAGTCCAATTTATCCCCTTAACTACTTAAATGACAATCCTGATGTGATTACCTTCAATAAAACCTCCTTTCTTTCCTTTGTAGACTTCAATGTTTTTAACTTTATATTTAAATTTTGATTCCTCTAACCATTAATTTTCATGTGTTCACCGTTTATACCTATCTTAGTAGAAGATGACACGAGGCTGGTACACTATAGGTTATAATATGTTGGTTGAGGAGAAAGATTCTTCCTCTCGAGGTTATGGGTCAATATTTTTTAAAACAGTTGCTCGGGGTTGCCTTCATTAATTGTATTAATCGAGGCAAAGAGGGAACCTGTTTTATGAAGTTTTTAAAGGTTTCCTGCTACCCTCGGTTGAAGAACTCGTGAGTTTTTTTTTTCTAAGTCCACATTCTGACGGACGGCGGCCGCCGCTCGTCATTTCTCTTCAATTTAGCCTTCCCAGAAAACAGGTTCCCTGTTGAAATAGTATATTGGGTGATATTGGCAAAAGAAAAAGACAATTGATAAGTCTTGCCTGACGGTGGAGCTAAGTTTTCTTTCATATAATTGAATAAGGAAAAGGAGTACCACAAAAGTGAAAATTTTCGGTGTCTCTGGATCATAGTGCTCGGATGCCCAATCAATCAAGTTGTAAATCCCGCCTAAAGACGTAGAACATGTCAAAAAAAGGAAACATGTCTTATCTAGGAGCGCATCCCTTTTGAAGAGTTCATAACTGAAATTATTCATGTTGTTCTTTTTTTTAACGCGGGCACTGGGCTCTTTGCTCAGTGTATAACTTGAATTACAAACAGTAAATTAAGAGACGGCGAATGAACAGTGAGGGTAATCAATGTTAAAAGTAGTCGTTGTATGTGATCGTAAATTTGAGTTAAAGTTGAGACGATGTTGTCGGGAGTTATTTTTTAGTGCTGAGCTGGTGTTTAGTGGTACGTATTTGGCTCGTAAAAAAAATGGTCTACAGTTAGATTTTCGTTCTGGTATTGAGGAAATGATAAGTGAAGCAAAATTCGTGAGAAGGCATATGTGATTGAGATGAGTGTGACCCATTTTTAGTCGAGCCAAGATGACTTCTTCTCGTCTGGAACGACGGCGAGGTGTTGACCTATGTAGGGGTTCAATTTTGATTTTTCTCAATTTGTCGTTGGACTTCCCAGGAAGAGTACCAAAGATTGAAGGACGTAGTGCTGTAATATATTATAGCCGGAATCAATATGCAGTCACTTACTGTCGGTAATGACTATAATGACGTTGCTTGTTTGGCTGCTTCGTCCACTGTACCATGAGGAGGAAGTCGATATGGCCCGCGATCCAGCTAGTATGAGATGAGAGTTAATTGTTTTTAATGTGTGAATAGTTAGAAAAATTCGTTGGTTGAGTGGGTTGTGAGAGAAATCATTGGTTGGAGAGATGAAAGAGAGTCTGTCAGGAGGAGCTTATTTTGTCTTGGAGGAAATAAGGTTTACTTGACCGTCACCTTACCTGATATTTCCTGACCTATAGACAATACGTTCGCCGCCTTGTCGTTGAGTTTTGACGCGTCCGTTATGCATGGATATGGTTTGCATATTGGTCTAATATTTCTGTAATATGCTGGAGTGAATTGTGTATTTCTGGAACTTTCGTAGATCCAGTCGGATGAAAGGGAGGCGCCATGGAAGAATATCCGGGATAATGGGGAACAAGAGCCTTAATTCTGAAGCAGTGAGAACAGGAGGTTTCTAGAGAAGAGCGAATATATTTCTTGGATTGATGAATGAAGACCGGACTAATTTGAGAAAGAATGTATTTGTAGATGTGGAAATCTTGAAACAAGAAGGTGGGATGGAAGAATAACTCGGCGAGTGGAAAATGGTGGTTCAGATGATTCTGCATACAGACTAAGTCTGGGGCTCGTTCTAATTGCTCCAGTTACAAGTTGTAGAGAGATAGTTTCGATTGTGTCGAGTTACGATAAAGCAGAGTACTGCTAGATTATAGATAGGAGCACCGTAATCCAATTGAGGTCGAGTGAGACTTTTGTATAAATTTAGATGTAATTTTCGATTGTATCCTGTCCGGGGGTAGGATAGGTTTCACTTTTTTTCGCGTACGCGCTTTATGATTCCTCTGATAAGAAAGGAGGGGTTTGTCAACAAATTAAAGTAGACAATTGCACTTGATATTTCGACAAAAAAAGGGTTCCTCCTCCTCTTCCAAACGAGGACGTACGCTTGAGTCTTTACTTAGTACATCTAAATGTATAAAACAGGTAATTTGTGCGTCTGTCCTCTCCGTTTGACCGATCAATTTGAAATTTTCACTACATATTTGTGTTATTTGAGAATAACTTTTAAGCTGTAATGAAAATTTCAGCCTATGTAGAAAAGAAGTTCTCATTAAAAATTGTGTCCTCCCTGTACGCATCACTAGACATTAAGGAAGTAAGAACAGGATAGAGAACCACGTGCAGCAAACGCGATCTTATACATGTCATTCTGTCTAGCGCATGCGCAGTGGCGCGTGGCGCAAGATCTAGAGTAAAGTGTGGAGTCGACTGTCTTTCTTCCGTTGATGGCGTTGTCCTATTGTCAGTAATTATACGACGCCATGGACCAATTTTTATGTGATAACTGATAACGGCTTACCCTATTTTACTAAAATGCTCAAAATAAAAAAGTTTCACGTGTTATTTCCCTTGAGAGATAAAAGATCTTCTAATATTTTGAAAACAAAGGGAAAATAAGGAACCATATGTCCGTATTCGTGAGCTAGAAGCTTCTCTCTTTTATTTAAGCTTTTATCATTACAATTTGTCGGACAAACAAGATCCTTATGCTGTTATCGAAAATGCGGGCAGTAAAAAAATGCGGTTCATTACTATGTAAACCTAATTTTGTTCCTCTTCTCTGAAGTGGAAATATAGAATGATGAGATCAGAATGAGATTTCATTTACAAAACAAAGTTGAATATTATCGGTAGAATTCTTAATCTGATCTAGCTTTTCCTTTTTGTGAATTGTAAAAGTTGGAGTGGAGTAGGATCACGAAAAACTGAATTAAAAGATTTCATAAGAATGCGAGCTCCCAACAGCACGAGCACGAATGTCCTAAGTTGTTGTCCTTATTCAATCAACAAAATTTTACGAGTTGCGCTCTCCTTACACGAGCCCGTGCCAGTGCCGTAGGCCTAGCCGCTGAGCGCGCCGGACTGGTTGTAATCATAATTTATTTGTGTATTTGGATAATATTAATAGTGGTGGAGTCCTATTACTCATCCGTAGTTCGCACAATTTTTTTACTTGGAAATGGATTTTATATCCTCATCATCTTGAAAGCGGTGACTTCGTTACTGTCTCGAATTGTCTCAAATACTGGGAAAATGACCCGCTACACTAATAATACCTGAAATGTTGGTAATTTTCTTTCGATCTTATTTAGAACTCTAATAGGTGCTTATTTCGTAATGGGTTGACAAGATGCAAACCTATGTCATTGGCAGTCGAGTCGATGTTGTTTGTACGTGTTTTCTTTCATGTATAGGTTCAGAATAATATAGATAATGAATCGGCCAAATTAATACATAAAAACATCCTAAATTCAATTTCGAAAAGCACGCGCGCTTAGGTGTATAATTAAAATATTTTTTTTTTCTTTTTAAAAACTATAGTACGGTTGTATACTATGAAGAACAAATTACGAAAATTTCATTATAGTTTATCATAGTGATGTGTTTGTATAACGAACCAAGGACTGATGGACGAGAATATATAGGTATGCGCTGTGTATTATTTATTTCGAACCGGTCGTAAAATAAATGAGTTGATACTTCGTTGTAAAAATATTGTATAATTATCAACCGGCATTGTACAGTAAGTTACTGTATATAGCCTACCCTATAACTCCTATCTCTACACTTCTAAGTGCTAATAAAATTAAATATTTTGTAATAATTTTTTTTTTTTTTTTGTTCTCTGAACAAGTAGGTTCCAAAAATTGAAGTCAGTTGAGGGATGTAAGGTAGTGTAATCACCCAAAATTCCTCATTTTATAAATTTTACTAGTCCATAGCGCTAAACCCGGTTTCCCTTTAGAAGAAATTTTGAAGCAGTGGATGGCTGAAATCGTCAATTTGTTACAGCGTGGACTCTTGTGATCGAAGGAAATTAAATTATGAGCTTGGTGAGGATGGGCAGGTGGGTGCGCTGGAATAGGAGATCGTCACCCCGCCATGGGATATCGCAGTAGAAAATAAGTATGTTTCAAAATATTGATAAATAAGTTGTAATAATTGAAAGAGAAAAGAGAGTCGTATTCGTCATTACGCGAATGATAGATTTGAGTCTTTATCATTACGAAAAAATAGTTGTGAGATTCATTACTTCGTACTCGACCTCGACGATATCAACGTTAAGAAACCGAATCAAATGAAATAATTATAGAATTTGTGTGGGGAAGAGGATGAAGGTTCAACTTTCAATAATAATCGATAATTTTCTCGATTCAGATTCAATAATAAACAGTATATATTTTATCCTGATGTTATGATACGAACATCCGTTTACGTGCTGTCTGTACAGAATTCGGTTATATAGCGTACGCGCGAACCAGATTATATACTTTGAGGGATAAAAAAAAAAAATTAAACCTAACTCAATAATTAAAGGACTCGGATTCGGTGTGGTAATTTGGTAATTATTATTGCCGTACTGCCTACGGAGGTAACTATTTGTTTTGAAGGAAAATGAAATACGACGGATACCGTATCTAGATTTGGACACGCAAAGTAATTTCCTGTTTCAGGTGCGACAAGGTACGACCGACCGTCGAGCAGGTATAACGAAAAGAGTTAGTCATCAGAATCCGACTGGAAGAGTACAAAATAATATTTTTAGCTAACATGTATCTAGTTGTACTACCTGTGGCCACCATATAGAAGAACAAATTATTAACGCATAATAAGGTGGCACGTTACGAAAATGGGCGGTCGAAACCTATCGATATGAATAAGTTATCCTCTCAATTTAATTATAAATTTAGAGGAACTAATTTATTCATGAAAATAGTATAATATTTACACCGTGTACTGAATTGATATTACATGGGTTTTCTCTCTCGTTGGTCTGAATCGGTATTATTTCGCTTCTAAGATCATTCAAATTGAGTATTTGTTCTTGAATAGTTATGAGAATTTCGCATACGAGTGGCGAGCAGAGTATTATTCTTATCCTTTTTGCGGGTTATTAGCAGTCTGTTGAAAGAATATCGCCCCAAGAGCATTCTTCAGGTCCTCCAAATGATGTTATATTCTCTGATAATGTCGTACTTTGATGACTTCACATTACGCCTACCTCCGCTCTTCAGTAAAAATGCAGGGACTCAGAACAAAAATTTTGGGTTGGATTTTAGAGCACAGCAAAAAATATGGTTTACGGAGTGGAAAGAATGTAATCACAGCAAAATGAGGATCCCACAGCAAAGAAAATAATGCACAGTAAAAGGTTGCATTGAACAGCAAATTGAGGATTGCGCAGCAAATAATATATACAACTTCGGAAAAAAAAATGTGAACAGCAAAATGCTTTAATTCAGCAATAGACTGCTAAAGTAAAAAAATAAAATAAACTCAGTCAAAAGTCTAAAATAAAATTTAATCCGTTGAAAATCTAGAACAAAATAAATCTGGAATAGAATAAAATGGAATAAAGTTGAGGAGACTGGAACCCTTACTAGAACGGAGAAACAAAACATAATAATCAATGCACTAACAGTGCTTTCTTTGCCTTCATCGGGCGTCGTCGTTTACGTTTCTGCTCTAGGGGCTAATTTTTTGCCTGAGAAGGAACGTCACGAAGTTGAAGGCGGATGAGCATACCCAGAGAATGTATGCACGTTAAAAGTTCTAGAAAAAAGGGACATGAACAAAACAAATCTGAATTGTCATTACTAGTCCAGTAAAATTAGCCATTGTAATAAACAATAAATGGTACAGAAGCGAAATTTGGAAAAGTTGTTAAGAACCTTCTCGTGAGTCTTTTCCCAAGTTTCCCCAACATTCCGAGTGGAGCTTTTTCCCCCAGGGGGCTACAAAGGGGAAATTTTTTAGTTTTCCAGCTCTAATTCGCGAACAAATGATTTTAGAGGAAAAATGTTCAAATAAAAATTGTTCCTCGTAAAATTTCCTATAAAAAAGGTCACTACATATTTTTTCTATAAATTCAGTGTTACGCCGCTACAGGGCGTGACAAGTGAACACCTCTTGCTACTCCGTATGTGAGAATGTAGATCAGGTATACCACGCGACGCGAGTCACCTATTACATTGTTTTCGTTGGTACCAGTAAGTCGTAGATAAGAATTATTGTAAAAAAAATAAATAATGATAAGTAAGAAAAGATAAATTTCATTTTAATCCTTTATAAACTCAAAAATTTTCAATTTCACATGCATTTGTAACTGACTGTTTCTACTTGTAAGTATTGAAAAGAAAAAGATTGGCAAATGAAAAATAAATTATGGTATTGATTATAAAGTGTTGATGTCCTCTTAAAATAGTAGATGTAGAATCTATACCCAACCACATTAATTTGTTCCCAGGCCACTCGACGCGCAGAAACAATAACTCGCATTTTTATATGGTAGAATGCAATGTGCTGCGTAAATCAATGTCAATGATACAGAGTAGTGAGAGGTGTTCACTTGTCACGCGCTGTAGTGGCGTAACAGTGCATTTACAGAAAAATATGTAGAGAGCTTTTTTATAGGAAATTTTACGAGGAACAATTTTCGTTTGAACTTTTTTTCTCTAAAATCGTTTGTTTGCGAATTGGAGCTAGAAAACTAAAAAATTTCTTCTTTGTACCCCCCTGGGGGAAAAGCTCCACTCGGAATGTTGAGGAAACTTGGGAAAAGACTTATGAGAAAGTTCCCAACAACTTTTCCAAGTTTTGCATCTGTACCATTTATTGTTTTTTTCGACCTTTGAAATGGCTAATTTTACTGGACTATAGGATTAATACGAATTTTCCAAACCCCATACTGATATTTTTTGAACTCGTCAAAGCTTTTCCATCACCCTTTCTTTTTTGAGATAATTCTAGATAGAAGCTTCTTCGCTATTGGCCGGCCAAAACTGTTCAATGTTGTATAAAATACGGAAGTCATTCCTTCCTCTTCATCAAGTTTTAAGACTTTTGTGTTCTTGCTATGACGTGCGCATGAATGATCTTTTCAAAGTTCAGAACTTAATCTTACTGTTCTTGAAGTTGCCTATCATGATGTTTCGGGAAATGGGCATATTTGTGTCAAAAACCGAGTGATTTGAGGTGAGAAAAATTTAATCGCTGTTGAGCATCGACTGTTCATTTCAATATTATTTTGCTGCTGAAAAAAGGTCATTTTTAATGTTCCACCAATTCTGTTTACTGTGTACCATTGCTGTCCATTTCATACATTTTTTAACTGTTCTCTCATTCCTTTCTACTGCTCACAGATTTGCTGTTCAAACATTCTTTCTTGATGTGCGGTTATAATTAACCCAAAAATTTTTCGATTACTATCTATTTATCAGCAAATCACGGAGAGTTATTATCAAAGTAAAATAAGACGAAGGAAAAAATGATACGGATGAGTAAAAAAAGAATCATTTCGCGGTTAAAAAAAAAAAAAATTTTACAAATTTTGCACTTTAATTGCAGAAGCCTCGGCCACGCGTCCTCGAGCCATTCCTCCTCAGCTGCAGGGGGTACTGCAACAAGTTTGAGATACCCAATTTTCATGTTAGGGACACGCTTGCGGATCATACGTTTCAGGAAAGGAGGGCATGTGCTGATGAGTGTAGGTAGGTCGACAGAATTTATGGTCGTTTGTAGTGAGATTCAAAATTTTTTTGACGCACTTTGTAGTCACTTGGTCTTCCACAGTTACCCAAACTTAGAAGAGACAGCCTGAAACGGTATGTGGTCTGGTGTAGGTTTTTTTTTTTTCGAGGCCTCACGTCACGCAGATTAAAGCGTTCAGGATTACTTTTAACATTTTCTCAAAATAAAGCAAAACTTTTTCATGTTTTTAAAAATAATATTGCACTTTTACGTGTTTTCTACGAAGAAGATAATTCAAAAAGTCTACTGCTACTCGGATATCAGTGTACTCCCTCATTTTCTTTTTTCGTTCTGAGAATATATCCTGTATTTTACTATTATCCTCGCGGAAGAATACGCGAGAGAATTTATTAAGAACGATAACGACATAAGCGTACGTCAACACGAAATCAACGAATGTGTTCACTCTGTTTTTTTCGTGATGGATTTTTTTTTGCAAATAATTTTATCGTTTTTGTAGGTACTGCGTTGTACACTTAGGTTATGTTTTTCAATGTCACCAGAATAAAAAAAGAAAAAAAAAAAAAAAGTATCCCGAAATAGATATGTAATAATTTGAATTCCTGGTTTAACGGAATTTGCGCGAGATAATGAGTAGATTGTGCAGCATGTTGACGCATTTATTTTATCGTAAATTAAAACCTGAAGAAAAGTGGGGCATAAAATGAAGTGCGTAATTTAAGAAGATTATTTTGAAAAACTTTTCTAGAAAACTTACCGAACGATCATTAGTAAAATCACGAGTATCAATTTAGCGAGATGCTGTGGTTGCAATTGACAGCAGACGAGCAAAAACTAAAGTTGCGAAGTACCGAGAAGTGTGAGATCATGCTGAGGCAAAGCTGACATTCTTGACCTCCAATCTCAAGATACTGGCCAACGTGGGAACAAAGGTTATATAATTGAGTGCTCACGCATGTGACATCGTACAAGAATAGGGATACGTATTATGGATTCGAAAGATTTATACTGCCCACGTAAAGACTGAAGTCGTACAGTACTGTATTTTAGCGCGCAGGAGTGCAAAATAATACAGGAAACCTGCCCTCAAGAAAGGATGTGTGGACGGACGACATTATTAGGACGTCACATGGGGTAAGAAAATATGGCAAAGGTCTATGTTCGAAAATAAAGTTCAGCCTATAACAAGAATTCGTGTGCAAGAATGATAAAATCCAATATGCTGTTGATACTCTGTTTGAGGTACTCACCCTTATTGGTGTAAGAGATAAACGTTTTCAAATGATGATCAAACTGTTGAGTGTAATTTGACCACCTCATTCAACGGATTGAAGATGTGGTAAAATCTGGCTTTGGTTCACGACTTTAGCTCGCATCATGAGAGGCAAAGCCTAATATAGAGTGTAGGAGCTCGTGGCGAATTTAGATCAGTGCTACAAAGCTCTCACTTTCATCAGAGAAGAAGAAGGGGTTCTGCAACCATTTAATTTGTTCGGATAGGGACTGCCAACAGTCGTCTGATCAAGTTCAGACAAAGGAGGATAACTAAAGGGAGGTGACATAAATTGACCAAAAATATGAAATACATATTGAGTATTATTCCCATTCAAACAACTTGATGCATCATGCTATTCCTCCATCGGATTTTACTCTAATTTTTCCTCATTCATTCCTCTTTTTTCTTCCCTTTCTTCTTCTTTTTCTTCTTTTCCTTTTCTTTCATTCCTAATTTTGGTTCATAATTTTGCAACATACTACGTGCCGCGAAATCGAGTTTGAGGACCACTGCTCTGGGGTAAGTCAAAAATCACTGGCGTGTTTACGGGGGGGCAACCACTCTACCCAGAGGATCTCCAAAAACCTGTAGAATCATTAATTTTCAACTAACCGATATAAATTTTTTTCTCTCCTTTTTTTTTGGCTTAGTGGAAATTTTGTCCTCGGAAATTTTTCGGCCCCCCTATTAGAGGGATTTAGTAAATAATACAAATTTCCACCAGCTGAATGAAATTCACTTGAACAGATGAAAAGATTACGAGTTTAGGAAATTATCGAAACTTATTTTTGAAAGTCATGATGTGTAAGTAGTGCGCTGTGGATTCAAAAAAGAACGGAGTTTATGAATTGAGAATCATTGGAACTCATTTTCGAGTGCCATACGGTGTAGTAGAGCACTAAAAATTTAAAAACGATCTCAAGTGTACAATTCTACGTTATTAGTTGGCTTATGAGAGTGCTTTCGGCAAGGAGAATATGTGCAGAACTCAAGTAATGCAGAGGAAGATAAAATTCTGCAGAAGAAGATCCGACAGAACAACCGCATGACGGACAAAGGCAACACGACGACTATATATACAGAAAGTGGAGACGTACATTGCACAGAATGGATACCTACCAAGAGCTGGAGATCGTGGGCCAGAACTGTACTGCCGATTCAATAACAAGTTCTACAGCCATTGGAAATAAGATTAGCGATGAAATCACCGCTGTCACCGATACTGGCGGAGATATTCATGAATGACATCGCTCTTGTCGTACGTGCAGCGCCACCCTTCCTTTATGGTGGAGTGGATGCGGGTTGCGTATGCATTAATTTAGTTTCCTCCAACACTGGAATCGATATTATTCTCAAACTTTAAGAGGCTATAGACCCGCCAATTTCACGACGTCTTCTCACTACCGACGCTGTTTGTCCCGTATACCTATATTCTGTGAGAAAGGCTTAGAAGATCGAGGTTGATCAAGGTGCGGAATTGGAGCTGGTTTATTACGTCACAGTGCTATAATTCAAAAAAATAAATTGAAATTTGTCTCTGGTTTGCTCGGAATCCAACTTAACATCGAAATATTTTTATCGGGAGAAAAGATAATTGAGCTCCTGAGAAATGGAGCGTTCTATTTGGTGGATGCTAGTGCTCCAAGTTTTTTTTTTTAATAACAATTATATATTTCACGCACTATCATAAGATATTCACGTGTACAAGTAACCCAAGTTTCAGAGCTACAAACGGACTCTTGACAAATGGAATGTTCTGATTGGTTGATACGAGGGCTGGACACGTAGCAGAGGGCTTTTTCCCCGGTAACTACGAAAGGACTTGAGGCCAGAATTTTCTCCGTCGGGAATAGAAGAAAACGCTAGACAAAAACCGACCACGCTATGTTTCAGTGTATGAACATTGCCTCTTTTTGGTTTCAGTCTCATCCAAATATATAAAATATTTGTATACTGGGACACGATCATAAGACAATGATTGTCCTTCGAGATTGGACGATTTTTGAATCGACTGGTTCAAGAACCATAACTGGGAAACATTCTGTTAAATTCCTACGACACTAACTATACTCGCTTTAGGGACAACTGTAGCGCTATGAAAAGGAGGAAAACGGTGACTATTGAATATTTGAAAAGATCCAATGGAGCGTGAGAATCTTTTAGTACCTAAGATCAAGGACAGTGTTTTGATCATCGTGGTGCACGTGTCCTTCTATATCTTGAAAACAAGGTTGTGTGACTATGTGATAGGAATGTGAGGCTCGACTTGGATTTTTTTTACTGCATCTCTCATTTGTTCGACAACTGTAATTAGCGTTTGGTAAAGGAAATTCGTCCGTTATCTTTAATAAATTAGTGTGTAATTATCGTTCTAGTCTTAATTTCTCAGTATGGTTATTTGCATTTTTTTGCTTTATATATAGTGATGTCCCCTTTATAGCAAAGTTTTCAATTCTTGCGTTCGTTTCTTCTTTTTCGATGTGCAAAATGTATAACGCTCTCAATAAACTGGCCACCAAAGTCACACGAGAAATGCTCAAGGCTTTCTTATGGCCTTTGAATATGAATGGACTTATTTGAAATAATCTGTGATGTATACCTTTCTCAATGCAGAGTATATAGTTTGTGACTTACCAATTGAATTATTATTCGTTGACTCCGGATGCTGGTCGTCCTCCACATCCATGATACTTCGAATTGAAAAGCTTCTACCTTTACTCGAACTGTGGTGATGATTCGTTGACGTTGTGTCGCTCAACTCCGTGCCGTCGAACATATCCGTACTACCTGGTGTTCTTCGAGTAGTTAAATCCATTTTCAGATTAGTAAATTTATGTACCGGTAACCCTGTAACGGGTGCCACTTTTACAACAAATTGAAAACCGGACCGCGATAGAATGCACAATAATTATTTATTTCTTATACAGGATACGAACTTTTACACAAAAGCACCGCGATATATTGGGACCTGAATCTTGATCGCGATAAACGACACTTCGAGGAAGAGAATTACTTCATTTCCAACGCGATGATGGAAGAAAAACAAATACGCTGAGACCGAAATCTTTGATGAATATTTGTCACTCGAATGCGGGGGACCTTTACGATGAATCACGTGTAAAAAAAGGTTTAGGTAAAGATAAATACACGCGAAAAGGTCGACACACACGAGCATAAGAACGCCTTCATGGTAGCCCAATCGAGCGTGTTATTTTTTAGTGAGGAGACGCAATACGGAATCATCAATTCATTGTTCCGTCTTACGAGGTCTCTGTTCGTAGGAACACTGCTCAAGGTAGAATTTCGTCTAGTTTACCTGCTAGATTCGGCTGCCGGTAAGCGACGATGATAATTACGAGCCCGTTCCGACTCGAAACCATCGAGGTGCTAAAATGCATGGCGCGCCAATCGTTAAACATACTACTTTTGACTCCGCCTTTAATTTTCATTTCTTCTCAACCATTTGTTCGTCCCAAAATGGCTACAATATACTCGCTGTACAATTACTATTATGCGATTGCCGCCTTTCGTCTTTTTCACTCCACTTTAATTGTTGGACCGTGCAAATTATTCGTTTTCGTGGCATACAAGTTATTTACGAGACCTGCAGCTTCTCAAAAAATATGATTTCTAGTTTTAGTGTATATAACATAACTTATAGCTGAACGAAAATGAAATTTCAAGTTCGATAGAGAGTGATGGAATCGATGCGAAATAGATGGTCTTTATGGGATGTAATCTGTGTCTTCAAATGACGCGTTGGGTACTTTCAACTGACCTGAATACTCGTACTCCAAACGTGGCCGAATGGTCCAAATCCTTAAAATAAAAAATCAAAAAATTGGGTATACAGTTTAGATTACTATGAGTCTATGAATAAATACTATCTGTATTTATCGCGTCTACCGTACTGTAAAATGATGTCAAGATTTTTTGAGAAACTGTATTGACAACTTATCGGGTTCTAAAATACTTTCTCAAGCAAAGAATTAACGATTCAAATATTATCTCACTCTTTTGCGAACATCAATACACATTACAAAACACCGAAAATCACCTGGATTCATCGATTAGAACTATAAAACTCTGCCGGCGCACAGCTTTTCTTAAGCAAAATAATAACTTATCGTTAGAAGATACTTCTCAGAAAATAAAATCTTCAATTGCAATACACGCACGCACGCGTATCATATAAATATACCCTTAAATCATTGAATTTACAGCGTCCTATAACAGAGAATTACAACCTCCCCATACCCGAAAATGAACTTGAAACCACCATCAACAAAAATCTAAAAACCGCCTCTCCCGGACTGGACAACATACACGCTGCCATGCTAAAAAACCTTCATCCTAACTCACTTTCTTATCTCCTTTCCCTTTTCAACTCTATCTTTGCTCATAATACCTAACCACATTTTTGGAAAACAGTCATCATCCTTTCCATCCTGAAACCCGGCTCAGACCCCCTCCTTCCGGCATCATACCGCCCCATAGCATTATCTAGTGTCCTCGGCAAACTATTCCAAAAAGTACTCAACAAAAGACTTCTTTGGTATCTAGAATCAAATAATCTTCTCCCACCCTTCCAATACGGCTTTAGAAAAGGGCGAAACACCACCCAATCTCTATTTGATCTTCAATCACAAATTAATAACTCTACACTTCAAAAATCCTGTTTTTACTCCATCTTTTTTGATCTCCAAGAAGCCTTCCCCCGGGTTTGGAGACACCTCATCGCAAACAAATTACACGAAATTGGCCTCCGAGGCAATCTCCCTAACATACTCGAGAGTTTCCTTCATGACAGAACATTAATAGTATGAATTCAAAATATAACCTCTCCCCCTCTCCCTGTAAAAAATGGTGTGCCCCAGGGAGAAGTATTTAGTGTCCTACTCTTCCTCATAGCCATCAACGACATTACAAAACTTGTTAACCCTCCCCTTACGCAACGTCTTTTTGCTGACGACTTCACCATTTCCATCTGTTCTGCAAACCCTCAACGAGCCCACAGACTTCTACAGGAAACACTAAATCTAATCACTGCATGGACATCAAAAAATGGCTTCAAATTTTCTACTTCTAAAACGGTTAGGTTAGGTTATTTTTAAAAAAAGACGCCCTATACCCTACTTTCAACCTCTTTTCCTACAAAATTTCGTAATTCCATTCCGCGATTCTGCTAAACTTCTCGGCCTCCATTTTGATCAGAAACTTTCCTGGACCCCCCATATCAAATATTTAAAAGCAAAATGTATACGTGCGTTAAACGTCATTAAATTCGTATCACACCCCTCTAAAGGATGCTCCAGAAAATTACTACTACAACTCTACAAAAGTCTTATTCGATCTATATTAGATTACGGGGCACCGACATACAATTTAGCCAACAAATCTGTTCTCTTGTTACTTGATACCATTCAAACCTCCTCCTTGAGAATGGCCTTAGGTGCCTACCGCACAAGCCCCAAACTTAGTTTATGTGCAGAAGCCGCTGAACCTCCACTCTCCTTTCGTAGACTCATCCTAACTTCTTATTTCTTATCCTCTGTCTCCCAATTCCCTGATCTTCCTATATATAACTCAATCTTTCTACAAAACACTCACTCAACCCTTTTCGACTCACAATAAACATATCCTTCTCCAATTCAATCACTCCCTCAATAAGCTATTTCAAGCAAATCCTTTGCAACCCATTTACATTACCTCCCCACCTTGGACGCTCCCTGAACCAAACATACGTCTTGACCTCATACAATTCCCTAAATCTAACAACAACATGATTATCGAAACCATCCAGAATATCCGGATTACACAATTTGCCTTTCAGACGGATCTGAAAAATTGAATAAGACTGCTTACGCTTATTCCATAAATGGATGCCTTACTTCTCACCGTATACGCAACACTGCATCCATATTCACAGCTGAACTGATGGCTATATTCTCCTGCCTTTCTCATCTCTCCCAACACCCTCCAAATGGCAAATTCCTTCTCCTCACTGACTCACTTTCTTCTTTACACTCCATACCAGACACGTATAGCACTCACCCCCTTATTTAACGTATTCACCTCACACTACTTATCCTTAAGTTAATCAACACCCAAATCACATTCATATGGATCCCTGGTCATATCAATCTTCCAGAACATGATGCAGTCGACAGAGCCGCCAAAAACGCCACTTCCTTAACTAAAATAACCGATTACACCCGTTTACCTGTCTCCGATTACAAAAACCACTACCGTCTTCTCGTCCTTCAAAAATGGAAAACATTCTGGAAAAACCAAACGACTAACAAACTTCACAGTATTAAACGAACTCCCGTACCCTGGTCCTCCTCTTTAAGAAATACTAGACGTGAAGAGGTTGTTCTCACTCGTCTAAGAATTGGTCATACTCGTATCACACATTCCTACCTCATCAACCCCGATCTTCTAGCTCCCCCATCCTGTCCTTACTGCGAAGAAGAGACTTTAACAGTCAAACACTTCTTTTCCTGCCCACTACTCGCACCTCTCCGCTCTTCCCTAAATGTACCCTCCTCCCACTCTCAAGCATTAATAAATAATTCAGACACAATAACCTCCTCCCTCCAATACATACGCCTCACCCAATTTTACTCCTTCATATAAAAAAAAAAAAAAAATTTATAATATCAATAAATACGTATATATTATACACATATAAAAGTAATAATTCGCACACTATTACCATCACCATATTCATCCCTTACTCATCATGCCAAGATGTAAATTATACCTATACTACTATGTAATATTCGTCGAGCTAATAGCCCGGTTGTGTAGCTTAAATGCTCGTTAAAATAAAAAATAAAAAAAAAATATAACAGAGAATGTTTCTAAGAACCCGGATCTCGGACCTAAAAGGTTTGTCTTGAGGGGCCAAAATTATAAAATTACGGCGGATGTGTTGGTGCGGTGGGTGCCAGGGGCCATGAGTCTCTTGATTTTCTCCCCTGGATCCGGGTTTAGCTTTCACGACTTTGAATCACTCTTACAAAGCCTTTGTTTGGTTCAATAACCGAAAACAGCCACTATCCGTAAGAAATGCTCATAGCGCGTTCTGTGAGTGACATCAAAATGACGAAACCCGCGGAATTTCGCGTCGCGAATACATTTTCAATAGCAGAATGCATTTGTGACCCATACGAGATAAGAAACAAACGAAATAAGACTGTTTGCTGACGTCTACAGTCTCTCGCTTCGCTCACACATACCGAGTAGAGTCTACATGCTTCTACAGGAAGCCCTTCATGACATTCGAAAGAGGATTCCAATTTTCACCAAAGAAAACAAACTTACCTATTTTCCTTCAGAGAAGAACACGCCCTCTATTCCTGCCTTGCTCCTTCAAAATTTTCAAATCAGAACTACCGATTTAGTCAAATTTCCAGAACTTTTATTTGGCCAAAAACTTTCATGGAATCCACATCCCAAATCATTAAAAGCTAAGACTTGTTCTCAGTATGTCTACCTTCAGTATTTCTGCGTTTAATCAATTTCCTGGAATACCTCTCCCATCCCCGAATGGGATGCGATCGAAAATTACTACTAAATTTACACAAAGTCTCACTCGATCTCAGTTGTATCACAGTACCCCTATCTATAATCTAGCCAGTGCAGCTTCATCGTTCCTCGACTTTATCCAAACTATTTCTCTACAATTTGTTGGCCTAACTGAAACATTAAGAACGGGCTCCAGACTTAGTCTGTGTGCAGAACCAGCTGAAACATCTCTTTCCACAATAATTTATCTAAAACGACTACATTTGATGAAAAACTTACAACAGTTTCTGAGATCTAAGTCTAATTCCATCTTGACATTATAAAATTTCATTTTAAAATCATTTGTGTAACTCACCAACCGTGTAAAAGTCACACAAGCATTTCTATGATCCTGATGTTCCCTTTGCGTCTTGTCTCACTCCGTGCATGTCAGGTTCACGAAAACTGACAACCAAGATTTGAAGTTAGCTGCATTGATTGTGTGGTTGCTCACCATGGCACGTAATTTCTTGATGGTGGTGTAAACGGATGGTATTTTCAAATTGAATTGGTATCAGGAGCACTTTGTCATGTTTCATCATTCGGGGCAAAGAATAGAACTTGAGTACTTTTCTCGGGACAAAAGCACGAAGCCGGAAAGAGAACACACTTTAATGTGATCGATCGAAGGCTAATGAAGAAAATACACCTGACTGAGAAAGAATTTTTGCGCAGACTTGAAAAAAGGGACTTGCAATGAACACGAAGAAATGAACGCGAAATTTTCACAACTGTAATGCAAGAGTCAAAAGACGAAGTAAGGAGCTCACGGGATGTTTTTAGAAGGTGTAGAAATGGATTTCTGCAAACGGTTCAATACAAACACTGTTTCTGAGACATAGATCAAAATAGGAATGGATCCGATATGATACTTTTACCAAGTCTGATGTTTTCAATTAACACCTTACGAAATGTTTTGATATTGCTATAAACAGGCCTATATCTCATTGAATAGGTTCTAATAAGGGAGGTGGCATGCCATTAAAAAATTGGTTGATCTGACCGTACTTACTCGATCATTTACGTGGGCCAAAGGATGATGCTGATGTACTTGATATACTCTGGTACTTCGTTAGGTAATATTTTGCAAGTATAGACTATTTTAATTGAATTCAAAATTTGACCACATCAACTAAAACTGAAATTAATGTCCTCATAAAAAATGACTTGACCTGTCAATTCAGTACGCGCCTGTTGCTTCTGATACAAAGCGTATTTGTATGTAAGATAAGAGACGGACAAGCCTACACGAGATTTCAGCGTACAACAGAGTGGATCCATAAAGCCCACGCTTATAAACATAAAAATAGTATTCTACTTTTTGTGACAATCAAAACAGGGAAAAGGTGGAGGGATGAGAGGCATAAATCTGAAGTAATATCTACCGTAATATGTGCATGAGCCTCTCATCTCTCAGTAGTCCCACTTCCATGACTCTCTGAACACAGATCTACAAATGCTCTTTGAAACAAAAGAAAAATGGAAACAAGCGATGCTGAGTACTTCAAGAAGGTATACTGACTTCCTGCGTATTATTGACCCACCTTCGAAAAGACATCAGTATTTAATGCGCTAATCTATTCGATACATTGGGGCAGTCCTTCATCGGATTTCCAATGGCAAGTGCAAACCACTCGCACTTTTGACGCACGCAAGTCATCTATGAATGTGAATTCTATTAGTTGGGAACGCGCAGCCAAAAGCGGGCTCGATTCTTCATTATAATTATCCACCGTACACCTTTTCCACCAAAGCAAATAGGCCTAAGGTACCTCCGCGTTGACAGCTCGAGTTTAATTATATATCTCAGTACACATCTGATATTTTGTCTTGTTAGAGGATTAAAAGCATATATCTCGACACACTACTAAACAACTATGCAGTCCCAAGCTCCCAAGCACAAAAGTGATTTTAGAAATCGATGCAAAGCTGCAACAGTTTCTGAAATCTACCTCTGCAAACCTCGCCGAATTCTATAGACTTTGAAATCACGTGAGACTTATATCACTCTCTTTTACAGAAAATAATCGCACAGTGTTGTCAAATTGTATTCAATACATTGGACAATCCTACGCACACTTTGAGGTGCTTGCACTTTCGCTTAAATGGTGGCTAAAAGATTTGTCCGGCCGAAAAGTAACCACGAATTGGTGCTGGAGGCAAAAATTGACACATCAGAATTCGAAAAAGAGGCGTATTTCTCGGAGATAAAATTACAGACGGGCGGGCACTCTTTCGCCTTCATCTCTCTCTTCGCTCTATATGGACAAACCTGCATGCAACAGGACGTCAGTTTGAAGCAGGATTCTTGAAAAAACTCATCAATATCCTTGACTCACTTCATATCTAAAACAATCTCATACCATTTGCCGGCAGATGGCCGTATAGAGAGGGTTCTTAGCTAGCTCAACGATAATGCAGTGACTTATCACAGGGTTATTGGGTTGACGTATTACCACTTCTACTGGTTTACATCAACGAGGATAAGTTAGAAGTTTCATCTGCAAAAATAACTTCTGGTACAGGACTACGGCTTTCACATGAATTCTTCTCACCAACCAAAAATCATGAGATACTTGCAGCGTCTAAATTGTTGAGACAAAAGTTTACCGCTATGAAAACATCTCAAAGTGCATACACCCACAACTTTGAAAAATCGGTATGAATCGATTAATGCTGACTTGATGAAAAACTCACAATTGACCTCAACAAGGAAACATATGGTATATGTTTTTCATTTGTACTCTGTTGGTTTCTCTCGCGTAATTTACGTGGCCACCAAACACAATTTATTTGAGGAAATTTTTTTTTTCTGAGTGCGCTCACACGCCATTACAGAGTTTGTCTCTCTTTCAATGAGTGCAATTTGGTCGAACGGTCGAAGGCACGATAGTATGATCATTATCAATATTTTACTTTTCAAACTTCTTTAACTAGAGAAGAAATAAACGGGGATAAACTATTCAGTGTTTCAATAGTCAAGTGTATTAGGTACGAACGATGATTTGCCGATGTAATCTTTTTAGATGTTATTAAAGTAGACTAACTGCTATTAAACAGGGGAACTACAACGTTCTTTGGAATTGATTCTTGGACATAAATAGTGTAACTAATTGCAAATCAAAAACTCTCTACTTTTACATCAATTTTTTTCTCTCTCTCACACATACTCTTATACGATCTAACTCTCTTTTATTTTCTTTTATCGTTATTATTAATACAGTCTTCTATTTTCCTCTCCTTTTTTTCCTACCCCGTATACTTCCTATCTTTCTTTTCTTTTTTCTTTGTTTAATTAAGGGCGAAATGACTCATCCTCAAAGACCCTCACATTACAAAGCGTTTTTTTTTAAGGTCTAATTCTTGTCGCTTGATGACGATGATCAGTGTGACCAATTTAGCCCTTGTGGGGCGAATCTGGCCCTTTTGATTTTGGTTTTGCCGCGACGTTCAAAAAAATTTAACATTGCATTAAATAGGTGTCAGCCCTTTCCAATTTGAGAAGAAATACATTCCCTAAATGGAATTCAGCCCCGATTCTGATAGAATTTGGCTCCCGACTGAGTTTCGCAATTGGTCACACTGACGATGATGAGGAAAAAATGAGTACACCAGTAACATACATTTCATTGTCGTTCATATTCGTATCACATTACCGTTTATTGCCTATTAATGGTCTTTCATCATTTGTCGTGCTTTTTCTGCAAAGTTGTCGATTGTACAGCCTGTTTAAATGGAATGAAGTTGTCGTTACCGTAAGAATAAAGATTCCTCATACGTTTTTCTTTCAGCGCACAAATTCTGTGTTTATTATTTTACAAGACCCTGATAACCGTTTGATATACAGTGCCTCAAGATAGTGTTCTGGTGCCTATGAAAGATGCTCGACCACAAGCGTGAAAATTGTGTAAAAATATGAAACATGGTTGTGAGATAAAATTATAGGCGTATCAGAGAAAAATTAAACTTAGTAAATAATTTAGACTATTTACCTAACAACTGGGTCATCAGATCCCTTGAATTCTTAAATTTTACTTAATTAAACTTAGATAAATAAACTTTAAAACGAATACTTTCTTTGAGGAGACGGTGTCATACTTCGAGCTCGTAGAATATTCTGTGAAGATCTCATTGAGTGGCATCGTCATTGTTTGATAGTAAAGATAGTTCATTCCCGTATTTGCGCGAGTCAGGATTTAGCACTGTGAATGAGTAAAATAAAATAATATTTCAGCTTCAGTATTTCAGTCATATACTCGTATCATATAGGTATTGTAGTTAAGGACTTTTTTTTTTTCTTATTTAACGAGCTTTGAGACAGCACGAACGGGTGCTGAGCTCAACGAATAATTATTTTACATGCTTATACATATTATAAGTGTTTTATTTATAAACAAAAATTGTAAATATCGTAATGATTATGTGTGTTTGTAGAATTATGTTGACCGTAAGTAAGAATAACTAGCTGTAATATTTTTAGAGTAGTTACTTAGTGCCAAAACGATGGTTGCAGGAATTTTGAAGACAAACCTGATGGTTTTTAGTGCGGGATCAGTGAAAAAATGTTCTACTGATAGGTCATCTTCTAGATGGTGTGCAAAGGAAGGGGGAGCAATGCTTAATAAGAGGTAGGAGTGAGTGAGACGGGTATGTCCTATCCTCAGGCGGAAGAGGATTTCTTCTTCCCGTCTAGATTCTCTGTGAGATGAGGACTAGGGAGTCGGATCTTTTTTGATTTTACATTTTGATATCATCGATTTTAATATTCTCATGTTGTGACTCAAACCTTTCAACATTAAATTCAGTTGATAAGTATTTTTTCCTTGCGTCACCAGGTGAACGTGATCTATGAAAAAAAAAGAAGTGTTTCTTCTACCGACATGTCGTCCCTTTTAACAGGGAACCTGTTTTATCGGGGGGTAAACTGAAGGAAAATGACGGGCGCCGGGCGCCGGGCGCCGTCCGGCAAGAAAAAGGGACTTCGAAAAATGACGGCTTCCTTAACGAAGTTAAACGAGGAACGCAGGGAACCTGTTTTATGATTCGAATGAGATTTGGTATTGAAAATTCAAGGAAGCCTAGATTTGGAGAAAGGTAGTAAAAAGAAGGCCTAGACCAACTCCAAATTTTTCTAAGTCCCCCTCCTATCATATATGGCTCGAGAGTCGAAATTTTTCTAAGTCCCTCTCCTATCATATATGGCTCGAGAGTCGAAATTTTTCTAAGTCCCCCTTCTATCATATATGGCTCGAGAGTCGAAATTTTTCCAAGTCCTTCTCCTATCATATATGGCTCGAGGGTCGAAATTTTTCTAAGTTTTTCGCTGGACGGCGGACGGCGCACGGCGCACGGCAGATTTCTCAAATAGCCCCCCATAAAACAGGTTCCCTGTTAAAATTTTGAAGAAGTGATAGGAGGGGGACTTATCCTTTCTGCTTCATGCAGTATATTATACTAGGTTTATACTACGTATTATACTAGGCGTATACTAGGTCCAAGCCTCCTTTATACTAGGTCTCTCTGCTTCATGCAGTATATTATATTAGGTTTATACTACGTATTATACTAGGCGTATAGTAGGTCCAAGCCTCCTTTATACTAGGTCTAGGCATCCTTCATACCATAAGCTTACAAGATCTTTATCAATAGCTTATACTAGCAGTTTGTCCTAGCTCTGTACTGGGTCTTGGGCTTCCTTTATACTATAGGTCTAGGAGGTCTGTATTAGTGGTTTTACTAGCTCTGTGACGTCATCAGATAGTGATGGCACGATGATCGTGACGTCACCAGATCGTAACGTCATTAGATCGTGTGACGTCATCAGATTATGACGTCATCAAATCGTGACGTCATCAGATCTCCGAACTGATAACAGGATAGGCCTACCGGGGGTACCACACAGGCTGTAAAAATAAATAGCAGGAAACCTGTTTCATGGGGGCAAGCTGTAACATTTAGTAAATTATAGTTGGAGAATTTTAAGCTATAAAAGGGGGAATTTTAAAAATTTTGTATATCAAGCTACAATATTATGATGGGAAAAGCACGTTCAAAATATATATGATAGAAGGGAGACATGTAATGACCTTCAAGCGATTGATAGTGGGGGGGGGGTACTTGAAAGATGTCAGGTTTGAAGCTATTTAAGATGGGATAGGTATACGTAAGAAAATTTCAAAGTAATAGGAGGTTGGAAAATGTCGATTTCCAAGCTGTATATGATGGAGAAGGGTGTTAACGTTAGGTTCAGAAAAGGGTACAACTGGCAAGACGCGATACGCAGGGGAAACCACTAAAAAAAAAACGCGCCTAGAACTTGACCTGATGAGAAGAGATCTCAAGGTGGTGAGGAACAAAGTTCACTCTACTTGAGACGACAAAAAGCAAAAAATGACACTCACATGATTACTCCCATAAAACAGGTTCCCTGTTTGCCTCAATTAACAGAGTTAATGAAGGCAATTCCGAGCAGCTAACTGTGTGGGCTGCGAGTTTTTTTATGGAGCGCATCACATCAGGACAGTTAAATTTTAAACTTTGTATTAATTTTCAATCGAGGATATTTCAAACACCATCCTACCTACAATAGCATATATATATATATATATATGTTACAGTTAAAACCCGAAATCAGTAAATTCTAAAATTCACTAATCAAAACTAGTTGCCACAAATGACTTTAGTCAGAACTAGTTTGGACTAGTTAACTCTAGAATTTACCGTGACCCACAGCGTTGGAGCTAGTTTTAACTTAAATAATTTCAGGGAAAACTAGTTTTTACTATTGAAAACTAGAATTGATTAGTAAAAAGTGAAATAGAGAAGAAATTATGATTGTCGGGAACACTAGTTTTAACTAGTGAAAACAAGAAGGGTGAATCCAATCAGTAAAATGAATTTCTTCCCTAGTACAAATGTAATTGCATTTTTATTAAGGGTGTTGGAGCAATTTTTTTCAGAGGCCTCCGGAACGAATACAGAAAATGACTCTCCGACTCTGGTTACCTCCAGTGGACACGTTTGGAGGCGTCTTCTGACCTCCAAAGTATGTCTCTGGAAGTACCTCAAAATGCCTCCAGCGCAATTACTGAGATTGGAGAAAATGCATCCGGGGATCTTTGGAAGCACCTCCAAGCCTCTAGGTGGAGGCAAGGTAACTTCGGAGGCAAAATGCTCCAGCCTCCAACATCTTGGTTTAAATCCTCACCATCTTCGCCTCATTGGAGGCGGAGGCAAGGTACCTCCAGAGAGAAAATGCCTCCAGCCTCCAACACCCTTGAATTTTTATTTTTCACAAAGCTTGTTTGTACTTGAATGGTGTGCGTCAATTAGTCACTGTTAGATTTGCTCTTGTAACGTTTATAGACCGACGAATTCGTATGATGTACGGTTTAATGTGTGAATTAAGGAAGAAAAATTTAGAACTTTTTCGTATATTTTATTCCAGTGTGAGCTACTTATCCTCAAAGTTGAGCAGAACTACCAAATATCTATCAATTTGACCGAAGTATGTCTGGAAATACCATCACCTTTTGAATTCGAACAATTTCAATTCATTTCAGTTATAACTAGAATTTACTGATGAATTCAAACAATTTTTTTATTCTAGAATTAACTAGTCAAAACTAGTTCTGACTAAAGTCATTTGTGGCAACTAGTTTTGACTAGTGAATTTTAGAATTTACTGATTTCGGGTTTCAACTGTAACATATATAGTTCATTTTGTATAAAATTTTACGAGAAACAACTTTTGTTTGGAAAATTTTTCATTTAGATCAAAATTTGACGAACTATTTGCGAAAAACTGAAATGTTGGCCGTTGCACTTCCCCCCTCTCCCCAAAAAAGAGCAAGCGTGGGGTTTTCAGGGTGGAATTTTCAATACGTTGTTTGTTGGAGGAATCGTTATATTTTTCCACCAGAAACCGTTTTGTTCCCAAACAATACGCTTTCATTTGTAAAATTTATGTCTTCATTGCGTTGAGAAATTGGAGGATGAGAGGTGTAGAGTTGTGAGGATAAAATCTTACTGTATCAATTTCGCAAGAAGGCAAGCCGAGGAGGAGGCGTAGGAAACTGCTTTTTGGCAAGTCCATGGTTGAGGATAAGAATACCTTCCATCAAAGGAAGATTTCCAATAAAATTGTCAACATCTTTATTTTGAAACGTGAATTAATCCATCAGTTTCCTGCAATATTTTTCAATAGTATCATCAGTGAATGATGATTTTTTTTATTTCTTGTGTCATTATTTATATTAAAAGGTGTCCGGAAAAAATAAATAAGGTAGAAATACAATCAAAAAAGGAACAAGTTTGCAAAAAATGTTTACCGATTTTGTCTACAAAGATATATTTTTTAACAGGGAACATGTTTTAAGGGGGGGGGGGGGGTATTTGAGAAATTTGTCGTGCGCCGTCCGCCGTCCAACAAAAAACTTGGAAAAATTTCGACTCTCGAGCCATCTATGATACGAGGGGCACTTAGAAAAAATTTCGACCTTCGAGCCATCTACGATACAAGAGGGACTTGAAAAATTTCGACTCTCGAGGTGTATATATGATAGGAGGGGCACTTGAAAAAAATTTCGACCCTCGAGCCATCTATGATAGGAGAGGGACTTGGAAAAAATTTTGACTCTCGAGCTCGTATATGATAGGAGGGCAGACTTGGAAAAAATTTCGATCTTCGAGCCATTATTGATAGGAGAGGGACTTGGAAAAAATTTTGACTCTCGAGGTATATATGATAGGAGGGGGAACTTGGAAAAATTTTGACTCTTGAGGTATATATGATAGGAGGGGGGACTTGGAAAAAATTTCGACCCTCGAGCCATGTATGATAGGAGAGGGACTTTGAAAAAAATATCGACTCTCGAGCTATATATGATAGGAGGGGGACTTGGAAAAAATTTCTATCCTCCAGCCATATATGATAGGAGAGGGACTTGGAAAAATTTCGACTCTCAAACTTTATTATACTAGGCTTATAGTAGGTCTAGGCCTTTTATACGAGTATACTAGCTTTATCTAGGTCTAGGCTCCCTTGAATTTTGAATTCCATTGACTCATAAAAGAGGTTCCCTGCGTTCCTCGTTTAACTTCGTTAAGGAAGCCGTCGTTTTCCCTTAAACTTTGTAAATACCGAATGTCAAGCATTTAAGCCTAGTCAATACGAGCTGCTGGCTTAGTGATTTGGGAAATAAAGTTTTTTGTTCTTATTCATTTCTATGGTTCACGACTTGAACGATGATATTCAAAAGATACTTTTGAGGAGTGACACTCTTCAAAGGTAACACGTCTTAGTTCAAATAATTCTACGGAAAATTCCTCATCTATATGACTCACCAACACCTTTTTCAGTGCCCAAAAAACGAGTACTGCTTTACACGAATTTAATTACTTTTTTTATCTGCTATAAACTTTGATTGCTGTAAATTTTCGCTGTTATGCATTTTCATTGCTTTCAATTTTTCTCAGTTTTTAATTTCCCTGCAGTCAATTTTTTACTTTCAATTTTCACGCTATATCAATTCTCCTACGATGAATTTTCACAGCCGTAAATCACGTCTTCGATGAAATTTGAAACTAGACCTGACTCTGACCACTCTTTCCCGGGAAGCATGACAAAAAAAAAATACGCTCATAAAACACATAATTACTTAATTTCTTGTGAGGTCCGCCGAAATGAAGTTTCTGGAGTTTCTCTGCGGAGGATGGAAAGTAATTATTCCGTTTTCCTTCAAAAAGAAATATTTTCGAAATTAGTCGATACATACAGATTCGCATAGTAGATTGTAACAACTAATAGTCTATATTATACATTCTATTTCTAAAAAGAGCCTGATTTTTTATACCCGTTAGTCTAGATTGTGTAAAAAGTTACCGATACAAAATTATTCTCCCAAAAATGGCTTATGACTCTACGTGCATTATCCTCCGTCGTGGTGCAGATCTGGCTTACTTGATCTTTCGAAGGAACTGTAGACCGATCTTAAGCTTGCGTACACACGTCTGACAACTGCTGAAAGTGAGTGAGCATTTAGATAATTTTTCTAAATTAGTGCAAAATTACCAAAAATACACACACTTAAGGTGAATGAGTATTCAAAAAAATTTGTGTGAGTTGGTTGACATTACACTTATTGTACATAGGATGCGCCAAAATAATGTTCATAGTTGAATTTAATGTGCCTAAATTTAATACGGTGCAATAAACGTGATATCTAAATAGTATTTATGGGTATAAAATTTTCTTCTCATTGAGATTGAAATGAAGGTACCCATTTTTCGGTCCGATAAAAATTGGAAATAAACAATAAAAAAAATGATGTCTAGCAATATTTTAAAAAGAGAACATTTAAATATAATATCGCACAATAAGAATATCGAGTCAGCGGGGAGACAATGAATAGTTTGGCATTGTCTACGTATGCAGAATTGATATTACAAATTTCGTCAGGGCGAATGAAAATCTACATAAATTTAGAATTGAAATGATCAATTTTGCGCACACAGAATCCTACAAAATTTTATCTTGTCCATCCTTAAATTGGGCTTGACATATATTATAAAACTTGAATGCTGCGAAAGAAAATGCACGAACTTAAGGTGCGTACATGGTAAAGATTGAAGATAGAGTTGAATAATTACACTTTGTCCGCACTAATGCCATAAGTGTTTTAACTGCGCTGTTTCGTTTTCCTGAGAGAAAATGATTTACGTAAATAACTCACAATTTGGTGACATTGTCGATCAAGGGTCTGTAAAACGTTGATGATTTTCTTATTAGGTTAAATCAAGTTTATATCGTAATTTCTTAGTCATGGATAGTGTTCCGCTGAGTTTTAGACTAGCATAAGACCCTAGTGGTCATTGCACATTTGGGAAGTATGTAAGAAGAGAGCAACCTAGTTGCAGATGTGAGGGTATAATAAAGAAACGCTAAAACATGTGTTCAAAAAAGGCACTTAATTAGACTGGCGGTTCGCAGGTACCTCAGGGAAGAGAGAAACATAATCAGGATTAGCCTATGGGACGTGTGGGCAAAAGAGAATGCTCTGAACTCAATCCTAGCATGATATATTTTATCAGCCTTCAGCGTAAGAATCACTTATCATAGATAATAGAAGTGGTGTTGGGCAAAATAGACTTTTCAAATAATACTCTGTGAAAAGACATTCTATAATTTTTTCGGGTCTTCCTCGACTACAAGCTATGCAGGCGATGGCGCACTAAACGCGTGCGCGGATATAGGCGAGTCGTATGAATTTTTTCTAGCCTTACTCTTGTACGAAGACCTCTCCTTTGCACGCGTTACCACCGCTGTTATGCAAAAAAATTATTAGATAGGTCTGCAAATGAATAGTCATTTGTTTGGAAATATTGTGACTTTGGCTGCGACCCTTTTCGGTCAGCTCTGTTTAATATACAAAGTGGAATGTATTTGCTATTTTCTCACCTGCAATTTCCATAAGGCCGTGTGGAACTACCGCTTCTAAGCTTCTTAAAATATTGATCAAGTCGCTACTTCGTTTGAATCTTGGACTTTCATTCAACAAACTACTATGAGCTAGAGAAGAAACTTTCTGCTTATGTGTTTGAAACTAGAGCAAAGTACATAGAAGTCTTAATTCAATTTGTTCAAATACGTAGTTTAGTGTTAGCTTAAAGGCAGCACGTACTTCTATCACTTGTCTTTGGTGTTCAATTCTGAGGCAGAATATACGCGCCTCTGTACAGTATTTGGAGATAAAATATACGAAGAACATCAGGATAGTAAAAGTTCTGAAACATTTAAAGGTGAAAAGAGAAGTTAGTAGTATTGCGCGGAAGACGATGAAGTATAAAATATCAGCACATGAATAAAAACGCGTTTTTCTGCGTGCTTTGGCGATGAACTCGCATTGTATGGCGGCGACTTCGTTCCCTCAGAGCGTAATATACCGTGGGAATCATACCAGGAGGGTGTATCAGCCAAAGTTGTAAAATCAAGATTATTGGTGTATTAGAATCTCTTTTTATAGTTCTACGTCATGGCAGAACGATGTATTGAAAAACTTGATGCGAAAACACTCTGGTTTACTATTTCTGATAAGGCGTATAAGAACCATACTGACGTAAAGTATACCCGATTGTCATTAGAGTGTATCGAAATTGTGAGAGGACTTCAATTTCGAGAGAACCTATGCTGATAGGTACAACAAGGCATTCTAGTTTCCCTCTTTTCAACACTTTTTGACCATCTTGTAACAAAAAATTACTGAGGTCACTGGATGATGAAACGCCACAGATTTTGAGTGAACGTCAGAAAATTAAGAGAAATGAGGTAAAACATGTCGAAGGAAACTGTAAGTGACTTGTAACAGCATCTATCTGGATTCCAGGTCGCATAGATCACTCTCAACATGAAAACGTTGATCGTGTGGCTAAGAACTCCATCCCCTTACCAAAAATTACTGACCCAGCTCATTTACCAGTATACGACCTTCAAAAATACTACCGTTCCAAAACCCTAGCTTCTTGGCACAGTCATGCAGCATCAAAACGAACTACGATCAATAAAAAGCGTCCCTATTCCTTGGTCCTCTAGCTTCAAACTCCTGCCATTAAGAAGCCATCCTTTCCTGTCTTAGATTGGGCACACCCGACTCACTCACTGTCACCTCCTCCTAGGTCTTCTCAACTCCCTGTCATGTATTTACTGCCATTCAGATAATCTCAAAGTTCAACATCTCCTCTCATATCCCGCCCTCCAAAACCACCGCTCAGCCCGCAACGTTCCCTCATCTATAACCTCTGAACTATCCAACAACTCCAAAATCATCTCCAATTCTCTCAACTATCTTCGTTCTACCTATTTCTATCAACTCCTCTAACATTATGAAATGAATTTATGTAATAATATTAAGTATAATTATTGTAAAACCAAATTAACACGAACTGCGATGACCTGTTTTGTGTAGCCGCATAACCCATGAACAGAAAATGAATAAATTCCAAAATCCCATCGTCTGTCGTAACTCAGAAGTTTGAAGTTTTGAAAATGGCTATAATTTATTCGCCCGCGAAGAAAAATAACAATCCCCGTCGAATTAAGAACATGTCATCACACGGAAAGAATGCTTTAATTCTCGTCAATTTGATAAATTCACATCAAGTTGAAAGAAAAATTAAACGATTACAAAAATTATGAACAGGAGAGATTTTGGAAGCCCGCAAAGAAAACAATTTCACATCAAATAAAAGTCATGAACATGAATTGACGCCTCACAAACATTTTTGTAGAAACAAAAATATGAAGTAAAGATCAAAAACACATCACCAGGCCCCGACAGAATACACCCATGCTAAAAAACCTACACGACAACTCCATAAATTTACAATGAAATTTTCAAACAAGGTCAATATCCCAACAACTGGAAACTAGCTACCACTATTCCAATACTTAAACCTGGCTTTGACCCACTAGTAGTCTTGTCCTACCGTCCCATAGCATTAACCAGCGTTTTGGGAAAAATTTTCGAAAAAATTTTGAACAAGAAACTAATATGGTACCTTGAATCAAACAACCTCACCTCACAATACCAGTTTGAATCACGTGAGAAAAGAAGCATTACCCATACTCTAGCTGACTTTTACTACTATATACAAGACGCATACATATCAAAATCAAGTCTATACACAATAGTTTTTGACCTTGAGCAAGCCTTTCCGCGAGTCTGGAGGTATCTTATTGTCCAAAAACTATATACAAAACCTCCCTAACATTCTCAAAACTTTTCTTGAAAATAGACTAACGACTGTACGAATCCAAAATAAGACTTCGTCACTTCACAATAATATACAAAACGGTGTCCCTTGAGGGTCAGTATTTAGCGTCTTCCTGTTTATGGTTGCCATAAACGATTTAACCAACAATATACAACCCCCTCTCACCCAAAGACTCTACGCAGACGACTATAGTATATCTGTCAAATCCAAATTACCAAGCCGAGCACATCGCCTTCTCCAAGATAACCTCAACAACCTATCAAACTGGGTATCAGAAAACGGTTTCCGTTTTTCAGAGAAGAAAACACACCTAATTATTTTTTGCCACAGACGACCTATCCCAACTATACCTCCCCTCACACTCAACAAAATTTTCTGGCGTAGCCAAATAAATAAAGATCATGTTTCATGTCTCTTATATTTCATCAGTCATCTTGAAATATTCTAATCTAGGCCTCTACTAGGTCAAGCGCTTGTGAGATATTACTTCACTTTTTTGCCCCCACTTTCATTAAACTACATGCCTCTTGTGACGCTTCTGAGAAAGCCTATGGAGCAGGCATCTACATTCGTGGAAACAATATTTTTTGAGCCATTTTCATAGGGCGAAAGTATGGTATGATATCTTTTGGACTATCACCACTCGCTCCACTCGTTCGCCTCCTTCCTTGGTTTAGCATATAAGTCCAAAAAAATGAGTTGTTAATGGAACTATTATGACAAATTTTTCACGTACTCCTTGGAAGGACGAGAATTGTTGCACGAACTTTAGAGAGGAAAAATTTCAATCACCTAAGGAGTTCGAATTGAAAAACTTTTTAGCAAAGCCAAATGTCTACTATACTGTACCAGTTTGTGACGTCATCAGGTGATAAAAATTTTACCAAGTCCCTTCATTGACGAAGGGGCACTCGCAAACTTGAAATTCTCCGATGGGTATGAGTTTGTGACGTCTTCCATTTGCTGACTAAATCTATAAGGTTTCACCGACGGTGTAGGGAGGGGGAGACAGTTGAACTCGCAGATTTCTAAATCACTGACGGGGTACACGCAACGCGCACACGCTTCTAGTCCGAAAATGAGGGTGAAGGGGATGGAGAATCGCAGAAAAATGTCGACCACTAGCCTTCAATACAAAGCCTTCATTATACTAGGTCTGATATAGCAGCCTAGTTAGTATAAGCCTATAGTATCTATATTATCTATATCTCTATATTATAAGACACAAAACGTATATTTCGGCGCCGGTAATCTCCACTCCTACCGAATACTTTTCCCCGAAATTGTTGAAATGAAACTTGAAAATTAATCGTATATTGGCTACTGCTTTTGTACTTGTATTCTTGGTACCAAAAAAAAATTTCCGTTTTTTCATACTAGGCAACCAAATATAATTTTGAAAATCGGGTTGGTGAATTGCCATGGAAAAGTACTATTAGACGTAGCGCAATTTTAGGTAATCGATGTTCTCAGCTCCTACCGTCTCGACTCATCTCAAACTCCGCAAAAATAGCTTCATATGTCGAGTGGGAAGGTTTAAGACTTTTTTTCACCCCGAAAAACCCCATAGGGGATGAATGGTAGACACATTTTGTTCGTTTAATCGTAAAGTAGTGTGTGTAATCGCTAAGGTTGTAGATGTTTCAGAGTTTAGTGGCCAGTTGATTTTTCATCAAAGAAGGCCTTTGAAAATTACCCGCGTATGTGTTCACGAGAGAGTTCGTGATAGACGTAGCGCGATTTTTTGGTAATCGATGTTCTCAGCTCCTTCCCACTCGAGTTTTACAAAAGTCATGGCGGGAGTCAAATATCAAGGATCGGTAATAGTTTCTAAGGTCAGTAGCAGCGGTAAGTACAGGGACAGAAATTTTTTGGATAGAAAGGAATTTTTGCGAAAACAATTGCGTCATATTTCAAGACGTTGATGTGACCCGGAATTCCAGGAGACAAATATAGAAGTGAGTGATAGTTATTGCAGGAATAAATGAATGGAATGATTTGAGAATTAGTTGAACGTGAGTCCAATATAGCCAGGAGAGATGTAAGTGAGTCAGTTAGCAGTAGAAATTTCAGCAGGGGGTGAGGAGATGGAGATCTGTATACTATAGAGTTTTGTTTGGTATAGTGAAAATGGAGGCAGAATTTTTCAATCAACGACTGATTATGACTCCTTGGATCGAGTTTGTGTATTCTATTTTAGATCCAGATTTAGGGGGGCTGGTGGGTTGTGAAATTGGTATAGAGATAATGTTCCTAATAAGTTGTTGGTGTATTATAGTGTTGTTAGTTCAGAGATTATCAGCTAGATCGATTTGGATATCTAGGAAAGGGGTTAACTATGGAGAAGTGGATGATATGACAGGGGGTAGATGGTTCAATTTGAGGTGTTTGAATAGTTCCCCGGAATCCACATGAAAGAGACAGATGTAGAAGTGGATGATGGTGATTGCAGGAGTAAATGAAAGCGCTGATTCAGGGAATTAGTTGAATAAGAGACCTGTATATCCCGGAAAAATGAAAGTGAGTTAGTTAACACTAGAAATTTGAGCTGGGATGAGGAGAGATGGAGATGAGAGAGACAAGGGTGTAAGGAGTTTAGTTTGGAGGAAATGGAGACAAAATTTTTCAATCAACGACTGATTTTGACTCCTTGGATCGAGTACGCGTATCCTAATTCAGGTCGACCAGATTTAAAAAAGTTTGGTGGTTCGGAAAAAATTGGTTCTGAGATAATGTTCCAAATGAGTTGTCGGTATATAGTTTCGACCGAGTCGGATACTTGGGAGAGGGTTTAGCTACAGAGAAGTGGATGATATGATAGGGGGTAGTTGGTTCAGCTTGAGGTGATTGAATAATTCAGTCTTAAGAGGAAGGATGAGAGAATTATGTCGACAGAGTGCGGATGCATATATTGGAAGCTGAGTGAATTGAGCTGTGGATATAAGAAAATTGACAATGAGAGTTCAGAAGCGGCACCTGAAGGGAGGAGGAGTTACTAGCTTCAACGTAAAGGCTGAGAGTTGGGCTAGATCGTTGTTAATTAGGGCTTGATTCACTTCAGAAGCGAATACATTGACTGACAGAAAAGAGTTGTAGGTTTATTGTTAACTTTGGTCGCAAAAACAATGGCGTCATGTTCCGGGAAGTTGACGTGACTCGGAATCCACAGGAAGGATACAGATGTAGAAATTGATAATGGTGATTGCAGGAGTAAATGAATGCGAGTATTTGGGGAATTAGTTGTATAAGAGTCCTGTATAACCAGAAGAGATGAAAAAGAGTCAGTTAACAATGGATATTTGAGCTGGGGTGAGAAAATGGAGATAAATCCTCGAGTATATGGCGTTTTGTTTGGTAGTGAAAATGAAGGCAGAATTTTTCAATCAACGACTAATTATGACTCCTTGGGTCGAGTACGCGTACCCTGTTTTGGGTCCAAATTTAGATCCGTTGGTAAAGTAGGGCTGATGCGTTGGAAAATTCGTTTAGGGATAATGTTTCTAATGAGTTGTCGGTATATAGTGTAGTGAGTTTGGAGATGATCAGCTAGATCGAGCCAGATATTTACGGGAGAGTTTAGGTATGGAGAAATGGATGGTTGGTAGGGAGCTAGTAGATGGTTCAACTTGAGGTGATTGAATAATTCAGGTTCAAGAGGAGAGAATTATGTCGGCAGAGTGCGGGAGCGTAGATTGGAAGGTGAGTGAATTAAACTGCGGATACAAGAAGATTGGCAGTGAGAGTTAGGGAGCGGCATTTAGGGGTGGGGGGACCAGCTTCAACAAAGATTCCGAGAGTAGGGCTAGATACTTCAAAAGGGAATACATTGACAGCCAGAAATGAGTAGTATGGTTTATAATGAAAGAAGAACAGATGATTTTGTAGAGTTTTTGCCTAGCATACTGGATAGTGGGTCGAAGAGAAGACAGTCGGATGGGTAAGAAAGTGTTAAGTGGGTGGTTACTGCCTAATATCAGATGGGAATATGATCAGTAACGGGATGTGACCTTCTGTAGATGATCTCTTCTTTGGTGAATGGGGTGTCACAGGGACAAGTCGGGTGTTGACGATTATTAATTAATTAATTTATTAATTTATTTATTTATTTAAAGACTTGAAGTGCCGTTTAACAGCGGGAAGCCAATAATAGGACAATGAGTTCACACTTAACAATTGGTTGATAAATATAGTTCTGTATTACATTGCGGACAGTAGGGTCACAAGTTAAGTGAGAGTAAATGTGTGCAGGTGTGGAAATGTTTGATCTTTATAGATCCAGCGAATTGAGAAAATTTTTCACGGTGTGGTATCAATCAGAGAACATACCGGATAAGCATTGAGGATGAAAGAATATATTAAAAAGATGGAGAGGGCCTCTCAAGGAGGGGCAGGGATCAGAGAATAGATAGGGTAACAGTTCAGAATGAGTAGTTGGCCAGGTGAAGAGGGATCGTTGAACTTTAAGAAATGACAGGCTTCTGTCAGGAACGTATAAGAGTTCCGTCCGAAGGACGGGAATTTCTGCGTGTCTATTATATAAAAGAGAAGCGCGTTTTTATGTTACGATTAAACTCGACCAGTTTTTGGTATTTCGAGTTGTACTTTGAAATGTAGATTGGTATTAGACTGGAGACGGACATAGGGTACATTTTTTTTCTAAAAGTTCATCAGGAAAGTTCTAAGCAAGTCTCAAAGTTTCAATACCTGAATCTTAGAAGCAGGAGCCTGGATAATACGTGTGTAGTTCGTGTTGCCTATGTGGGTCGTTATATTATTAATAATAGAAACATGTATGGACGTGTAGGGTTCCAGGGGTAAAACCAATTGACGAGTAAGTTCATGCAACAATCCTTGATGAATTTCAATTCAATTTTTACATTCTCTTACTGTCCTTCAAATAACGTTCGACTTAGTGACTTTAGTTAGTGCATTAGAGTCGTGCCTGTTTTAATAATCCGCACACTATTACCATCACCATATTATTTTTATGGGAACTCATCATGAGTGAGTGAGGTGTAAGTAGAGCACTAATATTGAAAAACCGATACAACTGATGATGGGATAACACCCGAAAGTACTCTTGAATAAGCAACTAATAAAGTAGATTTGTACAATTGAAAAACCCTTTTTCAATATTCTTTTTAATCAATTTGTTTCTTTAACCCATCCCTAACTCATCATTCTAAGATGTAAAATTTACCTAGCTTTACTCACGGTCGTGTACTATTCGTCGAACTAATGGCCCGTTGTGTAGCTTTAACGCTCGTAAAAAAAAAAAAAATACAATAAATAAAAAACAAGAAGAATGAATAGAGAAATACTTACCGAAGCATTTTGTCGGGAAAAACAAGTGTCGAATACTTCTTGACCATTAAAGACGAGATCTGAATGACGAATGAAACGTAATACAGAATAAATTCTGAACTAAGTTGAGTCCAATGTCCTTCTTTTTTTTTATAGGGATGAAAAAGTAGAGTACTGTTTCTGACACATCCTTCACATCAAGGAAAATTTTGGGTAATCAAATAAGTGAAGCGTATGTGATGAGTGAGCATGACTGGAAGAAACTTATTGTAGAAGAGAATAAAAACTCAGGTTTTTTCACGGCTCTGCCGTCGTTTATTGATTGAAAAACTATACGACCGACGTTTCGGTATAACATATACCATCTTCGGGGTCTCTTCTACAATTACTTGCATCCGTCGCGACAAGTTTTTTCCTATTTCGACTCTCGAGCCATATATGATAGGAGGGGGACTTGGAAAAATTTCGACTCTCGAGCTAAATATATGATAGGAGCGGGACTTGGAAAAATTTCGACTCTTGAGCTATATATGATAGGAGGATGACAGAAAAATTTCGACTCTCGAGATATATATGATAGGAGGGGGACAGAAAAATTTCGACTCTCGAGCCATATATGATAGGAGAGGGACTTGGAAAAATTTCGACTCTTGAGACATATATGATAGGAGAGGGACTTGGAAAAATTTCGATTCTCGAGCCATATATGATAGGAGAGGACTTGGAAAAATTTCGACTCTCGAGCTATATATGATAGGAGGGGGACAGAAAAATTTCGACTCTCGAGATATATATGATAGGAGGGGGACAGAAAAATTTCGACTCTCGAGCCATATATGATAGGAGAGGGACTTGGAAAAATTTCGACTCTTGAGACATATATGATAGGAGAGGGAGTTAGACAAATTTCGATTCTCGAGCCATATATGATAGGAGAGGACTTGGAAAAATTTCACTCCGGAGCTATCATATATAGCTGGAGATTCGAGAAAAATGTAGACTCTCAAACTATATTATACTAGGCTTACAGTAGGTCTAGGCCTTCTTTATACTAGCTTTATCTAGGTCTAGGCTTCCTTGAATTTTCAATACCAAATCCCATTTGACTCATAAAACAGGTTCCCTGTGGTCCTCGTTTAACTTCGTTAAGGAAGCCGTCGTTTTCTTCTGGGAGGTCTATTTAGTTGTATGCTGTAAGGAGTTGACCTTAAATTGGAAGAGTTTCTTATCGATTCGTGACCTTGTTTTCAGTATGTAGGCTCGATGGTGATTTCTAATATCCGAGGGTCGAATTTTCAAGAAGGCAATTGCTCTGTTGAGTTTCTTACCACTTTGTCTCTTTGTGATCGTACGATGTGAGCTGGGTTCCAGAGAAATGTAGTGGATGATGTAGTGTGAGTGGGGCCTTCAAATGATAGCATTATGCGAGAAAATGTTTTGTATTCCTAAATATGACGATAGTAAATTATAGTGATTCTGAGATAGTGTTTATTTTGAGCGAAGGTGGATATTTCTTGTAGCCACCTGAGAAAGCGAAGAGTTCGACGTTGTATCACGGATACGGAATTTGAAGAGAGAGTAGCCGATCGACCTGTTCTGTTGTGGAGTCATGAACCATCAGTGAAACAGTAAGTGTGTGATTGGTAAATATTCAGGAGTTTTTGTGCTTCGTTTTGAGTTCTCTACTGGGAGTAGATGGATAGAACAGAGTGAATGTGTGGTCAAGGTGTACAAAGTGTATAACACCCATGGAAGAGTGGAATTAAGATAGGAAGCGAAGGATTGAATACGAATTTTCGTTTGTGTGTACATTCTTCGTTGATTTTAATGTGTTTGTGTTATGTCGAGAGAATTTTTCACTATTGTTGGAGAGGAAAAAAGGAGACCTTAAGTTTCCAGAAAGCCATTTGTATGGCGTGAGTAGTATTTATAAGTTTACCAGAAAGAATATACGTATCTTTACTGTCGCCAATTTTCATGCCCGATGGTTCAAAGATTGAGACAAATAGTGATGTAGAAAAAGTTTAATAGTGCAGTGTCTAAAAAAGGTCAGTCCATCTTCAACTTTCGATTCTACGAACAGGCGAAGGTAAATTTTTATCGCATAAACAGGAGGGGTATACCCAATACTTTACAAATTGAGCAACGTGAGAAATAAACTTTGAATCGCCGTCATCGTATTCACATTCTTTCCTCTCCCTGTATTTCTCTTATTTTTTTATTCGTTTCACGTAATATTGTATGCGGTAGCGGTAACGTGGCGCATCCAGACGCCCAGCGTTGCAACTCATCTATAATTATCTCCTTCCCTCAGTCAATTCCATACGCGCGACATTTTCTCTTTCTCTTTTAACACTTGGCTGATGCTCAAAATTAGATTCCACTAAATTTAGCTCTCGCGCACGCAGATAAGTAAATTTTTTTAAAATATCTTTTAGAAAAAGAAAAAGGCTATCTTAATTTATCGGGTATTGTAATTCGATGGATCAATTTGTGATCAGTTTGCCGTGTTGAGAATTTCATCTCCGGAATGCATCAGGTAATTACAAACCATCATTTTGTTCTCCATTGCCGCTCCTTATTCATCATACTGAAGTACGTACGGTGGATGCCCGGTTCAGGTAGTTCGTATTTTGTTCGTCGGTTAGAAATTTAATTCGAATTTTGACGAATACATATTTGAAGACGTATAAAGAAATTACGAAAATTTCAAAAATTCAATAATTTTGAATCAAATTCTCTCGGATAATACGGAAATCTTTCTCATGATTGTGAATGACATTTGGTATTTCATGTCGTTAGAACCGACGAGAGTTCAAACCGTGGGCGCCGAAAAGTACACTTCCTTCTTCGCAGCCACCATTACCAGATCCACCTTACGAGATAATCGAATTTCCTTCTCAACAGCAATACTCGAACACCGTAATGACTAAGGGTACAACCAGTAAGTAAAATAGTTCCGAAGAATGTGTTCTTAAAGTACAATATTTGAATTTAAAATGGCTCTGATATAAATTAGATGAAAAATTTGTCACACGTAAATGCGATTTATGCGGATCCTCTAGTGCTAAATTTCACTGTAATATGTGCATCCAGCAGACATTTTGCTCGTCGTGCGATTTGATGTACCATCGGCATCCAAAACGACAATCTCATATTCGACAGGTAAATACAACAAACCGATATTTCTCGTCCGAGACAAATACCGACGTCGAGCTTAAACTCGATATGAGTTGAACGTATTCGGAAATTTTTCTTTCAGAGAATACCGTCAACGATTCAGAATCAACCACCTTTACCTCCTAAAGGCGAATCGAATACGGCTCCGGTTCCTCCTCCACGACGAAATAAGCGATCAGGCAGACCGGCCATTACACCATTCAAACCACCTCAACATTCGACGCTGAAGAAAGATGGTAGTTTCATGGGTAGTCTGAGACGTTTGGTCGGCGGAATGCACTCACCTTCTTCACAAGCTCTGGGTGAGAAGAAAATCGATATCTCGGGTTTTGTTGGGATATCGGAACCTAATTCTTAGGAAATCCATTGACTGAGTCCTGTTTCGAGACTAGGAAAATACTATCGATATTTTTTTTTTTTTTTTTTTTTTTTTTTTTTACAGCAAAAATCCGTTCTATATATAAACGGGAAATGAGGTATCCTTATAGCAACTTTCCTCCTATATCGAGTGCTGATGATTGTAGGATAAAAATAGAGCACACTAGCGTTCGGACACATTCATATCAAATATCAGAAGGTGTGGTGCACCTTACAAAGTTTGGGGTAGGGTTTGTTTATGAAATTGTGTGGTATCGCGCTCTAGAGCTAGTGTATGTTTTGAAAGTCTGCGAAGTGTCTCCCCTTCGTTAGAATCTTCTTACACCCTCTTGATAACTGAACTTGCAGTATACTAGACTGAGAAGGGGGTAAACGAGAAAAGCGAGTAAGCCCCTTTAGGTAGCCAGGTAAACTCATGAGGTAATTAGCTCGAGCTAGTCCAAGATTTCAACCCTCACTCGCTGGAGAAACAAAATCAAGTTATTTCAAGCACGTAGTGTTTATAAAGAATATTCTTTTATTAGAAGAGTTTAAAAAATCATGAAAAATGTCTTCATAACTACCTACTGGGTTATACGTAGGCACAGAACTACAAAATTTTGATGTCACAAAAGTAGGTCAAGGTCTAGTTTTCTGTAGATAGGCTAACTAGCTGACTTCATAGCCTAGTATAAGCTGTTACACTCCATGCTAAGCTGAGAAGATTATGAAAATCGATCAAACAAGTTTTGAAAGAAGTCATTCTCCCTCCTTCTCAGCCTGTCAGGATTCATCATATAGGTTAGGGAAAAGAAAATTGATCAAACCAGCGTAAAGCAGGGTCATCCTTCCCTATTCTTAGGTTGACGGCATAGCTTGATGCAGGATGTTGGACTTACTATCAAGGTATGTTAGGCTAACTTCCTGACAAACGCATTCTGTATGTTGGGCTAGCTATCTGATGAACTCCCTTGCTCTACCAGTATTTCTTGGCCTAGTACGAGCCTATAGAATGCTATGTCAGGCTATGACTTTAGCCTTAGTTAAAGATCCAGTTTTTATATCTAGTACACTCTATGTTAGGCTCAGTAGCCGATGAACTTGAAATTTCTTCGAGTCCCTGTGTGTGACGGCCATCAGAGGGTTGGAAATTTTGGCTGCAAAAATCCTTACTTCACCCCCCCCCCCCCGTCCGCTAATGGACATTAGTAATAATACGCGAAAAAGACGAATACTCCGAATGGAGAGTAAACCTTGCAAACCGCAGAAAATACAAAACGAGGAGCGCTTTCGGTTAATAAACCATCTTCAAGCCTGAAATGAAAGCAACTGACGAACGGAGGAGAAGAACAATGTATTAAGATTGGCTAAACGAGAAATCACGGTGTGAATCATAGACCAGTTCGATCAGGCCATCCTCCGGAATGAACGAGTTGAGTACAGTGATATCGTAGTGTTGCGATGACGCATTATCTCTATATACTCGAGGGCGATGCGCTTTCGGTGCGAATTCTCCTTATGGAGGAGCTTTTCGGATCCCTCACGGAAGCTGTGGCCACTGTTTATCAAATGATCCGCAAAATCTGACTCCCTCAAGCGTCCCTTCTCCCAAGACTTCAGGTGCTCAGCTACTCTAACTTTCATTTGGCGGCTGGTCTCACCAATATAAAAGCCTCCACAATCCCCACATTCCAACTTATAAACACCACTCCTCTCATCAATGGGTATGGGGTCCTTCAGTCTCACAAACAACCCCTTAACTGTTGTAGGGTTGTAGAACGCGGGTCTGAAGCCAAACGGGTGGAAGGCCGACCCAATTGGAGGGAGAACTTCCCCAGAAAAGGGAGACTGATCCAACGCAACTGGCGATCACGGATCATGTCTCGGGGGAGGGAGGTGGTGGAATCAAGAATGCTCCTTGTAACTTTCCTCCGAACCATCACGTCAACGTCGACATTGATCCCATTCACTCTAGCCAGGTGTTTTATTGTGCGTACTTCTTTCTCAAAAGCAGACTGACTCAACGGAATACGAGTCAGTCTGTGAACTAGGCTATGAAATGCAGCCATCTTGTGAGCAACAGGACCGAACGAACCACCGTGGACTAAAACATCGGTCGTAGTATCTTTCCTGTAAATTCCAAACTTATGGATACCGTCTATTATAGAGATCGATAAATCCAAAAAGTTAATGGAAAATACCCCTATTTCCAACGTAAATTTGATGGAAGGGTACCAGGAATTGAGATACCTCAGAAACTCACCAAGGAGATCTGGGTGACCAGTCCAGGTACATAGAACGTCATCAACGTACCTGTGCCAATAGTGAATATGATTGAGTAACACCTGGTTCGAGGAAAAAAGGTCAAGTTCAAACTTAGAAATGAAAACTTCGGAGATAAGAGAGCCTAAAGGTGATCCAATAGGGATCCCTACTTCATCAGGGAACTCGAAAAATTTCCCTTCAAATTTACAGTAGTTAGGGGACCAGCAGGTATTCAGAAGATCGAAAAATTCCTGAAGCTCATTGTGAGGAATGTTGGCTTTGACGAGCCGCTCACCCATACGCTGGATAGTAGCAGCCTTGGGAATATTCGGGAACAAACCATCAACATCAAAAGAGCAGATGGTCGTTCCCGGGGGAAGACTTACACCCTTCAGGACATCAGTTGAAGAGGCCGAATTCAAAACCGAATGAGGAGATTCAAAATCAATGCGATTTTTGAACCAGCGGTCAAGGAATTTGGCAAGGAGGTAAGGGGGGAGGAGACGAAAGAAACAACGGGTGGCATCGGGGTATTGTTCTTATGCACTTTAGGCAGCCCGTAGAGGAGGGGGGGTGTGGGGTTAGGCTTTTTTCAGAGCAGGAGTCTTGATAATAGCCTCACTCCTGTTGATGACACTCCTAACTTCTTTGACGTGCTTCGGGAAGCTGAAATCCTCACTCTCTTTAACACCACACTGCTGGAGGACCTCGTGGACCTTGGAAGAATAGGCGGATTTCTCCATCACCACAACAGCATTTCCCTTGTCCACCTTAGTGACGATTAAATCTCCCCCTTTAATCTTCCTCTTTAAACCTTGAATCACTCCTTCCAATTTATTACTCATACGGGGGAGGGGGTTATTGCGGACTATCTCGGCACAAACTTTCTGGGTATTAAAACCAGGGCCAGTCTTAACAGCAAGATCCGCAACAACATTAGCCAAGGTTTCATCTTTCTTGAGGGGAGGTAGACTAAATGTCAAACCTTTCTCAAGGAGGGCTGTTTCGTCTCCATGCCGCCAAATGAAAGTCAGAGTAGCTGAGCACTTGAAGTCTTGGGAGAAGAAACGCTTGGGGGAGTCAGCTTTTGCGGATCATTTGATAAACAGTGGCCACAGCTTCCGTGAGGGATCCGAAAAGCTCCTCCATAAGGAGAATTCGTACCGAAAGCGCATCGCCCTCGAGTATATAGAGATAATGCGTCATCGCAACACTGACGGTATCACTGTACTCAACTCGTTCATTCCGGAGGATGGCCTGATCGAACTGGTCTATGATTCACACCGTGATTTCTCGTTTAGCCAATCATAATACATTGTTCTTCTCCTCCGTTCGTCAGTTGCTTTCATTTCAGGCTTGAAGATGGTTTATTAACCGAAAGCGCTCCTCGTTTTGTATTTTCTGCGGTTTGCAAGGTTTACTCTCCATTCGGAGTATTCGTCTTTTTCGCGTATATTATGGATAGCCGTAACTTAGAGGAACGGATTCGTTTAATTGAGAACGCTTCTGCGGACATTAGTAACCTAAGTATGTAGTACTGTGCTCCGTTTGGGCCACCTTAGTGCACAATGATGAAATATTTTTTAGAAAGTATTTTTGAGTTCTTTTCAATCACTCTTCATTGATAATGCCAGACTTCAGACTTCAGTGATAATGGGAAGAGATTAGTAGTGTAGTGACGACTTTGATGAAGCTTGTTTGAAAACCATATTTGACTTTAATGAAGGTTATGAGGAAGGTTATTTGAATTTTACATTTTTTTATAGGTTAGACATAAGTTCTTTACACGCGTCTGATCAATTATACCTGAGGGTTAGAGTCATTTTCTCTGTAAGTGCAAATCATATCTGTATATGTACTTGAAGGTGGTTGTGACAGCGACAAGTAGATGGAACGGGTGGGATTGTTGTGAGGTATCTCTTTTCACTCCTTTTTGAACATGCTGTTAAACTGAATGTTGGATGGATAAGTAATCCTCTTCAATTTGACTAGTTAGAGAAAGTTTGAAGTCAGTATGCTGTATGTTAGGTCTAGTGTAGCCTAGTGTATATTAGGCCTGGTATGATGAAGTCACCAGATACAGGTCCCAAAGCAGTGAAGAGCTAAATTCCCTAAAGCAGGTCAAGGTCATTCACGTCATCAGCTAGTGACATCATTCTTGTGACGCAAATTTCAGAATGACCCCCAGCTTCAAGACATATCCATGTCAAAAGCTAGAAAGTTCAGCCTGTTCTCTTCCAACTCCTATCGCTCCCTTCCTTCCTAAACATCTCCACCGGTCTCTCTTTCTTCCTAAGAAACATCATCGATCTACAATGTAGATCAATAATTCATTCTGTGTTTTACCTTCTCGATAACTTCCCTTTGTTTCAATCAATCGCAAAAATACCATCAAGCTCATAGTCCTAATTATTTTAAATAATTATAGTACCTAGATAAATTTTTAAAAAGTTGTTCTTGTACTTATCAATTATTTTGTCCAATAACAGGGAATGAAATACATCCGAAAACACCACAATTCCTACGTCCGTCGGATTTTGAACCGCAGGTTAGTAAAAAATTTTACATTCTGTAACTCGATACCTTCCTCAGGGATCATTGACTGTAATAAGATTCAAAAAGATTGCTGAACGGGTTTACCAAACTTTACACCACGTGTTCACAATTTTTTGACGAGGTAGGTCAAAGGTGATATTTAAGATTGATCATCTGATTTGGATGATGGAGAATTTTAAGAATCGAATAATTATAAACTTTACCATCATCACAGCTGATTAGCTTATCTTTAAAATTATAGTGAACAGGTACCTATTTTACATTTCAGGTCTGTCATCGTGATAACGGATATCTCGATTGGGATTCCGATAGCCGTCATCGATCTGGAAGTCTTACTGCATTCAACACCCCTGCGTTCGCTCCTCTGGTACAAGTAAGAAATTCCTTATGCTTTACATTTCTTTTCATTGAAAAATCACAATCTACCCTCGTGTTTGTATTTTAAGGCTCAGTCTTTAGCTCAACTCAATTGTCCTAGCTGTTATAGTCGCGGTATGTCCGCTATGGAGTGGAATCGTAGTCAAATGAATTTGAACGCGTTTCCTCCGTGGTCGGGAGGAGCGTACACTCCCACTCCCAGTTGGCATTCGCATACCTCATTTCAGCCGAATCATAGATTACCACCCAACGATTTTAGTCGTCGAGGTAGTCTCAATCAACGTTTCGTGAGGCGGAATCAACAATTTAGTAGCGACGAAGACGAAATGGAAAGCGATTTGTTTGTGAATGGCGATCAAAGGTCAAGAGGACTTTCACCCGCATTATCTCGTCGCAATCAACGTAATCTGAATAGCGATACCGAAGATGAGACAATATCGCGAAAAAGCGATCGACGATTTAAGAAACGTTCTATAACCACTATATCTAGAGAACCATCACCGGCACTCTCTCGGCGGAGTTATCGTAATAAGAAGTACGACGACGACGATGATGCAATGTCGATAAAAAGCGTCAGTAGCCGAAGAAGCGGTCGATCCTCCTCAAATAGATCATTCTTCAGAAGGAATACGAGACCAAATTTGAGCGACTCGGATGACGAGTTGACATCTGATAGAGAAACAAGTGGAGTATCCTTGGTACTAGAAAGTAAACCTCCAGCGGCTAGACCTTCAAATAAATATCTGGACAAGTCGTCCGAATCGCTAAAATCGCACCAAGCGCTTCTGAAATCTCAAATTGTGGAGAGAGAGGGGAGTGAATCAACGCGCATATCTGCTGGAAATAATGAAGAAGATTGGGAGTGTGAACATTGTACTTACCTGAATGTTAAGTCATCGAAAGTGTGTGACGTATGCTGCAAATCAAGATTTTTAAAGACGTCTGAACCAAACGATACTGTCGACAGTGTTGCTCTCGGCGAGTCGATGAAAAATATGAATGTCTCATCGTCAGTTGACAAGAAAAAAGGTAAGCTTCCGAAGAGATCAATTTCTTTTTGGCTAGGCACCAAAGTTTATTCTTGATATATCTAGGTAGGTCATTTTCGGTACTTCCGTTGTAAAACGTTGTTTTCTAAATAAAATATTGATGCTGCGAAATTGTGCACAATATGTACTTTTATCATTCAGAATCTTATTGAAGCAAAGAAAGAAAAAAAAAAAATAATAACGAAACAAAAACAGAGAGTCCAACTGTTGTAAACATGAATGCTGGGCTCCTCAAGTTTACTGGAAAATCTCATCATGCCGATACGCGACAATGTATATAAAAATAATGGTAATCACTATGGTGATTTTTACTCGTTCGGAAGCAGACAGAAATGAGTTTCAAAATTTGTGTGTAAAAATTTATTAGACATATTGTGACATTTTCCACGCAGAGTCCTATTTTGCTATATTGACTATTGTTTTTACCATTTCAAGTTAAATTCTCGTATTTTGCTCCCGGTCAACCTTTTGACGGGGGACCCGTTCCACATTTTTTTTTCTTGAAAAATTTGGCAAAATGACCAATTCCAACACGTTTCAAGTATAAGAAGTGGGTTTTGGAAAATTTAGACCATCAAGCTAGTATGGAAGAGTTGGAAAAATCTCAATTTTTGAGCTAAATAAGGAAAAAAAGAAGATTCAAAAAAAATTTGACCACTCCAATAATGAATTTAATTTTCAATTTTCAAACTAACTTTATTTCATGCGCAAATAACATGTTTCCAGAATTCTTTGTTCAACTTTAATAAGGAATCTGTATTCTTTTCCAAGTCCCTAAAGCAGGTCAGATCTCCTGTCTAACAAATTCTTCCATTTTTTAGCTCAGAAAATTTTTTCCGGCCTGATGTGGACGTTTTGGGATATACCAGAACTAAAACCAGTCCAAGAAAATTAGGTGTGCAAGCAATTTTTTTATCCCTGAACAATTTGGCGCAAAAACAAGCAACGCGCGTTAAATGATTGCACAATGCACATTAAGTCGCTAGCTATAAAGACTGCAACACGCAACATCTCAGTGGCTTGCTACATAAATTGTAACACGCAACTTTCAACCAGAACAAAATGATTTGATAGGGTCGCTGATAGTTTCTGAGTTGCTTGGATGTTGCACTTCATGTTGCCAGCCACAAATGAACAACACAAAAAATATCACCAAACCAATCATATCATTTTGATTCAGTTGCAAGTTGCGTGTTACAGTTTAAATGTATCTAGTCGATTGATCACACAAGTGCTTTTTTCCATAATACATATGCAACCTGGCAACAGACAACAAGGTAACCTACACACATTGACGTATAAGCAACAAAATCTAATCCGTTGGTTTTAGTTGCTTGATTACTGAGTTGCTGGTGTTTAGTTGCCTCGTATGTCGCTATTTATTGCGCGTTACTATAGGCAACGCGTTTTCGCGCCAAATCATTTAGGAATCAATTAATTGCTCCCCACCCAGTCTTTTGATGGTTAAGTATTGTCTAAAATAAAGTATAGATCAAGAAGGGAACTGGAAGAATTTGAGATGCCTGTTTTGAATTCTCCCAATATGTCATCTAAGTAACACAAAGGATAGCGAAAATTGTAAATATTTCTTTTAAGCTTGAGTTCGAATTTCGATTTTATTTCACCCAAAATCTCATTTATTTTAGAATATAGTAAAGTCCACAGGAACGTAACGTTTTTAATATGATATGGAATATAAATAAAATAAATAAATAAATAAAACGCAGATCAAAATACGAATGGTCAAGAATACGAGTCGATTTAAATTTTGAAATCATGTTTTGCATACGATAATCGTAGTACAGGAACATGAACGAAAGAACGAAAAACGAAAAATAATTTGGAAGTTAAATGAAAAAAGAAAACGAAAATTTGAATAAATAATGTTAAATTATACAGTAAAACCTCCAGTAACGGTCACCTCCGAAAAGCGGTCACCTCCGAATAACGGTCAGATTTCTTGGTCCCTTCGAGTGTTATGGGAAAAATACATTGTACCTCTAAATAGCGGTCACTCCATATAACGGTCACTTTTAGGAAGAAAAAGTAGTAATTTGACGAAAATTGGTAGTCGAAAGTAGTGAATTTCAAGTCAATACATTGCAGTACACATTTCGACAGGTAATAGTAGATTACAAGCCTGCCGCGTATACTATTTTATTGAAAGATGAACGGAAAATGATTAAGAATGTCTCTATTATGAACGAGTGAATAGGTTCCTGCGAGGCAGCGCGCAGAAATCTATCTATGCTACACTAAACCACTAAACGCTATTACCTTGGGTGAACTGGATAGCCCAGTTGGTAAGTGATCGGACTTCCAACTCAGAAGTACGCGGTTCGAATCCAGCCGGTGCCAGCGGTACGAACGACAGTCAGCCCAGCAGGTAAGAGTGAAGCGTGGTGAGAGAGGCAAGCGAAGCACGACAGTCAGCCCAGCAGGTACCAGTGAAGGGAGGTGAGAGAGGCAAGCAAAGCGTTCGAGAAGGAGTGGTAGAGAGGAATGATGAGAGTGTTTCCGCGTAAGTGTTCTTACGCGAAAACATTTTGTTTCCAACAGTGCAACGCTCGGCACTGTAACAGGGCTGTTTCCAACACAAAACATTCAGTGGAAACACACATTTTCCGTTCATCTTTCAATAAAAGAACTTACAAAAGAAAATTATGAATTATTCTAATCGAGTTTTACCTCAGTTTTTTATTCTGCACTGTAACAAGACATCGTATTTTATGCCTCTAATCATGAGTTTAAAACGTAAACACCTCTCATTAAGCGAAAAATTCAAAATTTTACAATTAATTTACATTTTATGTACGTCCGCATTGATTTTCATGAATATAGATTTTTTTCAGCTTTCCTGGGCTTTTTTCGAAATAACGGCCACCTCCCAATAACGGTCAATTTGCTCTGTCCCTTGGGTGACCGTTACTCGGGGGTTTTACTGTAGTTGGAATCTTTTTTATATCATAGCGAACACGACCAGTTTCAACCTACAGGTTGAGGTCATCATCAGGTAATGACGTCGAGGCGAAAGAAGTAGAGAGATGATGATCGAATCGGATGAATGGGTTAACGAAGGTGGAATGTAAGTCATTTAGCAAGTTGGAGCTTGCTGCAACTGCTGCTTTTATCGTCTCGTTTTCTTCTAATCTGTTTAGAAGACGCCCTTCGCTGCACGCATAAATGAGTTCGCACTCAGCAGTCCATATGTTGTGCCCTGTGGTTCTGCAGTGATCCGCGAACGCCGATTTCTTCTGATTATTTGGATGAATGGCGGAGAGGTGGTCATGAAATCTGAGGCGCAATTTTCGGCCGGTTTGACCTATGTAGAAAGCTTGGCATTCGCCACATGAGAGACGATACACGCCCGACTTGTCCATAGCTGAGATAGGGTCCTTCAGCGCTATGAGGTTGGACAAAGTGGATAGGAGGTAGAAGCCTGCCTTGTACCCATATTTGCGGAGGATGGCAGCGAGCTTGTCAGAAGTTTTCCCGAGATAAGGAAGCCGGATCCATTTTTCCCGTAGTTGTTGTTGGGAAGAGGGGGGAGGAGTAGTTTCGGCGAGAAGGGTGCGTAGAGATTTCCTCCGAACCAGCATATCTATATCAACGTTGAGGCCATTGATTTTGCGATATTTTTGATCATTTGTATTTCACCTTCCTGAGCTGATTGGGATAGAGGAAGGGTTAGCAAGCGATGGATAGCCGAATTAACTCCTGCCATTTTGTGTGTATGCGGATGAAGAGAATCCCCGTGTATTGATACGCCGGTGAAGGTGTCCTTGCGATAGATATCGAAATTTGTGTGGAGGATGTTGCGATCTTCGGTGAGCGAAATGGTGAGATCAAGATAATTTATTTTTGCACCGCCTATCTCGCAAGTTAATTTTATGGACGGGTGGTAACTGTTGAGGGTTTCCAGAAACTTCAGTAGATCATTTGGTGAGCCGTGCCACACGCACAAGATATCGTCGATGTATCTGGCCCAGAAACGGAGATTGTTAGGGGCTTGTTCAGATTCGAGGATGTCCGTTTCCATGCGGTCCATGAAGACGTTTGCAGCCATAGTGGAAAGCGGTCCCCCCATTGGTAACCCGTCTGGAAATTTATAAACTTTCCCACGAAATACGCATAAGTTGTTCTTGAGACAGATACTAATTAGTCCCCGAAATTCACTAACAGTTTCTGGTGGCCAGTGTTTTTCTTCTAGGTGTGAGACCATGAGGTCGATGGTTTTGGAAACAGGTATGTTGGTGAACATTGAAGACATATCGATAGACACAAGAATAGATCCTTCGGGGAATTTCTTCTCTTGTAGGAGCAGAGCGAGTTGACGGGAGTTTTTGACCGAGTATTTAGGCTGGAAATCGACGACCATTCGTATTTTGATCTTCGTTTTATTTATTTATTTATTTTATTTATATTCCATATCATATTAAAAACGTTACGTTCCCGTGGACTTTACTATATTCTAATCATTATGGATCGTACCCATGAGGATACCGTTAAACTCTCATTTATTTGTTTGATGTCTTACTTTCAACTTTCCCCTCTAGAAATGTGAATTTTTGTCTGTTTTCATTCCTTGCTACTTTTTTTCTTAGTTGTTCTTACCGCCTCCTCTCTCAAAGGCTTTTTTGCCTTATAATTAATATGGATGCGTTATTGCACTTCTGCTCTACCTTCGTTGTACAATTGTGAAATCCCACCTAAATCTATTTTGAAGATTTAGAAAGTTCTAGGTTTATTTTTTGCTGAATTCGTTTGCACAATGGTTGTATATGGCCAGAGTTCTTCCCAACGACGAGTATCATTCGATATTAACAAGTAAGTTTTTGAGACTTTTAATTTTTGAAATCAAGTCTTCTCCCAGAAACTTCTCTTTCCAAAAGAATTTTTCTATTATTAGATTGGATTTTTCTCGAGTTTTCTGTCTGAATCTGAGAAATTTTTAAACATTTTTACTGCAGAAAAAGTTTTACCACCTCTTGAAAACCTTGCAATTGGAGAATCCCATTTTTCACAGCCTTGATTGTCGCTCAAAAAATTCAACTAATAAAAATTAGAAAAATTACCTCTCCCACCTTCTCTGCTACACTGCTACATAGACGATTCCAAAGCGGGACGCGAAATCAGATATGCCGTCTTCATTTTGGGTAACACTTCATTCTTCAGTATGAGATTTTTTAACAGGGAATCTGTTGTATGGTTTTTTTTTTAAGAAGTTTGCATTGTGCCGTACGCCGTCCGGCAAAAAACTTGAAAAATTTTGAGCCTTTAGCCATACATGATAGGAGGGGGACTTGGAAAAATTTCGACCCTCTAGCCATATATTTTTTCCAAGTCCCCCTCTTATCATACATAGCTTGAGAGTCGAAATTCTTATAAGTCCTTTTCCTATCACGTATAACTCGAGAGTCGAAATTTTTTTCAAGTCGTCCTCTCATCATATATAGCTCGAGAGTCAAAATTATATATAGCTTGGAGGTCGGAATTTTTCCAAGTCCCCCTCCTATCATTATATAGCTCGAGACTCGAGAAAAATTTAGACTCTCGAACTATATTATACTAGGCTTATAGTAGACTAGCTTTCTAGGCTTCTTTCAATTCTCAATACCAAATCCCATATGACTCATAAAACAGGTTCCTTGCATTCCCCGTTCAACTTCGTTAAGGAAGCCGTCGTTTTTGCTTCCCTATTCCCATTATATTCCACCTGGCCTTCTCTCTTTTCATATACAGCTATCGGATTTTCTCTAATCCTTACTTATTATCAAAGACCCTCATTCTTCTAATCCTATCGTTCAACGGATTTTCATTCTTATACAGGGGTCAAGTTCTTCCTCATTTTCCATCTCTTTCTTATGGATACGGGGACACTTCGACCTTTGGGATCATCACGTGGTGGACTTTTCCACAAAGCAGTCTTTGTGTTCACCTCTCATAACTGATTTCTCCTCCTTTCGCTCGTATGATCTCAAAGCCTGTCACTGCTCCCTCATTCCTTCCTCCTGGTATGATTTATAGTCCTCCTGGTCCTTAAATATAATCCGATTTATCCATCCTTGGCATACTTTAAGTCGCCTATCTCGACGCAAAGAAGTCATCCTAACCCGTCGCAGAATAAATTATATCTGTCTCACCCATTATTTTCTTCTTTCACACCCTTCATACCTGCATTGCAATGCTGATGCATGGGTGTTGTTTTTCTCGTGACGCCAAATTTTGAACTAACCCCCAGCCGAAAGACAAAAACATGTTATAATAAAGTAATGAGTGTGCGATAGCCGTAAGTCATTTTAGCTAGACGGAAATCTTTCAGAGTTTCTGAAACTGAAAATGGAAAACTGTACAACACTTTTTGACGTTGATGGCTTTGAAAGGGTGGCCCACATAGATCGAAGCTTTCAAGCTATAATAAGGAGGTAAAGAAGGAAATGAAGTTTGGAAGAATTTAATAGTTGAATAAGGATGACCCTGGAATCGAAACCCTAAAGCATTTGTGACAATAGATTTCTTCAGAGTCAGTCTGTAACTTTCATTTCATTGAAAATTCTTATGCGTTGAAGTATCCTAAAGTTACCCTTTGAAATGGTTTCCTTCCTATATCGAATTGCATATTCTGTTATTTGTTGTTTTACATTGATCTTATGCTGGGAACATGTACGTAATTGTTTAATTTTCGGTTCACCTGCCTTAAGATCTATGTAAAAGACGGATCAATACGATGAGAATCAGGCAAGAAAAGCATTACAGATTCACTGTGCGAATTTCTTCCAACAATTTCTTTCTGTAGTTTGAGAAGAGAAACGTCCTGGAAACTGATGACCAATTTTAAATATTTTTTGTTTCGTGTTTATTTATGTGAATGCTTTTGTATTATTGGGTTACAGGTGACTGATCGAGAAGCTTACATGTTACAGGTGACGATGAAGAAAAAGACGAGATAATCGAGTCCATTGAAATATCACCATCATTACCGAATACGTCAACGCAGGTATTTACCAAAATTTGTCGTCAATGAATTCCAAAGTTCAACGAAGGATTGCTTCCTATCAAATGTACATAATTTGGCGCGAATGTTCATTTGTTTCAGAAATACAATTCACAAGATAGTATCTTGAAACGGAATGAGCCAAATTTGAGTGACGATTGCCGTGAAACTGATCACAAGAAAGTGGCCTTGAGCGATAACTCAGAATCTGTTGACAAAAATGAGAAAGTTAGTTATCAGTATTGGTACCTATTAAACTTATAATAAATTAATCGTAATATTTTTATAGAAAACATCTCAAGTGTGGGAGAAAGTAAACTGCACACACAATTTGCGTAAAGTGCACACACTTGTAAACTGCACACACATTTAAGGTGGCGTAAATTGCACACACCTGTAAACTGCACACGAACGCAACGCTGGAGTAAAGTGCACACAATTATGTATATTTCAGAAGGCAATATTGCGATTAAAAGACATAATAAAATATGAGAAATACGTCTAAAGAAAAAAAACTGTAGTAGACAATAAAATTCAAAATGAATGTGAAAAATGGTTACATGATTCTCCTGGGCCATACAATGTATTAGTCCGGAGACATCTCCAGTTCGCTTGATGAAATGTAGCCTACTTATTTCATTGGCCGTATATTGTCGAATGAGATTTTCTATGTGCATTTTACTCACATTATAGGTATTTCGAACTTTTTTAGGAACATCCAAGCTTTGAATATTAACGTAGGTATCGGTTTGAAATTCAATAAGTTTCTCAGTGAAGGTAAATATGTCGGGATGAGCCTTATAAAAGGTATCATTGAATCTACTATGGAACGACTCACACACATTTGTCGTACGTTCAAGACTTGTTGTGCGACAAGCCCAGAGAGTAGGGGGATATTTGGCAACATCCTCTACGTAAATTTTCAAAATATATTCCGTGAATTTTTCCAGTTTTTCACACTTAGGTCTGATGGGTATCAAATCAGAAATGAACGCATCATACACCTCATCTGGTTCGAGGAACGACAGACCGAAAACATATCGTAACCATTTCCCTCCTCGCGATACGACCATCTCCCCTGTCGTAGACTTTGATCGTTCGTACGTTTTTTGCAAACCTAAAGAGTATTTCTCATCCAAATCGTACGTGTGCAGTTTCCATGTGTGTGCATTTTACGCATCCTAATCGTACGTGTGCAGTTTACATGTGTGTGCATTTTACGCATCCTAATCTTACGTGTGCAGTTTACATGTGTGTGCACTTTACTCAAAAAAATCTGAGTGTTTTTTAAAACTAACATTGTGATCTTATCGGATGCAACAATGCCGTATCGTGCTGATTGGTTCGCTTTTTAGCATATTAATTTTTACAGTATAACACTGTAATCTTCTAACATTCATACTGAACACGAAATCTACTGAAAGCCAACGCGTACGGACACCATCATCCCAAAAATGACTCATACCACCACTCTGGGTACAATTTAGTGGCGATTCGGACCCTCTTGCTATCGATCAATTTCTGTTCTAGAGAACGATGAAGAGAAAAGAAACGAAATCGAGATAATAAAGCAGATAAGAGAAAGTAACGGCTACCCCAGAGGTATGGTTGATGGAGTCTTTGGAAAATTGAAGCAATAAAGAGAACTCGTGCTAGCAAAGTGAAAAGTACTCCGTTTCGGTATAATATGTAGGAAAGTACACAAACAAAGTAATAAGGCTTTCAATGACCATGACGATGTATTCATAATAATCCTGCCATGGTTAAGAGAATCAGCAATGCTCAGACGGAAGAAAAGGACAAGGGGAGCTTGAGCGCGGAATGTACAGCTCAGTTGAGAGTAGTGCAAAGGCACCTACATTGGTGAGGCTGGGAGAAAGTTCAACATCAGGAAGAAGGAGCATGAAATATTGAGGGAAAAGAAGATGGGAAGTCACTCTTTGACAAACACTGCAACAAAGAACACCACAAAGTTGAAAGAGTATTTAAAGTCATACACTTAATGAACCGTACAGAGCAGTGGTGGCGATCATGAAAAATTATTGAAATTCGCCTACAAGGAACTAAAAATTTAACTTTCATCCAGCCGCGAGAAAAAATTTTCTGGCATAGCCAAATAAATAAAAATCATGTTCCATGTCTTTTATATTTTATCAGTCATCTTGAAATATTTCAGTCTAGGCTTGTACTAGGTCAAGTGTTCGTGAGATATTATTCGTTTACCCTTTTACCTATCTTGGCGTCGTATAAGTCTTCTATGAGAAATGCGAGGTAGCGCGAACTCGCTCCGCTCGTTCGCCCCCTGTCTCGCTGTTGTATTGGAATGGTATGTGACAATTCAAGTCTAGGGGACATGGAAAAATTTCGACTACCCAGCCTTTATTTATTTAATTATTTAATTATTTAATCATTTAATTATTTAATCCTTTAATTATTTTATTATTTTACTATTTAATTATTTATTATTATTTATTTATTTATTTATTTATTTATTTATTTATCTATTTATTTACTTATCTATTTATTTATTTATTTATTTATTTATTTATTTTTATTTATTTATTTATTTATTCATTTATTTATTTATTATTAATTCTTCTACTAGGTCAAGTGTTCGTCAGATATTATTCGTTTACCCCTTTACCTATCTTGGCGTCGTATAAGTCTTGTATGAGAAATATTTTGAGGTAATTGTGGGCGTTCTATATTTTGAGGTATCAACTTTCGTGGGGCGAACGAGCGATCTCGCTGTTGTATTGGAATGGTATGAGACAATTCAAGTCTAGGGGACTTGGAAAAATGTCGACTATCCAGCCATATATGATAGGAAGAGGGACTTAGAAAATTTTCTAATTATTAATTATATTAATTATTTAATTATTTAATTATTTATTTATTTATTTAATTATTTAATTATATCAATTATTTAATTATTAATTAATTAATGAATTAATTAATTATTTATTATTATTACGCGGGGTGTACTCGCGAATTTCTGAATCACCCAAGGGGTAGAGATTTTCTAATTATTAATTATATTAATTATTTAATCATTTATTTATTTAATTATTTAATTAAATAATTATTTAATTATTCAATTATTTAATTATTTAATTATCAATTAATTAATTACGCGGGGTGTACTCGCAAATTTCTGAATCACCCACGGGGTAGAGATTTTCTAATTATTAATTATATTAATTATTTAATTATTTATTTATTTATTTATTTATTTATTTATTTATTTATTTAATTATATTAATTATTTATTATTATTACGCGAGGTGTACTCGCAAATTTCTGAATCACCCACGGGGTAGAGATTTCTCTTGACGGGGGGGGGAGGGGGGGTGTACCAGCGAGTTTCAAAATCGGGGTCCGGCGAGAGAAAAGACATGGAACATGTCAAAAAAAATGAGCACCACATGGGACAAAAATGGATCGCGCACCCCTGGTACAAAGAGAAAAAAACTCTAGGAACAGATCTCAAAGGCAAACAGGGAAAAAGCCAGCCTCTCGAACAATTTAATCACGTTTGACAGCGAAAAATTATTTAGGACGAAAGAAAAAGAACAGAACCGACCAATACGAAGGTCTCAAACCGGGTAGCTATATTAGAAACCGAGCGCATAGGTTCAGAAATTAAACCAATCACAACACATCATTTTATAGCCAATAAGATTATAGTGTTTCATTAAAGGAATTCATCTGCTGGTAAGTGGACCAATCACGACACGGTATTGTTGTAGTCAATAAGAAAGATCACAGTTTTATACTATTGAGTACTCATGTAAAGCTGACTAATCACATTACTGGAAGGAACAATTAAGAGTGAAAGTCACATGAAAAAAGCCTCGTTTTTCTAGCAGTCAGGTTCCATAATTTCAGTTTAATATGGAAAAGCTTGAATCTGAGAATAAAGTGAAAGAATGGGGTCTCAGGTTGAAGAGAAGCACCATTATATACTCATTCCTTCCTTCCGGTGTCTCACGAATGCCTGCGCGTTGACGATCCTATTCGGCATTAGACATGTAGCCTCCTTTCTTCAGCCGCCCGAACCAAGTCTCCAATTCCCTGGATGCTGCTCCATTGGCGTATATTTTTCATCCACGATGTCTTCTTTCTTCCTCGCCCTCTCTGGCCATCGATTTTTCCTTGTATGATTTGGCGGAGAAATTGGTACCTAGGGCCTCTTATCACATGTCCAAAATAGGCTGTCTTCCGTTTTTTATGATCTTCATCAACATCCGCTCTGTGTTTGCTTGCTCAAGCACTTCCACATTGGTTACCCTCTGTGTCCATGAAATCCGTAGCATCCTCCTATGGAACCACATCTCGCAAGCCTCCAGCCTTTTTACTGCTTGCTTTGTGAAAGTAGCCGCTTCTACCCCATATAGGAGGACTGAGTACACATAGCACCTTAGCATACGTTGTCTTGTTGCTAGATTAACTGCTCGATCGCTCAGGAAGTTCCTCATTTTCCCATAAGCTGTCTTGGCGTATCCGATTCTTCGTCTCACTTCGGTCTCTGGGTTTAGTTGGTTGGTAATAATGGTCCCCAGATATTTGAATTCTTTTACTCTCTCCACCAGCTCGTTATTAATGACCAGTTCTGCATCAAGGTGTTCTTCTCGGCTGATGATCATGAATTTTGTTTTCTTCACATTAATCCTCAGGCCGTATTCCTGCCCTATTTCGTTTATGCTGTCCACCATTTCCTGTAGTTCTTCTCGAGAGTCACTCATCAGTGCTGTATCATCGGCATAGCGGATGTTATTGACGTATTTTCCATTTATTCTGATCCCTACTTCCTCATCCTGCAGGGCTTCTTTAAATACCTCATCTGCATATATGTTGAACAGCAAGGGTGGTAGGATACATCCTCGGCGTACTCCTCTCTTCATAGCTACGGTTCCAGTTTCGTTTCCTTCCACAAGTACACTAGCTGTTTGCTCCCAGTACAGCTTTTTAATAATTCTCAAATCAAAAGGGTTTATACGCCGGCATTTTAGGATCTGTAGCAGCTTCTCATGTGTCACGCGATCAAAGACCTTTTCATAATCTAGGAAACAGATAAACACATCTCTCCTTTGGTCTCTACATTTCTGAAGGAGAACGTTGACTGCAAGGAGTGCTTCTCTCGTTCCAAAACCCTGCCGAAATCCAAACTGGCTCTCTTCCATAGAGCTTTCACAGGCTCCTCGGATTCTAGCATGGATTATTCGGATGAATGCCTTCAGTAGGTGGCTCATAAGGCTTATAATTCGGTATTCATCACACTTGCTGGCTGTTGCTTTCTTTGGAAGTGTAACAAATAATGACTGTAACCACTCGTTTGGTATTTCCCCAGTTACATGTATTTCATTGAACAGTTTCGTCAGTTTCTTCAAGTTTTCTTGGTTCAGCAGCTGGATTATTTCGCTGTATATTTCATCTGGTCCAGCAGCTTTCCTGGGTTTTGCCATTTCTATGGCGTGGGTTACTTCTGCCTCTATTATATCGAGTCTTTCTTCTTCAGGTAGGTCTGTTTCTACATCTTGTCTCACATCGTTAAATATGGACTCTATGTATTTGACCCAGACTTTAAACATGGTGAATTTTGAAAATTCCTTCCATTTGCCGTGTGGCACTTCTAATTTCTTTATCCTAAAACGTCGTTCTGATAAAACGTTAATCGAAGAATTTTTCACTTCATAGTCGCCGCACGAGAAAGAAGAAAAGAACTCGAATGAAAATCACCGCGAGACGAATACGATGTTCAGAACTGAATTGAAACGTGGACTTGAGATTGTCAAATTATTGAAGGTAACAAATTTTAAACTGATCGCTTCAAACGCTTTTGTAAAATGGATTTGTCATAAGGCTGTGTCTTCATCTAGGAGGCGGAAAAATATCAATACACTGCCGAAGATCTTACAGCAGCACTGGCACAATGCGGCGACGCGAATCCAATTCAGTGGCTACTCGAGAATTGGAACAAACTGATCGAATCAGTCGTCACTTTAGCTTCGAATTATGGACGAGAACAACCGGAAAATACAATCGGTACTATATCTAGTACAGAAGCTACCACTGCATTGCGAATTCATAACGGTGATCTGTGGGCTGCAGCGACTGAATGCATAAGGCAACGTCAAAAAAAGGTACACCATCCGTATTCTATAAGTCCTTTCCTCTCAAACTAGATTGTACAACTTTCCGCCCCAAAACTGCTTGTCTTCATCCTGGACCAAGTTTTTGCCTCGAGAAAAAATTATGTCCTCTTCATTTTACGGGGTGAGCTCTTGAAAGCAACGTGCTCGCTCAAGCACGCCTGGTTCTCTTAGGAATTCTTTCATCTATTTTCCGGGTGTACAATGCTTACACTTGCGGTAATTTCTCTTTACTGTTGAGCATTTTACGATTTTTTCTCTTTTCTTGTCTTTCTAGCTTTGGGTTCTGTATTTGGTCATTTTTCTCGCATCTTTCAATTCTACAGATAAGCTGCTTGAAGGCTAACTTTCGTGTTTCCTGCTCCTCGGTCCACCAATAGGTGCGGCTTTTTTGTTGGCTTGTAGTTGTGCAGGAATCAGCCGTTTTTCAGCTAATTAGCTGAACATACAGCATACTAAACTTAGACATAGACCAGGCGATTTCGCTCTGCATGCTATTCTACACTAAGTCAGAAGTCGAAAAATTCCTCAAATAATATATTAGGCTAACTAGTTGACCCGCCTTTGCCCTTCATCCGTGTTTTTTTAGCCCCTGTATGAATTAGGCTAGCTAGTTGACAAACTCACTTCCACCAGTATTTTCTAGCCTAGTGTAAGCCTAGTAGACTGTATGTTAGGCTACGCTCTAAGCAAAAACACAAGCTAGCCTAAGATTTCAATCTTTTGTTGACGTCACGAGGTAAATATGGTCTTTAGGGAAATGACGTCATCAACTATGAGATATGAAACATGATCTTTATTTTTAGCATGTAATTTATTATTTTTTTCTTCCAGTACGATCAACTGATATCGAGAGGAAACTTTTTGCGAGAAGATGTGGTCACAGTTTTGACAGCAAATCACGGAGATTTAGAAGCAGCGTACCTGGAGTTAAAGAAAGCTCAATTGAAACCGTTTTTAATGAGAATATGGGGACCACCGCAAGGTTTAGATAACGACAGTGGGGATACTTCTATGTTGGAAAACAAAGGTTCGTAATCCATTGAGTGCTCGATTTTGAAAGTTTCATTGTTTAGAAGAAAGAAATTTATTAATAATCGGATTCTGATTTTCTGTAAAAACTCCTGAAAAAGTTTGAAAATATACTTTCAAAATTCGACTATAACCGTGTAAATAAGTGCTGTAAGGTTAATAGCCGAGGCAATAAAGACAGCAAGAGTCAAAATCTGAGGATTTTGCGGAACAAAAGGAGACTTTGTTGAAATGTCTTAGGAACACGTTCAGGACTAACATACTGAAAATCTTACCCTCCACCCCTTGTGCTCTTTTTTTTAGGGGGTGAAACACCCCCCAAAAAACAGTTTTTTGCAGTTATTTCACTCAAATGAAATTTTACAGGAAAAAGTTTGAAACAAAAGTTGTTCCTCGTAAAATTCTCTTTAAAATGATGTATTACATGAATATGTTGCGCTTTCTGGTGGAGAGTGCACATATTTTCAAAGTTGTGAAAACTCCAGATTTCACTATTTTTTTGTACTTGCAAATCATTTTATTCAAAATATAGCTTTCCAATGAATTCTTAGCGCAAAATATTTCACACAATAGTTGTTTCTTAGATAATTCCCTGCAAAATTTATATAATGTCGTCATCCAGCGTCGTATAATGAATTAGAAAACAATCAAAAAACGCAAAAAGGAGATGTACAACAGATACGCCGTACTGTAATACGTATGGTTATAGGCACTGAACCGCGTGAGAAATGAGAAATATGCGGCCACCAATGTAGTCACTAAAAAATGCAACATTACTGTTATCTACTGTTTGAGAATATTGCTTCATTTACTATCATTTTAATAAATTGCCTTGTGATCCTCCAGTTTATTATTTTCTATTATGTCTTTATGTTATATTTGTAATGAGCCCCTGGCAAATAAAGAAGTAGTGAATGTAAGTCGAGGATTAGAAGCCTTGATCACTGCGAGCGAAAGACGCCGCGATGGTAAACACAGTTTTTTTAGAAACGCGAAAGAGGTGGTACTTCACGTTGATTGCCGAAAATGGTATACGCTGAAAAGAAATGTTGATAAAGCAGCCATTGAACAAGAATCATTGAAATCGGCTCAGCAACAGGTTAGCAAAATAAAATATGTAGTGCGTGAATAAAAAGGACAAATAATCTAGCTAAAAACTATCTCGTAGGTGATTGCTCCCAAGAAAATGAGATCATCGTCAAAATTGAAAAGTGCACCTAGTACAGGCTCTATGAAAAATTACTGCATTTTCTGCGATGAAAAAATCCCGGTGGATTTTGAGGCGATCCAAAGAAAACTGAATAAGGATAGACGACGTTCTATAAGCACGGTAAATAAATACTTTCCCTTTGTGCTACAAACCAAAGTGCCTAAATTTATGAAGAATTGTTTTTAGGCTACGTCAGATTCAATACGAGTAAATACTTTAGAATTGGCGAAAAAACGAGGAGATACTTGGGGAAAAGATGAGCTCAGTTGTACAGTATATTTCCTCCTTATGATGGGGCACCAGCATCAATTTCATCCAAGTTCACGTGTGTAATCGATGGCGGATTCCTTTTACGAAAAGTTGTTTGGGAGCATAAGCAGACTTACGGGAAAATATGTGAAGTATACATATCGTACATTAAACGACATTACGGACCAACTTCTATTGTTGTCTTTGATGGTTACAGTGAAGTGAGCACCAAATCTACAGAACAAAATCGACGTTATTCATCATTTGCAGTCACAGAAGTCCAGATTAATGAGAATACGATTGCCTCTCTCAAACAATCAGAATTCCTCGCCAGCAGTAAGAATAAAGATCAACAGCAATATCTGATGCCGACACTCTCATTGTAGAGACAGCTCTAGAAGCAGCTGAAAATGGAAAAAAAGTTGTGGTAGTAGGGGAAGATGTAGATTTAATCATTCTATTGGTGGCACGTGCCCCTCTTTCGTGTAATGACATTCTTTTCATGAAAAGCGGAAAAACAAAAAAAAACGCCAGCGCAATTTTATCATATCGGCAACATACAAAATAATAATCCTGAAATGAAAGATCGTATACTTTTGGCACACGCCATGGGAGGTTGCGATACAACCTCAGCGATTTTTCGCAAAGGAAAAAAGTTGTGTTACAACATATTAGAGAAAGAATCATTGGGAAATGTCATCGAAGTATTCAATGATCAAAAAAGTACGCATAATGAAATCTTCGAAGCTGGATGTCAATACATACTGACTTTATACAAAGCGCCTATTGATGTTACATCACTGGCAGAATTAAGATATAGGCGCTTTACAACCAGCGCATCCAAAACCAGCACATATCTCGAATCTCTACCTCCCACTGAAGGAGCTGTACGTCAGCACGTATACTGTGTATACCTGCAAGTACAACAGTGGTTGGGGGAGAATAAGTCACCTGAAGAATGGGGCTGGAGGTTGGATACATCTGGATTCGTACCCATCACAACAAGTGAGCCTCCAGCACCCGAAAAACTTCTGAATCTCATATCGTGTAGCTGTACAACTGGCTGTAAGAATTGCAGCTGCCAAAAAGCAGGTTTGTATTTTCAACATTTACCAGAGTGAGCTAGTATTTGTACACATTTTCAACAATTATTCAATTTTTATTCTCTTTTTGTAGGTCTTCGGTGTACCAATATGTGTGTCAATTGTATGGGAATTTCGTGCCTCAATGCCAGCCAATCAGAAGCCAAAGATATCGACTTATTGGATGATGTTCAACCTGTTATGTCTTGGATATTACTCTACTCAGTTCTTATATTTATTATTTTGAAGAAGAAAAACATTTCATTCCTTAATACCTTCTGTTCACTTTTTTCAGCTCAATATTTCAGTTGTCCCCATAAAAGGGTAATCTAATCAAATCAAGCAAATTGTTTCGGAAAATTATTGGAGAAACAACTTTCACTTAAATATTTTGCGCTAATAATTCATTGGAAAGCTATATTTTGAACAAAATGATTTGCATGTACAAAAAAATAGTGAAATCTGGAGTTTTCACAACTTTGAAAATATCTACACTCTCCACCAGAAGGCGCAACATATTCATGTAATACATCATTTTAAAGAGAATTTTACGAGGAACAACTTTTGTTTCAAACTTTTTCCTGTAAAATTTCATTTGAGTGAAATAATTGCGAAAAACTGTTTTTTGGGGGGTGTTTCACCCCCTAAAAAAAAGAGCACAAGGGGTGGAGGGTAAGATTTTTAGTATGTTAGTCTTGAACGTGTTCCTAAGACATTTCAACAAAGTCTCCTTTTGTTCCGCAAAATCCTCAGATTTTACCTCTATAGCCTCGGCTATAAGAACTCGTAAATTGTTTTCCCCGAGGGAAAAATTTTCTGGCTTAGCCAAATAAATGAAGATCATGTTTCATGTCTCTCTCAGTATATTGCCGGTAAATGTCAGAATGACCGTGTAAATGGAATTTACAACACCTCCCAGTGAATATTAATAGGCTTAGCAATCTGTATTATCTGTACTTTACCCCAGAACATAAAGTACGATAGTGATTATGTTGTATGTTACGGAACAGTAAAGATCTCATGAAGCCTCTCTGAGGAGGGGTGCATCTTAATACGAGGAGAGGATGGCTTCGCAGAAATTGAGAATTTTTCCCGGTCGCCCTCGCGGAATTTGAATTTTATCCTGGTGTTTTAAATGGAATTGGAGGACATGAAACGTATTTAAAAAATAGGGTAATAATTACCAACTTTTCATCTCTAAATTTAACTATTCAAATTCAACTATGTTGCAATATTTACATGGCTATGTTTTAGATCCAACTATCACTTCGAACCTGCATATTAAATGTTAGGTATAATTTTTTCTATTCCATACACGGTTGTTCATAACAAATTTTTCCGGTCAGTGAATGCTATGAATCTATATAATAAAGGAGAAAAGTTGTGATTTGGTCCCGAATAGTTTGATGAAACTTGGCAAAAACTTTCTTATGACTGTGGGAATTGGAATAAGAGGTTGCAAAACTAAAAACACCTTCCCCAGTCCCTAGCTGGCAAATTAGAAAAAGGTGTTCGATTTCATTTCAAAAATATCTCCACAAGAAAAATTCAAGGCAGAATCGCGTTTTGATTTTTTGAAAATTTGCGAGGTAGGTGGAGTAAATTAATGAACGATGGCTTATCCGTGGGTAACAAACTTTCACTTGAAAAAAAAAAGATCAGCCCGATCCGTTCAGTAGAAGTTGCTGGCGAGCTGTAATAAGTTTTACCAAATTTTCTTAATCCATAGATGGTTTCTGAGAATTGGCAATAACAAAATTGGAATGAGAATCGCACATGAAAAGGCGACAGTGTTTTTAGAGGTACTTTTTGCGCTGAACTGTTTTCATGTCTTGAATTTTTATTTGTAAATGAATGGCTTCTGGAATCCCCTCAAATCCTTCACAGACTTCTTGAAATGGGGACACTGACCGATAAAGTAATGGTCGTATGAATCAGCGTCACCCTCGTAAATTTCCCTTTTCTAACACTTATATCTTCTTGAAAAGGACGCTGTTCGCATAATTGTAACGACAAGTGATTTCAATTTCTTCTAACGTCAATCGTTCGAAGGAAAAATTCTCGATGTGTAGTAAAACTTCCGACTCCTCTTTGAATTTATGATCATTTGAGATGAAGTGATTGGCAAAAGTAGAAATACGATGACCACCGAGCGTGTATGTGTTCCTCAACCCTAACCCCTATTTTCCTACTAATGTGGAGTGCTAAACAATCTTGACATTAGATCTTGTAGACACCCCTTTTCTCTCTCCTAGTAATTTTATCTTTGGTTCTTACAAAAAAACGCCTAAAGAACAGATAGGAAGCCAAAGTGGCGAGGAGTGTGGTCCAACTCACGAGAGAATTTCCCTAGGGAAGGCAACTTTTTTGTATTCTGAAGTTCGCGGGGAGGGAAGGGGGGCGTGATCGAGACTTCTTTTTCCTGCCTTCGCAAGTTTTTAGTTCGTAGGGCAGAAAGATGACCCATTGATAACAGTATCGACAGCTACCTCTTTCCTGAAGATACTGAAGTTATGATGTCCTCAGGCCATGGAAACGGTGAGGTCCGGAAGTTAGACTTGAGACTCCCTCCCCCCATTTCATGGTGAAACAAATGAAAAAAAAAACAGCCGTCAGCTCCAAATTAGAGTTGACGAACATAAAAAAGCTTGGATGAAAAAGAAAGTAGGGGAGTCAGCCTTTGCTGATCATTTGATCGAAAATGGTCACAATTCTAAAGAGGGGTCCGAAGTCTTCCTTCATAGGGAAAACTCTTACTTCACGCGTGTGGCCCTTGAGGAAATAGAAATCCTCCGTCATCAGAATAATAGTTGCGTTACCGTTTTGAACGGGTACATTCCTGAAGAAGGATTGATCGAATTAGTCTACGGGAATGATTCACATTTCGATGACTCGTAGCGTCCGTCATGATTTCGCTCGATGTCGCTTGTTCTCGTTGGTGCTGGGTTTAGTCGCTTTCCACACTTCGAGAATGGCTGATTAGCCGAAAGCGCTCGTGTTTTCAATTTTTCGGGCGGTCTTTTTGCATCTCTTCTTGTGTTACTCTTTCGAGTATCCTCGTCATTATGAATGACCGTAATTGATTCTAAGTAAAATTTCACCTTATTCCACTTACCTATGTAACCTTTATCAAGCAAATAGCCCTCAGTGTTGCTTCACTGCTCGTCAAAAAAAAAATTATTTTGAATGATAGAGTTAAAAGTTGTTTAAATAAAGGTTAGGATTTTATTCATGCAGAGAACGATACAAATCGAGGCTCTGCTCGCCCCATAAACAAAACAAAGTTGAACTTTGAAACAATTGTTTGTTTACGTTTTGACGCAACAAAGACGTATTTTTCAGAATGATAAATAAAAATTGTTTCAAAGTTCATCTTTGCGTTTTGTTTACTGTGCGAGCAGAGCCTCGATTTTTTATCGGTTGTTTAAATAGTGTGAATAATCGGATTAGTATGGGTAGGTTTGGTTTAGTTTCATCAAGTTTCCGAATGGACGGACAAACGTGAACAGATATCTTTTCTGAAAAATCAAACGAAAATTTACAATTTCAATGTCTTAGTCTCTGGGAACCGGTGATCCAAAAAGAAAATACGAAATAGTTCTTGTAAATTTTCCAATACTTCGAATCTTTCATTGAAACCAACCAACAAGCTGTCATAGACAGTAAACTTTCGAATAAATGTTGCGAAAGAAAAACAAAGTACGAAGTAAGTTGACGTCAAACCCATCCAACGAGCTGTCATAAACCCCAAACTCTCGAATTTCCAGACGCAAAGCTAGAATGTGTTTCTGACTGCAACTTGAATCTTATCAATTTTCCGAAAGCAATCACTGCTCCAACAATATACGCTCTCATCTATGTGACGAATTATCAGAAAAAGTTTTATGCTACACACTGACGGATTAAAGAATGAGACTAGAATTATAGCTTTGCGTGCTCCTCATACGGGACCCAACTACTTCAAGACGATATCGAAACATCTCTTCCATCTTTACCGCCGGACGTCAGGCCATAATCCTTTGTCTTGAAATTATTTACAATCTCAACATACATTTCTCATTCTAACCGACTCGCTATCACAGGACCGGCACTTTTTCATTGATGACGTTACCAGCTGATGACGTCATAGTTTATTATAAAGGAAGAGAGGGGATGCAGTATACAGGATTATTAGGGGGTGAGGAACTCGCGGGGTAACGTGAACTCACAAATTTTGGAATTAGAAGCCAGGATTCAGGCAGGACTCGTGGAACTCGCAGATTTTCAATGTCTAGGGTTTAGTTCCGGAGGGTGAGAGGAAAGTAACTCGCGGGGTAATGTCAACTCGTAATTCATTTTGAGTAGATTAGTTTTTGTCGGACGCCACACGGCGTAGGGCATATTTTTCAAAATAACCCCCCGTAGGTTGAAATACAAACAAAGAAAGTTCGCAAAAGATCAATTAATTGAAATTTTGATGAAGATTACTGAGACCAGATGAATAAAGCTTTTTTTTTTTTAATCGGTGATTTTGGTCCTTTCCAATAACACAACTCAACAAGGTAGAATTTTTTGAAGAGATCAAGAACGAAAATATCCGATTCTGAAAGTATTTTTCACGCTGAATTCATCGTTTTTCGTGATTCCACCGGTTTCTTCTGCAATCTGAATGTTTATTTCCCACGGCTTGTTACGAAGCGCGACACACTTTTTGGTAATACTACCCTTTAATGTTCAATGCGCTTTGCAACGAGCCGCCACAACTAAAAATCAAGATTGCAGAAGATAACGAGGGAATCACGAAAAACGAATAACGGCATCGAATTCAGCGTGAAAAATACTTTCAGAATCGGACATTCTCATTCTTGACCTCTTCATACAATTTTTTTTCGTTGAGTTGTGTAATAGGCTCTGTTAAAAGGTAAATTTAGGGATGTTGGAGTCTCCGGCCACACTTTTACTGAGTTACTTTGGATTTGTTCCAACATTAATTTTATTGCACGAAAGAAAGATTTATCGGCATATGATCAAAACTGTAGTGAAATGTAAATTTGAATTGTCACTCGTCAAATAGGTCAAGAGAACCACTCCCTTCACCACAGTAAATAAACTGATCTATGGTCTGAAAATATGGACGCTTACTGCCAAATAGTGGAGTTGCCTAATGTATCAGGAAATCGAAAGTTGTTGGATGTTACCGATTTGGTTTTCTTTTCCCCTTCTTATGGCGTCAATTACCCATGATACAATTTCAAAACGAAGTCCACGAATCCTACCATTTTACTCTATGACTCCTATTGTCTCATGTTCATGTAATGACGACACGCTAATTTCACTTCAGATGAAGGAAACGAAAAGTTTCCGGAAAAGAAAACAAATAGTGTAGAAACGTCCTATTTTCTTTTTATTTATAACCATTTGTCAACAGATGACGATGCTCAGTATAATAATTCTCAACATTCGAAAAATTACCGTTCTTTCAAAAACAATGAGAGTTCGAGCGCCACACCATATCCGGATGTGGAATTTTACACACAATTTTCTTCCCTTGAAGCTTCAAATGACATCAACAGTGAAGACGTATTTACGAATCCGGACGAGGTTGTACGCCCTAAAGATTGGGATAATGCGAAACTAGGAAGTAATTCATCATCGCCTAGCTCGGTTCATTACGTTTCAGCGCAAGGAGGACACTCTCCTCAGCAAGAAGATAATCTTAAAATGAACGATGAAGAATTGAATGCCGATATTTATGACTACTTGATCAGAGAATACCTTAAACTAAAACTAGAAGAAGCTCAATATTCAAGTTTGCAGTACTCAGACCTTACTGATGACGATTCCATATCTGACCTGCCACTTGATAGTAGAGTTTCTGATGAAACACAACACAAAAACTCAAAAGAGGTGAGGACCGACTTCGAGCAAAGTTTAGCCGATTTTATTGAGTGGAAAGAAACGGTTCAATGGGCAGAAAGTTCTAGCCAAGGATCTCGTGAAGAACAAGAAAACCGGATGCAATCAGATACAGGGAGCTCCGAAACTGAATCGAAAATTCATGATCAGATTGAAAAAAGTGGGAAAACGTTGGAAGAAATCTTCTCTGATCACTCTATAAGGAACGTCGATGAGGAGAAATTAAACTTTTCAAATCGGAAAGGTAAGAAAAATGACACAACAACGCAGTCCACAAAGGAATCTAATAAAGCTCAGTTTGTAATTAACCCTTTATTTGTCGAGCTTAACGCTTTGAGCTTATTAGCAGAACACAATTTGGACACCTTTGTAATTGGAACGAAAGATACGGTGGACCAAAATGCTAATATCGTAAAGACGTGGATCAATACGTTTGCCACCGTACAAAAGGAAAAAGAACAAACAGTACCTGGATTGACTCGTCTCAAAAACCCAGCACCTGAAGTTTTGAGTTCAAAAATTATGCAAGGACAAAAAGAAGATGATGTTCCCGAAAAGTCAACAGAAAAGGACGACAAAAAGGGTGACCAATTTTTAACGAAGTTGTTGGAAAACAAATTAAGTGAACTGACAAAAGACGATCATAAAATTAAAGAAGAAATTTTGCTGGTACAAGCCCCGTTAAAGGAGAAAGAAGATAGGATTCTATGGACGGGAGAAGAAGCACCCACAAAGGGGGAAGGAATTTCTTCCTCCCACACCGCAATAGAACATGAACAAACGAGCGATTTTTCTTTACAGAAGGAAAATTCATCGAAGAAAATTGATGAAAATCCGGTCTCGAGGATTTCTTTATCACCAACAGATCGAGAAAATCGAAGAATTGCAGACAAAGAGAAATCCTTTAGCCCAGCAAAATTAGTATCTGATGAAAAATACCCAGAACAAATAAAAAATACAGCGTATAGAGACACAGATCAGAATGTCATCGAACGAGACGATGCCACTGCCAGAAAAATTCCTGTAAACGACCGGAGTGTACCAAACACAAATATTTTGCACGGAGATTTTATTCGCATGAACGTCGATGATCAAATCATCGATACCATTAAACTGATGCACGACATTACCAAACCTCAACAACCAGAGATTTCTCTAAAAGTTGAAAATCAGGATCCCTTCAACACTGAAGACCGGTCACAAAACACTCCTAGGAACGTGCAGAAGTTAAACAAGTTGATCCTTCGAGGAAATGATTTAAATGAGTTTGCAGAAGCGTCAACAAACGAAGGGACGAAAGTTATAAAATCAGCAATTTTGACTAACGAAATAATTGACATTTCAAACGGAAATCAGAATTCTATAGGAGGAGTAAAACATGAAAATGAGGACGAAAACGGAGATACAAGTCACGAAGAATTAGATGAAGCCGCTAGGCAACGTGGACTAATAATATCGAAAGGTGAAAATGTTCATAGAGTAGATGATATTCCAATCGATAAAAATCCCATGGTTTTGGAACGAATAAGACTTCGAGAACTTGATGACCATTCACATCGTGTTCAGGTAAGAAATTTTTCGAATAAATCCTCGATGGGAGATTGCTTCTATTTCTACTAGGTAGACCTCATGAAAGACATGCAGGTCTCAGATTTGTGACAATTGTTAGTCTGCCCTGGGGGACCTTCGCTAAGTTGCCTCATCTTTGTTTCTCAAACCTTCCAGTTTTGGAAATCAAACAATGAATCTCAGCTACATTCTTTCATCTTATTCGCACCATAATACGAGAACCTAACCACCACATCAAACTCCTTCAAATTCGGTGCCTCAACTCCACAATGCACCCTTTGGTTGCTGCCAATCCTTCTTCAAATTTTCAAACGTCTAATTCTTTTTGACCCGAGTATGGAGCTTCAATACACTCTCGAGCTACCAAATCTCTCTACCATTCAGACTAAATTCAATCCTCTGCCTCCAGGTTACTTTTTGATGTGATTTGTCCCACCTTATTTCTTCAATCCATTCTAACCGCCATCTCTTTTCAATTGTCAGTTGTCTTTTTCAAGATTTTAGCCTTCATGGGCCTTCGAGAAGACAACGCTGTCGACCGTTATCCCAAAAATTACCGATTGTCGTCCCACCTGATAAAAAAACTAGTGTTTCTATTTTCAGATGCAAGCGCAACAGTATTTATCTGAAGGATTAGTATCAACTTACAACCAGGCTGAGGTCGCACTTCAATTGATGGAGTTGAAATTCGATCGATCTCAAAGCATTGAGGCAGCTACAGAATGTTCCAACGTATACGCTGCCATAGTTTACCTTCAACAGGAATGTCAATTATGCGCTGAAAAATTTTCGATGAAAGAGGCAGGTACAGAGTATAACTACGTAAAAATTGTCGAATTGATATAAGAAAATTGGCGTTTAGCCGAATCATACATAAATAATTGTGGAAAATAATCAATTGAAAATTGTTGACAGATGGTATCTTTATTGGAGTGTGAACATCAATGTTGTCGTAGCTGTGCCAAACAGTATTACACTCTACAAATCAAAGAAAATAACGTCGACGATTGCGTTTGTCCATTCTGCAAAAAACCCGAGCTACACAATTTAGATTCGGATGCACTTCTTAATTACTTCAGCAATTTAGATATTCTGCTCAAATCTATCCTAGAACCGCAAACGCATGAGCTGTTCCAACAAAAACTGAGGGATCGTACTCTAATGCAAGATCCTAATTTCAAATGGTGCGCTAAGGTGAGCGGTAATTTGTTTTTAATTTATGAATGAGAAAAAAAAAAAAAAACTACAATTATTTTACCTCTCACTCTGTTTCTAGTGTTCATTTGGCTTTATAACTGATCCAGATGACAAACGACTCTCTTGTCCTTCTTGTAAAAGTCTCACATGCGGAAGATGTGGAAATCTGGTAGCTATAACTCTTTATAAATTTGGCTGGAGCTAAACCTCGTGTAAATCCATTGATTAAACAAATTTACAGTGGTCCTATGAGCACGAAGGTAGAACTTGCAATCAGTACAAACAATGGCTCGAAAAGCAGAACGATTCCAATTACCGTCTTTCTTTCTACATCGAAAATTATGGAATAACTTGTCCAAAATGTGATACAAAGTAAACACTAATTTTCCATCAAGTATTTTGTTTACAATCAATCAACCTATCTCATGAAAATACTTGATATATATTTTAGGTTCATTTTGGTCAAAGGAGGTTGCATGCATTTAACGTGTAGTCGGTGTAAATACGAATTCTGTTCAGACTGCCAGAAACCTTTTTCATTGGGTAACAAATGTGGAGTATCTATTTACTGCGCAAAATTAGGATTACACGCTCATCACCCAAGGAATTGTCTTTTCTACCTCAGAGATAAAGAACCTCTAGAACTGAAGCAATTACTCTTGGTACGTGCACGTAATTTAATTAAGAAAAAAAAAACTCACCTAAGTCACATTCTTATAAATAAACACAATGAAACTTGTATCACAGAAAAACAACGTTGAAGTGAATTTACCAGTGTCCGATAACCAGAAATGTACTATCCAGTTACAGAAGGAAACTGAACAAGGCCTTGTAGATATCCAGTGTGGAGCCCGAGTAGAAGCGGGTGGACTTTGCAAGTAGGTTGACGTCTTCAGTATTTTCATGGCACTGTTGATAGAAAATAAGTGTTGAAGAATTAATAACGATTGAAACAAACAGTCGAATTACAGAAGATTTAAGCAAGTTAAAAAGTGTCAATTAATTTCGGTGAAGAACGTTGATAAAAATCATTGCCTTTTTTTCTATTTTCCTTCTGAACGCAACTTCCTCACGTTGATTGACTATTCTGAACTGGTTAAAATCTTCAAATTATGAAAGCGTACTAAACTTATTAATCTATTTCGTCGCAGATGCCACTTAAAAGAACTTTTTAGTCGTCGAATATGCCAAAATAGACTGGAAACAATCGAACTATTAAATTTAGATGATTTGGAAACTTTAGTTATGCGTGAAGGCATAAAGCGACCTCCTCGAGGTTATGATACACCTCAGGATGTCTACTACAAAGCCCTTCAGCAGGTATTAAAAGAGAAATTTACACAAATCTTCATACACATCATCCAACCTCTCGACATCATAGATCGTTTGATAATTCTGAATAATTAAACAATAATGATTTTACAATATCTACAATCGCACTGTTAAGCTTTCGATTTTTTCTAATTACGTTATTATTTTTTAGAACTCATTACACTGAACATTTGGCAAATTTGATTCGAAAGAACAAAATTGATCCGGTAACGATCTTTGATTTGGCTGAAATTCTTCAAGAATTTCGTCGTCGAGGGAAATCTCTACCAGTTAGGCCGGTGAATGTGTTCGAACACGAATATCGTTCTCAATGTATTCAGGTTAGATAATTTAGTCAAAAAACTTTTATTTCATTGGATCTTTAGATTGATATAATATTATGGTCTATCATGTTTGAAATGTGGTAAATTTAAAAATCGTGACATCTTAAAATTTAACATTCCTGGCTACGATAACGTCTCATGAATTTTTTTCTACTTGAACTTCATAGAAAATGATTGGTAGAGATTCCTAACATTCACGTATCATTGCATTAACAAATTTTTCGCTTTAGTCCTTTCTTGCTCGCGGTATCATCTTTCTCTCGAGTAAAGTAAATTGATTATGACTTCTGCAGATCGTAAAACAAGAACTTCCCTTGGAATGATGCGTTGGTTATCAAAGTGAGATTTTCAAGATTTCTGCAGACCTTATTAAATTTCGTTTATTCTATTTAATTGTCCTCTTATTTATTATTATATTTTGTTAGTAAAATAGTTTGTTATGATCGAATAAATTAAGAAATATAGTTTTTTACTCAGTTGAAACTATTATTGTCATATCTGAAGAGAACGTGCTCCGAGAGACTTCGTATTAATTCCAGGGTAAGATTTATTCAAAAATCTTCGTTCACTCTGAAACAATTAATACCGAATTATTATACTTACTTGGGAGATTTTCAACAAGGGTGGCAGAGTTTTGGTGCCGTAATTCTATAAAAGATCATGTAGAACATTTAGGGCGACCTTTTTTTGATCCGTCTTCTTCTTGAAACCCGTACTCGATTTGTGATTGGGATGGGACTGCGATGGTACTTTGATTTTCCGTTTTTTCCTCTTCGTGGTGGTCTTATTTTTCGATTCCTCCTTAAGTGGTCGGAAATCAATTTTAGCAGCTTTATTACTCTTTTTCTTGGCTGGTTTACGTTCTCTCAATGAATGCTCAATTGTACAACGTTTATTACATACTGAGCATTTCATAATCTACAACACGAATAAGAGATGACTAACCGTCAGAGTGTAGTCAAAAATAGAAGATTCGTACGTACGACATTTTTTTTGGAGTTTGACTTATTCGATTGCTTAGGTTTTATCCTCACGGAAAAATCACCTTCGTTCCACGTATTGAAACAACGAGGGCATGTTTTATTTGTTTGAATATCACTATCGTCACAGCCATCTTCGAGGTATTTTGTCCTGGAACATACAAAATTTACTTCGAAGTTGATTATTTAGTCTACCTAACAAGACTATCGACTGTATGTAAGAGATAATTTACGAGTAGAAGAGCTACCCAGACAAATGCAAAATCATAATCCAATACTTACATTAATTCATTTCGAATGCATCGAGATCCGGGTTTATCGAACAAACATTTCGATACGTAGGTGTGCAATTTCATAAGGTGAGTTTTAGTCTCAGACATCAGTACAGGGACAAGTACTGATGATATAACGTAAGAGAGCTGTTGAAAATTGAAAAGGGCATCAAATAGTCTCTGATGAGCATCTACGATGTACCAATCTACGATGTACCAATTATGGTAAACGTCAGTTCAATATAAGCCTACGGAAAAGACCCGATCTGGACCGAATTGCCAACATTCGGAAAGCGCGGAATGAAAGAAGAATTACTGATAAACCTTATCACTGCATATTTATTTACTTGGCAGGTGCAGCTGTGCAGCTGGAAGTTGAATTACTGATGGAACGTATTATTTTGCGAAATAACGATCCAGAGAATGAGGCTCACGACGTTGTTTTTACAGCCCAAAGGAAATCTTATTCTCCTGATCATAATTTTGCGGAGCAGTGCTGTGGGCTGTTGCTGTAATGCTGTTTACAAATTTACGCTGTGATTCCGGCCGTCCGCCGTGGCCTGGGTCCGCCCCAGGGTTTACCCGCTGGTTGGGCCAGACGGTCATCAGGAAGCACGGATGATCACATCGTAGCACACATTGATATCAGCCTGGCATCAATGATGTATAAAACTGATCATTGATTTTCAGAGTACTGTAAAAGGCGGAACTGGAATACAAAGAACATTTTTAAAATTGTACAATGAAAATGGCGCTTCTTAACAATTTTCTCATCTTCATATGTTTAATTTTTGCAAAACTTCTGCTCAACTTTTTCACGGGAAAGCTTTTAAAAAATGATCTCGTGACCGAGAAGAGGGGGAGGGGGGTGGATATAGGGAAGAAGAATAGTTCATCAACTTTGCAAAAATTCTAATTGAATGTTTCATAGCCGTGGCGATGCGTTTAAGGATTTTTGAGTTGGAATAAAATTACGATTTGGAACCCGGGTACCTTAACTCGGACTTAATTACCGAGAACAGAATTTTAGATAAATTCTCTTTCTGTGCTAGGTGCGACCGGAGTGCTTTCTTGACTTGCTCTTCATGAGTTATCTAACTTATCTCATTAATCAAAGCATTATGTTCTATCACTTTATCTTAATTACAGAATAACAGTTTTGCTTTCAATTATTATCGAATTCTAAGAACTGTTGTCATCAATGAAGAACCTTAGAGTCGTAATGTAACTAAAAATCATCCGAGAGCGTACATTGAAAGCACGTAGGCCTATCATTTCAAAGTTTTAAATTAGTCGATTAGTGAGATCGTAAATAAAGAGTAGGCTACATAAATTATGAGTACGTCAACATTTTTGTTCACTCTGATGCCATTGTGTAAGTACTTGAAACAGTGAAAATTCTATCAAGTTTCAATCTAAAGAAAGAAATATCAACAATAATACGCCCATTATAATGAAAAATGTTATAATCAGGCCTGGATTTACATATAGGCAGTGTAGGTAGCTGCCTAAAGCGGCAAATTTTTCCTTTTTTCCTCTTTTTTTTTTTTTTTTCTTAGAAATCGCGAGCAAAAAATTTTTTACCAGAGGCGGCAGCTTTCTGTCTGCCGAGAGCGGCTCAACTGATAAATCCGCCTCTGGTTATAATAAATACTCTGATGGAAGACATAAGAAAGCGAATTAGAATAAAAAGTTCAGACCGTTAAGTTGAATAGGCATTTAATTTCCTACATAATCCTGCTTTCAGGTAATCTGTACGTAGATAGTTTTCCGTTATTGAATTCTCGAGAATCGGAAAATAAAGCTCGTGGGGACCGAGAAGATGAAAACCAAGAACTTTTGAAAGATCTTCTGCATAGATTAGAAGATAAAATAGAGACTAAATTCGATGTGATGGATAATAAAATGAGTAATGTTAATCACAACATCGAAGAGTTGGAGACAAAAGTGGTTCATAAATTTGAAGCTATGTCTAGCAAAGAAAACCACATGGATCATAAATTGGATTTGATGGAGAGTAAAATGAATCGAAAGATTGATGATATGCGAGACAAAGAGGAGCAAACTTTCAGTTCACTAGAGGCCAAAATGAATAGACCTACGAGTGAAAGTACGTGGCCCATGTCATCATTCTGGTATTGGTTGCTTGGATTGGATGTAATGCTGACAGTGATTTGTAGACTTTTATAAATGGAAATCTGGGGTATCTATCATGAAAATACTTTCTTTCTTTTGTAACCATTTCTTCATCTGCAAGATAGAGTAAAAGTTGCACTTCGGATTGCTTTCAAAAGACTAAATATGATAATGGAGCGTAGATTTCGGTTTGAATTTGGTCGTATCGGAAAGAGAATCGAACAATGTTGGAAGAACCGTTTTTACAAATTGGAATCTTCACAATTTTCAACTAAAAAAATCGCGATGATATCATGAAGTTTGGAAGAAAACAGTTTTATTCCAGTTTGAAGTACATATACAATGAGATCAAAGTTCTTACAAATACATGAAAATAGATTATACGGGGTGAAGAATTATACAAATGGTTAAAAATTATTTATATTATAAGGTAAGAGCATGGATATAAATAGAAAACAATACTTTGCCAGCAAAGTCAAATAGTTGTGGATATTGAAGGATATTCTGGTTTATAATGAGCCAATAATTACGTAATACGGGTCCTCTAGAGAAATTATCCAATTTTCAGTCAGTAATTTTTTTCAAATGACTAAAGATTTACGAAAAAAATAGTAAACGACAAAATGAATTTATAACACGTGAAATTTCCTTTTTTTCACTTACTACCGATGATAAAAATAAAAAATTGTATTAGAAAGAATAGCTGTATCAAATCCCACGAAAGAGAAAATTAGGAAGGCTAGGTGAAGACTGTATTATAGTGATTTGAATGAATTTTTTTTCTATTTCGTCCCACGTATACAAGACAACAAGAGAACAGGAAGAGGAAGAAAATTTGAATTGGACAAGGAAAATTTAAAAATTGCGAGAAAATCAAGGGAGGAAGGTTTATATGATTGGAGAAATTTTTCAAATTATGCCGTGGTATTTTCTTGTTTAGAAAAAAAATAAGTAGTACGAAAAAATACTGATCGTGATTCCAAAATAATTTTCATCAAAAGAGCAAAATAAGGGCACGCGTTTTCAGTAATTAATCTTAGTTATTATAGTGGTTATTATCATAGCATCATTTTACGTATAATTATTGTAAATCGGACTTGAAATTTCCAAGCGACCCCATTAATTATAATGGAATAAAATCGGGAAGATTACCCATTGCAATTTTTTTCGGTATAACAGATAGACTCTGAAGATCTTCATCGTTCAAGTTATTTTTTTCAAAATATCTCCAAGAATCAATGTCGGAGTTTTTCTCATCGATAAGGTTATTTTTAAAATCTTCGACACTTTTATGAGGCAAACGGCAATTCTCTCTGGTACAAGTAGACGATTTCTTGTAATCTGGACATGCGTATACGTGCCAATTGGTACACTAGAGTCGAGGAAAACAAACACATGTAAATAATTCAAACAATTCGCTTGTTTCTAAAGTGAAGTTCATGTTCAATCATAAATATTTTCATTTTTTCTCCAGGAATACCCCCCTGAAACCTTATGTTCCTAATAATTATATTCATTCAAAGTTGACTCGTACCTATAGCTCGTACCTTAGAAATGTACAGATTCAAGAAATAATAAAAAAAAAAATCCACGATCTATGTAGAAGCAGTATCTCAGAAACCAGATTTTAACTGCTTCAACTTTTACAAAATGTAATCCACATTTTTATCCGTGTTCGTGATTTATTTGAACAGGGAGAATGAATGAATCATTTTGAGAATCAAATGGATATCAACAAAAATTCGAAATTTGAACATAATTTTATATTTTTCAAATATTAATAAATCATGATCTTATCTTCCTCTCATATCAGCTCGAGTTGAAGTAATTTCTACCATTTTCGAGAACCAATGTAAATAAGTAAATCCAAATGATTTTCAGTAATCAGTAAAATTTAATAACTTACTTTATCCGCAAGTTCACAGTATCCTCGTAAAAACTGAACACAAATAGGGGCATTTACATCTGGTTTTGAATGCAAAAATCTACATCCATCGATAGCGCAACAATCATTTAAAAAGGGAATACAGATCGACATTTTTTGCGGAATCAAATCATGCGATAATAAGCAATTTTCTTCTTCGCATGTGACTTTCAGAAATCTGGAAATTAAGCAATAGATCAAGTACTTCTTTTTTCATGGAATAGTAGCTTACTATTTCTAAATTTCGTGGCAATGTCATCGTTATTTTATTCTTTCTAAATACAGATTCATAATATTCAAGATTCACCCTTTCTTACTGTAAAATAAAATATGCTTACCTTTGACACAATGCGATATACTTCGAATCATGGAGAAACGGGCAATTTTTCTTCTCATGTTTCAAACAACTTCCCTTCCGTCGATACATTGGACAGATTTTATTATTTCTTCTTCGAATAGTTCTTCGGTTATTTTTACACTTATTCAAATATTTTCTGCAGAAATATTAAAAATAATAACGAAAATGTAAGCTTCGAGAGATATGCTCAAGTTGGAGAAAACCGGTAACCTTACTTTGATTTGTTGGCGTATCTGCTTCGCCCTCTGATGAAAGAGTATTTCAAGTTTATTCTCGATAAATGATTAGTAAACCTTTGAATACGCTTCGATGGTGAATTGAGAACCCGAGCTAAAATGGCTTTCCTGAACGTTGGAGATGTTTTTTCAGAAGTTTTTGACGCCACATTTTTGTTACATTTTGTGAATAATGATTTACGAATTAATTTATTCTGACCAACAGATACAAATGTTTTGGAGCGCGAACGTATTCTTCTAGGACTTTTCAATCCATCAACGGACTGTTTTCGCCATTTTTGTTTGATTATTGCTTTTCGGATCAATTTGTTCCGAGTCAACAGTACATAACTACTTCTTGAGTAAGGCCGCCGTCGTTGTTCAATCATGTGATAGAGGACTGATTTTGACAACCTCGCATTATTTCGTAACAGGCAAGATCTGACCAGTTTATTACGATTGACTGATATAAGTTTACTTGGTACGGCAACATTTGCTTCAATAGTCTTTGCTTCAGTGGCTTGAGGTTCGCGGATGAGTTTCCGTCGTGTGAGAACGATCAGCGATGTGGGAGAGGATTTCTTCTCACTCTTTTCTTCCCCAGAAATTGGAATAAACACACTTTGTTTGCTTTCTTCGTTGAATTTCGTATAAGAAGCAAGCGGACTTTGACAAACTGGAGAAGTAATAAAAGATTTATCGCGAATAGATTCTGTTTTTCGAATGAGTTTTCTCGTCGTCCTGAGTACGAATGATGGATCGCCTTTCTTAGATGTTAATTTCGCATTGCTGCTACGATCTTGCTTCCGAATAAGCTTGTGTTTGGATAGTTTTACGAGCGAGTCTTCATTCCAGAAGTTCAACGACTTAAACTTCTTCTGCACCATGTTGGTGGGCTTTGCTGATAGCATACTCGCACCAATCGTATTCTGAGGGATATATCTATCATCAATAAAACAACATGACTGCAAATCAAACGATGAAGACTTAGTACAAGAAACATCACAACTTTTCTGAGAAAACCATCCCTTCGCGATTGTTGTAATAAAAGGTACATGCGATCGGCAATGGGATGCTATTACTTTCTCATTCCCGAGAGAAGACGTCGACTTCAACGATTTTGTTCGATTATTCACGTTTTCCCATTTATATTTGGACTGCTTCAGTGGTAACGATAGAGGTAACTTTTTCATCCTTTTCGCAGAATTTCTGAACTCATACTTCTGAGAACTGTTGTTGAGATCACGAATTGTCAAACCAGAATCTCGGGAACCAGAATTTTTTGAAAAATGGAGCACAGAGCCCAGGAACGAGGACGTACCGATACTTGAATACATGATTAATGCGATTGATCCTAAGACGCAGAAAGGTAGATGTTAAATTTACGCATGTTCGAATGGTATGATGGTTCAAACGGAATATGATGAAATTTCACACACACTTCTACCGAAATAAGATTCGAAATATTATTTTGATTTGTCGATTCAGCATATCTCTTCGTAGGTACCATGATCTTTTATAACCAAACAAAATGATTCATAAAGGATTCATATCATATTCGAAGAAAATTTGATAAGAGGGTAATAATGATGAGAATTTTGCTCGGCCGTTGACTATTAAAGGCAATAAAAGTCCAAACAACTTCGAAACGATCCATTAGAATGGGTTTTTTATCACGGTGATAGAAGATCCAATTTTCCAGATCGTTTTCGTATCGCTTAGATACCTGCTGCATGTGTTGTTGTAATGGCCAATAGAATGTTCAGAACACGATTAGCTCAACCAATCAAAATTGATTATACAACTAAAACCTGCCAATCTCTATCCTGCATTTCTTAGTATTCATGTCGACCTCTAGGAGTGCTAGTTGGTACGACTGAAATTAATTTTGAATGATATTATTTTTGTTCGCATTTGTCAAAACAACTGGGTGTCGGGTGATGAGGAAAAGCACCTAGAAGTATAGGCTAACTCAGGGCTATCTGTTCATTCCTCTGGAAAATGAAATTCAAATATTGGAAAAGTTGGTCGATTTCAATTTTTACATATTTTATTATCAAGCATTATGTATAGGATGCAGATTAGCCAGAATCAAATCCGAACTATGACATTCATGAAAGAGATTACGATGAAAGGCCTTTATTATTGGAGTTTTTGAAATTTTATCAATTCGTACGAGCCTAAGGTTAGTCAAAAAGATATTTCTCGTAATTCGAAATGTTCATGCTAAATTATTCTCTTTCTCATCTATACACGTAGATCTGGAATTATAATTACATAAATTCTCGACAACCTGTCAGGCTTCAGACTTGCTAAATTGCTGTGCTTCGTGTTTTCCTGTTATCTATTCGACTATGCTTGTCTTTTTCGTAACCTATTCTTAAGAAGTTGAAAAAGCAAAGTAAGTAACGTGAAGCTAAATTCTATGTTCTGTCAAAAGTATAAATTACAACCTTGTACATCGTGTCAACCTCATAGATGAATCCTGCGAACGATACCATTCACCATGACACTCCTATGAACAACAGTTTCAATATTCACGAGAATAATCTGCTATTGTCTGCCTCTATGCTACCTGCCGAATACAGTGTATCTTCTCTGAAAGATTGCGCTGTATTGCCAAATGGAAGTAACGCAGGTACGATTTTGATGATTTTTCTTCAAGAAATCTGTCTGTGTTCGTATTAAAAATCCTTTAACTTTATAGAATATTTACAAAAGAGTGACTTCATACCAGAAATCGCGGGTGATATAGACTTGAGTGTAGATTTCGTTCACGAACATCGTTATCGTATCAACCGCCAACTAAGTATTCCGTCCTCTTCTTACGAGATGAAATCATTGAATCATGATGTACAGAATATATCTTTCACTGATGAACTACGATCATTAAACCGTGAAAGTTCTTCAGTTTCATCATCATTCAACTACTATCCGAAAAATATCAGTCCAGAGCCAGATATTTATAATCAAGAATTCCCTACTGATTTCACTGGCAACCATTTCTCTAATAGTCTACCCTCTACATCCAACATATTCCCATCTGATGATAACCAGTCATATTACGTGATATCTGACTCTCAATCCGACGAAATGTTGTTGAACGGAATCGAATTGAACGAACCCGAAAAAGTAAGTTAGTAGTTTGGATAATCTTACAGGTGATTATCAATTCTTGACAATTGACTTCTCATTCCAGTTGATTAGTTTATTGAATAATGAAGAATTGGATGCATCTAGACACGGGAATTGCTTTGAGGTTATCTTGAATAATGGAGAAGTTCTTTACGCAGTTGTTGATTCGGAAAATGAGTTTAGTCCATCAGTCCGCTTGATGCAGGTTATTCTTGAGAACTTACTCTTAAATATCTTTGTGAATGTTCATTCGTATTTATTGAAATAAATTCTATTTGATTAGATCCCTAAAGAAATATTAGTCGCAGAGCGTCAGTGTTCGTTGCCTGTGTCAATGGACCCCAGTATGCCTGAGCACTTGACTGAAGCACATTACCAGAACAGTATCAACGGATCTTCGAGTTTTTCTTCGAAGTCACCAAACGGAAATTTTGATATAAATCCCAGAAACTACACGTCCCTGTCGAAGACCATCTCTTCTTCGTCGATCGGTGGCGACAATTTTAATTTGTGCTGTGATTTTTCGACAACGGATACGAACCAGTTCCCATCTGATTTAAGTAGCTATTCAACAATGGTTTCCTCTAAAGCTCATTCTTCATTTGACGAACCTTCATTGTCCAAATCCGATGTGACGTACACATGCGCTTCGGGTGATTCTTCTACCGAACCAATTTCTGTCGTTCAGACCGAACCAACGATTTCCTCTTCAACGACAGTGCCCCCGAGTGAACAGAAAATAGACTACTTCCCCTCAGCCGTAAACTCCATTGTCGTATCCGAAACTGGGAAAAAGTATCCGAAGAAGTATTCTTTCTATTCGAATAATTTCTCTTTCCATAATCAAGAAAGTTCATCGTTTGATAAAACTTGCCCCAAAACGGGTTTGAATACATCCGAATTATGCCCGTTAACTTGTACCAACTCGGTGACGACTGAAAATATTCAAAACGAAAGAGTGTGTACAAATATCGATCGAGTAGCTGAGTCCATGGATACAGAAAGTATGATAAGTAGTAACTCGTCGTCGGGAACGAATATGCATTCCATGATACAATTAAGAGATACGACCAAGTTGAATTCAAGTTAGTTTTGTACTTTGCTTTTCACTAAAAACACTGCAGTGGTGATGCGAAACGCAACAAAAAAGATCTCATAATGAAGTGAATTTACGTCGACCAGAAAAACACTGGATTTCTAAAACACGAGGGCTTTGGTTTCGTTCTGTTAGTAATAAATCACATGAAAGAAATTTCTATATTTTTGCTTTCGCATCACAATAATATTTTTATTATTTGAATTCATTTAATTTTGGTGGCTTTCCTATTACGCTTTTTTATTGTATTTATAGGTATACCGTCCACAAGTGGAACGTCTCATATTTCTGTCAGTCAACCCAAAACATTCTGTCACATCGATTTAGTGGATGTGGAAGAGGATCCTAGCTCTGCAGATAATGATAATTTTATCGCCAATAATCTTCTAGGAGAAGAGCAAATTTTGAGAAGCAAACTGTGTAAGTTACCCTTCTTGTAATGAGCTGAAATCATATTCCCCTATTAATAAATTTGTTGCATTTTCTAAAAAGTAAATTCTAGATTATCGGGAGCGGTAAACAGTATATGCGATCAAGCGGTACAATCCAGGGCTAGAGCTACTCTACCGACTGCGTATTTGTCCATAAATAGAATTAAGAACAAAATATCAAACGACGAGAGACCGAGTGAGTTTATTACGTTCGATTGGTAATTCCGTACGCGAGCCATGCAAATTAATATTCTTCATGTAATTTTAGCGTACGGTGTGTTCGCTCGTCAAACCATTCCTGGTCGTACTCAATTTGGTCCCATTGAAGGTGTTCTAGTGAAAACAGAAGATCAGGAAGATGAACCGAAGAAGGATACTAATGACGAACTGTTGTTGACGGTCGAAATTGATGGCAAATTTTGGCGGTTGGACGTTTCAAATGAAGGTAAGGGGACCTTGATGTTGATAGCGAAGATCTTCGTCGAAAAATAAGATCGCTTTTTTTGCATCCTTTTTCTTGAGTTCCTCTTCTTTTAAATTGGATTGAAAATTATCGATTTTTATGAATCATTAAGTAATAGAATTTTTTCAATCCACATAGCTGGATAAGTTTCTCTTAACAAACTAATTGAATTACTTCAGAGGCTTGTCGCGTAATGCCGGGAACGTTGGAATAAAAAACATTTTTTCTGTAAATGAAATATTCATTCATTTTTATCAAATTAGTGAATCCAAGCTTGAGTATTTGTTTGAAAATTGATGTGTGAGAGAAATAATCTTGTACTCTGAACGAAAATTTCATAACCTCATCAGTCACGAGCACATCTCCACACTTCTGTGATGTATATTCTACCAGAAGTACTAAAATATGTGCTATAGTAAATCTACATGTTGAAAGCTTCTGTCGGGCATCATTTGTGTACTCAGACTTAGCAAACATGTGACATACAATGAAGACGTTAAAGAAAATTACTTTATATTTAATTTTATCAATAGGATTTTTTCTCCTTTCTTTGGTTGTTACCGAGCTTTCAAACTTGAGGCAATTTACAAAGTACTCCAAATGTCTGTAATGCACGCCGTTAATTAAATCTTCATAAAAATCGACAATTTGAGACACAATCCATAATAATATGGGAAATTGTTGGATTGGGAAGCTTTTATGAGAGTATTATTTCACGAGGCAAATATTAGTGCCACAGTTTTGTTGGTGTAAACTGGCGATCTTGTCTTTCGAAGGTCTCTTGATACGTATTTAAACGTAGCCGCGTATGGGCCTCTTATTTCCGCTCTCTCGGAAGATAAAGTCTGCTTTATTTTCCTTCATCTGATACTAGAATCTAAATTCAATACTATCCAAAGGGAAATGTTAGAGTCCCACTTTATTCAGTATTCGCAGTCATAGTTTTTGAAAACAAGATTGTTGGTCAACGTTGGCTGTCGTTATGAGACTATACAGTGATCTTATGAGCTTGAATTTATATTGAGTCTATGTAATTTGTAATGTAATTCTCTGTGATCTAAAATCAGTTTTACATATTTTTTATTGAATTTCGAGGTGTGGAAAGGAGTGTCAACATTTTCTCATTCATAAGAGATGATTTTTCGCCGTAATTTCTTGGTTAACGAGTTATATATTGTAAAAATGCGTCAAAGCGTCATACATCATACTGTACAATACGAAAAATGCGATTATCTTACATACACGAATATAATATACAGGGGAGGAAAAGTTATTTTTGGTACAATTCGGACGGATATTCATCTAGTTGAGAATTATGAGGATAATGGTGCCGCGGATAGTAAACTTTCTCATAAACGACGGGCTGATGATGTTGGTGAGAATGATCATTAGAGAAAATTTTCGATTTCAACGCTAGAATGAGTAGTAAAAGTTTTCCAATTCCGACGCTGATGAGAGATAAGACGATAAGTACGTTCAACTTAACGAGAATGGCACCTAATAGCGAAGCTAGCATCGTTGATATTATAGCTATTAGATCTTTCGGACCTCGAGCTTGGAATTCTCCTGTAACAAAATGAAGAAAAAAAAAGGCGCGTTAGAATTATACTAGATGAATATTATTATTATATACATTGAATTTGTTTTGCAATTGGGTCAAATTCCGTGTATAGAAAATCGTCTCATGAGCAACGCTCAAGAATCATTATTACCCAGTTATTTTAAGTATTCTAAAGTTTCGGTTCGTTTTGTAATTCCGTATAGCGAACTAATTAATTAGGGTCTAGGAGAAATGCGTTAATAAATACTGTCTGAGGCTGACCTACGGTGGGAGAAATATCATGATATGGGTTACGTTGAACACGTCATCGTTGGTATTTACACAATGAAAAGCCGTAAGTGTAGGTGCTCACGTTACTTCTAGTAAACTGGTTCTCCGTTTGATCAAACTTGTCCATCTCGTACCTCGTGTGTCTATTGAACAGATTGGACCGGAAAAACGGTCAACATTAGTGTATTATTTTAACGTTTTTTCGGACTTCTTTTTATGCGGATTTATGTTTATATGGGAGCGTAAAATTAAAATATCATAATTCAAAATGTCACCTACCAAATACGTTCAGTATCGAGATTCACGGCGGTGATATTCTCTGTGAGAGGTTGGAGGTGATTTTTAATATTTTCGGATCGTATTTCATCGCCAATAAAACCTTGAGATTGTAATTACGCGGAGGATTCTTGCAGATTTTACGAGCGAACCGATGAATGAAATCCTCGTATATTGAGGCTCTACTTTCATTAATTAGAGACTAGCCATAACGAACGTGGGTAAAACTTTTTTGTTCTTGTAAAAAGAAAGTAATCCAAAGTTGGCGCCTAAGAAAACTCAAGGACGAGCCACAACGCTCGCACTTCTGTCTTATTTTTCTTCCCAACTTTTCATGTCAGCCACCTCTTCCCGTCGGAATTTTTCCAAGTCCCTCAAAAAAATCCGTCATCAAGATTTTCTTGAGTTCTGATGAGGGCATGCTCTGATGACACCAAGTTTTGATAGCGCCTCATCTCCTCCCTCCGTCTATGTTGTCAAAATTTTTCGGACCCCCTTCCCTTCTAAGCCCTGCTGACGTCCATTCTCTCTCTATCTTTTGTTTTTCAGTCAAATTTTTTCTGAGTTCTGATATGAACATGCTTTGATGACATCAAGTTTTGATAGCACCTCATCTTCCTCCTTGGGGTCAGCTATCTGCTTCCTCCGTCCTATATGGTCAGAATTTGTCGGCCGCCCTCTCTTCCTTGCTGACGTCACCCTCTCTTCGATATCAACAATCGTCTTTCTCTTCTCTTTGGCCAAAATTTTGCTGAAGTCCTCTTGACTCCTTCTTTGTAGGGATTTTGGCCGAATCACTGCACTGGATTAGGTTTCCGAACAGCGCCAACACTTTCAAAGATGTACCTCAGACAAAAGTAAAGACGAGCTCTCATTCAAAAATATGTAAAAAAAAAAGTTGGAGGCGATTATTGCACTTTTTACAACTGCAGGGGGGCTGACTTGTTTCAATTATTCCTGGGTATGTCATGAATTGATTCGGTGTTCTTTCTACGTAGTTGAAATTCTTAAAAGTATCGTTCCTGATTTATCTTGACAACACGCTCTGACTTTTGTAAATTCCTCCTCTATGAAGATTTAACCAAAATTTATCATCTGATGGGTCTTCAGGGAAGTTGAGTGATATTTGGCTTTGATGGCGTCATGCACTCATATGTTTGTGATTTTTTCAAGTTCCTCTTCTCTCTTTTTTGAACTATTCAAATGTATTAGGTTGCACACTTCTTCGACTTGTAGTTATTCTTAATTAATTGACCGAGCTTGAACTTAGTTTGGGAGGAGAAAGCGAGTCTAACTTGAAGCGTCTTGGCCTAAAAACCTCCTCTGAGCTTGTGTTAGTTGTGACTTAGAGTTCGTGCCCACAAGAGAAATTTGGCCCTAGACTTCATAACTGTAGCCTAGCTCGAAGGTTCAGCTTCTGGACCCACCTCTGTAGAGGTTTTCATAGCTCTAAATTTTTTCAAATTCACCCCTCTATAAATGATTGGAACTCGAAATTTTACCATTCCCCAGATTAAGTGAAGGCCATAGATTACGTCACTGCGGTCGTACGCGAACGCTTAAGAGGCTGTAACCACATAGCTCGAAATTAGTCGGACCATGAGGAGTCTCAGCCTTAAATGCTCCTCTGAGAGACTTCTTCTCAGTGCAGGAGTGTGCGAATCATTGTAATATCCGAAAGTAAGAAAAATAATGAATCCACAAAAACTTTTAGTACAAATTCGACGACATTTTCAAAAGCCATTAGTGTGTAACGTCAAATTTTTCCAATTCTAAGGAGGTTCGGAGCTTTCTAGTCTCTCCTTTTCAACGGTTTATAGGTCGAACTGTTCTGAGGTCTCCTCTACGGAGGATCGGAGCAAGATATTTTTCGAATCCCCGGATGAGGTCAAAGTTTTCGATGACGTTACAAAGATCAGGTGCGGACGATCCCCGTCCTATTTTAACAGAGAACGAATTTCTTGCGCAAAAAAAATTCAAAGTTCATTTAAAGATCATTTGATTCCAACCCGTTGATTTTGAGCTGTATTTTATATTTGTACTGGGCCGAAGAGCGGAGGGAAGGGGGAGAGCGAGGAGCTTAGGTTGATGACGTCATCAGAGTCGAACGCGGACGTTTTCCGAGAATAGAAAGTCGAATATGTCCGGCACTGATTTATTTATTTATTTTTTGAATGTTTCTTCAAATTTTGGACGGCAGTGCCGGACATATTCGACTTTCTATTTATATAATCCGTCCGGACAAATTAATTCTTAAGTTTTCCGAGAATGCCCCTCCTTTACAACATATCCTAACCTAGCCCAAGTTGATGACGTCATCAGAGCCGAATGCCTATGTTTTCTGAGGATACATCCTTCTAAAAAACATATACTAACCTAGCTTAAGGTGATGACGTCATCAGAGTCGAATGCGGACGTTTCCTGAGAATGCTTCCTTCGATGCCACATATCCTAACCTAGCTTAGGTTGTTGACGTCACGAGTTGATAACATCATTGAAGTCGAACTCGGATGTGTTCTGAATTTCGAGGACGCTCTACATTGTACAACCTGTCCTACCCTAGGTTAGGTTGATGACGTAATTGAAGTTGAACGTGGACGTTTTCTGAAGATACCCCCTTCTATATAACATATCCTGACCCAACTTAGATTGATGATGTCATCTCAGTCGGAGACAGTCGTTTTCTGAGGATATGTCATCTCTAAATAAAACGGATAGCGGGCTAATAATCTTAAAATCGTCGCTGGTAACAGACTTCCTCCCGAGCCCAACTTGACTCTCGGCGGTTATCATATATTGGCATAAAGTGAAAGTAAATGCCATGGATAAGGATGACATTCTGGGAGATTGTCAATACTATTATGATGAGGCCACTAATCCTTCTTTTTAAGTTACATGTGTAGACTTAGAATTAGGCATTTCGCGTCTTCCGCTTAACGGCTGCTTGATTCTGAATAGTATTTTTTTATTTTGGAAGGTTTGGCGTCCCACCGCTGTCCGTCGAAAACTGACCTATCCTAATATTTATTGGGCGCAGAAAAATTTGGACCTTTAATCTTTATATGATTGGAGGACTTTGAAAAATTTCAACCTTTGAAGGAGTGGGACTCGGGAAAAGTTCTGAATATCGATCTCTATCGTGTGACAGGAGAGAGGACTTGAGAAGTAAATGTCGACTTTCGAGCTATAAGCGATTCCTTAAGGAAGTTCTTATTCTTCTGACAAATCTGACTTGAGGATATTTTGCGACTTGAAAGCAACTGTGACGTGAGCCATGACTCTTGTTCTCAGGTAAATTTAAGAAATTGTCTTATTTTCAAATCTTCCTCTTGAAGTCATTTCAAACTTCACCTTGAGTATGGAGTTGGGAACTCTACATTTTAATGCTGGATATTGAATGAGCACTGTGAGAGCCTTCATGTTGATGAGAGGACCCTAAATCTTTTTGAGATGGTCGAAATAGAGACATTCTCGTGAACTGTCGCTCGATGCAATTTCAATTTTAATCCTTGTTATGAAGTTTAAGTTGATATGACTTGGCATGGATCCGAAGAATCACGCATTTGAGTTATAAAAAATCGAAAAATATAATTAAAGGGTGCAGGGGAAAAAGGGTGAATGTCCAAACGAAATGATCTAGAGAAACAGTTTTTCCTTAGTAATGCAAGAACTCCCAAGTGTCCAGATTCTCCCTTTTCCCCCTATACCCTTCAATTCCCTTGAAGGGAGAAGTATGAGCATAAAAGGTTGTTTTGTGATGAAGAAGGATTGAAGAGGGGGGGGGGGACTGCACCTGTTATTGAAGTGCAGGCGAATCTTTGTTGTCGCTCTGAGGTGTTCATATCTTACTTGTGGGGTCTAGGACCAGAATCGCCTTCTTAATCATGACTCAGACTATGAAACTGAGGACTATGTGTTCTGGTCGTAGAAACACTAATATTGGGGAGCATCCAAAAGTTGGAATAGTCGACAGAGTTTTTGATCTATCGTAGGTCTCGTTAGAAACCTTCCTTACCTCGTGATCTTTTAAGCAATGAGCACTGAGACTCACTCACCTGCGAATGGAAGGAAGCGTTCTCTGATCTGATGTACCAAGCTACAAATGCTAGGCGCGATTTCACACACCATTGAGAAGAGACTCGTAACCCAAAAAGGCTCTTCCTTCGCCATTGAATGATCCTTCTCGTCGTTGACCGTCGTCGTAGCGAATTCGAATGCCGAGGTCAAAACGACCATGCGATACATAATCGAACACGATATCAAAACGCCGATGATTGATCGTGAGGTTACGCGCATTTTCACGCTTGAGGCGAGCACACGACCATTTTCACGAAACTTCGAACGCTGAACATTGAATCATTTTCGCAGGCACCAACGGAACAAAAGGCCCATTCAAAAAAAAAAATATATATATAAAAATAAACGCGATAATTAATTTACGAGCTCGTATACGACACGATTTGGAATAGAATTATAATGTGACATGACTGCCTGCACGTACTACAAAAAACGCGCGCTATTCAATCGTATTGATAGAAAATATATTTTTTTTTCATTCGATTCGTGTGCGAACAATCGAACATTTGTCGTTAGGTATCTGAGGGAACGGATTACGATTTTTCTCTTTTTTTTTCTTCTTAATTCGCGGACACTCGGGACAGTAGCGGCCCACATACACCAAACGAAGAAGACTGATGACTTGTGGCTATTCTAACACGGTTAGAAAAGCTCACGTCGTATACGTTTTACTAACGGATTATGGTGCACGCGGTGCTCGTCTAGCTCTCGAGGTAGCTATCGACGACCTGCCGGCTAATGGAATAACGATAGAGTTGTAAAGTCGTACGATGGTCGATGGTGGCGTCCAGAACGTGGAGAGGGGTGAGGGTAGTCAGGTGGCCTAACTGCTTCGGCTCTTCGGTTTTCAGTTTCGAGTCGATCGAGTATAACTGTACTTTCCATTTTCGAAGACGACGAAAGTGAAAATGATCGCAAACAGTACACAAGAAAAGATAACATTTATTTTACCAAAAAAACGAATATAATATTTGTTCGACAAAAGTGTTATTATCATCTCTGGCGTTCACGTTATTTTATGTTAACGTACGTTGTATCCAGTTTCTGTACTTCGGGGTCAAGCAAACGTCCGCGTCCCACTGACTTTCTTTTCCGTCTGTTGCGCGGGTAGTTGTATATAGACTACCCGCTGCAGATGTAATCCGTTTATTGACGTAACGATTAAATTAGAAACGATTAATAAACTTAAAATGAATTTTATTGCTACGAATGGAGATAAATAGTCGGATTCACTTTTGATTTCAATTAGGGAGCCAGCCTAGAGCCAGATTGAGTCGTTCTTGTTAGAGGCGACGTGCGCCTCCTTCGAAGAGTGTTTTGATTTTTCGTTAAACTTGTACAAACCTGTTCAAGAGCGTTCATGTCATCGTTGATCATTTTCATTGCGCTTTATGATCCCGCGACCATAAATGCGAATGGCTTCTTAAGTTGTTCATAGGCGTATAAGATCGTTTTGTTGTTCGCCGCCTAGAGATTTTGAACACAGTCTAGAAGTGTGAATCGTCCCGATAAATTAATGAGTGTATAGAATATTATTGCGTGTGTCGGCACCAATGTTGGCCTATTGTTTTTCTATGAATGTTCTTTTGATGTTAGGCCAACATCCACAAAGCGAGTCCAAGTATCGAACGTTGCATTTTTGAAAACCTTGACGTTTGGAAGCTTAATTTGTCAGGAGGAAGTTCGGGAGATTTTGAGGGGTTTTGCCGAAGTCCCTATAGGGCATTTCCACGTCGGCGTATTGCATACGTGTTATCGAGTTGGTAGTTTTCTAACATTGCTCTTTTGGCAAATTACTCCAGAATGAAAATGAGTGTGCAATTCAGCAGTACCCATAAGAGCAATGTTAGAAATACTACCAACTCGATAACACGTAGGAGAATACGTATGCAATGCGCCGACGCCACAGTGGGATGAAATGCCGTGCTAGGTGGCCAAAATTCTAATTTTCGACTGAATGCCTAATGAAGATCAACTGAGTGGTTTTTTTAGTTGTAGAATTCGATTTTCCAGTCAGATTTATGATTGGGTCATTTTTTCTCCCAAGTTTGAAGCCTTTATGTGGAGTTGGTGAACAAAAGTTTAAGTGATCGAGAGCAACAGTCAAGATCGTAGAATTTGAATTTCTAGTCAGATTTTTGATTGGATAATTCTTCCTAAAGTTTTGGATCAATGTATAGTGAAGAGTTGTGTGAATACGTGCATATATTTTCAGTACGTAAAACCCGAATCCTTCATACGTCCTCGGGACGCAATTGCGATATGCATTTCAGAGCCCCCGTAAGTTCGGGACGCAATTCCGATATGACTCTTCAGTATCCTCGCGACTTTGGGACTCTATTCCGGCATGAATTTTAATTACCTACACAGCCGAGACTCAACTCTTACGGCCATTGCAAGAGACCTATTTTGGCTTGAAATACTGTGAGTCAGTGAAGTGTGTTATCCTTTCCCGGCCTTCATCTCTTTTATTATAAACCTGTGTGTTAATTGACATTACTTTTATCCAAAGTTGACACTATTAGAGCAATGTTTGGAATTATTGTTCAGCTACACCGAAATCGAAGATTCCTTAAATTTGAATTTCAAATTAGAAGAAATTGAGGTCAAGATACTGTCGAGTATTGATTCAAGTGATTAACGGTGTATTTGATGAAATCAGATATTTGTATATATTTAAATGAATTATTTATAATTATGATCAGAAATCCGACGAAAACGTCGGGCTTAGTCAACCAGGAGAAATATTAAATCATTGATGTATCTTTTTTTGAAACAACGCAAAACTTCCTAGCTGATATAGGCTCCTATTGAGAGGGTTCTCTATAAGTCCATATGTACTAGTATAGCCTTAGTATACAACGGTAATCTCATTCTTCTTTCTTTTCTGACAATAGATCATCTATAGTATACTAAAGAGGAGCGCTCCATGATTCATCGACTGTATCAATTATCGATTTGTCGACTTTTCCGTCGATATTCAGTCCTATCGATCTTATCAAATCAAGTTTACCAAGTATTACAGCTTTTGATAAACCTATCAATCATTTTGCGGCGGTGTGTAGCTTAGTATATCCTAGTTCTCCATCTCATGTAAAACACATTGGTAGTCTCAATCTTCTTTTGCTTCTGGCACATCTCCTTCTCAGCCTAAGCATAGCCTATTATTTATGCTCGATTCACGTTAAGAACTGCCCGAGCCGATGGACGCTTGTATCGCGAGACGAAAGGGAAGTTGTTTATACACTTTGAGTCGTAAATACAACTTCCTTCCGTCTTGTAATGCAAACGTCCATCTGCAGGGGTAGCAAACCGAGCATCACTTAATATAATGGCTGAAAATATTTAAAGTCTCCCTCCTATCAATATGTATAGCTCAAAAATTTAAAATCTTTTCCAGTCCCTAAAGTAGACTCAGTTTACTCGTGATGTCGTCAGCGCGTGAAGTCATTTTCGTCTTGCAATTTCGTCATGAAAATTTCAGAATGACCTTCAGTTTCAAGACATGTCATGTAAGAAACCGTGACCCGGCACAATAGCTAATGAGTGTAGTATGTAGCATTTTATATGCTTGCTTCCTACTCTTCGACTACTTAGGATAAACATAGTATTCTGTACGTTGGGGTAACTATTTAATAGGCACATTCTTAGTCCTATACAGGTGTTGTATAGTGTAGGTTGGGCTGAGTGGCTGACTCGCTCCGCTTGTTTGCCCTTATCCTTCCCCTAGGATGAGTTTCGATACTGTATGTTAGGCTGATTAGCTCACTCATTCCACTCATTTGCCGGAACAGCCTAGTATAGACCTTAATATGAGGCTAAATAGGACTATTGACTTCATACTACCCTCCACTCTCTCTCTCTCTCTCTCTCTCTCTCTCTCTCTCTCTCTCTCTCTCTCTCTCTCTCTCTCTCTCTCTCTCTCTCTCTCTCTCTCTCTCTCTCTCTCTCTCTCTCTTTCGCTTTCTCTCTCTGGCCTTAGTTTGAGAACTATGTTGTGCTAAACAGGTGAGGAAAAGAGTGGGAGAAAGATTGATTAATTCGAGAACGTCTGCGGACGGACAGAGTGACAGTTTTAGCTTAACAAAAGGATACTGTGAGAGCTCTTTAGCCTAACATAAGGTGTACTAGATGATATAAAAAGAATGGGGGTAAACGAGCATTATAAAGATATGAAACATGATCTTTATTTATTTGGTTCTACCAAAATATTTTTAACGGGGGGGGGGGGGGGGAGTTCAAAAAATTTGGCGTTGGCCGTACGTTGTCCTGCCAAAATGACTTCATCAGATCCTGACGTTACAGCGTTGGCGTCCGTGACGTCAAATTATCAGATCATGATGTCATAAGGTCGGAGGTCGACATTTTTTCAAGATCATTTATATTTCTTAGATTGAAATTTCTCCAAGTCCCCCTCCTACAATATATAGCTTGGAAGTACCCTCTTCTATCGTATACCGGGTGGATGAGAAAGGTGTTACCAGTTGAATGGGAGTTTGTTTTAAATTCACTCTAGCGCAAAAATACAAAACGTTAAAACCACATCTTACACTCAACAAAAAACACTCCACTCTTCACTTATCAACTCTAATATTCAACGCCCTTTCGCTGCACTCAATTGCCTCCATATCACCTACCTCTCTGTCTTTCCTGCTCTTTACTCATTCATAAATTCTCTCTCTCCTACTCTCACTATCTAATCCACTTGCTTCTCCCTGTCTTCTACCTCACAATTATGTTACATCATCGGGCGAAATGACTCTTCGGTCGAAGCCCTATTCATAAACCGTATTTTTTTCATGTATTTTTTTTTTTTTCTTTTTATTTGTTTGTTTCTTTTTTTTTTTTTTTTTAATAAACGGTTTATTAAAAAAAAAAAAAATTCGAAATTTGTATCTCAATTTTACGTTCAATTTGCGCCTCTACTCAACTTTCTACGTCGTTTTTGAGCCGAATTATGGATCAAAATGTGCTAAAAATTGACCAATTTGCCAAGATTTCCGAAATAAGAAATTGAAAATTCAACCACTTTCAAAACTTCATAGGTTATTCAGATATTTTTTTCGAAATCAGCGTTAAATTTCACTTCAAAATCAAGTAAAATATATGGAAGTTTGAACTGTTTTTAATTTTTGATAATTCTGGCAAAATGGTCATTTTTCGGCACATTTTGGTCCATAACTTGGCTCAAAAAAGTCGTAAAAAGTTGAGTAGGGTCGCAAATTGAAGATTCAATTGAAGATTCAATTGAGATTCAAATTTTGTAGATTTAAAGTATACATTTAACATTTCACTTTTTTGCACTTGAGGGAAATTACCGCAAATTCTCATTCAACTGGTAACATCTTTCTGGTCCTCCCTATAGGTATAACAAATTCAGACAAATTTTAGGTTCTTCAAGATTTCAATTTCAATTCTCACTACTGAAACAAATTCTATGCGAGTAGTCTACTGATGCGTATAACAAGTTTCCCTGCGTTCCTCGTTCAACTTCGTTAAGGAAGCCGTCATTTTTTTCGGTTTTCGGTCATCGCTTCTGGTCAGGTTCAAAATTTTTTCGTTCTGGGTTTTCGCTCTTTTTTATGTTTCCATTTTTTCATTATTAGGTACGAAAAGTCTATTAGGATGGCTAAGATGATGTATGGCGGGATTATAATCGTCTGTAAGAGTGACCTGAGGTTGAGGTTGACTTGATATGCAGAAATGTATTTAGAATGATCTCTCTGTGGCTGGTTAGGATGTTCGAAAATGTGGAGTGAAAACTGATTGAAATTTTTTGGTTTCTGTTCCGGTTATCAGTGAACATTTTTATTGGGAAATATATAAGTGCACGCCTCATAAAATTATATTAACCGCCAGTTTCCCTCCCGCCATGGAAAAAAACTGACACGACGTTGAAACCATGATGAACGCCATAAATGCACGCCAGGACTGGCACACGACCCATATTTCAAAAGAAGATAATTTTGCTGCCGTTATTGTGAGTAACTCCAGCCAGGATGGGCTTGACAGTAGAAACTGCCTCCCCATAATAAACCTCAAACTCCCTATGAGTGAGGTATGACTGTTGATGGAGGTGTTTTCCCAGTTGTTCCACCCCGGAGGAGTCAGTCGAGTCTGTTGGTTAATGCATTGGATTTCGAGCATTGTCGTGAGATCTTCTCTGGTTGGTCAAATACTGCGGTTCGTCGTCAAAATAAGATGATTCGACAGAAGTATGATGCCAAGGGGATGCGTGGTAGTTATATGGGTCAGTGCAATAGTCATGGACATTTCATTATTGACTTGTATTCAAGAGTTCGCCGTTTTGACAATATTCGCACTTCTGATCCTTCCCGTGATTTGCCAATTCCACTCTTCCTTTTCGCAGGCCCTTTTTGGCAATCAAGGTTTTTGATGGAGTCTAATCTTCAATCCCATTTTGAGCTTCCTTTCGATCTTTCACGCTGCACATGTCAAGTCGTAGACGGATGTTAATTTCGACTCTTCTCGGCGTTCGTTATTATGAAGGCAGGTACCATGTAATCTTGAACTCAGATTTATTCAAGAAACGGTTGGGCTTTGCCGTTGTAAATTATTTGAAAACTTATATTTGTTAATTGCATTAATATGTATCAATATTGTAACGTCTTTATGAAATATATGGTGACGGTAAAAAAAAAAAAAAAAAACTCCACTTGGAATGCTGCCTTGAGGCTTGTGCTGACTTGTCAGTAACCAAAGCATTCCATTGTCTTCTTTCCTGTTTCTTCTTCCTGTATCAGGTTTACTTACTTGATATATTATTATAGTTGAATGAATTAAATGTGGATTGTTCTGCATGTTCTTAAGTGTGCACCCTACGGGAATGTGTGCACTACTTACATGGTGGTGTATTTGTCCCCTTCAATAGGTTTTGAGCGTTTTGATTTTGTGTGCACAACTTGTATCAAGATGTGTGCACTATTTACTTTGTGTATTTGTCCGTTTCATAGGATTTCTAGTGTTTTGGATCTTGAGTGCACAACTTATATGAGGATGTGTGCACTACTTACTTCGTTTTTATCCGTGTAATAAATTTCTTGGACGTGTCGATTTTGTTTCCTTGGCGTGTTACCGATAGGCGGGCAATTCCGTTTTTTGAGGTGTGCGATTAAATGTATGCCATTTTTATTTCTGTCATTCCGGCAATCGCTTCTCCAAAACAATAGGTACTTATATTTTCAATCATTCTTTTTTTTTTCGTTCAGATGGATTTTTCCAATTACTCCGAATTATCGGACCGTTCCATAATGGTATAATGATGGCAAAGAATGTAGGTCTTACGGTAGCAAAACCGAAATTTTTTCATGTCAGGTCAAAATCACTGATGACGTCATCACGCACGACAAAAAACCGTGAGGGTCGTGACGATTTTCCCAGGAATAGTCCCAGTCAGGAAACCATCCATGTCTCTTCCCCCCCCCCCCCGTCTAATGGGTATGCTAATTAGCTGAAGTGCTGCATGACGGACGCATTCGTTGCTTTTAGTCTTGTATGAGAGTTTATGATAAGCGTAGTATAGAACTAGCTATGAGATCAGACACGCCTAGTACTACTAAGCCTATTATTTTCAACATCAAAGTAGACAGACTGATAGGTCCTGCGAAAGAGCTTCATTTTTACTTTTCAATTCTTGTAGACATTACCCTGACTGATTGGTTCTTTGACGCCTAAGAGTGTTTTCTCATGACGGGTGCGATCTTTCTCGTTCATATTGGCGATATACTACCGCCATAGTAGAAGAAAGGGGGAGGGGTTCCTCTTAGTTGTACTTTGTACCGTAAAAAGTGGGAGAAAAATCGAATTATTTGACTAAGTGGACTTACTGTGTGAATTTCTGCCGATATATTATATCTGCAACAGTCAATGAGAGTTGTACAAAAATGGAAAAAAGAAATTTGACCAGATTGATTACCAGCCTACGGATATTAAATTTACTTACCCATTTACTGCGTTGCGAAAGTTATGCGATGCCGTAATATTAGCAAATTGTACAAAAATTTAGATCAATTGATAAATTTAATCAATATTGAAGATAAAAAGAAGTTCGTATTCCTATCCCCCACCCCCTCATCTCAATAGATAGTTTTCGCGTCGCTTGGTGTCGTCCGTACAGGCACGACTATTTGGAGGCTGTAGAAACGTAGACGCGACCTACTTGAATGTTTCAAAGAGGGATATAATAAAATAATTGTGTGAGTTCGAGTAAAAGCATCGCTGATATCAAGTGTATTTTTTATTTTACTACGTTTAGATGGGAGAAGAAAATGTATAAGATAATTTTTTTATTGAGGAAAAGCTCTTATAGTCTTCTTTAATTTGTGATTTGTTTGATGTTATTCAGCTTTGTAGTTGGCGCACTAAATAACCTTAGAGAGGAAAGTGCTGGCTGGAAAGGCAGCCATAGTCCTGAATTGATGCGAAATAATATCGTTCTCATTTTGTCAGTAGTCGAAGAGGAGGTTTAAGGACTCCGAATCAAGTTGTATATTACATTTCTGTAGGAGTTACTCAAAATCTGAATCCGGGGTAGAGTATCGGGTTTCGTTTTTTTCCTAAACTGTTTAATTATGCGTTCTCTCGATGAAAATCGAGATAACGACGATCAAATTCTTTCTTCTTCTGTTTTTCGTTTCTCACCTGGTAACTTGAGAACTACGTTTAATTGCTAAACCTACTCTGGTTTTATAGTTTTGTGGATACCTTCGTAGAATAGAATATTGATCTTTTCAGTGAGTGCAGTCTCTTTGTATAATTATTAGACGATTATATACGCTCTCCTCACCGTCTTGTTCTCTTGATGTTGTCCATTTGTAATCTACTCAAAATACGGACTCAGCTTGTTGAGAAACCTCGTGTTTTCTCGTACATGTTCAATTTATTCATATTTATTTAATAAAATATTTTCATCTTTTTGGCGGTGCTGAAGTATCGAGTAGATGTAAAAAAGAGAAAACTTGTCAAATCATCGGGTAAACAATACACAAGAACGTAATACCGATGTATGGTTCGAATTAATTATGATGAGAATAGAAATTTTGAAGGGCTGATTCTTACTCTGCATGTGCACAACTGCACGTAGTTATCTTCTTTGAATGCTGATGCTCAAAAGTATCGTCTTCCGTCCGAACTAGGCCCGCGTCGACTTTCTTGATTTAGATGCGATCTGCATCGTTGAATTGATTCGTCGTTGTTTGTCGTATGGTTCCCGTCTCAATAATAGTCCATCGCGGCCCACTGGGTTACCTTATGTACCTATGTACTTTGGAATCAGGTTAAATCGAATATACGTGTGTGCGCACGAATGTGTATTCCTATAACGGTGACAGTACTGAATATTAAAATCATTCTGGCAATCGCACGTGTTTTATTTCGCATTATATTCGGTTATGATAGACTGCCATCCGTGCTGGATTGGAAAAGCGTACATCCGCTGTGATATTTGTCCAGTGCGATTGTTCGAAAAGTGTAAGTCATCTCTCGTACGGTGAAACAATTGACGTATGCTCTTATTGAAATCGCAGACTTTCGTCTGTGTTTGTTTTAATTTTCTTTGTCTTCGATTCTCGACTATATACTTGAACGAAAGTATGATATTGTTATGAAAAAATGGAGAAATTTCGACTCAGTCTTACTGAAGTCTCCTAATTTAAAATTACGAACTAGTTTCGATATTAGAACCATTTGAATGGAGTCTGAGACTGAGATTTTGTACACCATAAGTACTTTCAAACAACGTTTCTTCCGTGTGCTTCAAAATATTTATCGCGAAAATAAGTTTCACATTTGATTCTACGTTTTGAGGTCTCGCTTGCAGAAAATCTATCGTTGAATGTATGGACTTAATTTTCTTTGAGCTTTTTGTACCTTTCTGAATCTTACTACCTTTTTAGCGGGGAACCCGCCATCCCTTTTGTTGGGGGCACTTCCAGGAAATTTTCGTCCGCGAGCGCAGGCGCGAGCGAGGTTGATGACGTCACGGAGAGGGGAGGGGGACTTGGAAACATTCCGACCTCCGAGCTACGCTGTATATGACAGGAGGGGGACTTGGAAAAATTCCGACCTCCGAGCTATATATGATAGGTAAGGAGGGGACTTGGAAAAATTCCGCTGCCATTGCAGGACTGCAATGGCATCTAATTTTTTGTTCATACTTTGCTCGATGGTCAGAATTTCCTGCAACCCTCTTTCCTTATATTCAGTTCAAAAGTCGAAATTTACCCAAGCGCCTCTCTCTCTCTCGCGACCTTCGAAGTTGTTGGTCTAGGAAGTTCACTGGTCGAGAAACACTCGGAACAATGAGTGTCGACAAATTTGTGATCTATAAACCCGTAGTGACGTTTGAATGCCCAGAATACCTTTGTACCGATCGAAATAACCTTACGTTGATTCGGAATGATATTTGAGCAAGATATTTCATTTTTTTTTTCTCGTATTTTGGTTCATATCCTCATTGCCGAAATACAATCGTGTTTGTTGGAAATAATTTTGCAAATCTTTCTAGCGTGGCAGATACCGGTAATCTACGTGCCCGCATCCTAAATTTTGTATAATTTTCGTGTCCAAATAATATTTATCTCATAATTGCAGACGTGAGTAACTGGATGCGCTTCGTAAGACCTGCCACCTCGTACAAAGAACAAAATTTAATGCTCAGCCAACAAGGGTCATCGTTGTACTTCACTACCATCGAAGTGATTCACCCGAAACAGGAGCTACTGGTTTGGTACGGATCCACCTATTCTCGTTCGCGTAACTGTAAACCATTTTCGGACGATCCATTCGGTAAGAGTATGACAGTTGATCTCTTGATGGTCTATTTTCTATTTGAAGATTATCTAATTAGAACCATGTTCATTTCAGCTAGCGTTCCTTACGAGATAATCGACCGTATCGATGATTTGTCCACTTTTTTCAATCCGGAAATGAAGAGCACAACAAAAGAAACTTTTGAAAATGTGAGTATTTATGCAGCAGTTACTGTAGTATGATGGTGGAAAATATTGAAAACTTGGAACTCGATTTTCGGATACTTTACTAGAATACTTCTGAGCATAATTTTCCGCAACATTGATCGGCGCTAGTTTCAAGTTTCAAAGTTCATGAAACTACCTGGACCTAATTAAATTGTAACTCAAAACTCCGGACAATTGAGATTTAATCTCCATGAAACATGAAATGATCGATCTTCATTCGTAAAGTTTTTTGTTACACTTTAAGTACACATGGTGTTTTTTAAACTGAAATAAGGAGTGTATTCCAGATGAAAATATTCTTCCCTCTCTTCTCCTGTTTTGAGGAAAATTCTAAATGACTCAGAAATCAATAATTCTTCTTCTGTTTTTCGGTAACAACCAGACTGACTGTTTAGAAAAGTGTAAAAACCTCCATTTCGCATTTCAGAATGAAAAATTCAATAATTCTCAAGAGGAAATCACTCTTAATAATGGATGCGAAGGAAATGCCGGCGAAAATACAACTAAAGAAATGATCTCGAAGCAGAATTCAAGGTATGTAAATGGAATTAGAATCCTGGTCAATTTCTTAAAACTCGAACCGTTAGTAATATCACTTTCATCAATCATCTATAGAGTAACGAAAAAATCGACGACCGACGCACAATGCGCGACGAAGAAACAAGGCTCAAGAAAATGCGATAAGTCGAATAAGTAAGACGGCATAGGAAAAGCAAAAGTTCAACAAGATTACAAGTTAGAATATAAATACGATTAATAATTTACAGGAGTTTATGGTTATGTGATTATTGTGATTTGACGTTTTCAAATGGTGCTGTTATGAATTTACACGTCTTAGCTCATTCTATGGATGAATCAGTCCGTGGGAGCTCTTCAACTCCACCATCTATAGTAAATGGTGACGGCCTTACATTTAATTCACAGGAATTGATATGTCCGCAGTGCAATCAGGTACGAGGAAAATAATTTTTTAGATGAGTAAAAAATCGGTCACGATGTCTTCATTCTATCTTAACCAAATTCATTTGTATACATAACACTGCTTCATCGTTTGATAAAAATATCATTGATATAAATTTTTGTACCTTAGTGTTTCAATTTCTGATCGGCTTCCTTCCAGTCAATCATTAATTTTTCATTAATCACCAAATTATGAAAACAGCTACCCTCCCTTCCTAAAAATGATTCATCTAACTTCCGACATTTTCATACATATTTTGAACTCTTAATTTGACAGACGGTTTTTTTGTCGAATTGTTTTTGTTATCATGAGCATGCATACAGTAGGTATTTTTAGCGGATTATCATCCATCCTATACCTGATCAAATACAATAGGCCGATTCCCCGTGACGTCAACATCTTCAATTTTGATTGAATGCTTGTTCTCTGCTGCTGGCTTTGGGGCAGCCATTTTAGAATCCCATAAGAATACACAGGGAACGTTTTGATCATTCACTAGTATTCAAGAACAAGAAGTACGTTAGCAATAAAAGCTACATATTTGAATTCCAGAGAACTTCTAGATTCTAGATAGAGATCTCTAATACATTAGGAACATCTTGTTTGTGAATATTTGTATGTGATCGAATCGTTCCCTGTGTATTCTTATGGAAATCAATGTCATGATTGGCCCAATGATTGTAATATCGATTACAAATATGGGTACTTTGACTCACCATCGCTCACTGTTATCAACAGTGTGACGTCACCGGGGAATCGGTCTATAAACCGGTGACATAGTGACATAGATTTGTAGCTTGTATTTCCTCTTATCACATTGATCTAAAAGCTTCAGAAGAATAGAACAGTTTGCAATCTTGTCAAACAACAATGTGTTCTCAGTCATCAAAATTGAAAATTTGATCAAGGTTGATCAAAATAATACCACAAAAACAAAAGGTTCTGAATGTTGACTTTATAATGAATAAAGATACACGCTAAAAACATACTTAGTTCATTTGATTATCTATCATTCATTCTCAATCACTTTTATAATCTGTAGTGCATGAACTCACAAACAATGTGATAGAGAAAAAAACAATTGAAAGTGCCTGGAATTCAACGTTGAAAATACTGTTAGAATCACCTATTTTCTTATCAGACAGAAGTTTGTTTCCCAATAATGAAACAATTTTTATATGAGTAATTAGCAGTCTTGTAAAATAACAGTGTGTTCTCAAATATCAAAATTTAATCAATATTGATCAAAACAAGAGGTTTGGAAATAACTGATCTGAGAACAATCAGGGTTGACAAATGTAACAAAACAAAATATTGAAATAATATTAAACAATATTTTTTGGTATAGGCTACCTAACAAAAATGTAACAAAAAACAGAATTTTAGTTTGTATCCGAGTTCTGAACCAAAAATGTAACAAAAACAAAACAATTGTTGGAAAAACAAGTGAAAAAAAAAAACATTTTTTTTTTGTTGTTGAAAGAAAACAGCAAACTTAGAATTGGGTGGAGAACCACTTTATTGAACATCTACTCCCTGATAAATTATAAAGCAATGACAGAATGAATGAAGGTATTTTCAAACATCCTACATAATGGAGGACGTATACTGTGTATGTGAAAAGGGCCTCTGTTCAATATATTTCTCCTGGAACATGGGCCCTTTTTACATAAACCTCCTTCATTTGACTATTTACGTTCATGTTGTAGTTCTTCCTATCTTATACATGTCATTGTCCTAATAATAGTGTCAATTAATAAAGTCCTTTTTCAAATTTTTCTCATTGAATAACAAAGAAATTTGTTTAAAAAACTGAGGAATTGTGTAAAATGAAGGAGTTTGATAGGTATATTGCTTCTATGTTGTGAAAAATTGCCTTTATAACGTTATTACAATTTTTTTTTCCGATCTAACAAAAAATTATAAAAAAATGTTAGGAAAACAATGGATGAAACGATTCCAATATTAAAAAACAAAAAACGCGGAGAAATTGATGACAAAACGAAACAAAAATGAAAAAACATTTTGTTATGCTAATCCTGCTCTTCAAAAGAACCTGTGTTAAAGTGTTGGAGATTGACCGCGCAGCAATTTCATAGGTGCGGCAAAACCAACCAACTATTGAAGTTAGCGATCATGTGTTTTTAAGGGTCTGTAGAAGATACAAAGCTAAAATCACATTTAAGTAGTTTATTTAATTATCATATCTTATTCTTGTTTAGTTTCACATAGTTGATAAACTTGAAAAACAATGTGATAGAGAAGAAGAGAATAGTGCCTCAAATTTAGCGTTAAAAATATTGCTAGAGTTGCCTATTCTTGTATTAGACAAAAGTTTGTCTGTCAATAATTGAACAATTTTGAGGTGCAATGACTAATGAGAAAAGGATACTCATTACCAATTGGCAGAAACACCATTTCTCGCTGATTGGATATCTAATCAGAGAGAAATGGTATTCCTGCCTATCGGCAATGAGCATCCTTTTCTCATTGCAGGTCACAATTTAATGAATGAGAAATATACAATCTTGTGAAATAATATTGTGTTCTCAGCAGTCATCAAAATTTAATCAAGCTTGATGAAAAGATTTAAATTACTGATCTGAGGACTGTTTGAATGAAGGTACAAGCTAAAAACATATTTACTTTATTTGATTATCATTCACTTTTTTTCACTTTCATAGTTCATGAACTTGAAAAACAATGTGATAGAGAAAAAAAACCATTGCGGAAAGTATCCCAAATCGGGTGTTGAAAATATTGTCAAAATCACCTATTTTCTTATCAGACAAAAGTTTGTTTCCTGATGATTGAACAATTCTTGTTTAAGCAATTTGCAATCTTGTAATACATCATTGTGTTCCAGTCATCAAAATTTGATCATGATTGATCAAAAGAACTTGATAACACTACAAAGACAGAAGGTTCTAGGAGGTCACAAATTGAGGACCTGTCTGTCAAAAGGACGTCCGCTCGATGTATTTCTTATGAGACGGACCCCTTTCAACAGAAAGGTCTTCAATTATTATATATCTAAGAAGTAGGTATTCTCAACCTTGGCTGTACAATGAAGATGACTGCTTAATCTATATTTGATTGTTCATTTAATTACCATGAACTGTTGTTTGCTTTGATATAGGTATTTTACTTCATAAATTTAGAAAACAATGCATTGAAGATACTAGGAAATGTTTTGAATTTAACGTTCAAAATACTGCTAGAATCATTTATTCCCATATCAGACAGAAATTTGGTCCTCAAAGACTTGAAAGGTCATTGCAAGGATGAAGTTCATGACTCCAGGCTTTTCAAATCTTTGTAGTACGGGAACTTTTCTATCAACATTATTATCACCTTCCACAATGTTGCCTAGGGTTATTGTATTAACCACATATTTATTCTACTATGAAAGAGGATATTATGTCTGTCATTCATGTCGTTTAATGAAAATTTAGAATTTACTTGGAGAAACCTCAATTGAAGCGCTGCATGGAAAAGAGGCCTCCATCTAATGTATTTCTTATGGAACGGAGGCCCCTTTTCCATGCAGCGCTTCAATTTTATTCTCTTGAAATAAAAAATGCATACCCAATTACTTTTTCCAATCAACAATTTTTATCGATTTCCTTTGATTCCTGTTCATGCTGCAAACTTTTTTGTTGTTCGGTATCTATGCTTTCTAACTTTTAGGTCAATTTTCATCTTTAAATGTGACATCATTAATGCTGATAGGAAAATAACCTCTCTCAACAGTTTGAATGTTGATTTATGCTTCGATATTTTTGTTTCAGAGTTTCGTAATTCAAAAAGACTTGGTTTCGCACGTAGCAAAACATGGTTTGAAAGTTCAACGATGGACTGACAATAAAACCGTTGATTCCGCCTCCGAAGATAAATCAAAATGCGAAAAAGTAAGCATCCTTATTTTCTTTTTCAGAAAGTGCCTAAGTACTTCATACGAATAACTTCATCTTTTTCTACACTTTCGTAGGATGATATTGACAAAAATTCGACAAGTAAAAAATTCCAATGCCATTTCTGTAAAAAAGTGCTGAAAAATTCGGTCGCGCTGAACATTCACGAACGCATTCACTCGGGTAAGACTATGAAAAATAACAAGGAATTATTGCACTGTTTTCCTTTCAAGCTCTTCACTTGTTGTAATTTGATGAGAAATTGGAAATTATTTTTCGATGCTCACTTTCCAACTAAACAAGTGAAAATTCAACCTGGTTCTAGTTTTATAATACGTTAAATGAGGTAGTCTTCCGTTCTCTTCTGATAACACTGATGAAACGAACAGCGTTTAGCGAAATAGCGGAATGTACCTCAAATATTTATTCATTCTTTCTGAAAATGAAGGAAGGAACAAAATACAATATGCTATCCCCCACGTAACTTGTTCATTTTACAAAAGGTATTTGGAGAGAATGACGAAATTCATATCCAATACTAAATTATATCCTCAGCTGAAAAAATTTTAACCAAAACTAGGATACCAGAAATTATCTTTATCAATATACCGCATCGATGAGTAAATGTTTGAGATGTTAAATTTGATTTTCGATGAATTATTGCAGAAAATGCGTTTTTGGAGTGTCCCATTTGCGATGCAACTTTCGAAAAACTATCCGCCATGAAAGAACACGTTCACACTCATGCAGAAAATGGAATTTTTACCTGTCCTCACTGCCCCAAAGTAAGTAGTTTTCCTACGTTTGTCGACAGTTTTCTATTATTTATATGCATGCTCTGACTCTTCGGTCTGTTATTTTTCTAAAGACGTACGACCGCTATAAAGTCATTCGTAAGCATATTCGATCCGTTCACGTTACTGCCAAGTACGTTTGTAAACAGTGCAAGAAATCTTTCAGAAGTCAATACAAATTAAGAACTCATATGTTGAAGTAAGTTCCAAAGATTTTGCTGTTTTAAATATTTTAACTCGCTGTAAAATTTTCTTCGTAAGAGAAATATACAGAGTTGCCGAAAAAGTCTCTGTAGTATTGGAATGTTTATCCTTACAAGTTTTGAAACTTCTTAATTCTTCAAGTTATTCTGATGGGAAGCTAGTTCATTTTAGGTACCATTTTTTTTTTTTTTTTACATGTGTGACCATATTTGGAATCTCAAGTACTTTCTTGTATCTCGAATTTCTTTTTTTTTTTTTGGGGGGGGGGGGGGGAAGAAATTGTAACGCGATCAAGCAAACGTGAATATCTGAGATCGTATAAAATTAAAAATGACCAAATACAGGGACACTTTTCAAGCTTTCATATAAATTATTAAAAATGGAAAAGATGGAGAAATTGGAAAGGTGAAATGGGTTCAAGACGCCCACTGAAAGAATTTATCGAAAAATTTTACTTCAAAAAACTTGGAAGGAAAAAGATAGATTTAGGAGGTTCTAAAATCGATGTGACACATGTCGCGGAGATTTTACTCTTCTTTTCCGCTCTGACTCACATCCTCATCTTCAGACATGACCGAATTGAATTAAGAGTGCCCTCAATAAACAAAGTAGAACGCCTAAAAAATATTTAATCGTCTTCTTTGAACATCACATCAACGCCAATATTTGACGATAAAAAATAATACCTAAAAGTTAAAGGTATCGAAAAAATGTATACAAAATTTTCATTCGTCTTCTTAGGACAGCACTGTAATTGACGATAGAAATTAATCACAAGTATCGAAAAAGTGCTCCTGACATTCATCTTCTTATAACATTACAATAACCTGATATGAGGACAAAATCGGAGCACAAGGCATCCGAAAAATGCTTTTAATTGGAATTCTTATCTGTCTTGTTCAAATATTATCGGTAAAAATAACTCACATTTTGTCCAAATAAAGATACTTATTTATCTTTGTGGAACACAATTACGTTAACAGTTTACGACGAAATGGATACACAACGTATTGTGCGAATTTACAGAATACATCTTATGAAATAGTAGGAAACTTATGGCTAGTGAAATGACTTAAAAATTATTGAAATCGAGGCATCGGTAAGTTTGAACTTGAGCTTGAAACGCAGGGACTTCTTCATGCACCTGAGAAAAAGAAAAGTTCATCAATTCAATTAATATGAAAGGATACGATTTACGTAAAATAAACAGAATAATATTTATAATTTTTGCAGACATTCTGATATTCGCGAATTTCTATGTGCTAATTGCGGAAAACAGTTCAAGCGTATCGACAAATTAACCGAACACATAAAAAATATCCATTCCGAAGAAAGAGAAAGAAAAAATATGGAAATAATGAACAACGCCTTAGCGAATAGGTCGAATAAGAAGATGCTCAAGAAGAAAGTACCAAATAAAGTATTGGTAAGTGGAACATAAACTGAATAATAGCGAGTAAATGGCTAGAAGAAATTTCCTATCTTTCCTTGCATTTACAGCGACTAATCACCGAAAATGTGAACGATTATTTCTACAAATGCTACGTATGTAATATCGGATTCAAAAGGCGAGGGATGTTAGTCAACCATATCAACATGTTCCACCCAAATGTCAGTTTGGACTCGATACCCGAACTTAATCAACCAATATTAAAAGCTTATTGTAATTTCTTTTGTCAGTATTGTGATCGTGTAAGTTGATCTTTAATTCATGATTGCGACTTTGTTGTCAAAATTATCTAATTAGAAATTGTGATTTTTCATTCTCTCTTCAGGTTTACAAGAGTAATTCGAAGCGGAAGGCTCATATTATGAAAAGTCATCCCGGAGCGAAAATACCTGGAAATTCGGAAAGAGTTCGTATAATATTTTATTACGATTTTTTTGAATTAAATTGTAACCAAGTCTGAACATCTATTAATTTCTTGAAAGGGGGCTATATTAAATGATCCGTACTCGAAACATGTTAAGGACGTTGTCCTCGATCCGTTCAACTGTGATTACTGTTATAGACAATACGCTAGTCGAGCTAAATTATTGAGTCATCATCGTAAGGATCATGCTGACCTTATACCCAGCGATATGAAGGTAAGCCATTTGATCAGTCATGGTAATTCGGTATTCAATTCTTGAACTTGAAATATGTTCATCTGCCTTAGTTACCCAGACATGGGAAGACTTTGAAGAAGAAACGTAAGGTTGAATTGAAGAAAAAAGATGAATTGGATGAAAAGAGCAGCAAAGATCACCAACTGAATTTATCTACAGTCGCAGAAAGTAACGCACAATTGCAAAGTAATGGGACGATTGCAAGTTGATGACAATATCTTATTTTTAAACGTATACACCGTAATATAGGCTATGATTAACCGTTCTTGTAGGTATGCAGTTCGAAATTAGTGCTTCTCCCGATAACGTCAATTTGGAGACTCAGCAAGAAATGATGATACAAGACAATATGAAGGTAACTGAAATTCGTTCTCGAGCGAGTAGAACGAAATTTAAATATCACAGAAATTAATTTAGAATCTATCAACTTCTAGGATAATTCTAACGATCCGAATCAAGCAACACATTTTCAGCAGCTGCTAACAGAGGAGTTGAGAAACTCGATCTCGCAGGAACAGTACTTGAAAATCCTGCAGTCGTTTAACGGTATCGCGATTGCTCAAACTGATGAAAACTCATCAACGATCTTACAACATATTTTAACGCCGTATTCGTTTTCTAGTTCTTAAGAGTTAAATCTATCGTTCGTTCTTAGCTTCACTTCTCTTAAACACGATTGTCTGTATGTGAATTCGTGAATTTCCAAGGATCTTATAAAATATCATATAAATGTGATGAGGATTTAAGAGATTTTATCGATTTGTTAATCGAACCGTTTTTTTTTTTTTTTTTTTTAACACCAACCCAGCCTTGCTTCACGAATATATACTTGAAACGAAAATTCTAATACGTAGTAAGAGCGAATATTCTGAGAAGGATGAGTGGGTTTCTAGTGGAAACGTTGCTTGGTAGTAAGTGACGACTGAGGTTATCGCATGATATATTTTAAAATGATAAGTTATCTGAGTGTAATAATAATTGAGAAAAGAATCATCAACGAGCGCAATGGATTGAATATTTGAGAAGTCTAGTCGGGTAAATTACGAAAAAATATTGAATTTTGAAATTAGCCATTAACAGTGTTAGCGAGTTTAGATTATTAACTAAAAAAATCCAAATCGTTTTGCCAAATTCATTGGAATTTAGTAACATCAATCAAAAGAAAAATACTGCTTTCAAACAAATATAATATAACAACGAACTTTTCTAGAAAAGGTAAATTGAATCTCTCATCTTTATTTTTCAGTAGAAGTTTTTATTGTGCTGATATAATCTCAAGAAGCGAATTAATTGATGGGAAAGTTAGTTTGTACTCGTCTTCGGCCATTCTCAATCTGGATGCGAGCTACATTTTTTTGTACTCTATTTCTAGTTTTCCGATGTATGAATCTCGATAAGACAACTTTCTCAAATTTTGAGAATTAATAGCAGTTGAATCAAAGAATACCGAGAATATGATTATTGAAAGAATGGAGTGGTGTGAAAAAAATTCGAACGAAAATTTAATTTTAACATTCGCTCAATTACTCTAGACAGTCGAAAACTTCCTTCGCTCTTTTGTAACCTCTTAACATATTTTTGTATCTATGTACTCTCTCATTTTGAGGCCTTCCTCTTTCGCTTTTCTCCCACTTTCTTACTGGTTGAAAAACTATTTACACTCTTGTAGAACACCATTTTCTAAAATGCTTGGTATCATTTCACGAAGGAACAGACTAGGAAAGGTTTATGGTGTTTAGTTGTATTGAAACAGTATTATTATGAAAGAAAGAAAATAGCTGTGATGATTATTGTATTATTAAAATCGAATATACTCGCATATTACTAATAATCTCTCCTGCAGTAGGTAACTATCTATTGTCGTATTTTTCGTTCAAACTTTCTTTTCTCACTAAGCATGCGTGTACGATGTTAAGCTCAACAATATATCGAAAATTCAAAATTCGCGTGTAACTTTTTGATACTTTCGGAATTACTTTTTTCCTCTCATTTCGCCGTCTTTTTCATTAGCGACGCGAGAAGCTGTTTCGAGAACAATACACGATCCAGAAAAAAAAAATATTTTACAAGATGTACACTCGAAAACGAAACAAAAATTTGTTACAAGAATGCGTATTATTTCTCATAGACCGAATAATAAGCTGCACATCAAAGAGTGCCGCTTTAATTCTTTTACTTCCGGTTAAAACTCGCTTCTTACGCGAATTGGGAAAAAGCTTTGCTTTGATTCGTGAAAGTATAAAAGATGAAAACACTCACCTTTCTGTTCAGAATACACTTACAAAGACACTCACGAATACGCTACATAATACGCATATCTCTCGCTACACTACACATTATGATTTAACGTTAGTCCTGTAGCACCGTATCGTCGCAATCTACGTATGTACCATTGAGTATCCACCCCTAATATACAAGCGACTTGGCGACATCCCTATTTTCTAGATTGGCTGTTTGTTCTATCACCGTGTACTCTCGAGCATTCATTAAAATTCCCTTTGATCTTGAGAAAATAATAGCGAACTGACGAATAAGAAAAGAACGATTAAAAAAAAGTTCTCGATCTTCAGACAAAATGCTAATGAAAAATGAAAAAAAAAATAACTTCCATCACGTACGATGTTGAAAGTACGTACACGGAATATATCTAGTTGGGATTCGTGCTTGAAGCAGATTGAGTTCGTCATTCGTCAATCTTGCATCTAATCACTCGAGTCCTCTTTTCAATAGCCAGTAGTCATCCAAATCGTACACCGGAATAAAAACCAAACGCTAAGGAAATAGGATCTCCTCAATTACCTACATCGAGTTCTAGAAATTATGCCACCAAAAGAAAGGTTGAAACGATCTTGAGAATTTGATACACATTTAGTAACATCTTTCATGACGAGACACTAACTAGACACGAAGAGGCGATCCTCAAAGTTTAAACGATCACAGTTCACAATACGAATGTAGAATCCATGATAGTTTCACCGTGAGCTTCGAATTTCCGAATAGTTTGAATATGATCAAACATATAATCCGATAATATAGACACGAATTCTTGTTCAGATTCGGGAAATATAGAATATTATAATTCATTCGGACTACTTACAAATTGTTCCACCTCGGACTCCAAGATCATCAGTCTTTGTTTCTTTGTAGCTTGTGTTTGAACATCATCATCGAAAACTGGTGTGTCGGCTAAGCGCGTTCGTGGAGACTTTGTTTTCGAGGTTCGTCTCTTTTTCGGAACTTTCTGAGCTTCTTGAACTTTCTTTTCATAAGCGGCCACGAGAAGAGGGCAATTCAAATGCATTTCTGGCTCCCATGTATTTTGTTCATTAGGATATCCTCTCCATTTCAAACAATATTCAACTGTACCGTCTTTTTTGATTCTTTTGTTCACCACCTTCTCAACTTCGTATGACTCTGGCGGCGGTATATCTTTCTTTTCGGTATTCATTTCTGTTAAAAGATACATACGTGACGGTTAGTATGAAATGAAGGTACTAAGACTGACAAAGTGAATAACAAGCGAAAATGCGTAGGAATACCGATACGCTACCACAAAACGTGCTGATGAGAACACAACTACGTACATTACTCAGACATTTTACTAAAAAGTTGATACTAACCGAGGAATTCACCCATATCTAATTCGACTAGTTCACATTTGGAAATGTGTCAACGAATAATTATCGAGAAGTTCGATTCTTGCGAAGAAAAAGCGACTCAATGATTTAGAGAAAGGCGGCCTTTAATTCGTAAATAACGAACGATTTACACAGTAGACCAGTTTTAAATGAACGTGACCGTGTTATTATTCAGTTATTGTTTTTCGCTTTCGCTTCGGCTTTTTCGCTGCTCACCATTATTTCGCCATAGGGTAGTGTAAACATAAACGTGGTTTTCGATTTTCGCAGCAGTTCACTATTACGACACAAGCAACATTTACTGATAAGCGATGACAACAAACCACAGTAAACCACTGTCCAGCTGTCGTTCTCATCATTCTGGAAGCCTGCTGGAAGCTTTCTCGTAGTCGACTGGGATCGTTTAGTTGGAGAGTACCGTCAGTTCTGAGTTTATATTAATATTTCCATTCATTGCGCATTCATACTCGTAAAATGTCTGGGGATAAAGGTAAGTCGGTTGTTGTATAATATAATTATTTGGAGTTCGATTTTCAAGTACTTGATTCGATGTCTAATGAGGAACGAATTCATCTCTTATTTGAAAACTTTTCATAATTCGTTATAAAAGTGGAATCGAGACGTATTTGGTTGCATTACAGGTTTATTCACGATCGATATTATCAGTCTTGAGAGTTACGTAGCCGATGAGAAACATTACTGTTTTTAGTTTTGGGATTCACGAGATTTCATTTCTATTTGTTTAGGTGGACGATCTAATGTCGACAGTGTCGAAGATGTAACGACAAAAGATTCACCCGAAAGAGAGGAGACAAAGATTTATCGACGAAGTGAGTCACATAAACATTTTCGTACTGTACATATCTTTCTGTAACATATATTCCTATTTTACACGTAAAAGTACTTCTTGTTATTTGTAAAGGAAGTCATGGAATCTGAACAATTAGTAGATAAGATCAAGGATATAGACACTCTCCGAGAGATGTATAAGAAAGACTTGCGATCGAGTGTCCGTCGCCACCTGCTGCAAGAGGAGGAAAAACTTTCGTACGTACAAGTCAAAGTTCGAGGGATCTGAACGAGATAAAGTAAGTCGTTCCGTAAGTTCAGTAACTACTCAACTTTTCTCGCAAAATCACTATGTTTTCTCGTTGTATGTTCGTACTTCATTCCTTCTGTCTATCGAGTTAGTGTTTTATTCCGTAAAATGAATGATTACTCGTGTTTTTCAATCTAACGTGTTGAAAATCGTTTCAAAATTGAGCTCTTTGCTTCTTATTTTCGTAAATACAGTGAGTTCCTGAATTATCAACTTGAGACGTGTTATTGGAACATACGAATTATACGAATTATTCTTTCCGTAAAATGAATAATTTACTCACCTTTTCTCGCGAAATGGACTTTTTTCAATCTATGTGTTGAAAATCAATTCAAAATGTAGCTTTCATTCTTCTTATTTTCGTAAAAATAGATTAGCTTATCGTTTCACTTATTTTTTTACCTTTCTCGAGGAAATGTGGATAAATATTGATGCGTCGTTCTATTATTTTTATATTCTCATTACCTGTAGCTGAAAAGTACATCATCTTATACGAGTTCTGAGTCATAATATGCCGGATACGAAAGTCATTTCAGATTCCTCGTGTCACAAATTCATTTATCGAATCGTATTGTTTATTTTTCCCTTTGTCAACAAAATATCGTGTGATAAGAATTTTTCAAATTAGGTACGAAATTCATTCAAATTTTCTTGAGATCGTGTGTCGTTCGACAGTCGGCATTTTAGTTCCCACGAAATTGGTGTACGAATGATTCATGAGGGATCTGAGTTGTATTCGATGTAAAAAGATCAACATATCGTTCGATTCTTTTCATTTTTCGAAATCTGACTTACCATTCTTAAGATGTAGGGAAAATCTTTATCGTAGAACACTAAATCGAGATATTATGAACTAGAATAATTCGTTGTTAACAGCTTCTTATTTTCGTATAATGTAGAACACTAAATTGGGATTTGTCACTATTCTGTTTCTGTTTTTTCCTTTCAGGAGTCACAACGAGAAGAATTGATTTTATTAAGGAAGATACGAAGTAACATTCTGGAGGGAGAACTTCTAAAAGGGAATTTGCAATGCGGGGGATTGTGGCAAGATTTTAAAGACGATACACATGTAAGAATCGAACTTCGTCTTTCTCGGCTCCAGGTCTCTATTGATCCGAAGACCTTCGTCTTTCCTGCTACCGAGTCTCTATTGTACGATATCTCAACTACACGTACAAAACGTGAATTAACTGACACTCGCTATCTCTATTCTAATCTCTTATAACAACTACGCCTGCGAGTGCCAGCGTGCTTCAATTTAAAAATATTCCTAAATTTTACGTATTTTTTCTTCCATTTTGACACAATGTCTGGAAAAAAGGATAAAAATTATTGAAAAAGTTACCGATTGTAGTGTTAGGCGCAGAAAAAATTTTTCCGCGCTGTTCGCGCGCTCTGTGGACACCAATATTTTTGGGATACTGTTTTTCTCTGAAAAAGATCTGGTCAGCCTGGGTTATATGTACGTATAAGTAAACAGTTCTGAGCAAATCTTACACAAGTCTGTACAGTTCACACTCCAAACTGTAATTGATCTCGTTGAACATTGGCAGCAGGTTCTCGATATCGGTTGGCAAAGTTGGTATGCTTTCCAGTTTCTTCACAACAGTTTTTACTATATCTTTAGGCAGGTACTAAACAAAATAACAAATTGAAAACTCCGTATTGAAAAGTAATTTGCAGTGGTGGATTTACTCACAAGCAGACCAAGCAGCTGCTTGGGGCGCGAAATTTTTGATTTTATCGACTTTTTTTTATCTTTTTAGGTATTCAAGTTACCTACAAGCAGGCCTGAGATTGACTTTGAGTTTTTCGGTTGTTTTTCGCACCCTCTCCTCTTCTCCTCTCCGAATAAATAGGGAAAAAATTTTTCGCTTGCGATTAACTCATTAGTTTTTATCCTACCATAAAAAAATTTTCGCTCGCTCCACTCGCGATTAAGCTGTTACCATTTTAAAGATTCTCATTAGTCGGTGCTTCAGTATTCCGGAACGAAGCAAGCAAAAAATTTTTCACTTGATCTGGTCCGTCTCAGGGCGCAAATTCACAAAATGTTTGGGGATGCGCAACCATTAAATCCGCCACTGAATTTGCTTGAATACTCTTGAAGGTATACTTACGATGAGAGAAACCATGCACTTTGCACAATCATCAAAGAATACTAGAGACAGTTCGAATACCCCGTACATTACTTTATACCGATCCACTTCCCAGAACGTGGGCGGTACTTTTTTCGTGAAAATATCTTCACCACTGTCGTCTTCCAATTCCTTCTGCACCTTGCATCCTTTTTCTATCAGCCAGCTCATAACAAAATACCGGAAGCAATGCGTCTTTGGCATGCTCTCGTTGGCTTTTCGTAGCCTTCGAAGAATGCTTCGGACCATGGCTGAAAATTCAAGTTACAGAGTCATTGAGATGGAGTGATTTCCTGTTGCAACCCCATTCAGAGTTATCACTTATAATATATATGTACTTACTTTTATTACCGCAACTTGACTTTTTACCGATCATTTTAAATATTACACTAGATATAGATATAAATTTAAATTGACTGATAAAATCACTCAAAATGTTGTATGATAGAACAGAATTGAAAACGAGAAAACTTGTAGGTAATTTAGAATAAACGAGAAAAACTTGCTGTAAAGACTCTGTCAAGTGACTTTCTGTTTCTGACGCGTTTCTGACAGTATCTCCTATCTCAGAGTGAATCATAAGAAAGCACGTATGTCATACAACAACAAACTGTGTGTTGAAATCAACTAATTATTTATCCTAGGCAGTAAATGGCAATTTACCGCCCTGCATGCAGTAAAGGTATTATTATAGTAGATGATGAAAGATTGAAGGTTGAAATTAATTATGAAATACAGCTGTAATACAACAAGCCACCGTGTGGTGCGCTAGGAGCACACTCCCTATTCTCTTTCTACTGTGAAAACTGTGAAAAGCTTCACAGTAGTCTTGAGCTGGCCCACGCAGGCCGATAGAAAAAGGATAATATGAAATTCTGTGTGTAAATTTGACTGTATACCTACCTTGGATAAGTAGTCTACATTACACTAACGAGTCAATGGCGTCCTTAGACCATACAACAGATAGACCGAGCATAGCAATGAATCTTTGAACGGAGGACATGATAAGAATACACATAAGAAAATAAGAAGGACTGGACCTTGTTTACAAATTTGATGGGCTGCGCGGGTGTACGGTGTGTTTCACTGCTCCGCGCGTTCACCCGCGTTGCCTTCATTGAGGTCCAGTCCCCCTTATTTTCTTATCATGTCTTCCGTTCAACGCGTTGTACACGCGTATATGGCCGATGCTCGGTCTATCTGTTGTATGGTCTAAGATGGCGTCAGAGTATTCTCTATTCTATAAATTCTATAACTGTGATAAGAATGATTGAATTTATTTTTGTGGTCGACGTTGCGGCTGCAAGCTGCAGGCAGACCACTTTACAATCATTTTTTCATTTCTCATGTTCAAGTTTTAGTCTTTCAGGCATGTTGACTGTCCGCTGCACGCTGCCAATTACAACTACTACCTTGGTCGCAAGGTAGCTTGTGTTCTGTACTTGTGTTGTTGTGCAGCTGCTTGCTAGTTTTGTACAGGGGTATAATTATTTTCTTCAATTACGAGTACAGTACACAAAATATCTCATCAGTACCTAGTTATTATGATCATTAATTATTCATCATTGGTAAATCTTCGCGTTTTTAAAATGAAATTTCGAGTCTAGGTCAGCAATATTGTGTCGATTGTAAGTTTACTTATCAGCTGCATTTTAATTCAAGTATCGTTTTCCTTTTGTTTCATTGCAGCGAATGAACAAGTTGCTAATAATCGAATGATACGGTACAAATAAACGAGCATACAAATGAACGAATTTCTATTAACGCAATAATATAACCAGAGACCGGATTTTTCGGCAATTTTGATGGAGATTTTCGGCACTAAAAATTCAGTTTTCGGCATTATTCGGCAATAACGAAAAAAGTACCATTTTTTTGCATTTTTTGAGTCATTTAATGCTAAAAATTATACATTTTCCTTCTAAAATTCGGCAAAAACGAAGATTTCGGCATTTATTTTTTACTTTTTCGGCATTTTGCCGAGAAATCCGGTCTCTGAATATAACTAAACAAGCAAACTAGCGAATATGTTAACGATCTCAAAATGATAATGAAAGTGGTAATGAATTATGGAAGTTGTGAAGACTGGTTGTAAGTATCGGCAGAACTGCAGTTAGCAGTCGTTGAGTGCGCTCTCGGTCAGTTATATATGAAGTCTCGTACTAATTAGCTGTGATTGTTGTTTCGTGACCTTTAGTATTAGACTCTGTGCCAATGCTTTTATTACTTTTATACTACCTTTGTATTACAAATATCTTCTTGTATCTGAACAAAGATCTTACAAATTATATATTCTTGTATCTAAATAAAGTATTATTTTATGCATGCGCCGACAGTAAGCGTGGTAATAAATAAGTGTAATATAAGGAACAACGTGAATATTTTCAAAACAATCGGGCTGAAATTCTTTAAGGAACATTCTAAGAAGATGAATTGAAAATATTATCAAAAAAATTGAACACAAATACTTTGTTCTATAGAAAGGATTATCATGAAAGAAGTAAAAAATCAAAAGATGAATGTTCTAAGGAGGCAAGTAACAGAAAAGTGAAATGTGAAAGAGTAGGTATCACAGCAGAAACAATATTACTTGAGAGAATCCTGAGAGAATCAAGAAGAATAATTTTTCAGTTTCAGTCTTTCAAGCATGTTGACTGTCAGCTGCACGCTGCCAATTATGAGCCAACCACGCTACTACCTTGGCCGCAAGGTAGCTTGTTTTATTTTCTGAGATTATTAGGGAATGATGAAAAAATAGGTCATGCTATAGAGTCAACTGCAATAGAAAGAATTTTGAACATAATTATTACATAAAAAATTGTGCATTTTTTTCATTTTAGAAGTATTGGAAAATGCTGAAAAAGTAGGTTACGCGACAGAGAAAAGTCAAGTGCGCCAGAACATACATGAGTACTCTACTCACTACGTTAGAATGTTTCGAAAAATATTTTTCCAAAGTGGTTCTTGTCCGCAAACTTTCCCATACGAGTGAAATGGATGATAGTTTTCGAATTTCGAACAACACTAGCAGCTCGAGTTTTAGTAGTACGATTGGAAGAATTGAAAATTAAATTTCCGGATATTTCATATGACTACACATAGCTGAATCATTCAGTAAGCTGTTCGATGTTTCTTCTGATGAAATAAGTCACGATGCGCAACCAAAACATATTCAAGAAGAAAAGTGGCGAAGAGTTCTGACAGATAAGGACTATATTATCCGTGTCGGCGTGGCGTCGACACGTTCTGAAAACATTAAGGGCGTGCTCTACCTCGTTACTAACACAAGAACACACAGAACCGTGGGAACACAAACACGTTACGGAGAATACTAATTACGACTTGAAATGCGCACCAAATTATATGAAACTTGGTACATCAAAAGTTGAAGGTTCTAAAAACACCGCAAATTGGTTTATAACACCTATACTTCTTCAAATAACGTTATTCTTTCGTGAGAAGTATCGCTCCTTTCAACTGATAACGTGCGAATAATCCTTTTTTTCATTCGATTGTTGATCTAATAATAATTGAAACTAGCGATTATTAACTAATTTCCGGTCTTGATAGTGTCATGTATCATCTTATTACAAAGTTTCGAGAGATTTGGAGCTAATTTCAAGTTGTAATTAGTATTCCAGGATATTTTTCCATGGTGTACTGCAGGTTGCATAGTTTCAAGTATTTACAGTGTATTTTGCATGTGTTAGTAACGAGGTAGAGCCTGCCCTTAACAACGCCACCCGTATTTGTGAAGCACCATCTAACCCCAGTTTACTGTATTTGTTCAAAACAAACTATCAACTCCCATAAGAAATGCATGGGAACGTTTCGATCATACATTTTTAATTAAATGTGAGAAGAAAATAAGAAATAAAACGTTCATTTAGAATCTGGAAGTTCTGAAGTATTCAGAAATGTATCTGTAATTCTTTAATTTCTTGTTTTCAAATATTGACAAATGATCGAAACGTCCTGTGTATTTCTTATGGAGATATTTTTTGTTTTGAACACAAACGGTAAAACTGGGATAAGACCATTAAGGTGGGGTTTCAAAAAAATTTGGTCCATTGGTGTGACAGAACCTAAAGTGCAGTCTGTGATTGAAAAAATGATCCAACCCATAAAAGATGAAGAATAGGTTCTGTTATTTATGTTAATAACACGGCTATTACGTTTTGTGATAATATATGATACTCAAATATCGATTTTACTTTAGAGAAGTTGAAGAAATTGTGTTCAGAATGTTCAATACCTCATCATGTATGTCAATAACTTAGACATTGATCTGAAAAACATCGGTGAGTTTGAAGCTGAACGTTATTAGCACGTTTATGTGTCTTTCAAAAAGTTCATCAACTATACCAAAATATCGATGACTGTACTGAGATCTTCGAGTTTGAACGTTTGTATGCTTTTTATCATCATACCATAATTGTAGATTTAGCACGCTCGATCGCTTTCCAAATTTTTTGGATAAGGATTCGACAATTTTTTAGAAAAAAGCTTAAAATATGGGTTACTTGGAAGAATTAGCACGCGCATACTTCTTTCAAATAAAACGTCGAAATAACAGGAATATGGTAAGTTATCAGTTATGTTGAATTTTTGACGATTTTCTGCGAAGTGAAAAAATCTATGAAATTCGGCAAAATAACAGAAAATATTCACATTGGTTTCTGCCTGAACGTTCATGCACTCTGAAAAATACTAGGTAAAATAATCACTTCATTTTTGACTCTTCGTTTCATGAATAAAACCGAAGAATTTAGAACTCCCAAAAAAATATCTGAAATCCTTTGGTCTCCCCTTACTATTTTATTTTCCTTTGGTCCCCACCTTACTATTTTTAAATGAATTATTACAGATGATTTCTCTAAAAAAATGCCTGAAATACGAGTAAAATATTGTCTCGATTTTTTCTGAACGAATATGCACTCTAGAAAAATGATAAAAAATAATTAAGGATTTCTGGTTGGATTGGGTTGTAAAAAGATAAGAAGTAGTAGTAATGGGGTCTTGGGGTCAAGACCCGTCATTACTACTCCCATCGGCGCAGGAACACCATTTCTCTCTTATTGGACATCAAATCAGAGAGAAGTGGTGTTCCTGTCAGTGGGCGACGAGCATCGTTTTTTCATATCAGGTCACATATTTTGTCTGTGTCTACCTGTGAGTGACTAGGTAGAGCATATCCTTAAAGGAATAGTTTTCAAATGAAAGTTGTTTTGTATTAAATCCTGCACAAAATCCATCACGAAGGTAAAAATGTGGGGCTCAGGCCTAGGGTTTTGCAAAATAACAGTGATATAATCGTACTTGTAACCAATGAGTGAAAGGAAAAAATGTATGTTGACCAATTGACCATTAACCGTTTAACAGGAAACTACTACCTATTATATTGGTTTGACCACTAAATATTTTTTCAAAACGGTTATAATATAACGGTAATGTTGACGGCTACCTTTTCAATATTTTTTAGTTTAAAAACATTTTTTTTTTTTAAACAGGGAACCTGTTTTATGGGAGGGTAATTTGAAGAAAAATGCCGGGCGCCGTGAGGCAAAACGTGGGACTTGGAAAAATTCCTACCTCCGGGCTACGTATGATAGGAGGGGGACTTGGAAAAATTTAAATATTTTCCTCTGAGCTCTATACAATAGAAAGTGGACTTGGAAAAATGTCTTTTTTTAAATACGTGCTGGTAAAACTGGCAATTGATCAGCTGTTTTCGATCGGTAAACTAGCTATTTTAGTCACGGGGCGGACCGGTAGGTAAACTAACTGTTTTAGTCACGGGTAGCCATTTTCAGTAGATAAACTGGCTGGTTTAGCCACAGGTTCAAGTTATGGGTTATTCCCTGCGCGTACGTAATTTGCACGTAATTTGAACGTATAAAACATTTTTTGCATTATTCGCATCAGGCCACTACTGTACCCCTGTAAAGCTCGACTAGTAAATTCCACAACAGGTTCCCTGTTTGCCTCAATTAACAAAGTTAATGAAGGCAATTCCGAGCAGCTAGTCATGACTGCTGTTTTTGATATTTGTTCGTTGAACAAATATCAATTAACTGCAGTTAACCGCAGTTAACTGGTTATTTGCAGGTGTTTTTTTCGCCGTACACAAAAAAGCAGGGTAAAGAATACCCTTTTTCCTGAAATTTTCAATTGCACGGAGCTCCGGTTATTGCATCAAGTACTCAGTTATTGACATGTTTCATGTCTTTGCTCTGGCCTGAATTTCGAAATTTGCGTGCGCGTGCGTGCGTGCGTGCAATACTAGCTTAGTACTAGCTTAGTATACTAGACTAGGCTTCATTATACTAGCCCTAATGTACATTATACTAGCCAGTAGCTGAGCTATACTATTTGACATTGTATACTGGGCTTGCTTCATACTAGACTAGCTTTATATATTAGCTCTAAACTAGACTTATGCTGGACAAAGAAGGAGGCGAACGAGCGGACCCATCGAGAAGGGCTATGAAACCCAGACCTAATATACAGTACATACTAGCTTATTCTGAATAGACTTATACTAGACGAAGAAGGGTGCGAACGAGCGAATACTAGCTTAGTATACTAGGCCTCATTCCTAATATACAGTATACAAGTTGACTAATGAAATATAAAGACATGAAACATGATCTTCATTTATTTGGCTACGCCAGAAAATTTTTTTCTAAGGTTATTGGTTTAAGCCAAATCATTCAGCTGCAATACACTGGACTAAACAACATCAATTGAGGACTTATCTGTAAAAAGGGCGTGTGTCTGTCGGACGCCCTTTTTGCGGAGAGCTCAATTTTCGTGCGTTTCAGATCATAAACCATCTTTTATGATTTTTTTTTGTTCTTTTTTTTTTAGCCCATGACTTTCTCCATTTCAGCAAAAAGGGCGTCCGCTGTCTTGTTTTCAAGGATCTCTACTTTGCTTGTTACTGAATGTATTCAAGATATCATTGTTGCATCTTATAGAAGAAGAGTCGCTCTTTAATTTTTATTCTTGTAATTTTTTTGATTAAACATTGTTGTTGCGGAGGTATTGTGCGCTGAAACTTTATTTTTTTTGGTATTTCTTGCTACTAGGCACACTATAATCTTTTTGTTTATGAATAATTTTGTTTTAAGATTTTCCAAATATTTTTTTGGAAAGATTTTGACGTTATTGACATTTTTTTCACTATTCAAATTTTCTTTATTAAAATTAAACTAAAAAGCTCGAGAGCGGGTAAAATGGACAGCCATTTTATTTGTAACTTACTTTTTGGCTGACGGCTTCTCTACGGACTGTATTCTTAGTAAACAAAAACTCGACGGCATGGCTAGCGGCTCCGTGTGATTTTTCCATCATAATTTTTACCGAGCCACTAGCCGCGCCGTCGAGTGTTTGTTTACCAAAAATGATGTCAGTAGAGAAGCCACCAGCTAAAAAGTATTTACTCCAGTTTTTTTTTTTCAACCCAGACTACCGGTTTTTTCGGGTTTTTCTTTTAAAAATAACCGGTATTCTCGAGTATTTAACTGGAGCCTTAACATCACTACTCACCACATGGGCTGCGAGTTTCATTTTTAGTTCAAAAATATGTTTTTTCACTTCAAAAATATTTTCTCTATTTTGACCATTACGACCGTTTGACCTTTTCAGAAAAATACTTTATACGACCGATAATCGTTAACTATTACCGTTATTCACTTCTAAGTATTTTGGTCAAAAACCTTATGTAGGTCTGAAATCAATACTGAAAGTTGAAATAGAGCAAAAAAAAAATAAAATACATATCGTCGTTGGATCGGAAAAACCTCCTATGTGCCATTTTCTGAGAAATGCACTTTTTCATATGGAATTTCAAGGCGCATCGACTGGAAAAATCCCCTATGTGCTAAGTTCAAAATTACGCCGGTAGGAGCGGTTTTGAATACCGCCGTATTTTAGAGAATTTTGGAAATTTTTTGTTACTACTGTACCACAGAAGCTTTTCCACATTTAATGAGACGTTTCCGAAGTATTTTGGCCTTCTTTTCGCAAAATAATCAGTTTTTTGCTCCTCCTGTAAAATTTTATTATTGCCACATAGGAGGTTTTTCCCGATCCAACGACGATATTCTTGGGGCTGGTTTAGAATATATTTTGTCAAAAGTCAACTCTAGAGAAAAAGTCTTTGAAGTTTATACCTACATAATTAATTTTATTAGCGCAACAGTAGTTACACAAAAAATTATGTTTAAAATTTTCTAAAAAATTTTTAGACTGTGAATGAAAAATTTACAAAACATTACTTTTCATCAGAGAAATAATAGGGATGTATCTTAATGAAGAAATAAATAGGTAATTGATGATTTTTTGTAGGCTAAATACCCAAATAATCATGAACTCACGATAATAGAATTTCTGGCTTATTGGAGTGCAACTAGAATGTGTTAAAACGATTGCGGCCAATGAAAAATGGTGACAATTACTGGCCACCAAAAGTGTTTCCTGCGGTTGCATCTTTTGTTACATCACTCAAAGGCAAGCACCATAACAACTTGAAAAATTGACAAACAGCCGCTGAAAATTGAAAGGTCAATCATTCCAACCAGCAAATATGGAGCATCACGTAAGCAAGTCTTGTTACTTAAATTTATTAGGAAAAAAAGAACTTGAGTGAACCCATCATTTTCCACCTTTCTGAGCTTGCTAAATTACAGAGTAAAGCAATGAATGAATTAGATGTCGCGCGTAATGTCCGTTCGACTCGGCTGAAGAATTTTTATCTTAATGTAGGCCTCAATTGTGCCTTATTAGTGCTTGCTTATGCTCAAATTTAAGTAAGAGCCTGACAATTTAGATTTGGTAATTAATTTATTTTGAATTAAGTAACTTTATAAAGATAACACTTTATAAAACTATTTTTCCTTAGACATGTTATTAAAAAATGATACTTATTATTCCATTTTATGAATTTTGTTACTCGAATTTGCTTCTGTCCTTGATTTCAGAATACACCTGTGTAATATGTCCACCACCGTTTCTCTCAATTCCCCATTGTTGTAATTACTTCCTCTCTTTTCTGGAAAAGAACAAGGCAGGTGAGTTGGTAATTGAAGTAAAAATAAAAAAAAGAACTCCTTAGTGACCAGAGAATATTATAGTGATTAGAAAAGAAAATTTTAATTGTTCTTTTATTGCATTTCCCAATGTCCAAAACTTACCTAGTGTTTTTTTTTTTTTTTTGTGAACATTGACATAATATATACTTTTACTTTTTGTGTTACATACCCAATTTTGCACTCATTTTTCCTCACTTTCGGATTTTATCTGCTGTACCATAGCTGTCATTATGGCCACCTTCTTTTTTATAGATTTTATTCTCTTGATGATTTTCTTATTCTTCTCTACAAAAATATGACATATGAGTGAGCTAAAATATTCAACTGAAATCAATTGATGAGAAAAAATGAAAAATATTCTGGCAAAGCCAAATAAATAAAAGATCGTGTTTCATGTCTACTCTACTGCATGTTAAGTCTCCGCTTGTTCACCCCATACTCACTACTCAGCCTAGTGTGGGCTAACTCAACCCCCCCCCCCTTCTGGATCACTTGCGGTGGATACCGTAGTCTAGTATTTGGCATGTTGGAGCCTAACTCGCTCATTTGGGATTCATTTGTGGTGGCCTAGTATGAATCTAATATACTGCATGTTAGGCTAACTAGTTCATCCTCATTTTCATAGCCTACTTTAGGTCAGGTATACTGTATGTTAATAGATATAGTATAAGCCTAATATGAAGCTAGTGTCTGGAACTGTATACAGACGCAAACCTAGGAATTAGGGGGAAGGTCAGAGCAAAGACATGAAACATGTCTGAAGGTTTTGAAACAGAACACATTTATTCAAAGTGTTTCTATAACTTGTATTGCAATTCCAATTTCAAAAATTGGTCTTCTCGTGAGCAATTAAGAGCTTAATATTCAATGTTATTTATACTTATTATTCAATTTTACTTTTCTCGTGACCGACGTATTTTTTCTCGTCTGCGTATTTTATGATTGGATGTTCCATTATAGTTTCCATCGTTTCCATTAATGTGGTGATAATTTCTTCATTATTTTCTGCGAAAATTGCATGGTAATATAAAACTAGAATGAAATTACTGTTGAAAACAAAAAAGAGAAGAAAGAAAATTGTTCGATTAACAAAAAGTCAACTGTTCCTTTATTACACTTCCTGATCTTCAACATTGGTGTCAAATTACAGCGTTTCAGTTCAGAAGAGTGTTGACCAACAAATTTCTTGATGAGAAACTCCTTCCTTGTTGTAATCTCGTACCAAATTCAGCCAAATTATGAGGAGTGAAAGTGTTTGAAGAGCGACAAGAAATGCAGATATGAATTCCATTTTCTACATAGCTATTGTAGATGAACTTATTGATAGCGAAAAAACCTCCGCCCCTCTTTCATAGTCGCCTCTGTTACCCCTTGATTTTTATGAAGGCTGATTTAGACCAATGAGTTCATCTTCCTGTCTTTATTTTTGTTCAGTAAAATATTGAAATATTACACAAATTTTAACAAGACCGGTATTTAGGATATATATAATTCCGCTTTACTGATTGAGATACTCATTATTCAGTCTTACCCATAGACATAATATAAATACACTAGACCGCCAACTTCCCATATAACGCGTGTAAGAAAACTGGTTCCTACCGATAGTATAACCAGCGCCTGACATTGCAGACAGAATCGTACTCGGCGGTACGTAAGTACGTATATGCAAAAGGTAAATTCTTTTCTTTTCATCGAAATAATCAGGCTTATAAAATCTCTTATAATTTTTATAAAATTATTATGAAATAATGTTACTTTTCCGTTTCATTCATGTACAATTTTTCATAAAATAATGAATTCTTTTAATTCTAAAGTCGTCAAATTTGAAACATAACTGAATTTCCGACTATACTCATTTCTAAAAATTACATTTTTCTTCGATTTATTGCGGGTACTCAATTTCAGTTTTCTCTGTAAACATTTTTCGATGTTAAAAAATTGAACTTTTAAATAATACCGGCAAATTGTATCAGTCAAAAATAAAGGATGATTGGTTTCAAAATCTTTAAAATTACAAGATAAGGTTGAAAAAATAGAAATTCCATTTGAAAAGAAATGACGTTTCACTCGCGTAATGATTAAATCAACCTTTAAGCGTTTGAGAATTTTTATGTCGTCAATTTTACTATGAACACCCTGTAAGAATAAAACTTTTTCGGGTAAAATTAATAATTTTGTACATATCTTGAGGTGGAGATTTTTGAAATTCAGATACTGTAACGGGCAATTTTCTGGTCAGTATGTTGAGATGATAGAGCTAGGCGACAAGTGGTGCAGTTCACTCTCTCCGACAGGTTTTTAGAAATTTATCCGCTGACATAAAAAAGTATAATTATTTTCTTTCAAATTTTTGTTTTCGAAATCATTTGCCATTTTTTCAAATCCTTCGGTGGAATGCATTTCTTTGTCTTTCTCTTCTTTCAAAGTAATTTTTGTTTGACGACGACTTCACGATAATTCTGGAATACCGTACAATGAATTATCACATACAGCACGATTACCTTTCAAAGCTATGGTGATACTATTTTTCATCAAGACTTTTACAAAATGTCCCTGCATGTTGTAAAAGATATTATTCAACACTTGACAATCTTGATTGAACATTTTTCTTCGAGTAATTCATTCCTTTCTTTTTTCTTTTCAAAGAAAAATCATGTACTAGCATCACATCCAGTCTTGGTTATTTCAACTTTCTGCCGCAAAGATTTGACGATACGCAACAATTTCTTTACTTTACCCTCCACACTGAGAAAAAAAATAGTTTAAATGACTTTTGATTACAGTCCCGGCACTCCACTCTGGAAAAAATTGTATAATTTACTTAAAAAAAATAGTTGAACTTGATAAAAAAAATTGAAAATAAAAAGAAGCTTTTCCCGCATTAAAATAAAGCCTCTTTTTATTTTCAATTAAACTGTGTCGTCCTTGCACGTATAAAAAGCTCTTTCATTCACTAAAAAAAGTTGTGAACATTGATGAAATTTAGTAATATTTACTATTTTTTATAGTAAAATTGACCATTTTTTGCGAGTGGAGTGCCAGGACTATATTTATAGTCATTTAAATTGTAGAGATTTTTTTCCGTGCAGTAGCTCAATTTTTCTTCTTTGGGTTTTGTTCTTCTACCGTCATAGATTTATTTTTGGGGACAGCGTCAAAGAATCGGGGATTAGTTTGCACTGCTTTCTCAAGACATATTATTTCACTTTCTTTCCGAAGAAGTAGAGGATCAAAGTCTTCAATATCCGATGTTGAGACATTCTAGATAAATTTTAGTAATAATTAATGTTGACATTTCGGAGAAAATACTTTTGCAGTTTTACGAGTGAGTCAGGCTAAACTTGAATCCCCTCTCCCCTTACATGGAATTTATTGGCCCGTGCAGAACAATGTCAAAACTTTAAAAAAATACACAAAAGTAATTTGACTGGATATGATGTATCAAAAAAAGTTTATAAAACGTGTTAAGGTCATCGATTTAGGTCATATTTAACGTGTTTTCCTGTTTATTTTGTATTTCAACCTGTCCCATGTTGAAGGTAAAAAAAGTAAAACCGCCACCAGTGTAGAAAGAGAACATTCAAGAAATTGTCGAATAATGAAACTTACCCTTTGAACAATGTTTAAAGCTCTTCTTTTTACTGGTGATGGTTTTTGTAAGTGATCTGGAAAACCAGGAAATTTAGATGGGACTACACCAGGTTTCAATTGTCTGCGACAAAATCCAAGTAAAGTTTCAAAATCCTCATCTCGAAAGTGGGCACTACAAATTTTGTAACTTTTTGTAGCCTTGAAATTTTTCCTCCTCACAGTTTGTATCCATTTTTTTAAGAGAATAGCGTCGTTAGGAAATCTAATCACAAAATTAACAATATTCTAAAAATTCGAAGAATGAGGCTTACACATAAAATCCTTATTCGAGACTTACGAATGAAAACTAAAGAAGATGAGGTCAAGGATCTACTTGTGGGGAGAAGAATGCGTCATTCATCATGATTTTACGTATCTTTCCATTATTATTGTTACTTTTTCTCTCAGTATTATTGAAGACAACCTTAGCTTCCTCCTTACGTCATCTTATCCATAACGAAGAATTTCAATGTCAATCTGAATGGTACCAGTAATGAAAGAATGAAATTATTAGTTTTGTAAACTTTGTCATTGTATTTCTCAAATTATCGATTGATAATGCCGTTCAAATACAAAAGTACACCAAGATAAACGATTAATGAGCAAAATCTAACTTGTTACACTTTATTTTTTATTGTAATTTGAATTCTCCTACGAGCGCGCAATACAACATTCGTACTGCTTGGTGCACGGGTGCCTGCAACGTCAGGCGCTGATTATACTATACACAGGGACGTGTTTTCTCACGAGTTGGCAGTCTAGTGTATTTTATATAATTATGTCTATGGTCTTACCATTCATGTTACCATTGTCTTTACTTTCTTCTTTAATGCCTGTAGATTCCATTGCCATTGGTTGCCGTACATCGTGCATGTTGGCCATCTTTATTTTCTTCGGTTTTATAGCTCCAAAAGTCACTTGCTCATCATTTTCTAGAAGTATTCATTATTCAAATATTGAAATATTACACTATTTCTTGGGAGATCGGTAATTAGATTATTTGATTGAGATATCCGTATACGTGTGTTTATATTTCAGTCTTACTTTTCTTCCTATCATTGTTTTTATTTTGTTCTTCCTTGCCTACAGGTGGTTGTAAGACATTGTGCATGGTGGCCACCTTTATTTTCTTCGGTTTTATAGCTCCAAAAGTCACTTGCTCATCATTTTCTAGAAGTATTCATTATTCAAATATTGAAATATTACACTATTTCTTGGGAGATCGGTAATTAGATTATTTGATTGAGATATCCGTATACGTGTGTTTATATTTCAGTCTTACTTTTCTTCCTATCATTGTTTTTATTTTGTTCTTCCTTGCCTACAGGTGGTTGTAAGACGTTGTGCATGTTGGCCACCTTAATTTTCTTCGGTTTCATAGCTCCAAGAGTGCCTACAGGTGGCTGTAAAACAATAGGTGTGATGATCACCTTCGGTATCATTGGTATGAACATCACTTGCTCATTATTTTCTAGAATAGTAACATTACCAATAATCATTAAAATATTGAAATATTACACTATTTCTAAGGAGATCGGTAATTAGGATATTATATTGTGATATACATGTGCTTAACGTATAGTCTTAGGCACTCTCTTTCTTACCATTGTTTTTATTTTGTTCTTCTTTGACTACAGGTGGTTGTAAGACTTGATGGATGGTGGACACCTTTGGTTTTATTGGTCTGAATGTCACTTGCTTACTATTTTCTAGAATCGTAACATTACCAATAATCATTAAAAATTGAAATATTACACTATTTCTAAGGAGATATGTAATTATAGGATATTTGATTGAAATATACGTGTGCTTACTTTTCAGTCTTACTTTTTTTCTTACCATTGTTTTTATTTTGCTGTTCTTTGCCTACATGTGGTTGTAAAACTTCGTTCATGGTGGACACCTTTGGTTTTATTGGTCTAAAAGTCCTTTGCTCATTATTTACTAGAATAATAATATGAACAGTGAGCCAAGATGAATCAATAGAACTAAAAAATGAATAATGCGTATTCACAAAACTGACAAGAAAATAGCGACTTGGAAAAGAATTTTTCTCCCGTGAGAGGTCTTGAAACATTCTATTTTTCTTTATTACACTTCCCGATTTCAAGAATTTGTGTTCAAGTGACATCAATTGGTGAAATGATTCATTTTTCAAATCTCAATTCAAGTCCAATAGTAAGAACGTTAGATCAGTTTAACGGTATCCTCATGGGTACGATCCATAATGATTAGAATACCGGTATAGTAAAGTCCACAGGAACGTAACGTTTTTAATATGATATGGAATATAGATAAAATAAATAAATAAATAAAACGAGGATCAAAATACGAATGGTCAAGAATACGAGTCGATTTAAATTTTGAAATTATGTTTTGCATACGATAATCGTAGTACAGGAACATGAACGAAAGAACGAAAAACGAAAAATAATCCTCGTTTTATTTATTTATCTACCTATTTTATCTATATTCCATATCATATTAAAAACGTTACGTTCCTGTGGACTTTACTATATTCTAATAATAATAAGAACGTTAGAGTTCAAGAATGCGTGTTTATGTTATTCGTCTTCACCAGAAAAGAGTCGAGTGACCGACAAACATTTTCAATTTCAGTTGACGACCAGTTATCAAAAAAATTTTTTCAAGACTGATTATAGAGAAAAATTTTGTTCGTCTTTTCCGCGGAAGTAATTTCTTTTCGATGTTGTGGCGAAAAAGCAATATTTTTGGCAATATCTCTAAAATGGACTGATCTTCTTCAGAATATTCAAAATTTTGTCTTGCTGAGTAAAGAAAATATTCTTGGTTAGGGCATTGCGGTGAGTTAATTTAGATGAAAAAAAAAAAAAAAAAATGGTAATTGAAAACCTCACAAAACTCTGTCCAGCGACTCCCTTCGACTTCATATTAATTTTTCGATACGATTGTAACAGTTTTACTTAAATTTCTAGTCGAACTTTATATTAAATGGAATTCGATTTTATTACCTTTTCCTTTTGGTGCGCTGGTTCCTGCTTGAGGCGCATCTCGCTTTGTCGGTTGATTGCACATGAAATGGAGAAAGATATCACTACCGTGTTCTTTTGTGTATCTGGTTTCTGGTGAAAGCTCATTTCCTTTTGTGAGGAGGTAGACGAGAATCCCGTTTTTTGGTTGCTCCATTCTCCCACCTTCAAATTTTGTCACAAATTTTCAGCAATGCATAGAATACAATTGGGCCACATTAAACAGTTTAAAAAAGTTCTTTTACTCTCTATTTCTGGTTGAGGCTGTTCCGTCGTTGTATCAATAAGTTCCGAAGCAGGAGGAGATTCTATCATGAGTATTTCTTGGGAGTGGGACAATGAACTTTGTTGTTCTGGCAACGGTTCTCCAACTGCCACTGGAGGTGGTCGAGGCTGTTCTGTCGTTGTACCAATAAGTTCCGCAGCAGGAGGAGCAGAAAGAGATTCTATCATGGGTATTTCTTGGGAGTGGAACAATGAACTTTGTCGTTCTGGCAACGGTTCTCCAACTGCCACTGGAGGTGGTCGAGGATGTTCCGAAGCAAGAGGAGCAGGAGGAGGTTGTATCGCGAGTATTTCTTGAGAATGGGAAAATGAACTTTGTTGTTCTGGCGACGGCCCTCCAACTGCCATTTGTTGAAGCACGAAGTACTGCTGACCGCTCATTTCATCAGTTGCAATAACGTCCATATCTGTTGCCATAAAGAAATTTTCGTGAGTATGTCAGTTAATGAGTTAAAGATTAGCTACGGCTTTTACAAAAACGATAGGTAGTAAATTTCTTTTTGCCGGTGGTAGTATTCCTCCAACACTGAAGTTATACCCGAAAGGGTCGATTCCGGTACTGGAGGAAACAAAATCAAATGCATATGTTACAGTTAAAACCCGAAATCAGTAAATTCTAAAATTCACTAGTCAAAACTAATTGCCACAAATGACTTTAGTCAGAACTAGTTTTGACTAGTTAATTCTAGAATAAAAAAATTGTTTGAATTCATCAGTAAATTCTAGTTATAACTGAAATGAATTGAAATTGTTCGAGTTCAAAAGGTGATGGTATTTCCAGACATACTTCGGCCAAATTGATAGATATTTGGTAGTTCTGCTCAACGTTGAGGATAAATAGGTCACCCTGGAATAAAATATACGAAAAAGTTCTAAATTTTTCTTCCTTAATTCACACATTAAACCGTACATCATACGAATTCGTCGGTCTATAAACGTTACAAGAGCAAACCTAACAGTGACTAATTGACGCACACCATTGAAGTACAAACAAGCTTTGTGAAAAATAAAAATTCAAGGGTGTTGGAGGCTGGAGGCATTTTCTCTCTGGAGGTACCTTGCCTCCGCCTCCAATGAGGCGAAGATGGCGAGGATTTAAACCAAGATGTTGGAGGCTGGAGCATTTTGCCTCCGGAGGTACCTTGCTTCCACCTAGAGGCTTGGAGGTGCTTCCAAAGATCCTTTAGGAGGCACTTTTTTCAACAGTATTCTATTCCTCGAACCCTCATTCAGCCACTTTGATGCTAGCGCTCCTCGGTTCGAAGAAAAGCCAAAGTTTTAAATACACCTTGTGAGTATCATCTGTCATCTGGCAACACTGGTAGGCCAATATGCTACATCTGGTCACACTGATCAACGTTACACTTGCCTTCGGAGGCGTCTCCAAAGACGTCTTCGGTTTCTTCGACAGTGCCTCCGGAGGCATTTTCTCCAATCTCAGTAATTGCGCTGGAGGCATTTTGAGGTACTTCCAGAGACATACTTTGGAGGTCAGAAGACGCCTCGGAGTCGGAGAGTCATTTTCTGTATTCGTTCCGGAGGCCTCTAAAAAAAATTGCTCCAACACCCTTGATAAATATGCAATTACATTTGTACTAGGAAAGAAATTCATTTTACTGATTGGATTCACCCTTCTTGTTTTCACTAGTTAAAACTAGTGTTCCCCGACAATCATAATTTCTTCTCTATTTCACTTTTTACTAGTCAATTCTAGTTTTCTTTAGTAAAAACTAGTTTTACCTGAAATTATTTAAGTTAAAACTAGCTCCAACGCTGAGGGTCACGGTAAATTCTAGAGTTAACTAGTCGAAACTAGTTCTGACTAAAGTCATTTGTGGCAACTAGTTTTGACTAGGTACCTAGTGAATTTTAGAATTTACTGATTTCGGGTTTTAACTGTAACACATACAAGCGATTTGCCGGTGGTAGTGTCTAATTAATGAAATTATTCATCGTCGTTGCTAAGGCGACCTACAGCTCTATTATAAAATATTTTGGAGAATTCTTTGTGATGAATTTACAGAAAAAATTTTTGCATGGAAAATTGGTTTCGCTTCAAGGAAATACCTAGCCCAACAATATGAGAACTAGACAAAAATCCTAATATTTCGTTCTTGATCAATTTGTAAGATACACTACAGAGGCCGGGCGGTACAGTTTGTTAAGAAGAATATAAAATATACTTTATATCCATGTAATAACTTGAATAGGATTTTGGGGTGAATCATGTCTTCATAATCATAAACTTGGTATCGCTGCAAAACGACAGTATAAGCACAAAATTTCCAAAGGGAGCGATTTGGAACAATATTTTATATAGGCACTTTACCTTTACCTGTAATATTGGTGGTATTTTGAAGAAAATTTTTCATCTCAGTGCGCAGCTTACTCTCGCACTCCCGTATTCCCTACCAACTCTCTGACTACACCCAGATTCGTGGGCAATTCCATAAACTACCAGCAGAACGCCCGTGCTATGGACGGAAATCTTATACTTACCTACCCCAGGCCGGTAATTTCTTGATGTTTGACTTCCTCCCTTTACTTGTCCAACTACTCATTCTCTCTGTCTCCTTGAGAGGCTCTCTCCATCACTTCAATATTTTCTTTCATCCTCAACGCTCTGATTGGTACCACGCCCTGAGAAACTTTCTCAACCAAGTGAGTCTATAAAAATCAAACACTTCCACCCCTTCACGCGTATACTCTCACTTGAATCGTGACCGTACTGCCCGCATTGTAAGAGAGACCTATATATTTATCAACCAATTGTTAACTGTGAACTTATTCATAATCGTCAACGCACGACTTGTCCCTGTGACCCTTCACTCACCAAAAAAGAAATTTATCTGCAGAAGATCATATCCCGTTACTGATGTGATATTAAGCAGTAACTATACACACTTAACACTTTTCTACCTATCCGATTTTCCTCTCTTCCATCCACTATTCAGTATGCAACGCAAAACTCAACAAATTTATCATCGCAGTGTTCTGTAATAATAAACCATCTGTCTGAAGATATATTCACTCTTGAATTAAATCAAACTCTCGGTGTACAAATATCTAGCCCCACTCTCAGCCTCTGCGTTGAAGCTGGTAACTCGTCCCCCTTGAATGCCGCTTCCCAAATCCGTTTTTTTGCTTCCACAGCTCAAATCACGTAATTCTCTCTTCCCTCCTCTTGAATCTGCACTATTCAAACATCACAAATTGAGCCATCTGCTCCCTATCATATCATTCACTTCTCCGCAGCTAACCCCTTCCCAGATATCCGACTGGATTTAGCTGATATCTCTAAACTCACAACATTATACAGCAACACTCATCAGATACATTATCTCTATACCAATTTTCCGATTCAGCCGCCCTACTTTACCGACGGATCTCAACCTAGACCTAAGTATACGCATACTCGATCCAAGGACATATCAGTCGTTGATTGTAAAAGTCTGCCTCCATTTTCTGTACTAAACAAGACGCCATATTATGCTCTTGTCTTCCTCACCCCCAGCTCAAATTTCTATTGTTAACTAGCTCACTTTCATCTCTCGGGGCTATACAGGACTCTTATTCAACTAATTTCCCAAATCAGCGCATTCATTTACTCCTGCAATCACTACCATCCACCTCTACATCTGTTTCCTTCCTTTAGATTCTGGGTCACATGAACTTCCCGGGGTTGTCTTTGCCGCCAAAGATTCCCTTCCATCTTAACAAATTTCTGACGCGGTACTTACCTGTGCTTCTGACCTTTGAAACTATTACCGATTCCTGATACTGGACTCCTGGTATGAGTTTCAGAAAAATCAGTATTCAAAAAAACTTGGAGCCAGCCTCTAATGAACATCTTCCAATTAGAGTAACCGACACGGAGAAATCATTCTCTCACGCCTCAGAATATGGTCACACACGTCGTACCCACTCCTGTCTTTTTTTAGGTCCATTCTCTCCTCCCCTCTTGTCAACACTGCCAATTTGATGATAATATACTTTTGTCACCTCTTGTCGTATTCCGCTCTTGAAAATATTCGCCTGTCTCACTCAGTTTCTTCACGTCGTCCCCCTGCTCTTTGTGACAATTTCAATATGGTCACGAACTCTGTCAACTATCTGCCTTTCACTTACCTTTACCCTCTACTGTAGTCTCTGATCATTTCCCAACTTCCGCCACAATTTTCTCAAACTCTCTACAGTTACTTACCCCGAGCTGATAACCATTAGTGTCGACGTGAATATAATAGTAATAATAATAATAATAATAAAATCTGAGTACAACTGTAAGGAGATAATTTAGCGAGACGCGGTTTTTAATATACACATGATTTAGGTTTTTTTAAATCTAGAAAACGATACCGAACACAAAGATAGGGTTAACCAATAATACCAAGCAGTGTCAAGTTGTTTCCATAAAACATTTCCAGACGGCCATAAATTGAGAGCGACGGATGAAAAATTCACTGTAAACTGTTTAAAATTATCCACGGCCATTCATCGACACACAATCCGTATTTTCCAACAATTTCGTCCAATTTTGTCAAGAAAACTTTCATTTACGCTTACATACTTTACGATGGAAAGATGCAGCCAGAAACATCTGACTTTCATACCTCGTCGCACGGCCTTAAAAGGAGGCGTTTTTTATTCCCAACCCCCCTATCGACGATCGCGTGTAGGAAACAACATTACAAACGGGGCCTATTCGTCCCAAAGAAAAAAAAAGGACAAGAGTCGTTTTTTTGGACAATTAAGGCTCCGTTCGTATGGTACCAATTTTCCGAGATCTTGAAATTTCGCTTCAAATTAGTGAAGGGAGGTTGAAAATGAAACAAGCCGCGGCGAGGGATGAAGGTTAGAGGTCTTTGGCTGCATTATATTCGTCGTTGAATCTGTAGATATAAATTTTGTCCTTAACCTCCCCTATCGACGTCTGTACACTAATAGCAAACACCATTGAAAATTTCAGTAAAATTAATATACAAATGGAGCCTATTCATCCAAAAAACGCCTCTTCTCCCGTACAATATACAGATAAGTTTGACAATAACACTTTGCAAACTGAAATGATCCTACTTCTGTGACTGTTTGTCTGTGGCATGACGTAAAGGGGATACACTGTTTCTACATCTCTGTGAAAGGAGGGCAATTCATTCCTCTCTTCTTCGAATCCGGGCCAAGCCACTATGAGAATCAAATTTATTGCTAATCTTATTGGCATAGATGCAAATCTTTGTCGATAACGCTCTGAACTCTCGATTGCTTTCATCTGGAATTTGTCTATACACACGCCACGAGGTTTTTTTCGGTCACAATTTCTTTCCAGCTACGCTTCAGATATCCTCTCACTACCTATTCAGACACAATTAGTGACGATGGGTAGGCGGCAAACTGTACATTTTGAAGTTTGAGGTGGAAAACTTTGCCGGACTTTACCAAGCTTGAAATATTTTGAACTTCGAAGTTTCATCTTGCCAAAATCTCACAGCTATGACCAGAGACCGGATTTTTCGGCAATTTTGATGGAGATTTTCGGCACTAAAAATTCAGTTTTCGGCATTATTCGGCAATAACGAAAAAAGTACCATTTTTTTGCATTTTTTGAGTCATTTAATGCTAAAAATTATACATTTTCCTTCTAAAATTCGGCAAAAACGACGATTTCGGCATTTATTTTTTACTTTTTCGGCATTTTGCCGAGAAATCCGGTCTCTGGCTATAACCTAGTATTCAAACACATCTTATTCTTATACTCAACGGAAACTCTTTTACGGGAACTTTCGGCTGTTCGACCACTGCGCGGGTAAAAGGTATCTCCAAAAACAATCAATACACAAGCGTAGATTTGCTTGTATAAGCATTTTTGCCAAATTCTCATTGGTTGATTCGTTGTGGCACTCATATACACGTAAGTCATGAATTGTATGGGGCCTCTTCTTTCGCACCAGGTCTCATATTCTTCGAACGTGAACGCGAATGCTTCGCTAATGAAAGAGCAAAAAATGATGAACCTTTTTCAAGTACAGGACAACTGCGTTTGCTTACCTTATTTTCGAAGGGTTTCGACGATACCTATTCGAACTTGGAACTGTTGCCGGCACCGCGTCTCGAAAAAATCACCCATCTTGGGAGTGAGACGATCATAAATTAATTACCTTCACAATGTAGGGCAAGTAATAACGTCACGTGATGTTTCTCTGCCTCCACGTCATGTCGCGATCTGTTTTTACTTTTAGTTAAATGTTTGCACTTTAATTAGGTTTGGTCATTCGCTTGACTACAATTTTCTGCATAATTTCTCGCATAATCCACTACTAGCCCTCACTAATATTTTCCCTTCAAACCTTCGATATTTAGTTTCACCTTTCCGTTTTTCGTACAGTCTTTTAACTAACTATGCCGCTTCTATACAATTCTCGTCAGTAAATTCCCCTTAAGGTAGCTCATAATTCATCTAGATTGCCGTAAATTTTCCAGAAAATAAAAAGGTCAATAACTGATGAAAATTCTACTACCGAAGTTCGACTGGGCTATCAGTGAATGTTTGATGTTTACGGAATAGGTAAAGGTAAAGAAATTTCGAATAAAATCTGATCAGAGGATCATGACCATCCTTGAAAGCTTCTTATAAATTATTTAAAGAGACGCAAATTCGCCTCTTTAATCTTGCCTCTCTTCGGTCAACAGCTGTACCTGGAGGCTCAGAAAAAATCTCTAGTATTGTTATAACACTGAATAGGACCTCAGAATGGTCGATAATAGAATAGGAATCAAGTTTTTTGTGATCGTTTACTTACTTTCTCTGCTACGCGTAATTTCAAGCGATGGAGTCAGAAATTAAACTTGCCTTATCCTCAATCTTGCGCAGTTGATGAAAACGATCGAAGGTCACTTTTCAAACACACCAATAGAAAAATTATAAAATTCGAAAACGAGAACCCTACTGAGATTCACCTCGTATATGATCGTACTTCGAACTAATCCGCCTGATCGAACTATGCGAGACGATTGGATTTTATTATCTTAGACTGATATTATGCGCAACACGTTCAACGCTTATCTCTGTACCGAGGACACTTACCTGAAACGTACGATCTAAGTTATAACTGTTTTGCATCTCATAACGTGCTGTTGTGTTCGAATAAAAATAAAAAAAAAGTTTTTGTGAAAAGGTAGACATCAAGTCTTCATCGATAACCCTTCGCCGCTCGTCATATCGAAAAGCAATTTTTGACTATTCATTAAAATTAAGGAGTCTAACATTTTCCACTCGTTTTCTTAGTCATTGTTTTATTTGGGAAGAAGAATTTTTGGAAAAATTACTCTCGCCTTCAAGGAAAAAGTATCTCTGCGTCACGGATTATTCATCATAGAACGCTTGTCCCCTCAAGTAGCAAACCGCAATATGGAATCCAAAAGAAGACAGGTAAGTACTTTTAAGTTGGCAACTGTATTTAAATCGGGGTTGAAGTCGAAGTTAGGTTCTATACATAATTTGTGTATGTGAATAACGTAGATAACCTATCATACGATTTTTTTTTCTTGTTTCCTTTTATAATGCTTTCAACTGCACTCAGGTTATGAGCTTGATGGTGAATCGAATTTAGATGCGATGGATGTAATTTGCTGCTTTTAGATGACAGCTCGGCGAGAGTTGTTTCGATTGATGGTGAAATTTGGTACGTGTGGCGGAGAGGAGCTAAAGATGGGCATATACCTACAAAACTTGAAACAACATTTCGAACAGTTTTTTTAATTGATTACCCTTGCGTTGAATGATTTCGATAATTTTACGGGACATACTTGAAAATTACTGTGTAAAGTTTGTGAAATGCGCGTAAAATTGATCGAAATTAAATCTTCAATAACATGGGTACCCCTTGCTTAACTCCTCTTCTCACTTCTAATGTTTCCCCAGATATTTCGTGCCATAGGTTTTGCGTATGTTTCTTTTATAATTTTCAGGTCATGTTTTGAGACACCTTGGCTTTGTAGAGTCTCTTGTCATATTTTTGTATTTGACTGTATTAATGGTTTTTGTATAGTCAATGAATAGCGGGGGGAAAATCTTTATTATATTCGTTGTATTTTTCTATCAGCTGGTTTACTGTATGAAGGTGATCTCTGCCGTATAAAGTTTGATTGACGTACATCCAAATCCACGACCAGGCAAACTCTTATCTTTCGGACGATTGGTGCGCGTGTGTGAATCGTGATAACACATTAGTATCACAAATAGTTCATTGAATCATTATTGATGAAATAACAGGGAAAAATTCAGATCTAACAAATCTTTCACGTAGGATGATCACTCTACTCTGAATTGGTTTGATATACGTCAGCGGTGCTCAACGTATGGCCCGCGGAAAGGTTTCCGTCCGGCTCGCGAGATCGTCACAAGAAATTAAAAAATAAGGAGAAAAGGAAAATGACAAGAAACTTGATGATTAAGAAGTGAACGATATTTGTAACGGGGATATGAAATTGTGTGCCTTCTTTTCTATATTTTTGCTGATCTGATCATTACCTATTGAAAAATAATGAGCTTTTTACTTTTTTTATGGCCCGCAAGAATTTTCAACTCATTCTATGTGGCCCCATGTCCAAACAGGTTGAGCACCGCTGATAGGTATACGTCAACTTCAAAATTTTAATAGGGAACCTGTTTTATGGGGGGCTTTTGAGAAACTTGACGTCCGCCGTGCACCGTCCAACAAAAAACTTGGAAAAAATTCGACTATCGAGCCATGTATGATAGGAGAGGGACTTGGAAAAATTTCGATTCTCGAGCTACATATGATTGTAGGGGAACTTGGAAAAATTTCGGCTCTCGAGCCATATATGATAGGAATTTTTTCTAAGTCCCCTTTCTGTCATATTATATAGCTGGGAGTCAAAATTTTTCCAAGTCCCCCTCCTATTAAATGAATACGTTCCTCAAGGTTACGGTATCCATAATAAACGCGAAAGGACGAATACTCCGAAGGGTCCTTCAGAGTATTCGTCCTTTCGCGTCCCCCTCCTATCATACATAGTTCGAGATTCGAGAAAAATTTAGACTCTCGAACTATATTATACTAGGCTTATAGTACCTTCTTTATACTAGCTTATCGAGGTCTCAATACTATGACTCATATTTCCAAGTCCCCCTCCTATCATATAAAGCTCGAGATTCGAGAAAAATGTAGACTCTCAAACTTTATTATACAGTAAAACCTCCCTTAGTGGACACCTCTAAATAACGGACACTTTTTCGGGAACGGGAACATTTCACCTTGTTTTCTATAGAGAATCCTCTAAATACCGGACACTCTAAATACCGGACACTTTTTTTGAACTTTTTCCATTTTATTATTCAATTTTCTACCTTACATGCATTTTTTTTTGTACCTACAATGATTTCTTAGTCTCTGTGTATAACATTAGGCTATGTTAGCAGAATTTTATTTTTCATTCGATTTGCCGCCCCCAAAAATTTGCCGCTGGAAGCACGCGTCTAGGGTAATACGCCACTGATCTTCAAACAGTGTTCAGGTGTTCAATCATTCTTCCTTTCCAACGAGTTGTGTTCGGGGGTTCACCGATAAAATTCTTTTCCTCTGAATTTGAACTGTAGACGTATTTTATCTTTCGCATCGTGTTTGCTATGACTTCCTGTAACAGTACTTTTTTCCCCCCCCCCATCCTCTGAATACCGGACACCTCTAAATAATGGACAAATTTCAGGCGACCGCGAGTGTCCGCTAATTAGAGGTTTTACTGTACCAGTTTTAGAGTACATCTAGGCCTGCTTAATATACTAGCTTTATCTAGGTCTAGGCTTCCTTGAATTTTCAATACCAAATCCCGTATGACTCATAAAATTGACGTATATCCAAACCACGACCCAAAAACGCCGATATTGGAAGGAAGGATGCTTGTATCGGAAAACTAGTGTGATAATTGGATTTCTCATCGAAAAATCGTCTTAGTAACGCATATTTACATCTCAATTAGACGTATTACCCTAATTATTTTAAGAAAATGAAATTTCTTCCCGATCGTCGATTTGGATATACGTCAATCCAACTTTGTACGGCAGATTTACGGTTGAGTAATTCTTTCTGAAGCCACTTGTTCTCTTGGTTGTGGAGGGTACTCTTTAACTTATTTGCTATAATTGTAGAAAAAATTTTCGCAAGAGTCTTACCTGGGCTTATTGGTCGATAGTTTTCAATCTTATATTTATTACCTTTTTTTATGAATGATTATTACGTCAGACTCCTTCCATTTTTCAGGTATAGTTTTTACCTTTAGTACCCTGTTGAATAGTTCAGTTAATTTCCTGATCAGTGGCTTTCCCCCATTTCTTACCATTTTGTTTGTCATTCCGTCAGATACCGGGTCTTTTCGCTCTTTAATTCTTGACTATATTATTCTCTACCTCTGATTCGAGAATTTGGGATTCATCTTCACATTCTTCACTTTGTTTAATCAAATATTTAGAAAATTGAAGCGGGGGAAAAAAGGAGTACAAATTAATGGAGAATACGTGAATAAGCTGTAGTATTAATAGCAGGCGAAGCAGATGAACTGGAAGGAATGTTTGAAGAGCTAAATGAGGAAGGGAAGTATTTTGGGCTCGACATTGACATAAAAAAATCCAAAATTCTACAGATAAAATATGCATAAAGATTGGCAATAAGATAGAAATAGTTGAAACAGAAAAGGAAGGGAGACGCCGAATAACACCAGTATGGAAAAAATACTAGGTCCCTATAACACAACATGGAGAGACCATACGGAAATGCTCAAAAAATCAAAATTCTGAATAGGTGTGTACTCCCGACTCCAACTTACGGAGCACAAATATGGGCTTTGATAAGGAAGGACGAGAGCAAAATTAAAACTACAGAAAACGCGGTCGGAATGAAAAAAGAGGATAAAGTGAGGATGGAGCTAATAAAAAAGAAATTAACTGCAAGTAAAGATTTTTTGGAAATAGTAAAAATGATCAGATGGGACTGGGCAGGGCATGTGTGTAGGCAACCGAAGGAACGCTGGGCTCAAAAAGTTACTCTCTGGTATGTAGTTGGTAAAAGAAGGAAAGAGAGACAAATTGAGCATTGGAGGTATGCTAAGAATCAACCCCGGATTTAGGGGGGAGGGGGGGCCAAGGGGGCCATGGCCTCGGGCCTCCACCAAAGAGGGGCCTCCACCACCCTCACTTTTTTGTGGGGGGGAGGGCAATTGGGTAGGAAAATTTAATAGGGGCCTCCACCGCCGCTGGCCCCCGGGCCCAAAAATCCTAAATCCGGGGTTGTAAGAATTGGATGCACCACCGAGTCGCTCGTGATAGGTTGGAATGAGCAGGACTGGGGAGGCCTTCCTGAATGGAAATTTAGACTCGAGTAGGTAGAGAGCTGTTCATAGTTCTGGACATTTAAAAGAATTTCTATAAATAAGTTTTCACTGAAAGATCTTCAACGACGTCATTACGCAGAGCTCTTTCTTTATATGAGGCTAGAAGATATTTTCTAGTCTTAACTCTCATATTTCTACTCTAAATGTTCGGGGCTTGACCCCTATGTTGATGTAGATCGAATCGTAAACCTCACTTTTGGTCGGGTTCAATACGTGCTTGAGTACAGGTTCTTTCGGGCTTCGCAAGCATTTTCTGTATTTCCTTATCTGAAAGTGGTGGCAGGATAGAATATTATCTAGTGCAGGCAGTAAAATGTCCATTTTAGTTGCCTGCCAATCCCCTTTGAGCTCCCAATTGGACTGAGTTTAATAATGATAGATGCCCTGCTGTAGTTTTTCCCCATTGTGTCTACTTCTGTGCCCCTATCCTAATGTTTCCAACAACTTTTTCGTTTACTCTTCATTCTCTCTCAATTCCTTAGTTTCTCCACGTAAAAACTCTTGCGATCCATCTTCTTTAACAATGTGGATCCTTTTTAGCTCGCAATTGAAGCGTTGAAGATTATGCGACGTCTTACATTTTGAAATTTAATGAGAATTCATTTAATCTATTGCGCGTGAAGAGTTTTCTTGAAATGCTCGCTTTCATGTAAAACTTTGAGTAAACAACGTACAGATCGACAGATGACGATTCGAGGAAGTAAAAATACGCGTCATACTGTGTAATTCCTAGATAAAATTCTCGCTCGTTATTTTCTTTCACGTGAATAACAAGCGGGCAGTTCTCATCAGGTTGCACAATACATGTGCGTTCGATTCGAAGAAAGAGAGAAATTTAATCGACCAATTAATAGAGTATAGGCAAGTTGACATTTAAAAAAGCATTTTGAGGTAACAAGCGGGACTATGTTGAAAAAAGTAGTATTCGGTGTCAGAAAGAAGCCCTAAAAAATCTCGCCCCCCCAAATGCTGTGGAAAATAAAAGAGATTCCTCGTACAATGTTCTACAAAATTCATGCGTTACACGTCAGCATGGGTCTAACCGTTAGCCTAGAAATAGTGTTCAATAGTGACAACTCGAAGACATTTTAGAAAATGGAGAAATTTCAGGGAAATATCTCGAAAATGGCAAGTGGTGGAGAAATATGTTTCAAAGAAAAAAGATTTATCATATGGTTTGCTATAAAACAGCGACTATTTGTCGAACCAAAAATCGTGATAAACTACATTTTTCCATCATTCGCCGTTTTCGAGATATTTACAGATTTTCAAAAAATTTTCAAAACTCCAACTTCCGAGGACCATTGTAGGCTAACGATTAGACGTCCGTTCATATGTAATACATGCAGTTTGTAGTAAATTTTACGAGGAATCTTTTTTGTTTCAAATTTTTTTCTCTAAAGCTTCAACCTTTTGAGTTATAAGCAGAAAAGTGAAATTTGGGGCTTAAACGTGCCACAAAAAATCTTCCATAGCATTTGGGGGGCGGAACTTTCGAGGGCTTATTTCTGACACCGAATACTACATTTTTCAACGTAGTCCCGCTCGTTACCTCAAAATATTTTTTTCGTCGCTGTATCTGTCTAAATTGCTTATACTAATAATGGTTGACGAGAAAAAGAAAAAGAATCGGGAAATAAGAGAGAGTTTACGAGATTATTTGAATTTTAATTATGATGAATATTATTTCGCTCTCCCTCATATCGGTATGACGTCACGGAAACGCACCACATGGTTCAGGGAATCGTACGAAGGTATCGGTATTTTTTGAAAATTTCTACCGTGGCTGCCCTGCGAACGTAACTTGAAGAATAAAATAATCGTTTTCCGTCTAAAAAAGTAGAGTCAATCATAGATACTGTACTCGTTGAACTCGCAATCAAGAAGTTTATTCGATAACGATCGATATCGAAGTTTATGAGGAGTGTAACATTTTATTCCTTCAATAATTCTGGCATCTTGGAAGTCTTATCGATAACATTCGTTCATATGGTGACTCTAAAACCATTCCATTACGACGTTCGTAAGTTATCATTTCGTATATTACGATAAAATACGGTTGTTCGAAATTCGAAAGACGAATTATGTTGATTCAGTCATCGTAAACTCTTCAACCATTTTGAAAATCGATCATAGTTAGTTCTTGTACTTGCACGTACCTAACTGAAGTCATTCAAACCGTTGCATTATTCCTTAAATATTTCGATCGTCTTATCACTTTGATTTCAAATTTCAAGTATTCGAAGGCTTGAGAGTGTAGATGTGAGCTGGGAAAAAGAATAAGTATTTTATTTACGACGCAGAAATTTAATGATGTTGAGCTACGATAATTTTTAGGAAGAAGCGGGAAAAATGATGCAACGAAAATATTGATAATACCGGTTACTTTATCAACACTCTCACGCTCACCAAGTGTTGGAAAATAATTCACGCAGAGCTGTTGGCTACACTGTTATATAATCTGTGAGTCTAGCTCGTGAAAGCGATCTATAAAAGTATACCTCTGTGTGATTATGGGAACAATCCTTTTCTGGAGGTAGTATTGGAAATCGAGAAGTCGAGCTCTAGACATGTGTATGTAGAATCCAAACACGTGGATGTGGTCACGTGATTCAACGTTCATTACCTAAAATATTATTCGAAGATCTTTCTGTCAAAAGGACGTCCGTCCCATACGAAATACATCGAGCGGACGCTTTTTTGACAGAAAGGTACTCAATTGTGTCTAGACAAAGAACTGATGTTCTCAAAATTTCATAATATCATAAGCATAGTCACAGTGTTTCGAGAAATTATACCTACGTCTAAAAGACTATCCTTACCCGCCGATGTATCTCTAACGGATTCAGATGTATTATTTCAATGAACCAACGTAACAAATTTCATATTATTTTTCTTTCCATTATGATACAGCGATCATCATTTCAATGACTTGTTTTCTTCTTCATTCCCGTAAAAATAAATCGAGTATTTTTTACCGACTTAGCGAGTACAACACCCGTCACAGTTGCGGCAGAAAGAAGGGGAAATGAACTTTCTCGACGTTTTAGAGGTCATAGATCATCGCTACGTCATTAAAAAAATTTCAGGTTTCGATATAGGGTTATATATGGATCAAAATTTGTCCGGGCTTCTCCTCCGAGACTACTGAATCGATTTTCTTGAAACTTGGCCAAGTTGTAGTGTTATACTTGAAGTTGTGCACCTGTATTGTTTTTTGACGATCGGACAAGTCGTTCTCCAGATATACCCAATTTTTGAAAACATTCCTACTCCTATAACGCTGCTATGGTTCGTTAGATTTTCTTCGAATGTTAATGTATTGTAATTTACCTGTCTAAAAATGTAAATGTGAACACTTGGTGTTGATACAATGTCTGGTTTGTGAGAAATCTCAAATTGAAGCGTGAACTAATTTGAGGAAATTTGCAAATACTCAAGCTACCAGTATTTTGTTGTATTAGACTTCAGGTAGTCGCTTTCGACATGAAAAGCGAAGGGTAACCTTTTTTTTATTTATTTTAACACTATCATATTCATGCTACTATGGCCAAGACAGGATATATAATATAATATTAATTAATCATTACTCTTTAGTACGTTTTGAGGTTCAAGAGAGGCACTTGTTGTAGGAATGAGAAGAGATTGTCGATAGAGGAAGGACTATAGGTTAGTATTTCTGATAAAGTGGATACCAATCCAACAATAGTTCTGGCCGAATGATAGAGGGGACATTCGAGGAGAACATGGCGAACTGTAGTCCTTTGTGCGCAAGGGAGAGAGCAGATCGGGGGAGGAGTTTTCGAAAGAAGATAAGAGTGCGTGAGGAAAGTATGTCCTATTCGGAGACGACATAAGATAACTTGTTGAGGACGGGATAAATATGTTGGGAAAGACTTATAAGAAGGAAGAATAGAGGGTTGGATCGCACGGAAGGGACAAATGATGATTGGATGAAGAGAAAAGCTGCTGGAAATAACATGGAATGATGTTCGGGAATAGAGGATGATCAAGAATGAATTATGAGTGGAGGGGTGAGAGATGGTGAGGATATATGTGAGCCCTATTGAGAGAACGATTTATAGAATAAGTTGGAGTTATGGAGATAGGATTTAAGCGCAATGATTACTTGTAGGCAAAGGTGAAAATTATTTCTTTTTTTATTTTCATTTAGTTTTTTTTTTTTTAATTAACAAATTACCAAGAGAGTGTCACAAAGCTCAGTGGTTTTAAAAAGTGTAGATGTGGAAAAAGGAATTTGATTGTTGGAAGAATAAAAAGATGTTGAGGACAAATGGAGAGTCGTCTGATAGTGCGTCTACGTGATTGTGAGAGATAAGTCAGGAGTTCGGGAGTTTTTTTTTTTTTTTTTTTTTTTTTTTTTTATATTTTTACGTGAACTGTAAGATAGTGTTACATTAACATATACGAGTGACAGAAGATTGTGACATGTTACGATAAAGTCGCGCAGTCGCTAACTTATCTTAGCATAACTTAAGTTGAAAGTTTTACTGGTATGTCACACAGACGCCTGGATTTCTTCTTTTAAGTCTTAAGATAGGTGGCTCTTCTAGTAATTGAATCGCCAGGATGTTGGAGTGACGGTGAAGTCGGCGTTCGTAGGAGTAGGCTAGCTTGCCTTCCACTTCTTTGACTGTTGATATTTCCAAGTCCTGGTGGAGAGAATGGTTATTTATGAACCAGGGGGCTCCAGTAATCTTCCTCAGGATCAGGTTCTGAAGTCGTTGTAAGATAAGTAGGTTGGAATCTGCTGCACAACCCCAGATTGGAGCACCGTAAGACCACACTGGGCGTAAAGTCGTAATGTACAAGAGTCGTTTATTTCCGAGTGAAAGTTTGCTTCTGGCGCGAAGCTGCCAGAACATAGTGCGGAGTCGAGCTTTGACTTCTTCTCTTTTCTTGAGGATATGTACTTTCCACGTTAATTTGGAGTCCAAATGGATGCCTAAGTACTTGGCGTGAGTGTCAATTGGTGTGAGCTGGTTGTCTAGATGAATTGGAGCTGGTGCGTGTGGTCGTAGTGCATAGTCTACTTTGACTGATTTGGTCGAATTCAACTGTATCTTCCAGCGTTTGGCCCAAGTAGTTACCTTGTCCATTGCCTTCTGGAGTCGCTGATTTGCGATACTGTGGTTCGAATCAGTTGACAGAATAGCTGTGTCGTCTGCAAAGGTCGCAATGGTAGTTCCTTTTTTTTGAGGGATGTCAGCTGTGTAGAGTGTGTAGAGTAGTGGTCCTAGTACGCTGCCCTGGGGGACGCCTGCAGAGATCGTACGGGTTGTTGACGTGGCTTCTCCATATTGGACCTGAAACGTCCTGTCACTAAGGTAAGACTGAAGTAACTTGACGTGTTGGTTAGGTAAGTACTTGCTTATTTTATGGAGCAGTTCATCTATCCATACTCTATCGAATGGCTTGGCTCACGTCAAGGAATACAGCCGGGCAGAATTCCTTGGCTTCGAGGGCATTTCTGATTGTAGTAGGAACACGATGTACCTGCTCAATGGCGGCATGTTTGGCACGAAAGCCAAATTGGTGATCGGGTACGATGTTAAGCTTGGACAGGATCGATAGTAGCCTCTTGCATATCAGTTTCTCAAATATTTTTGATAGGGTCGGCAGTAATGAGATTGGCCGGAACGAGTCTGGACTGTCAGGCGGTTTGCCAGGTTTGGGTTGCATGATCACTTTAGCTCTTTTCCAATTTTTTGGGAAGTAGTGAAGACAAATACATGCGTTGTATATGTATGTAAGGTATACAATCGCCTTTTTTGGGCACTCTGTTATGATTTGATTGGAGATCAAGTCATGCCCAGGTGCTTTGTTAAGCTTGAGTTTGCTATCTACTTATAGCAGCAATTCTTTGTGTATAATCTTGTTAATTTTTTGAGTGATGAAATGCTTTTATTTGTGTCGAAGATTTACTCCTTTGTGTTGAGTTTCTCATGAATGAACGTTACGTAAGGATATGCTATAGTATTGGTGAGCAATCCTTTGCGTATAAACTTTCATATTTCATATTATTTTTTCATTTATTTCAATTTTTTTCAATTAGTGAGCTAATGAAAGCCCGTCATTAAGGCTATAAGCTTGGTGTTGTTATTGAGTTCAGATGCGGAAGAGGGAATGAGAGCATGAAAGAAGCGTAGTGTATGTGTGTGTGTGTGTGTGTGAGTCTAGGGTGAGCGTGAATACAAATGATGATCGGATGAAGAGAAAAGCTGCTGGAAATAGCATAGAATGATGTTCAGGAATAGAGGATGATCAAGAATGAATTATGAGTGGAGGGGCGAGAGATGGTGAGGATATATGTAAGGCCTATTGAGAGAACGATTTTATAGAATAAGTTGGAGTTACGGAGATAGGATTTAAGCGCAATGATTAATTGTAGGCAAAGATAAAAATTATTTCTTTTTTATTTTCATTTAGTTTTTTTTTTTAATTAACAAATTACCAAGAGAGTGTCACAAAGCTCAGTGGTTTTAAAAAGTGTAGATGTGGAAAAAGGAATTTGATTGTTGGAAGAATAAAAAGATGTTGAGGACAAATGGAGAGTCGTCTGATAGTGCTTCTACGTGACTGTGAGAGATAAGACAGGAGTTCGGGAGTGAAACTAATTTGGGACAGGAAAGATATATTGAATGATTGATGGGGGGGGGGGGGGTGTTAGAATCGCAATGAGAGCAAGAAAGAGGGATGAGATGGGTGTGTGTGTGTGTGTGTAAGTCTACAATAATCAACATTAAAAGATGCTAGAGAATCGGAGATGATCACGAATGAATTATGAGGGGCGAGAGATGGTGAGGATGTGTGTGTGTGTGTGTGTGTCTTATCGAGAAAACAATCCATTGAATGAATTGGAGTACTAGAGTTAACGTTTAAGCAAAAAAGTTGAATGAATTGGAATACTAGAGTTAGCGTTTAAGCAAAAAACTCGGTTGTAGGTAGAGGTGAAAAGTTGTGTATTGCTTACGCAGCTGCGTAAGCATTTTTTGCTTTCTGTTATTTGTATACCTTTTATAATTATTATGAGTAATTCCTTCATCAAAATTATATTATTTCACAAAGGACAGAATAATCAAAAGTTATTGTAGTTGACTTCACTAATTTTTCGAAACCATAATGAAAGCTATCGATCTATTGCGCCTTAATAACTGTCTACACATAAGCCTGGACAGTCATTTACGAACTAATAATAAGTCCAATAATCTGATGAAGATAGAACTGAAAAACAAAGACAAATTCATGCTATTATTTTTATTATTACAGCCTGGTATAAATTAAGAATAAGTATACAATGCCATAACTCCCGCCCAATCCCGAGCATAGGCCTGCCCTATTTTCTTCCAAGTACATTTATTCTGGGTACTCCGGGTCCAAAAAATACTTGCCCTTTCGCTTACTTCCCTTTTCCATCTCGTTCCATGTGGGATTCCTTCATTTAATATTTTCTTCCATCTATCCCTCTTTGACCTAATCATGTGCCCAGCGTATTTAAATTTCGATTTTCTGTTTAGAATACTCCTTTCCATCGACTTCTGCGTTATTTTTAGTTGGTGAGTCGTGTATTTGTGAGACCAGTAGTGTACACACTTCCTGTATTTTAATTTTTGTTTCTAATTTCAATCTTTTGTTTTTGTAGACTCTTCTAAGTGGCCAAAAGGATTTCCAAGCTGCTTGCCTCCTCTCATTCAATTCTATGTCTAAGCCCTTCTTAAAAGTGAAATTGTTTTCCCGAGTACTTGAAGCGCTCTATTTCTTCTATAGTTTTTTTTCCTAGTTTTATACTTGTATCCTGGTCCCTGTTACTCATGTACTTTGTTTTACCCAAGTTACATTCTAGTACTCTTTTCTTGCTTTCAATTGAGAAACCAAGATACATTTCCCATAAATTTTTATTCCATAATCCTTTTCCTCCCAATTAAGTTCACGAAATATCTCTCCTAATAGGTTGGGGGACTGTCAGTCACCCTGCCGTACCCTCTTCCTATCACAAATGGTTTACCCTTTGCATCCGTTTTCACATATACTTTTGCCTTATAATACATTGTCTTGATGATGTTGATCGATTTATTTATGATAAATTATAGCAATTACAATTTCCTTGAAAGAAAAAAAAAACATCAAAAAATCGATTTATTATTTTTTTGTCCTACCAATACTATTATATTATTAAATTTTTTTCTTCTCTTTTCCAACTAGGAAGATAATTTGAAGTACTTACGTAATTCAAGATGACCTCAATGGACATTTTTGTTGAATTAATGTTCTTTGATTCAATTTTTATTCTATCTCAGCACCACGATTCTTCAAAATCTTTTGCAATCACCACCCCGATTTTTGTAAATCCCTCCAATCTCTTTGTAACCACCTGAGTACATAGACGACACGAAGATATCTTCAACTTGGATTTTTTCTTGACAATGCCTGGACATAAGTTAAATAATCGTGAGAAAAAGAGTAATATTCTTAGCCTAAAGTCCTTATTTTAATTGGTTGTGACCTAGCTTTTATACCTAGAGAAGAAATTTTATTCAAGATTCCATAGTTATAATCTAGCTCAAAGGTTTAAAACTCAACTTTTCTCTGGGCTGCCCTACATAGAAATTTATAGCTCGAAAATTCTCCGCCTGTAAAGGATCGAAATTCGAAGTTTTTCTGGGTGCCTTAATGAGATCAAGGCCATAGATATGACGTTGCGAGGACGTAATTGAAATCGGTTTGAATATGAGGAGTCTTAGCCTAAAATACTCCTCCGGGTTTTGTTTATGTTCAGTCTAAGACTCCATAGTTACGAGTATATTGCCTCGTTAAAATGTTAGAAGTCGGGAGCTGGCTACCAGAAAAGCGAAGTAAGCGGTTTTGCCTGCTCTGGCTCCGAGATCTTTCGAGAGCTGTTCAGCCTTTTAATCGATCAATTCTGTTCGTAACATTTTTAATGTTTTCGTCAAAAGCACTCGTTAGGTTGATCAGAAGCCAGAAACGACAAAAGAGCCGAAAGAGCTATGGCTTTTGTTGAACTGCTTGCAGCCAGGCGACAGCTATTCTTTAGGAGCCTCTCCGCTCCATTTTCCGGCGCTTAGCTCCGACTCCAACCCCCGTCTTTTTTACCTGCTTCCGTTCTTTAAGCCGGCTCCAAGCTCTGGAACTGAAAAATGGCTGGCTCGCCACCTCCACAAAATTTTTCCAGGTTCTCCATTTGAGAAGTTCATAGCTTGAATTTGTCTCCGTTTTTCTACTTCACCTTCGTCTAATTTTTGGATTTATCATTAGTTTTTGAATGACTGTTGAGGCTCGTATTCGTAAGAATTGCAAAAAAGATTTACAATATTACGTATTTATAATTTTATTTTGTTTGTTTACCAGCCGAGAAGCCGTGACATGGTCCAAAATTGTGAGTACTTCGTAGAAAAAGTTCTGTTGAAACGTACAGTTCGCGACAGAGTAGAATACTTAATTCGGTGGCAAGGATGGGAAGATGAATACAATTCGTGGGAGCCCATTCGTAACCTGACAAATTGTCAGGATAAGATACGAGAGTACGAAGAAGATTTGGCAGAGAAAATAGATTCGGCTTCATCACCAAATGACCCTCCCACACCGTATGTGTCTTTTTCAAACAACGGGGATGCAGATTTTCCAATGGAGGAAGCGCAACCGACAAAAGATAATTCCGAGCACCCAACGGAGGAAACGCTCGAAGTAACGAATGGCTTGCGCCCTCTGAATGACAAACCAGGTTCCTTAACTTCATTCACGTTTGTCTTTTGATTTTTTGGTAATAATTTTGTGGAATAATATGCAATAAAATTTCATCATTGTTGCAGGTCCCTCTGTGGTGCCCTTAGTTGCTGGACCTTCGAATGTTGCCGGACCATCGAATGTCGCCGGACCTTCGAATGTTGCCGGACCTTCGAGTGTCGCCGGACCTTCGGGTGTCGCCGGACCTTCGAGTGTCGCCGGACCTTCGGGTGTCGCCGGGCCTTCGAGTGTCGCCGGACCTTCGGGTGTCGCCGGACCTTCGAGTGTCGCCGGACCTTCGGGTGTCGCCGGACCTTCGAAGATGAACGCGGTACAATCAAACACTGTTGAGGAGACTAAAAAACTGATCAATCTGCAATTCAAAATACCCAAAGTGAATGGTTTTGACAGAGGTTTAGTAGCGGAGAAAATCGTGGGCATGACCAACAATGGCGAGTTGATGTTCATTATGAAGTGGGTTGGCCTAAGCCGTCCGGAGCTCGTGCCTTTTAATGTCGCTCGATATCGATGCCCTCCACTTGTTATAGCATTCATGGAACGTCATATTAAGTTCCACTCACCTCCCTACACACCATCACAAAGTAGACTAGCTGCAATCTCGTTTGACCATCAATAGTCAGTTTATAAATCGAGTTAAAAAATACGAGTAAATCACCGCTTCTCGCTCGCATTTATGAAACCTCGACATTTACTTTGGAGAGAATATAGGTATGACGATCCTACAACATAATTGTCTTCGAGAAGATATAACGACTGTTGGCAACCAACGTCTATTATTCGTAGTTTTCTTCTTACGTTGTTGTATTTTCCTTTTAATTATTTTGTCTGCTTGTAGCTTTCTTCTTAAGTTGTATCGTATTGTATTTTCCTTTTGTTTTACGCCTGTGTTCATCTGTAGTCGTATCCAATACTTTTCCCAGGGGGAATTGAGGAGATAGATATCAGAAACTTGTCCTCAAATCTCCTTCCCCTCCTCGAGTACATTCCTTTAGTGCCCACACCTCACAGCCGTACGTCAACATCGGCATAGCAAAAGTATTGTATACCGGTACTCGTGTTCGTGTTTCACTACAGTATGCGCGGGCATAATTCGATTTATGGTACCAGAAACCCTGAGGAATTTGGCAATTTTCTTGTCCACGTCGACCTCTCCCAAGTATGATAGGTCTGTACCCAAATATTTGAACGTATTGACCTGTTCCACTATTTTTTCGTTTATCATTATTTTTGATCGTTTGGGTTCTTTTCCTATGAAAGCCATCACCTTTGTTTTTTCTGGTGATATTTTTATGTCATATTTCTTTGCTATTATTTCCAGGTTGTGCACTGCCCTCTGCAGATCATCTTTATTTTCCGCCAGTATGGCCAGGTCATCTGCAAACAGGATCGTTTGAATACATTTATTGGTACCCACTGCTATACCTTTTGATTTCGTTGTTTCCTGCCACTCCCTAATTATCTGATCCACATAGATGTTGAACAGTACACATGATGCTGGGTCACCGCGATTTATTTTTACAGATTCGGATATCTCGTTCTCAACTTGCATTCTTATTTTTGTTTCTACGTACATAGTCCGTATTAGTTGTATCCATTTACTCGGGATTTCCCTTTTTTCTAGTATTGCGAATAGCTTGTTGCTGTTTACTCGATCGTATGTTTTTTCAGAGTCTATGAAGCACAATATGTGCGTTTCTTCATTATGCTCTGCTCTCTTTTCGATCATTAATTTCACTGGGTAGCTGGCATCCGTGCAGGAACGTCCCTTTCTGAATCCGTTTTGGCATTCTAGTAGAAATTCGTCAGCTTCTTGGCTATCATTTTAGCGAGTATCTTATATGCTACGCAAAGTAGACTAATTTCACGGTAGTTCTCTATTTTTGATAGATCTCCTCTCTTAAAGATTGGGACCACTACTGCCTCAGTAAAATCGTTTGTTACTGTTCTTTTGTGACGCATTCTATTTAATAGTCTCAATATCCTCTTGTGAACGGCGTTTGTTGCGTATTTATGTAGAGCTCCACAGGTATCTCATCACTCCCTGGTGCTTTCCCATTTTTCACACTTTTCAAATCGTCAAGCGTATTTTCTTCGACCTCCGTATTTGTCAACACTGACTCGTTCTCTTCTGTACTCCAGATTTCTGAAAAGAATTCTACCGCTTCCTTTGCATCCACTTTTGGAAGACTTACTTTTTCGACGAAGTTTGTATCTAGTCTTCTCAGGATTTTATAGGTTTTAGGGCGTAGCTTATAGGTTTCGTGTTCCGATTTGGCCACAAAATTTTCCCAGCTTTCCCTTTTCAACTTTCTGATTCTGCGGTTTGCAGCTGCTTGTTTCGGCTTGAATACTATTCGATCTTTCGCCTTCTGTGTTCTCATCCATGTTCTGAAGGCCTTCCATTTTTCCTCAATCAGTTGCTTTACTTCGTTGTCCCATATTCTTAATCGACCGTCTTTCCTGATGCTGTTGACTTCTCCGAGGCTTTCGTCTGCTGCTTTAAGTGCGATGTGCCACTCTTCATTCTCCTTGCTTTCTGGTGTTGTTCCGTTTATTATTTCCATTCGTTTGGCGTACAGCCATCTGTTGACTGGGTCGTCCAGGGCTCGGATACTCAGCCGTCTTTTGTTCTTAACTCCCTTCTTTACAGCGAGGTGGTTTGTGAATGATGCTTGGAGTAGTACCAATGTCGTACCCTCTGTATACTCGCGTATCTGTCCATTTCTTTGCGAGTTTCTCTCGTGTGATGATGTAGTCAATTACAGAACTTAGGCCTCTTATGACTATTTTTATGCTTGAAGAACGTATTCAAGTTTCTTAAGTTGTTGAAGACGCAGAAATCGATCAACTTTCTACCATTTTCGTTTACGCTCCGTATTCCACGTGTATCTGTTCGTCTGCATCCTACCTGTGCGTTTAGATCACCTGCTAGTACCAAGTCTTTTTTTGGGTTGGTCCTTTGCATCGCTTTTTGTAGCACTGTGTAAAAGTCATCGCTGAGTTCTTTTTTCCCTTCTTCCGGGTATAATTGTCATATATCTTCCTTTGTTTTTTACACTCACTGAAATCATTCGATTACTCCATATTTTATACTGTTCGATCATGTTTTTATATTTCTTGTGAATATACAGCATGACACCTCCAGCTGCTCTTTCTTCTCTGTTTACTCCAGTTCGGACGACTATGTATAAATTAATCTTTTTATTTTTTTTTCTTTAGGTAATTTTTTAAAATCGTAATAATGTGATATCAATTTTAGCGTCGATAAAATGTAGTTCGTGTTGACAGTACAAATGAACAATTTACCATAAATATAAGCATTTTACTTGAAGTTCAGAATATTACGCGATACGAAACATCTTTATTTTGTTACTCTTTATTTACGAGCAAAAGCTAGAATAATCTACTTATAAAACAAACGTGTACCGCTGACTGTAAGTAGCTTCAACCACTTACTTCATCCACCCTCATTTTCGAGTGGCAAACGCTGTTCTGTGTAGAAGCTAGATATAGTTTCCGTTCTGTTCGAGTTCTGGAATCGCTTTTGATGGCCCGGTAGCCCGATTAATTCACGGTCACTCATTACGTTCATCCAAATAACGAACTTTGCGTGCCAGGAGAAAGCACAGAGCGAGAAATAATCCATTTTTCGAATTCACTACGCACGCATTAGCGAAAAGTTTCCAAACCGAAGGTACAGAATTTATCAATTTTCAAACGCTTTTGTTTTAGCTCTATAAGTTTCTAAACAAATCACTATTGATTAGACCGTCCCTAAAGATAATAATATTGCTTTGATCGCTCTTACCAGTGTTTGGAAAAAGGTATTGTTCACTCCTAAAAACGATTTCTTCAAGCTTTGAGTTAAGAATAATTTTAATAATTTTTATTTCAATCCATTTTTTTCTATTCAGGGAAATCGGTTACCCTAAACACATCTGATCAGGACTCGTGAAGAAATTGTAAAAGAGTCTTCTATCTCAAACCGATTGAAGACTGCATACAAAATATATCCGTAAAACTTGGATTAACTTCTGTGTAACGATCCAATTTATACTGCAAAGAAGGATGGGCAATTGGAAATATTTCGACCCATACCTACATAAGGTAAGAAGAATGGGAAAGTGGAGATTGTTTAGGTATTCATAGCAGCTCTGGAAATCGGTGTCGGAATCTGGGCGACGGACTTTTCGCCGCAGATCTTTCAGCCGCAGAAAGTTTCACCGCCGACAAAAACAAAGAAAGAGGAAAATTCAGAATGGGTGCAGTTTGCAATTCTATATTAATGTCTATGAAGGAAGTATGATTGAAGCGTGGACCTTCATACAATCGATTGATTACAATGATGAAAAGAATTACCATTGAATAAGGGATCTGAATCAGAATCTGCAAGAACTTGTTCACTCGAAGAAGGTTGTGTCTAAGAGACAGTTCAGATTCGCAGTTTGTATTACAAGGTTTTCGAAGTTCGCAATTCATTTCGTATTATATTATTTTAGTAGATTAAAATGGAAATTCTAACTAAAAGGAGCAAGTGGAGGGTGGTCGAAGAGTACGGTGCTGAACAGAATACTCTTGAATTTTTACAAGCAGTCGCTCATAATAATATGCTGAAGGAAGTATGACTTTTTTCTTTTTTTTTCAATTTAAATATTGTGCAAAAATACGACCTTGCATCACCTTTTTTTTTTACAATTTTTTTTTTTATCGGCGGAAAACATGTTTCTGCGGCTACAAAATTTCCGTTTTTTTATTTTTTAGATTTTGTTTTAAAATTATCACTTGATACCAGCATTTTGAGCTATAATACGATCATGCATGTTCTTTTTTTCACGATTTTTTTGTCGGCGGCGGAATTTTCTGCGGCTGAAAGATCTGCGTCAAATCGTTCTGGCGGCGAAATTCTGGCGTCGAAAATCTTGCGGCGAAAAGTCCTACACTCTGGAACCGTGCCACGCCCGGGAAACGTCATCCACGTGTGTGGCTCAGAATCGCACAAGAGCTCAGTTTCCAAGTTGTCCATGAGGACTTTGACGACGAGAGATGAAAACAGACCACCTACTGGAAGACCGTCAAGGAAGCGGTGGACTTCTTTCTCTATTGTACAGTGCTGGAAGCAGTTGGATGTCGAAGGAGTTGAGATTATTCTATTTGAGGAGATCCAGGACAAGGTCTACCTAGCTACTGGGATTTTTCTAAACATGCTCTGTTTTTTTTTTTTTCATCAATACCATAGTCGATTTCGTTTGCACCTCAATTGCGGGGAGACTGTGTGCTTTCCGATTTCAGTTTATGGAGAAGTGGATGAGCTTCCTCTCCACTACCGTAGGCAACCACTTACCAACTAATTCCTAGACACCACATCTTAGAATTCTACCCCCTCTATGTTGAACCACTCCTCCTTCTCCTATCGTCCCACAGACCACGTTGACCTCGACCTCGATTCATTTAATCTGTAATCTCTCCCATCCCCAAACACATTTCAGACAGCCTATTTCAGGAACAAAATCACCAAAATTGACAACTCCCCCTAATTTCAAAACCTGTAAAGAAATACAACATTTTCAATAACTTCCTGTTTCATGAGTAGTCCACCTTACCACAACAGAACTGCCCCGCCTGCTCAATTTACCAATCGCTATTCAAATTCCATAACCGTAATGCAACATCAATTTTGACAAAGAATATCCTCTCGTACTCTTCATAAGCAATAGGTACCTCTTGATCGCCAATTTTTTGAATTCGTTCCACGCAACTTAGAATATATTCACCCAAAACCCGATCATCCAAAGAATACACTCATAATAATGCAGACCACCTCATCCGACTCATTTTTATAGGTCCCCTCTCACAATGGACCACTACAAAGCGGCAAAGTAGACAGAGAAGAAAAGGACGCGACGAAGCAGTTTAACCACAAAAATACCGGGGACCATCATAGTGCCGTTTCGCATATCGGTAGTGCACGCATTGCATAAAATTTCTGCGCATAGTCAATTGATCAATAATTGGATCTATATTCAAGTTATAGATTCTATATATATATGAATTTGAGTTGTACACAACTTATTCTCCTTCGTTCGACCAAAATTTTTTCATACGAAAGTTGTGCACGCTCTAAATAGAAATGAAAATTCGGTGATTTTTCGCGTAATTTGGTATAAATTGAGCTTGTAAATATGTTATACGTTTTGTATGCATAAATTAGACTAAATTAGATTTGTGCACGACTCATTTTCCCTCTCCATCCCTCTTTTAATCAAAATTTCCGCATATAAAAGTTGTGATCACTACAAATAAAAATGCAGCAAAGGGTGCGGCGAAGTTTAGCAAATTAACCATCTGGTGGACAATCATCAGAAACTCCACTGCACTGAATTTTCTGAACTAATCGAAATTGAAATATTATATTCCTCTTTATTGAAACTAATCCCTTAAAATTCCTACCTTGCAGAACCTCGAAAAAAGGAACATCTGTCTTGAAACGCCTCCATATAGGACACTCAAAAATCTCCTAGTTTCTTTTCCTTATAGTCACCAAACCATCGAACTATATTAAATATTATAACTAAATTTTAAACATTGATCAAGTTTTTACATGCCCTGAACTTACTCTAACTGTTCTAAATACCTTCAACGTCCCCACTCTAGACTTGAAGCCTTAAACATATTTCCTTCGCCGACAACCTCATACATATCATCTTGACTTTTTTATCCATTGTCCATTCTCAGAAGAGTGATTTAAAGTGGATTTTTTTCATTGAGGAACCCGCTATTTGTTTTATTTAGGAGAGGGGGAGCTATATCCCCAAAAAACGTCCGCGCTCAACCTCGGTGACGTCATCAATCCAAGTTGACTTGATTGCATAAGAAATTTTGTCTCGGCTAGATTACAGAAAAATCAGGTTTTGTTGAAACCTAGCCATCGTTTCCGACTGAAAACGTCCGCGTCCGATTTTAATGACGTCATCAATCTGTATGTGCGTAATCGTAGACTAGCTATTTTGCCGCCATAGCTAAGCTTAGTCTTACATATTAACGAGCCTTGCAATTACCTACATTTAACGTTATGAGCTGGGAGTGGGCAGATGAGGACAATGGATGAATATGAATTAGATGGTGCGATAGAAATTGATGATTGATAAAATGTGTCTGTGTTGTAAATAATGAGTGGAATAGGATGCAATACTGTGAAATCAATTGCGTTTATGGCTCATTGAAAACCCTCACCCGAGGAAAATGTTGGAATAAAATATCCATCATTTTGTTTCTTGATTGATGAAGACAGTTATCTTGATCTTATTGTTATTTTTACACTCTTGCAGATGACAATAAAAGTACCGCACAAAAATCTGAAAGAAATACGTGTATCATAAAATGTCGCGAAATAATTTAAGGTTTCTTCGTTGTTACGAGAAAAAGTGGCTAAAGGAAGAAAATAAAACTAATTTACCGGCACTCGAAAATAAACAGCGTAATTTGGCAGTGAGGTGAACAGAAAAGAAAACATTCTTAAAGCATTTCACTGTATTGTAGGTAGGTACATGAAATAAAGTAACTCGACTCCTCGCCTCAGTAATAAGTTTTCTCTTGTTGACAGGACTACAGGATGGGGCGGCGAACTGAAGAAAACAATTTATATGTTCAAACTCGGAGATGGGTACACAATGAGAACGATACGCAGAGAGGGAAAACAATCCGAAGGAAAAGGGTTGAAAAATTTTAGACCGTTTTATGTACACCGTGATAAATTTTCCTTCCACACGTCGGCAACGATACGAATTTATAATTAATAGATATATACGAATGAAGCCATTTAAGGAACTTTTACCCACGGTGATGAGTTCAAAAGTGGTTGAAGAATTCTGCTGAAGTACGAGTACAATGTTGTTTTCCAAATGGTCCTTAAAACTTTGCAAAATTTGGAAAGAATGTAAAGCACCAGTATATGTTATGAGATGAGCAATAATATTTATCAGCCACCGACCTCGAAGACCACTCAGACAATTATTGCGAGTTTTCAATTAGCCCATCGGTGCTGTAGAAGTCACTTACTACGGTCGCTTCTGTATAATTTTCATCTAAGCTGGCTAATTTCATTGCTTCAACTTTGTGCTTCAAGATAATTCCATCCCTATACAACATTTGTGCTTCCACAACAGCAGCAGTTCGATTTACGGTATACCGTAAGGGTGCATAGCCGATTTTATATCTTTTTTGACACAGGTAGTGTAGGCAAACAAAACATTTCTTTGTTGAAAGTGGTTCAGGATGTGGTCCTGAACAACATACTAAAAACTCCGTTTTTTCCCCCTGGAGCTTCTTTCTTCATTGAGGTTCGAACACCTCAAAAATTAGTTTGTCGCCTATATCGCGCGAAATTGAAATTTTATTAAAAAATGTTTCAAACGAAAGTTGTTCCTCGTTAAATTTCATATGAAATAACGTATTCAATTTTCAGCCTATACCAATTAGCGCCTTTGAAAAGACACTTCAAAAGAGGACCAAAATCAGTTTTTCCATATAGTACCTCACAAAACTGAAATTGTATTAAAAAATGTTTCAAGCAAAAGTTGTTCCTCGTTAAATTTGTTATAAAATAAGTTATTCAGCTTTCAAGAAATTCTTTTATTATTATAGGGGTCAAAATGCCTGACGATTTAGTCTTTTGTTTATGATATCTTGTCTAATATTGTAATTTTATTAAAAAATGTTTCACATAAAAATTGTTCCTCGTTAAATTTCCTACCACACAACGTATTCAATGTTCACCCAAAGTCAATTACTGCCTCGGCAGTGCCTGCAAAGGCCGTTCAAAAGAGGACCAAAATCAGTTTTTCCATATATCTCCCAAAATTGAGATGTTATGAAAAAATGTTTTTGTTCCTCGTTGAATTTCCTTTTAAATGAGCTATTCAGCTTTCAGAATTGAGCAATTAGTCTATGAAAAAAGTGTGTTAGGTACATTTTTCCTGTAGGTTCCTCAACTGAATCTTACTTCATGAGGCTGGTATATTTCATGTAATATATACACATAATTTTATAACATAGCTCCAGGAGGGAGGTTTCTTGCGCCTAACTTCAGCTCCTCCATCCGTCCTATGCCCTGCCTACCAGTTTTCTACGCTTTCTAATAGGAGCAGTGTACGTTAGCCTGCCGATTTACAGTAGTCTTATATTCGGGATGGGGGTAATTGATATTATTCGCTCTCGTCATACTCTTTGCCTGTGATTACTGAGGAATCGTCATCAGTACTGGACTCATAGTCAACTTCCTCGTCCTGACTTAATACATACTACAAGTCGTCGGTAATGATGTCTACTACCTCTAATACTCCACCAGTATTGAGGCAAGTCTGCCCAAGACACTCTGGTGAACATTTTAATCGTAGGAAGAAAATAAGGAACTATTTTCAACAAAAATTTAAACATTAGGCTATTAACGTATGGTTGAGGCATGATACTGTGTTATTTGAGAAGTATAGTGTAGAAGGTTAAACACTATAAGAAAAGAATAAGAGAGGTGAATTTGGCTCTTCCGTTGATGAAAAACTGACCAACGTCTTCACCATCGAGGTCGTATTGGCAGCTACAAGCATTTCTACATCCCTTGGCGCACCCACTAGAAATGAGTTGTAGAAGGTGGTCTGGCGCGGCGCTGGAGCTTTGTTCATTGTTATAAGCTCCAATATTCCATCGATTCGCGTGCATCCCCATTCTAATGGATCTTTTTCATGACCAAGCCACAATTGTACTTGGTGGTACACTCGGTATAAATGAAACCGTGCAGCATCTTCAGTGGGAGGTAGAAAGGCCACGTCTACTTTCCGGAGGACTTTTTTGAAACCGACATTTGTTCAGTGGCTTGTCTCTTGTACTACCATAGATCAGAGAGTATTGCAGCTGCTGCAGAGTCTTTGATACGACACGACTTTAATTGCTTTTATTTTTATTTCAATACCTAGGCACCATGTGAGTCATGAATATGAGAAAAATATTCATTCAATTTCCATCTTTTCAATATTTCTATCACTGGTAAAAAAAATAGTCCTTACAATCTGTAATTGTGCAAGACTTCCATAAATCAGCAACAAAACTATCTGAACATAAGAAAAATATAACACATCCTTATATTATTTTCAACATCGAAAGCCCTTTTGACATGTTCCATATCTTTTCTCTCGCCGGACCCCGATTTTGAAACTCGCGAGTACACCCCCCTCCCCCCCCCCTTCAAGAGAAATCTCTACCCCGTGGGTGATTCAGAAATTCGCGAGTACACCCCGCGTAATAATAATAAATAATTAATTAATTATTAATTAAATAATTGAATAAATAAATAATCAAATAAATAAATAATTAAATAAATAAATGATTAAATGATTAAATAAATAAATAATTAAATAATTAATTTAATTAATAATTAGAAAATCTCTACCCCGTGGGTGATTCAGAAATTCGCGAGTACACCCCGCGTAATAATAATAATAAATAATTAATTAATTAATTATTAATTAAATAATTAAATAAATAAATAATCAAATAAATAAATAATTAAATAATTAAATAAATAAATGATTAAATAATTAAATAAATAAATAATTAAATAATTAATTTATTTAATAATTAGAAAATCTCTACCCCTTGGGTGATTCAGAAATTCGCGAGTATACCCTGCGTAATAATAATAAATGATTAATTAATTACTAGTTAAATAATTAAATAATTTAATAATGAAATAAATAAATAATGAAATAAATAAATAATTAAATACTTGAATAATTAAATAAATAATTAAATAATTAATATAAATAATAATTAGAAAATTTTCCAAGTCCCTCTTCCTATCATATATGGCTCCATTCCAATACAACAGCGAGATCGCTCGTTCGCCCCACGAAACTTGATACCTCAAAATATAGAACACCCACAATTACCTCAAAATATTTCTCATACAAGACTTATACGACGCCAAGATAGGTAAAGGGGTAAACGAATAATATCTCACGAACACTTGACCTAGTACAAGAATTAATAATAGATAAATAAATAAATAAATAAATAAATAAATAAATAAATAAATAAATAAATAAATAAATAAATAGAATAGATAAATAAATAAATAAATAAATAATAATAAATAATTAAATAATTAAATAATTAAATAAATAAAGGCTGAATAGTCGAAGCGGAGCGAGTTCGCGCTACCTCATATTTCTCAAAAAAGACTTATACGACGCGAAATTTTTCCAAGTCCCCTAGACTTGAATTGTCTCACACCATTCCAATACAACAGCGAGACAGGGGGCGAACGAGCGGAGCGAGTTCGCGCTACCTCATATTTCTCATAGAAGACTTATACGACGCCAAGATAGGTAAAGGGGTAAACGAATAATATCTCACGAACACTTGACCTAGTAGAAGCCTAGACTGAAATATTTCAAGATGACTGATAAAATATAAAAGACATGGAACATGATTTTCATTTATTTGGCCATGCTAGAAAATTTTTTCAATCACTTTTTGGTCACTTTTTAACTTTTTTTTGCAGACTATTTGCTCTACCCTGAAAGGTAAATAGCTCATTTGATAGGAAATTCATTGAAACATTTTTTCATAAAATTTCAATTTTGGGATATATATGGAAAAACTGATTTTGGTCCTCTTTTGACTGGCCTTTGCAGGCCCTGCCGGGGCACTAATTGACTTTGGCTGAACATTGAATACGTTGTGTGATAGGAAATTTAACGAGGAACAATTTTTATGTGAAACATTTTTCAGTAAAATTTCAATTAGACAAGATATAAGCAAAAGACTAAATCGTCAGGGATTTTGACCCCTATAATAAAAGAACCTCCTGAAAGCTGAATAACTTATTTTATAGCAAATTTAACGAGGAACAGCTTTCGTTTGAAACATTTTTTAATAAAATTTCAATTTCGCGCGATATAGGCGAAAAACTATAATTTTTCGGGGTTCGAATCTCCATAAAAAAAGAAGCTCCAGGGGGAAAACGCGAGATTTTCAGTGTGTTGTTCAGGACCACATCCTGAACCATTTTCAGCAAAGAAACGTTTGCTCCAGCAAAATTTTTTTTTTCCAATATTGCTCTAATTTGTCTACACTAAGAATTACCTCACATTTGTGATTAAATTGGCCCCCTAAAATAGATAACTAGTTATAAGGACAAGCAATTTTTCGTCTATTGCAATGTTTACTGTATTTTCCAATAATATGAATTCATCACAACCTAGAGGAAGTTATGATCCCATGAAATTCTCTATCTCTGTTTCCATCTTAAATGTATAAGATGACATTGAATACTCTTGTGTGACTTTTGAATGCGTCAAAAATTTCTTCCAGAAGAAAGTTTTACTGTACCACGTAACTGAAATGAATGCATAAAATAAGAAACAAAATGATGTAGCCGCATCTCTTACGCATTGGTATGTATTTAAGTTGTCTCATTATATAACAAAATTACTTAAGATTAAACATAATTACAATATTATGTGTATGTTATTTAATTATTGCGATTACACAGAGCAAATTGTAATTATTTCTCCTCATATCAACTGTCATTTACAATAATTGACGAATCTAAGAAATAATCAGTCACTGCGTGTCTACGATCATCACTCTGGGCAACGCTCAAGTAACATACTTCAACATTTGCACCGACTTTGTATTGAAAAAAGTCCGAAAATAGAATTAAAAAACAAAAATACATCACATTTTAAAAACTTCTTACAATTTTTATACGCCCGTTATCACATGTTGGTTCAATTTGAGCAAATCATCAACACCCTGAAAATGGAAAATATAATCATTATTATTTTAGCAGCAAGAAATGCTTTTCACGAAAGTCTATACTAGGCAAGAAGGATTTGTAAAATTTTGTGGGAAGTTTGCTTCAAAGGAAGAGAAAAATTTCTGAAGATTCACCGTAGTGAATGAAGAAGAATGAAATAATAAGAGAAGAGTTGTTTTAAAAAAAAGTGGGGTCAACTATTGAGCTGTACAGGTGGATGTCCAGCCTCAGGGGAGGAGATTTGGAAAATTTCTACCTACTTTAGAGATTTGTCCAAGTTTTTGAAGGTGGATCGTGGGTATCTGAGGACGTGAGACGAAGTAGTAAAATGATGTTGCGTGAAAGAAAGTTCAACTTCTTCACAGAGCAAGTTCTATGCTCGTTTCAATTAGCGCAGCTAATGGAACCAATCCCAAGCAGAGAAATGAGTGACCTGCGATTTGTAAGAGTGCGACAAAATGAAAGTTTTTGGGATAAATTTGTTGTAGCACCAAAATATTAGACATATACTTCAAATGTACAAACGTTACATTTCATTTCAATCTATATAACTTGACCATGACCAAACTTTTTAGGATTTTTTGACAGTCGACTCATGAACCAGAATGATTTGTGCCAAATTGGTCGAGGTTCTCAAAAATTCAAATTTCACCCAATTTATTAGTACAATTTAGCTCTGATTTCAAAAGATTACTTGAATGACCCTAAATAATATGTAGTTGCAAAATAAGGAAATTCTGGAACTTTTATTACTTCGAAAAACCTTGGCAAATTGGTCGTTTTTTGGCTCTGTGCAGTCTACCTAACTTAGGTTGATGACGTCATCAAAGTCGGAAGTTCCCGAACATTTCTCCAGAAAAGATATCCTGACGGTAGTTGGACATGGATGTGGTTGTGCTCGTGGACGTTTTCTGAAGATGCCCCTCCCCCTCTCTCCAATAAAACGGATAGCGAGTTTTCCAATAGAAGAACAACAAAATTCTAAGATTTTATTGTTGAAAACTGTTGGCATTGGTGTCCGCATTATATGGTAAATACGCATCACTCACACTGTTGAAACCTCCACCAAAGGGAAGCGTATTTGGGACTTTTTACGGTTTTTTCGGTTTTTCTACAAAAATAATGGATTTTAGAGGACATATACCTCAGTAAAAAATAATTTGTATGAAATTTACTTATTATGCTTAACAATCTGTACTATCTATGCAATACCTCAGTACATACAATGAAATATTCTTCATGTTGTACGATATGAAACAGTAAATCTCCTGAAGCCTTTGAGCTTGATCAAACCTAGAAAAATTCTTCCAGATTAGGTTGAAGACGCTTGAGAGTTGAAATTTTTCAAGTGCGCCTGGTCCAAAGTCAAACACGGGCAGGCTCGCGCTTATACCATCATCATATTTAGCTCAAGAGTCAAAGTTCACCCCCCCCCCTGTATCCAAATTTTCTTAGCCTCCTTCCCCTCATCATATATAATTTGAGAGTTGCAATTTCCAAAGTCCTCCTCCCATCATTATGTATAGGAATGACGTCACCAACGACTTTGACCTAATCAGGAGAATTGAAAAATTTTACCTAGGGCGTAGTATGACGTCATCTGTGACCTTGAGTTGATGGAACCTGTATGAAGGGGGTAGGATGAGCTAGTTAGCTGAAAATTCGGTGTATGAGACCTCTAGGATACTATACCAGTTTAGATGTACTCAAAGCTGGGAGGCGGGCGAGCAGTGTGAATCCGCCTGTCCCCTACTCAGTAACACACAGTTTATTTGGCTTGTACTGAACTAATGAAATAGTGGTTGGAGAGAAATGGCGCTTGAACGAAGCAAAGCGCTTGTCAACTAGTTATCCTAACATACAGAAAACTGACGTCGTAATGGTCGAGATGGGTACATCAATTTTCGTACAATTTGTTAATTTATTACCTCCTTTCTTTGGATGGAAATTCCTTCATCCCCAGCCGTTATACTCCTGAATTTGGAATTTCAATTTCTGACGCAGTCGCAATGCTTACATGGAAATTCATTCTTTTGCACGAGTTGCTCTGGGTTTGAGAGAGACAGCTTGAGTTATGTTTGAGTTTTATGCGGTCAAAGTATGTATTCAGACTAGACTGGATGCACACAAATGTAGCGATTCAAATAGTCCAGTAAAATTAGCCATTGTAATAAACAATAAATGGTACAGAAGCGAAATTTGGAAAAGTCGTTAAGAACCTTCTCGTGAGTCTTTTCCCAAGTTTCCCCAACATTCCGAGTGGAGCTTTTCCCCCCAGGGGGCTACAAAGGGGAAATTTTTTAGTTTTCCAGCTCTAATTCGCGAACAAATGATTTTAGAGGAAAAATGTTCAAATAAAAATTGTTCCTCGTAAAATTTCCTATAAAAAAGGTCTCTACATATTTTTTCTATAAATTCCGTGTTACGCCGCTACAGGGCGTGACAAGTGAACACCTCTTGCTGCTCTGTATGTGAGAATGTAGATCAGGTATACCACGCGACGCGAGTCACCTATTACGTTGTTTTCGTTGGTACCAGTAAGTCGTAGATAGGAATTATTGTAAAAAAAATAAATAATGATAAGTAAGAAAAGATAAATTTCATTTTAATCCTTTATAAACTCAAAAATTTTCAATTTTACATGCTTTTGTAACTGATTGTTTCTACTTGTAAGTATTGAAAAGAAAAAGATTAGAAAATGAAAAATAAATTATGGTATTGATTATAAAGTGTTGATGTCCTCTTAAAATAGTAGATGTAGAATCTATACCCAACCACATTAATTTGTTCCCAGGCCACTCGACGCGCAGAAACAATAACTCGCATTTTTATATGGTAGAACGCAATGTACTGCGTAAATCAATGTCAATGATACAGAGTAGTAAGAGGTGTTCACTTGTCACGTGCTGTAGCGGCGTAACAGTGCATTTACAGAAAAATATGTAGAGAGCTTTTTTATAGGAAATTTTACAAGGAACAATTTTTGTTCGAACTTTTTTTCTCTAAAATCGTTTGTTTGCGAATTAGAGCTAGAAAACTAATAGATTTGGAGAAAGGTAGTAAAAAGAAGGCCTAGACCAACTCCAAATTTTTCTAAGTCCCCCTCCTATCATATATAGCTCGAGAGTCGAAATTTTTCTAAGTCCCCCTCCTATCATATATGGCTCGAGAGTCGAAATTTTTTCTAAGTCCCCCTCCTATCATATATGGCTCGAGAGTCGAAATTTTTCTAAGTCCCCCTTCTATCATATATGGCTCGAGAGTCGAAATTCGTCTAAGTCCCCCTCCTATCATATATAGCTCGAGAGTCGAAATTTTTCTAAGTCCCCCTTCTATCATATATAGCTCGAAAGTCGAAATTTTTCTAAGTCCTTCTCCTATCATATATGGCTCGAGAGTCGAAATTTTTCTAAGTTCCCCTCCTATCATATATAGCTCGAGAGTCGAAATTTTTCTAAGTCCTTCTCCTATCATATATAGCTCAAGGGTCGAAATTTTTCTAAGTTTTTCGCTGGACGGCGGACGGCGCACGGCGCACGGCAGATTTCTCAAATAGCCCCCCATAAAACAGGTTCCCTGTTAAAAAAAAATTTCTTCTTTGTACCCCCCTGGGGGAAAAGCTCCACTCGAAATGTTGAGGAAACTTGGGAAAAGACTCATGAGAAGGTTCCCAACAACTTTTCCAAGTTTTGTTTCTGTACCATTTATTGTTTTTTTCGACCTTTAAAATGGCTAATTTTACTGGACTAAAAGTAAAGGATTGAAAAAAGTTATTGGAAAACTGCTGGAGCATGATTTGAAACGCGATGTTTTTCCTTTCCAGATTAACTCCTGAGCGGGAAAAGTCTATAACGGTCGCTAACGATAATTGGTTATTTTCCTCGTCGAAATCAGCTGGTGATATAAATAGCCTTTTATACTCTTTTAATTCTTGGGTGGATTCTAAAATAATTTATACCTTGTATTTTCAGCTAGAATTCGATGTCAACAATTTCTACTCTTGAAGTCAAATGTGTTCTGGTTCCTTCGAACATTGGTTATCCAAAGCACAAATACAAGTACAACGTAAAAAGATGGCGTCGGTAATGCGATCGCTGTTTCATTAACTGCGAAAAGAATACAAACTTTATATCTAGTTAAATACCTAACCTGATAAAATAATTTTTCGGTTCATTTTTTGAGGCAAGCAGGAAATTCTATCGTCGAAAAGCGATATCATAGTACGTAGAATAAATTTTTGCTTACCGTTGAGCGAATTTCTCATACTATCTGAAAAAAGAAAAAATATAATGGACGATAAAATTCGGTGTGCCTACCGAGTCAATTTTTTTGTAAACTGAAGATACTGATGGCTCTTATAGGGAGTAATCTGTACCTTATTCTGAATAACAGAAAGATAAAACCTCTACTGATATAAAGATGGTGGCTTTTTCAAGTGCTGGAGGAAAGTGAAAAACGCATTACCAAGTTACATCGTAAGTACGTACTGATGTAATGCGTGTAGCTCTATATAATCAGTCCGTATGCATGCGGTATAGGGGATGAATAAATATCGCGTAATTCCTTAAAAGTGATTTTCTACTCGCTGCACCCTTTTTGTCTCTTCTTTCGCGCGCATATCATTGTGAGAGCCGAGGTTCACTATTAAACTAGTCTTACTCAATTCATTCAGTCTTTGCTGTACTTCTTTATCGGCTTACCGTGAAATGAATGATTTATGAATATTTCCTTCTTAACGTAGACCGTTGTTCTCATTGATAGCATCCGTGAGGACGCGAAAATGTTTATAGTAAATTCAACAAAGGCTTATTTAAACCAATATTTCATCGTGGTACCGAGTGTTTCAATAGTCTTATGACGCTGTTATATGAAATTACGTTGATACATCAAAAGACTTTCGAAATCTTTACCCTATATGACGTTGATTGTGACGTTAAGGCGCTGTTGATATCTTTTACCGGTACCAATGATGCTACTCGTAATTTTTTCGGCAAGGGTTGAAATTTTTTTTTGAAGTGCTGTAAAGAATACACTTACAGATACTTAGAAATGTGAAATTGTTTCGGTGATGCGAAACACTCGGAGTTTTACCACTATTCTTTTTTGTTAGTTAAGTAAATTTCTTCCCACCACTTTCAGCTGTAGGCAACCTTTCTAAATTTTCGTCGAAGTTTGTCAGAAGTAATTAAGAAATGCGATGAAATAATCAAGTTTGAAATTAATTATGGAACGGGCTTTCCAGTACTAAAGATCCGCTTTTTAATCAGATATTTTAAATGAAATCTTGTAAAATTACTGCAAAATATGACTCACCCGGGAGAAAGAGCGTTGTTTTTCGTTTTTTATACGTTGTCCCGGGTAGTTGAAGCTCACAATCGAATACGGTCGCCGTAGTTAACGCCTCTATCGGAAATACAGCCGATGTAATCATGTCATAAGTTCCACTTCTACTTCTCAGGATATTTATCGTCACGTCGCTTATCAAACCACTACAACAATATTGTGTTGAAAAAAAATTAGCTTTTCGTTATTTTCTGGAAGCATATTCAAAAATGTATAAAACAACACACATGAACAAATTTCAAACCTTTGGAATGAACATAAACAATAGAAGGTATTTCTAGAAGTATTTTCGACGCTGAGTACCTTACCATTTGCCGTTTTTCAATATTAGGTACCTCTCATCATTGTGCAATACTTATGGGGAAATATGTAAGTGCACGCCTCATAAAATTATATTGACCGCCAGTTCCCCTCCCGCCATAGAAAAAAACTGACACGACGTTGAAAGCATGACGAACGCCATAAATGCACGCCAGGACTGGCACACGACCCGCATTTCGAAAGAAGATGATTTTGCTGCATTTATTGTGAGGAACTCCAGCCAGGATGGGCTTGACAGTAGAGACTGCCTCCCCATAATAAACCTCAAACTCCTTATGAGTGAGATATGACTGTTGATGGAGGTGTTTTCCCAGTTGTTCCACCCCGGAGGAGTCAGTCGAATCAGTTGGTTAATGCATTGGATTTCGAGCATTGTCGTGAGATCTTTACTGGTTGGTAAAATACTGAGGTTCGTCGTCGAAATAATATGATTCGGCAGAAGTATGATGCCAAGGGGATGCGCGGTAGTTATATGGATCAGTGCAATAGCCGCGGACGTTTCATTATTGACTGGTATTCAAGAGTTCGCCGTTTTGACAATATTCGCACTTCTGATCCTTCCCGTGATTTGCCAATTCCACTCTTCCTTTTCGCAGGCCCTTTTTGGCAAGCAAGGTTCTTGATGAAGTCTAATCTTCAGGCCCATTTGGAGCTTCCCTTCGATCTTCAGGAAACTTTTCACGCTGCACATGTCAAGTAGTGGTAGGCGGATGTTAATTTCGACTCTTCTCGGCGTTCGTTATTATGAAGGCAGGTACCATGTAGTCTTGAATTCAGATTTATTCAAGAAGCGGTTGGGCTTAGCCGTTGTAAATTATTTGAAAACTTATATTTGTTAATTGCATTAATATGTATCAATATGGTAATGCCTTTATGAAATATTATGGTGATGGTTAAAAAAAAAAAAAATCCACTTGGAATGCTGCCTTGAGGTTTGTGCTGACTTGTCAATAACCAAAGCATTTCATTATCTTCTTTCCTGTGGTGTGTTTGTCCTCTTCAATGGATTTGAGTGTTTTGATTTTGTGTGCACAACTTGTATCAAGATGTGTGCACTACTTACTTTGTGTATTTGTCCGCTTCATAGGATTTCCAGTGTTTTGGATCTTGAGTGCACAACTTATATGAGGACGTGTGCACTACTTACTTCCTTTTTATCCATGTAATACATTTCTTAGGCGTGTCAATTTTGTTTCCTTGTCGTGTTATCGATAGGCGGACAATTTCATTTTTTGAGGCGTGCGATTAAATGTATGCCATACTTATGTTTAGTTACCGTGGATTGTTGCGACGCGTAATGTATCTTATCGAGCTACAGAATTTCAACGCGCGAAAAAGTACACATACCTGCCGCGATGAAGCGTGGGAATTAAACATGAGTATTGTACAATGATGAGAGGTAATATCAAAAAAGTGCCTAATGGGATTGTACTCAGCGTTGAAAATACTCTGCCAATAGTGCATGTTCATTCCAAAACTTTGAAATTTGTTCCCTGTATCCAAGAAAAGCAATCAATGATTTCTGGGAAAAAGGCGAGTAGGTCGACATCGTTGTACTTTGTCGAGACGAAATGGTCTAGAATCCAAACAATGACAATTGACGACTTAGTTGAGATAGTGGTGGGGGTATGAGTTGAATGAAGAGTAAATAAAGTTTCAAGTCTAGGGTGGATAAAAGACACAAAGGGTTTTGAAGATGTTAGAGGCAGAGAAGACTAGAGAGATTCTCACGTGAATATATGAGTCCCTTAATGAAAATTGAGTATTCTAATATGGAGCAGTCAATGCGCGTCCTAAAAGTTCCCTCGAATGTTCGACGGTCATATTTTAATTACGTTGTCGGAAAATATTGGAACTTTATTAACTAAGGAGGGGGGGCAAATGGGGGCAATTGCACCCCTAGAACTTCTTTTCTTCCCCCTCCCCCTAGAAAATATGTGCGAAGTATGCTTTTTAATCGCGAAATTTATTGAACAGTTTTAGTTCATGGAAAAAATTATTTGAAGACTATAACCGATTATTCAATCATCATTTCATTCTTGCCCCCCATCTTATCCATGCCGTTAGAAAAATCGCTAGTTACGGATCTATCAAGGCAAATGTAAGGTGGTGTGTGTAGGCAAAAGGAAGTGGAGGAAGTGATTATTTGCTTTGGATACAGATATTACTCAGGAATGAATCGTGGAAGTTCGGTAGGAAAAATATTAGAAGTTGAGATACTGCGCTCATCATCATAAGAAAAAAGTTCTTTGAAAGTAGAGGAGGTTTGGTCGCTTCAGCACTACGGCTGAGCCTAAAGTGGCAGCGAATCTCACCAAAATGAAATAGTATAAAGGCAAAGGATTGAATTGAGGCTCTAGGAGGTTGCGAGAAAGGATTTGGGGGTCATCGAGTGGGGAGTAAACTAAAAATTCGGAAGTTGCGGAAGAATTTTTTGGTTATAACCAAATATTTGATAAAGTTGTTGAGGCTCCGACACTTGGCCTGGAAGAGTTCGATGTGGTGAATGAAAGAGATGAAGCTGAGTTCGAAACCTGCTCATTTGTTATAGGATATACTTCTATTCAACAAAAAATGTTGACGTGAAAATGTCTATTGGGGGGGGGGGGAGAAGTAAGGACTCGCGTTGCCAAAATTCTTGATTCAACGGACAATTGACGTCATAGGGTAAGCGTGGCTTTGATTTACTTTAATGACTTCAAGTTCTGAGCTGGGACCACGAAATTTTGAGTCCTGAGCCAACATAATGTATACCTAGTATACTGTACTACTATAATATAGGGGAAATCTAGCCTAGGGTGTAGATACTGGGCTAAGGAACCTCTAAAAGCACATAAGTCATTAGCTAGGACTCTGTAAACTTAGGGCTCACATAGGTCAATAAGATAGGCTGTAAATGGGCCTAATCCTAGTATTATACTTTAGAATTCCGGACTCAAAGTTTTTTACTTTTTTTCCCCCGATTTTTACAAACTCTTAAGTGCACTCGGGTTCTGAGCTTGATGGTGAATCTATTTTAGATGCGTTGGATGTAATTTAAGAGATGATGTTCTGGAGGAATGGGAGGTCATCGGCGAGAGTTTTTTTCGGTGGATAGTGAAATTTGGTGGGGTAAAGAGAAGCTAATGATAGGCATGCAAAAATATGAGTGATTACGAGGGGGAGTCGAGGCTACAACTCATCGTCGACGTCGACATTTAGACGACTCCCACTATGACAGGTTGATATCGATCCAAAATTGACGTCAATGGGAGGTTGATTCAAAGTCAACCAGTTTGTATTTTACGAGTACTGAATATGAACTATTTACCGACGTAAGAATTAAGGTTATTCGAAATTTAGACACGACTCAAATCGACTACAGATCGACTTGACAAATCAGTCGAAAGTGTCGACTCGAAATCGATCGCAGCGTACATTTCCAGAAAACTCCAAATCGACTTGAAATCGACGGAACAGAGCACCCGATTAATTGTGGTCGACATTAATTTAATACTAGGAGTCGACGTCGACTTGCAGTCGATTTGCGGTCAGTATTAGAGCAGAGCTATCGACTCGAAATCAACGTCGACATGATTCATTAAGGGGGTGAAAAGCGTAGGTGAATTAGAGAAATAAGGCTTTGTTATGGAGGACGCAGCTGGATGAAAGTGTAACGTCCTAGAGGCGGCTGGAAATTTCATGATGCTTTCAGAAAGCTTTGTTTCTTCGTTATCTGAAGAATCTATTTCCGAGGGTCGTGAACTAGATGAAAGACATGCGAATTATCTTACAGCATGTTATTTATTAAATTTGAATATGATTTACTCACCTGTCAGTGATGGATGGATCTTTAAATAACTGAAGCACTGGCTTAGGATAAACTCCTTCCACCCGACAAGAAAAGTTTATTTTTTTCCAATCTTGTCTTCTGTGAACGAAGTCCATTCGTCTTTCCGGCACTAGGACACAAAGAAATTTCAAGATTAGCTGATTAGATCCGGATGAATTTTAATATGACCATACATGAGTTATAAAAATGTAATTCCACAATTTTCCATTTTTTTTCCCAAAGAAATTTATGTTCCTCCCGGCCCCCTCGAAGAGCTACGAGGTTTTTTTCAGGTTTCTTTCTGAATTATACGGTAAATTTCACAGAAGAATCCGTTCGAATTTTCTCAAAAACACATATTTTTTACTTTGATCACTTTTCGAGGTTCGTGCCTCTCTTAACACCCTTCAAGGGCCCTAGAAATTTTTTCATCATTTTTCCCGGATTTCGCGATACATTCTACTATAAGATTTTTCCAGAAAACACAAAATATTTTTCCTCAATTTGGAGGGGGAGGCCTCTGGACCCTTTGGACGGTCGGAGGAATTTTTTAGTATTTTTCCCAAATTCTACGAAAAATTTCATAAGGATATTCGTGAAAATATGTTGAAGTATGTTATTTCAATTTTACCTCTATTTTAGGGGTTATCAGCCCCTTAATGCCCCTAAAATGTCACAAGAATTTTTTGATAATTTTTTTTCGAATTTGACGGTCCGACAGCCTTCACGTCCTGGTTCGCAAGCTGCACACGCACGCGAGTCTCTTGAACCTAGCCTAACTCCATACCCACATCTGACTAACGTTATATCTTATCCACCCCCCCCCCTCCACTACAACTGCCCTAGGACAAGTAGAGGAGTTTCCGGGCATCGCTCCAACTAACACACACCTCATCTTCTCAAGATGAATGCCGAAATGCGACGGGAAAACCCTGCAGGTGATCTCAAACCATGGAAGCAACCCCTCTCCACTACCCATCTTTTGCGGAAGTAGAGAGGCCTCCAGAATACCATTCCTATTCCCACGAAATCACATCTTTCTCTCAGCTACTAGCTGAAGGTAGATCCAACAATCACATCTGTCCTTTCAATACAGATGCAGAAGTGCAATAGGGAGATCCATCTGCGGGCGCAAACCCTTCATATTCCTCCACCACCCGTTCCAGGGACGAGTAGACGAACTGAGAATATCATTCTCAACTTAGTAATAATAGTACTATTATCATTATTGTTGTTATTATTATTACTGTATTTACTTTTAGGCCTTTACCCTTATCCTCTTAACTTATTTTCTCACTGCTCAGCTAACCGGCTGATGATATCCAAACTACACCTCTTCACCTCGAAGATGACGCTGAAGTGCGACGGGAACTGCCCCTGACCACGGAACCATACCCCTCTCTACTCGCTTTTCAGGGACATAGTCAAGTAGAGAGCCTCGGAACATTATTTCCCACTAAACCACTTCTTTCCCTAATAGGGAAGCCGAAGTGCGATGGGGGACCCGTCCAGTGCAAAAATCTTCTCGATAAGTCTCTGTGGGCGACTCCTGACCATGGAAGCAACCACATAAGCCACACAAGACACTCATCGTCTTACAGACCTAGACAACGTATACCAGTACACTGCACGTTTGCCTCTACGATACGGTTATCTACGACGCAGGCCTTCACGTCCGATTTTGTGGAGAAACTGCCCTGCTTGTCACCTACTTAAGCCGGCAAACGAACGCCAGCGCATTGCACTTTTCGCCATTGCTCACTTATTTATTGACAACACAGGCTTTCACGTCCAATCAGGGTCTCCGACTGATTGGGTTACATACTTCCTCATCATCTTGTCCCTTACTTATTGATACTAGCAGGCTTCACGTCCAATCAGGTTTCCCTGGCTGGTTGGCTTACGTACAGACCCGCCTCTGCCCCCCCCCCCCCCCTCCTAAGCGGGCAAAATACGCACTGTCTTCACGTCTTGGTCTACTACCAACTCGCCTCCCGTGAGGAACCCCCATGCAAAAAAAAAAAAAACTTACGGTAGAGCACAAAACGTCGGTAGTGCACGTACACTGATGGCACCCGCACTACTCTCCCACTGAAAAATTTCTTACAGTAAGAAATGAAGATCATAGGCGACGTTCAGTTTCTTAACCCTTCTCGATAAAACTTCTCCCATTTAATCTGTGTAGAAAAGAAGACAATTGATCTGACGAGATGTAGCCCCGCTCCCTTGGCTAGTTTAGTCAATGTACAAGTAAGGTACACTAGATTGTATTCTGAGGTGGTCTATGAAAAGGGACCTCGTCACCAAAAGTCGAAAATCTGTTTTTTTCGCTCACTGTTTAAGAAATACGATTAGAAGCGAAAAAATTTACAAATTTTGATGTTTGGGTCTCAAGAAAGGTGTTTTATGGACAGATGAAATCAGATATGACGAAAATCTAAAACGACGGCTTCCCAGCAAAAAACTTGGAAAAATTTCGACTCTCGAGCTATATATGATAGGAGGGGGACTTGAAAAAATTTCGACTATTGCGCTATATATGATAGGAGGGGTACTTGAAAAAATTTCGACTCTCGAGCTATATATGATAGGAGGGGGAGTTATAAAAATTTTGACTCTCGAGCCACATATGATAGAAGATAGACTTGGAAAAATTTCAACTCTCGAGCTATCATATTATATAGCTCGAGATTCGAGAAAAATTTAGACTCTCAAACTATATTATACTAGGCTTATAGTAGGTCTAGGCCTTCTTTATACTAGCTTTATCTAGGTCTAGGCTTCCTTGAATTTTCAATACCAAATCCCATGTGACTCATAAAACAGGTTCCCTGCGTTCCTCGTTCAACTTCGTTAAGGAAGCCGTCGTTTTTCTAAGTCCCCCTCCTACCATATAGCTCGAGAATCAAAATTTTTCCAAGGCCTTCTCCTATCATGTATGGCTCGAGAGTCGAAATTTATCTAAGTCCCCCTCCTATCATATATAGCTCGAGAGTCGAAATTTTTTCTGAGTCCCCCTCTAATCATATACAGCTCGAGAGTCGAAATTTTTTTCAGTCCCTCTCCTATCATATATGGCTCGAGAGTTGAAATTTTTTTAAGTTTTTTACTGGAAGGCGCACGGCGCACGGCGAATTTCTCAAAAAGACCCTCATAAAACAGGTTCCCTGTTAAAAAAAAAAAAATGCTACAGAATTATCAATAAAAAGTTATAATATTGGTAAGGTGCTTTATATTGGCGATCCCATTCAGTAGCTTATGTTCTACCAACTTGAGCGTCATGTGCCACCACAGCAGCATGGAAGCGAGAAGGGAAGACGATACGCATATTAAAGGGGTATGGCTTTTAACGCGTTTTTATCGCGTTGTGTATTTTGGCGACTAGGTACCTTTTCATAGACCACCTCAAATTATAATACTTGTTGAAGCAAAAGAAGACAGAGTAGCCGGAAGAGGGAGACGGATATGATAGGCTAGGTGACGTATCGGCAAAAGAAAGAGGAGATAATCCAAATAGCCTAAGGAGGCGTCCAATTTCTCGTGTATGGGAAATAATTTTCTTCTTCCATCAAAGTTCGTTTATACCGCCAGAATTTTCTCAAGATCCAACGTTTACGCACATATAGCTTGAGCCTACTAGGTTTATCAATTTTTAAATCAACAATTGAGAAGCAAGAGCGCCTTTTTTCAAACCAACTTATCAATTGTAGTATTCGGATTTATCTTCGACATTACTATCCCATAAAACTAGTAGCCTGTTCAGAAATCAAGATCATTAAATGCTGTATATTCGCTCCTCATTTTGGAAAGTGTTCGAAAATTCTCTTTTATAGTCTTCGCCGATGTGTAATGTACTACTTTCTAAATCCGACAGCTCGAGGATATACATAGGATGGAAGCAGGTCTATAGGCTCGTAAAAGTTATTTCCACTCTTTTATTTTCGCGAGTGTTTTCTGTTTTTTCTTCCCTTACCGATCCTTGGGTACTCAAGTAAATTCGTGAATTGAGAATGCTGACTTTTGTAAAAATTTCGCTCGTTTTAAGTCGATTTCGTCCCCCGTAAGAACAGAAGTATAACCGGTATAACAAAGAGCAACGAGACGGGATGAACGAACCATCGCAGAGTCGTCGAAAAGCCATCAGATTAAACTAAAAATGGAATATGAACTCGATTCCAGCGAAACATTTTCGAAATTAACCCTTTTATCTCAACGTAGCAGACAACGACGTTTGTGTGGAACTTCACACAGTGCAAGAATGGCAACGTAGACGATTCGTATTAATCTTCAACTCTTATACGAAGGTACCTAACTTATTAGTCTGTATATCGTACAGAGTACACTTGAAATACATTCGCTACTCAAAGAATGTAAAATATTTATTAGACGCGATGCACAATTCGTCAGAATTTCCTTAAGAACACTCGAAGAGGAAAAAATAAGAGTATAATTAAAACAGTTTACGCGATCAGAAAATGTGACATTTCGACAAGCGTCGCTCGACGTTTTACGTATTTCTCTAATTTTGTGTCCTGAAAACTAACGTGAACAGTCGGTGCTCTTGTATATAGCATATTGTCGGCGAGTTATAATGACAAAAACGATCATATTTCGCTTCGAATAAATTAATTTTAAAACGATATAACGTTTCCGAGTTTTCAAATCGCTGTGCATGCAGCAGTACAGTATGTACTCTCGCCCGAGTACCTATAATATTTCGTCTTTTGAATAATTTATCGGGGATAATACAATTTCATTAAATACACCCCACGGAATATTCCACATCAACTTTCCATATTCGTATCTCTTTCTTCTTTTATGGTACTTTTTTGCTTTTCTATTGTCGACCGTGATTCTTGGTTACATTATTGTTATAGAGTTGTCTTTTTTCAGTCGCGAAACACCACTAACTTGCAACCGAGACATTTTTGAAACTTATCTAGACAGCGAAAATGAGCGGAGCAAATTTATATATATAGTCGAGAAAATTAGTTTTGCAAAAATACGTAATTTTTTCGAATTGTTTGTCCCCAAACTTCTACGTTAATCGGTGTGACAGGAGAGACACGTAGGAGATGGCATATGCACCCTCTTTTATCGAGAGGTTGGTAGTTTTTTGATGTTCAAATACGTAATTACGGGCGAGTCGTGCTGCAAGGCAGAGTCTTGTCTATTGAGCCTCTTGAATTAATTTTTGAATTGTGTATTTTTACCGACTTTTCCTATCGGAAAAGTGAGGCATTATACCCGTCCGTTCAGGTTTCCCTATAAGGCCTATTTATTTATTTATTATAAGATTTTCTTGTCCGCGGAACTCCTCCCAAACTGCCCCACGGATTTTTTTGTAACTTGGCCATAATATAGCATTATATCTGAAGATGTGCTTCTGCAATTTTTTTGAGAATCGGATGAGTAGTTCTCGAGAAACTTTCATTTTTACCGACTTTAAGGTGAATAGGGGGCGGGGGCAATGAACTTTCTCGACGTAAATTGAAAAGCTCTTCATTTGCCTCTTGAATTGAAGTCATTTGCAATATTTACATTCAAAGAAGATGTTGATTCTTCGGTCGATTATTGGTCAAAATAAAATCGATTTTTATTTAGATTGGAAAAAGACGTCGATTCTTCGGTCGATTATTCGTAAAAAAAGAGTCGATTTTCATTCAGATTCAAAAAAGGCGTCGATTCTTCAGTCAATTATTGGTCAAAATAAAATCAATTTTCATTTAGATTGGAAAAAGACGTCGATTCTTTGGTTGATTATTTGTAAAAAAAGGAGTAGATTTGTATTCAGATTCGAAAAAGACGACTTCGTTAGTCAATTATTGGTCAAAATAAAATCGATTTTCATTTAGATTGGAAAAAGACGTCGATTCTTTGGTCGATTATTCGTAAAAAAAGAGTCGATTTTCATTCAGATTCAAAAAAGTACGTCGATTCTTCAGTCAATTATTGGTCAAAATAAAATCAATTTTCATTTAGATTGGAAAAAGACGTCGATTCTTTGGTTGATTATTTGTAAAAAAAGGAGTAGATTTGTATTCAGATTCGAAAAAGACGACTTCGTTAGTCAATTATTGGTCAAAATAAAATCGATTTTCATTTAGATTGGAAAAAGACGTCGATTCTTTGGTCGATTATTCGTAAAAAAAGAGTCGATTTTCATTCAGATTCAAAAAAGTACGTCGATTCTTCAGTCAATTATTGGTCAAAATAAAATCAATTTTCATTTAGATTGGAAAAAGACGTCGATTCTTTGGTTGATTATTTGTAAAAAAAGGAGTAGATTTGTATTCAGATTCGAAAAAGACGACTTCGTTAGTCAATTATTGGTCAAAATAAAATCGATTTTCATTTAGATTGGAAAAAGACGTCGATTCTTTGGTCGATTATTCGTAAAAAAAGAGTCGATTTTCATTCAGATTCAAAAAAGTACGTCGATTCTTCAGTCAATTATTGGTCAAAATAAAATCAATTTTCATTTAGATTGGAAAAAGACGTCGATTCTTTGGTTGATTATTTGTAAAAAAAGGAGTAGATTTGTATTCAGATTCGAAAAAGACGACTTCGTTAGTCAATTATTGGTCAAAATAAAATCGATTTTCATTAAGATTGGAAAAAGACGTCGATTCTTCGGTCGATTATTGGTCAAAATAAAATCGATTTTCATTTAGATTGGAAAAAGACGTCGATTCTTTGGTCGATTATTCGTAAAAAAAGAGTCGATTTTCATTCAGATTCAAAAAAGTACGTCGATTCTTCAGTCAATTATTGGTCAAAATAAAATCGATTTTCATTTAGTTTGGAAAAAGACGTCGATTCTTCGGTCGATTATTGGTCAAAATAAAGTCGATTTTCATTCAGATTGGAAAAAGACGTCGATTCTTCGGTCGATTATTGGTCAAAATAAAGTCGATTTTCATTCAGATTGGAAAAAGACGTCGATTCTTCGGTCGATTATATGTGAAAAAAGAGTCGATTTTCATTCAGATTCAAAAAAGACGTCGATTTGTCAGTCAATTATTGGTCAAAATAAAATCGATTTTCAATTAGACTGGAAAAAGATGTCAATTCTTCAGTGAATTATTGGTCAAAATAAAATCAATTTTCATTTAGATTGGAAAAAGACGTCAATTCTTTGGTCGATTATTTGTAAAAAAAGAGTAGAAGAAGACGTCGATTTGTCAGTCAATTATTGGTCAAAATAGAATCAATTTTCATTTCTCGATTGAAAAAAGACGTTGGCTCTTCGTCCGATTATTGGTCAGAATAAAGTCGAGAAGTAGGAGGAAATTACTCGATCGTTATTTGACCTAAGAAATCATTTCATGATTATAATAAACAAACTGGATCGGTTGATGGTCGATAAGAGGTCAAATTGACAGCTTTTTTAGATCGATTGTGTTCGCCGGGTTGTTAAATCTTGAGTCTGAATGATTGAGAACAATTTTTTAGTCTTCATTAAGTGTGCTGCAAGACTATCAATATTTTATTTTTTCGTGCATGCATAATTGATGGTAGTTTTATTGTTGATTTGAGGTGTATGCCTATAATCGGAGGTGATCGAGATTTGAGCCACTCAGCTTAATTTTTTTCATTTTTCATCATTATCATTAGTCATACGCGATAGTGAAAACCTCAAGTTTGAATGAATTGAGGACAATTTTCTGGTGGTCTTCATCGAGTGTGCTGCGAGACTCTCGGTGACTTCATTTTTTAATTTATTATTGATTTATACATAATTTTTCGTGTATATGTAATTGATAGTAGTTTATAGTTGATTTGAAGTGTCTCAGGAGATGGGAACATCATTTTCAATTGCCTTTTTTTTCTATATTTTTATTTTATTTTATTTTTTGAAATTAAGAAGTTTGTTTTATCTCTCTCTCTCTCTCTCTCTCTCACACACACACAAGAAGCATTTTACCTTTAAGGCCCATTTTCAATCGCGGTCACAAACTTTATTGGTGATTACAGATGATAATTCTGAATATCGTTTCAAATATACTCATTAAATAATAAAGGTAAGGGAAGGACTACTGGATAATTTTTTTTCCTCTGAAACTTAGAAGGATTATGTATATTATGTCTGAAGATGTGCACCTGCAATTGTTTTGAGGATCGGATGAGTAGTTTTTGAGCATTTTGGTATTTTATTCATTTCACGTCTTTGCTGAAGGTGTATTTTGTCCCCTTTTCCCCTATTGACGGTCTTGAAAAAATTCACGGGTTCATTAAGGGAGTTAAACAAGGGGAGGTAGGCAACCTGTTTTATGGGATACCTTAGAAGAGCGTTCTGAGTCTTATGGTGTTTGCAGGACTGCATATCTGGCTTATTGAAGGGGCTGAATAAATTGGTGTATGAAGCATTGCATATCCAGTTACTTGAAAGGACTACATCGATTACCGAGCTCTATATGATAGGAGGGGGTTTGATCATTTCGACTTCGGAGCTTTGCCGGTCGGCAGGACAGCAGACATTTTGACCCCCCTCCCCATCACCGATAAAACAGGTTCTCTTTTCATTGTTATTAAAGCTTCGAGTTTGAATGAATTGAGGACAATTTTTTGGTCTTCATCAAGTGTGCTGTGAGACTCTCGGTGACTTCATTCTTAAATTCGATTTATAGGTCTTTTTTTTATAATTATTAGTCTTATTTGATATTGAAAACCGTATGTTCGAATGACTGAGTACAATTTTTTAGTCTTCATCAAGTGTGTGGCGTGGCTATCTTGGTGACTTCAGTCTTAATTAATTATTGATTTATGTGTCATTTTTTCTTGTGCACATAATTGATAGTGGTTCATAGTTGATTTGAGGTGTTTCAGGAGATCGGAATATGATTTTCAATTTGGACTAGCTTCTTTGAGTGAGACTTGAGGTTATACCAACGAGTGAACCAAGCTCGGGTGCGATATATCTATTTATTAAAGCGTTTGGAAAGGTAGGAGCGTGAAGGAAGGAATTACGGTGGTTGCTTCTTCGGCTTTGATATAGATTTTTTCCTACCAATCCACTTCTCATTACTGCCCCTAGAATTACAAACTTTCATCGGTCATGCATCATTCCCCCAAAAAATGAAAAAATATCTGCTGGAAAAGCAATAACAAACACTCAAAAACGTAAAAGGAAGGATGGGTGTTTGCAGGACCAAACTAATAATAGTACTAAGACGAATTTATTTCATTTTTTCCTATATTTCTGTTTTTGTTCTTTTTTTTTTCAAGTTTTTAAAGTTTTGTTTTGTATTTTATTCATTTATTATTTTTTTTCTTCTCTTTTTTTTTCTGTCTCATTTCCATTTATTGTATTTCATTTGATCAGCTTCTTACTATTTAATTTTTTATTATTCAATCAAATAGGCTACTCATTTTCTCTCAATCTTATATTGTCTTTTCTCGTTTTATTTTATTATTATTTTTTTTCTTTCTCAAGATTTTTTTTTTGTTTTTGTTTTGTTTTTTTTTTGTTTTTCCCCCTTTATTAAGACTCTGGCGCGGTTGACTAATGGCTACTGATCAGTGGCCTTGGTGGCCGCATTTGGGAACTAGAATTAATCATTTATTTTGTTTACTAATTCACCTCATTTCATTTTGTTATTATCATTATTATTTTTTCATTCTGTTTTATTTTATTGTTATTTTTTATTCTTGTTTTGTTTGTTTTATTAAATTATTAATAATAATAATCTCCACCGCTCTCGCTCAGCATAAGTAATATGAGCATGCGGTGGGTGACCCCTTTTTTGTAATTAAAAAAAACATGAACGTTGATATAATTATTGAAATAATAAAGATTATTCGATTAATTATAAATAGTGTCGTCCCATAATTGGCCTTATTAGCTGTCGGACGGCACTTTCAATCAATTATTAAATAAAAATTCAGGTTTCCGTATTGGATATGGATATTTTTACACTGTGATCAGTTTATGTGACGTCATAGTGATAGAATTTATAAACTGAGTTTTATTGTTCATTCTACCAATATTTGGCTTGGTTGACAGGTCATTGGTATTTAATCTAAAGAGAGGGGGTGACTCTCTCAATGAGTTTTGCATCGTGAGAGGAAAAGTCGTGTATTACTCACGCGACTGCGTGAGTGTTTTTTTTAGTAAGCTTGGGATGGCAGAAATTATTGCGCTACTATGTGCGGCGAAATTTTTTTGACGTCGACCCCGAATTATGAAACGGCGAAAAAGAAAAATTTTCTGGCAGAGCCAAAGAAATAAAGATCATGGTTCATGTACCTACCAGTAAGTAACCTTATTTATATTTTAAGACCATGCCCGCTTTGTAATTAAATCATGACTTAGCTTCTGAATAGCACGGATGCGTTCCTCGACGCTGCGACACATAATAAATTCCTAAAGAAAATTGAATTAACGTTTATGAAATCTGTGATACTTGAGATGAATAATGAACAGATAAGGTATGGTCAAGCATTATCAATTTGTTTCCAAGTTCATGAGGACTGTCGTCATTTTGCTACCTAACAGAGGAAGAGAAGGTCATACAGCCCCTTGAGCCATTGAAAGGAGGAGAGGGACTTGGAAAACCGGCGGATTCCTTAACGAAGTTAAACGAGGAACGCAGGGATCATGTTCTATGAGTCAAATTGGTTTTGGTATTGAAAGTTCAAGCAAGCCTTGATCTAGTATGAAGCTAGTATGAAAACGACTCAGACCTACTATAAACCTAGTACGGAATAGGACGTCATCAGTGACCTAGACCTATTGTAGGGACTTCGAAATAGTCAAAATTTTTCTCCAAGTCTCCCTCCTATAATATAAAGCTCGGAGGTTGAAATTTTCCAAGTCCTCTTCCTATCATAATAGCTCGAGAGTCGATATTTTTTCAAGTCCCTCTTCTGTCATATATATAGCTCGAGAGACGAAATTTTTCCAAGTTCCTCTCCTAACTCCTGTCGTAAATAGCTTACAGGTCGAAATTATTCCAAGTCCCCCTCCTATCATAGACAACTCGAGGGTCAAAATTTGTCGAAGTATTTCGTTAGGCGGCGCACGGCAAATTTCTCGACCCCCCCATAGAACAGGTTTCCTGTTATAATTTTGTTTTTCGAGCCATGGATAGGGTGAGAAAATTCCAGCGTTCAGACTTCATACACTTGAAAAATTTTAATCAAATAATCGATTCTAATCGATTGCAAGAATCGAAATAAACAGTTTTCCTTCCTCTCACCATGAAATAGGTTATGAAAAAGGCCCAGTGAGCTGCAAATTGTTTTGAGTAAAATCAAAGAGAGCCTTTGCGATAAGTGCCGCAGTTCTGGTCAAGTTGATATTTTTTGAAGAATTCATGCATCAAAATGTCCTATACTCCTTCCGATGTCTAGGCCTACTGGGAAACATTATTACTTTTCTTTTAGGTCCTATTTCCTATGGAAAGAAAAAGGGAGCGTACGTGCGAATCAATTAATGTAAATTTTCATATCTTTCTGCGTTTGTTTCCCTATTCCGGGACGCGCAATCAAATCGATAAGAAACAGAATATTGTTGGTAAGTTCGCTGATTATTTCCAGATATCCGATTTCTGTAGACGATGTACGCAAACTATGGTAAATAACCTAACTCCACGTACGAACGTATATGATTTTCCCTGTGTCATATGCCATATTTTTACTCCTAGAATATCGTTTTAGCTTTTCAGAAGCACTCTCTCCGACGTTAGAATTTTGTCGTTGTACGAATTTATTCGACCAATAAATTATAAATTTTAGTGATACTCGCGCCAGTAGAGAGAAGGATCTCGAAAACGAGGAATGAGCCTCATTATTCGGTCAATTTTCTCGAAGAATTTTGTACTGCTACCACATCGTCAAATTCGTCTCCGCGCTTTTGTGTTACAAGTGTGTACGTTGACAATATAATTTCTTAGGAAGTACGTCGAGGGAATACGGAAAAGCGTAGAAATGAAGAAAACGACGTATAATGTGATTTCGTGAGCTACGGTATTCGTTAAAGCTCTACTACACTCTCTTCATCGTATACCAAAAGATGATGAAACTCATTAAAAATTTCGAGATCGACTTACGACTGAGAAACAGGGAGTCATAAACCAAAAGAGGCAGCAAAAGTCTGTCCTATCTGGCGTTAATTAAAATCTGACTGAAGACAATCGTATTCCGCGTACCTTCTTGCCGATCTTGTAAGTCATTTGCATACGAATTAATCGAGATTCACCTCGATACGATATTTTATGGCTGAAAACGTGTGTAGCTTAACAAACTTATATTTGTCATAACCTCGTAGCTTTCTCAAAATTATGTGTGGGTCAAACGAGCTCTTTTATCTTCTAGGAATATTTCGAAAATTATTGTCGTCGAGCTTTCGAGAACACTTATTATTCTCGATTCAGAGACACCACTGAATGACGATGGATGACCACACTCGAGAAGATGAATACAGTAAATTGCTCCACTTCTCGTGCTTCGAAGAACTTCGCCTTAACGACTATAATTTACTCACCGAATACAGTCATGGATTGTATCATAGAATCCTCATCGTGGTGCGTCGATACCAAACATTTGTACTCGCCGGATAATTCGATGGTCGGCCTAATAATTTTCATCGCTCTGTACATGTACGTATGATTATCGGAAGCCTTGTAGTCTAATTTCAATCGACCTTTCAGTATTCCAGCAACTCGCGGCTTTTGATTATGGATCCATTGGTATATCGGATTGAGACTACGATTGAAAAACCATTTCACTACGAGACCCGAATTGTGCATTTGTTCCCAAGATTCCAATGTGTAGAGGCAATCTAACAGAGCACCCGACTCTGAACCGTTGGGAACGAGAGCTGGTACCTGGACACTCGAGATGGTTACACCAGTCACCCCTAGAAACGAAAACGTATTGATTACGTAAGTTTTCTAAATCATGACACAAATCAAAAGTTTTTTTAAATTTTATTTTGACGAGCTATCAGCTGTTGATAAATTAAAAAAGTCGTGAGGAAGGTGAACTTATTATAAATTAATGTTGAATAGAATTAGTGCGGACAGTTAGAGGTTTGTGTAGGTATTGGAGTAAAAGTTGGTTCGTTGTAAGTATTGTAGGGAACCACAAATGGTTTGGAGGTTGTTTTCGAGAGCTTGATGAGTGAGGGAGGGTGTATTTTTAGAAGAGTTGGAGCCTGTAGAAGAAATGGTCAATTGTTAAATTATTTTGTTTGCATTCCGGGTAATATGGAGGGGTTAGGATGTGAGGGTTAGTCAAGTGGGAGTGTGTATTTTTTGTATAGGCTATTCTTAGACGAGAAAGAATGACTCTTAGAAGTCTACCAGGGGACAATAATTTTTTAATACGATTGAGTTTGTTATTGGATTGATTTTTCCAAAGTGTGTTCCATGATTCGGTGATGGGTGATGAGAGAGTAGTGATTTTTGTAGTCTAGCGATGGAACGGGGGAATTTCCAGTTATTCGGGTGAAGTGGGTAGCGGCTTGATCAACAACTTCATGTTCGAAGAGGTCGGTTGCGCCCAGGGATCCGTATAAAAATTATTTGGGTGTTCATTGAGTTCAAGATAAGAAGTGTGAGAAGAATGCTTTATATGATGGGTTAGAGTTGAATGGGTTTGTAACGGAGTGTAGTGAAGGAAGAGAGTCGGTGAGGCGGAGGAATATGCTCATAAGTTAGGTTATAAATATGGAAGCTGTATTGTGGATGCGTTGTGAAACCATTTTCCCGTCGATCGGGTTTCCATTACAGCCTTTTGAGGGGTGGGATATGAATTTTAGAATATGTAAAATGCGTTTGCATTCGGCTTTGAGCGATTTAACGTGGGAAGCCCAATCAAAAGGGTTTGCGCGCCGAGGTACGTGATAGAATTTCGAAGTTTTGCAAAATTAATAAATGGATGCACGGGACAGATTTTTTTTTTTTTTTGAAAATAACTGAATAGTTTTTTGAGGAGGGAAACCTGAATCTATTTTTGATGTCTATGCAGTGATTAAGTGGAGGATTTTCTGGAGAGGTTGGTAGGCTCTTTGGGGATTAGTCGAGGAAATCGAGAGTAATCGTCAGCAAGAAGATGGTGAATGAGGGGAGGGTTGACATGTGCGGTGGTATCATTGATAGCTATTAAGAAAAGTAAAACACTGAAAACTTCGCTTTGAGGGACTCCGTTTTGGACCGAGAGAGGGGAGAAAGTTATATTATGGATTCTCACTCAAAGGGTTCTGTTTTCAGGATATTTGGAAGGTGGCCTGGAATTCATAGTTCTTGTGAGCTTTACTGTTTCTATTTGTTGGAAAGAAATGATCGCATTTTTCTTCTTAATAAAAACCGCCATGGTATGGTGGTGGGCTTATCTTTATATGACAGGGGCGGATTTGGAAGATGATTTTAGGAGGAGAAATTGGCGATTTTTTAATATTTGGCAACCAAGAAAAAGAACAAAGCTCTCCAGAATTTACTTCTCCTCCCCTTCTTTTTCTCTTATTTTTTACGTTTTTGGGGGAAGAAAATGTTCTTGAATTCCTTCCACACCGTAAATACTTCCAGAATTTAGGATAACCTTTGAAGATGTAAATTTTCGATGCCTAAAATCTATACAAATAGCGGTAGTGTTCAAAAAATTATAAGCGTTGTGAGCCTCATAAGAGAAAAACGGTTCTCTCTTGACCCCAGATTTCATTTTTCAAAATTTTCTAGCCCTACTTAGAGCATTATTGTTTCACTTCTACCTACTGAATACCATCATGTTTAAGCCCCCCTTTTAGAGCGTGTCGTTCAAAGCACCTTTCCTACATCTCCATGCACCGCACTTCGTCATTTGATCAGGCCCCACTCAACAGAGCGATGCTTCTTTACAATAAAGTCGAAAAAGTAGATATAACTATTGACATATTTTTTGATAGCAGAGCAAAATTAACGAAAAAACTGATAGGGACACTCTCTAAGCTTCGGGAGGGGGGCTAAATTGCTATGCTAAATTGTTAAAATTGTCTCCTTCGTGCCCTCTCTCTCTCAATAAGGTATGTTTGCCCGACAATAAAGGGGTTCACTCTTAGGAAGTTGGACAGGGTGGGTGAGGGCTCATGGGGACAGGCAACGCAATATTATTATTATTATTATTATTATTATTATTATTATTATTATTATTATTATTATTATTATTATTATTATTATTATTATTATTATTATTATTATTATTATTATTATTATTACTTTTTTTTTTTTTCATTTATTAGATAAATGTTTATTAATATTAATATTATTAATAGGTTTGTAATCATAAGTGGTGTACCTATAATTGGTCCGTGGACTGTTGGTGGCACCACTATAAAATAAAAAAAAATAAATAAAAAATACTTCACGTTTTCAGGGCTTGAAACTCAGGAACCTTAATTGGAATCAGTAGTGTGATTAAAAGAGAGAGAGAGAGAAGGTGTGTTACAGGTAACTCTTTCTCCTCTAGAGAGCTTTTGAAGTTCGTAATTATTTATTCGACTCAGTGGCGACGTGAGGGCAAGGCAATCAAGGCATACGCCTGGGGCGCCGCGATTTCTGGGGAGCCCACTTTTTTCAGAAAAAATTAATAAGAAATTTGTTTTTTTGTCTGAATAGCATTGTATAAGAATAACTACAAAATTTTACTCTACCCAAGGGCCTTCAAAAACTCCAAAACCTTATACCGCCACTGATTCGACTCATCTATCAAATAAAGAGAAATTGTACCCTACACGTATACAGGAAATATTTCAATCGGTTTTATTTTTTCCCCTTTCCCCTTAGAGCCCCTGAGAGAATATCGGGGTCTGCTCGAGAGAAACAAGAAGAAAATACCTAATTTTGATCCTAAAATGTAAATATCTGTGAAATTCGGGTGTTGTAGCAGTAGACTCGGGAGCAAACTCTTCAAGCACTCCCTTCTCGTCAGGCTGGCCCATCACCACTGAAAGATTTTACATTTTACGATGATTAAACCGACGCCCGGGGCCCTGATCTTTAATTCGAAGAATTTTCGTTTAAAAAAAACACTTGATAATATACACCAATCATTTCATTCGACACGAGTCTCCCTTCTATCATACACTATTATAGCTTGAAGTCGAAACTTAGGTTGATGACGTCATCAACCTCGGATTTGCTCACGGACGCGGACATTTCCTGAAGATGATCCCTAACAAAAGGGACAGCGGGCTCCCCACTAAAAAAAAACAACTCATGATATGGAAGTAAATCTTATTCAATTTTTTTGATTTAACCCACGCGATGCCCTTAGTGTGAAAAGTCACCTGCTCCTGGGAGTTTATTTGAAGACCACCCACGTACGGATTATGAAGTCATCAGAGGACTTGGAAAAGAGGACGTCGTTTTTTTTAGGGGTACATTTGGGCCGGTTATCCGTCAGGAGCGTACGAAATATGTAGGAAACGAAATCCTAACCGGATATTGGGCGAGAAATTTCCTCTACCAGGATATTGAAAAGGATGTATCTTAACCAGATTTCGGAATAGGAAAATCCTGAACCGAAATATTGACTGGGAAATTACCTGAGAAATTGAGCCAGAAATTCATTAACCGAGATGTTGACCGCAGTGAATTTCCTAACCAGGATATTGAGCGGAAAAATCCTTGACCAGTATATTGTTTGGGACATCCATTAATGGGAAAACTTCTTGACTCTGATACTGACCGAGAATTTCCTTAAATGGAATATTAAAATCAGTCTATGAAGTCTCGAGGTCATTGCGCAAACGTGCTCTGTCCTAAACCTAATACTTTGTATGCTAGGTAAAGAAGGAAGCAACCTGAAGGAGTGGTTCGAGAGGGTCTCTTAGCATATTAGCCTATATAGTATACCGTGTACTGCACAGGACATATGGACGCAAATCCAGAAATTAAGGACCCGATTCAGATTTATATCTTGAAAATTTTAATGTTCCAAGTCTCAAGGCCATGATCGTACGGACGCAAATTGCAGAACAAGGGGAGAGGTAGAGTCAGAGCAAAATTATGAAATTTTCTATTCTTTCAAGTCCAATCCTCTATGTCGAAATTCTTCTGAGTCCCTTTCTTTTCTTATAATTATTATGGCTCGGTTGGCTGTCTTATACTATCGCTTAAAAGTCGAAATGTTTCCAAGTTCCGTTCCTGTCATGTATTACGGCTCGAAAGTCGAAAGTTTTTTATGTGCAAATCCTTTAGATATCGCAAGCTGCACGGCAAATTTCCGCCCCCGTCCCCCATAGAACAGGTTCTCTACGCTCCTTGTTTAACCTCGTCGAGGAAGTTGTCGTTCTTTTCTGATTCATAGAATTCAGGTTCATTTCTCCAACCTCTTTTTGACGTGCTTCCAGTAAGTCCACCATAAGTATCGTATTTTGTTTGGTCACACGGCAAAATGAAAGAAAAGGGGAGCTCGAAGGTGCACTAACGACACCTAATATTCATCAATCTTTAGATTTTGAAGTTTTGGAAATGCCAGGGGAGTTGCCATCTCCTTACTCGTGGAAGAAGAAGGGTGCAGGAACACAATAAATGCTTGCACTAACGATTAGAAATACTCTGAAGTCTAGGAAGCGCTCAGGGCGGGTGTCTGCAACCTCTCAGTCTTCCTCATTCCTTGATGAGGCATAAATGCATCAACAAAATGAATATGTACACTAACCTTTGTGTATATTTCAAGACCTCACGGCTGCTACTTATCTTCCAGCCTTTTCCATCCAGTTAACATTTTCTGGAGGAAAGGTGCGCTACTGAAGCGCTAACCTATGGACATATTTTGAGGTATGAATTGTGTTGACGGGAGCTGCCGCTTTCATTTTCCACGATATGACTAAAAAGAGGCGATGGAGGGAGGGCTGAAGAAGTAGATGTTTGCAACTTTGTACGATGTAATTACAAATCAAACTGGTGGAAATGAAGGGTGAAGGAATAAAAGTGTATTATTATACAAGTGAGTTAAGTGGCGTTCATACGAATTGCGAAGACCTCCCGTCACAAGCAGAATAAAATCCACGGAATCGTAACGAATTGAGAGGCCACTTGACCCGCGATTCTAATACGACACTTTATCCAACAGCGGGGTAAAACTAGGTCCAATATACGTGTGATTTTCGTTTAGGTAATATTGAATAAAAAATTGCAGTAATTAATACTTCGAGTTAGTAAAGGTTTTGCCTTTGTGTAGAATGAACGCTGATTTGGCTTCTCTATCATAAAATCTACCGCGTAAAACAGCCTAAATTAATTCTGTTTGATGGGTAGATTATACGAATTTTAACCAGCAGTCAGTTTGTTGAAGTATTCGAATCCGGCGGGAGCAGAGAAGAGGGATGAATGAGAGAGAACGGTAATAATAGATTTTCTTCTGTAGTTGTTTCACGAGTGTATATTGCACACTATATGTGGGTATGTCTAATAATGTCGTTACATTTTTAATAATGTTGTCTCATGTAATTTTCCGGTACTGGACTGCGAAAGATATGTGCACGATCGTAAAATGAAAATCTTGAATAAATAATGAAATATTCAACAACGCTGTTGAAACAACGGAATCAAAGCTGGAGCGCATTAGCGAGAACTGAAAAGAAACAATAGAAGAAATTTGTTCGGAAAGCTGCGTTCGAAAACTCGCAACGAAAATTTGAAATTCATGAAAAAGCCGTTAAATGATTCTAACTATTTTTATGGTCGTGGGAAGAACGTGATGAATGAAAAGTGTGAGTTCGACGGCCCTGCGGTATTTTTTTTATCCCAACTACACAAAGCCGGATCAGTCTATCAGTAATGTAATACGAATTGTTTTTCCCTCGAAAAAAAAAAAAAAAAAAAATGGCAATCTTGTTGAAAAGCCGCGTTGGCAAGGAAAATGTTGAAAGTTCTTTGCCAAATAAAAATTCTCTTTTTTTTTTTTTTTTATTCTTTCGTAGACCAGCCCGGATCTAGCATGGCGCTTTTACAAAACCTTAAACCAACGTATAATGTCGCGTATTTTACCTTCCATACTAACCAAAAATATACGATAATTTTTTTGACAAATAGGGTACTTCGCACGACGCGAGCGAATTTGTATTACTGAGTGTAAAAGACGTATTAAATTGTCTTTTTCCAAAGAAACCAACTTTGATTTATCAACAGCAAACACAGACTTTATTGTTATCACCGTCGCTTCTAATGCTTCCCTTTATTTTCTTTTCATCTTTCTGACATAATATTTTTCAGAAGATTTTCCTTTGAAACTGACTCCATTTTCCGGGTTTGAAAAAAGAAACTCCTCGGGTGCGATTATCTACACTTTAAATTCTCGCGTTGTTACCTTCATTTGAATGCGAATATTCATTTTTTTCTTTCTTGCGCGTCTCACTCGTGACATAATTAAAGACGTCAAAAAGCTACCGTGCACGATAATTTTTTTTGGCGAGTCTGAAGCTTGTGAACATCACGCACCGAAGTCCTTCGAAATAAAGACTACAAATTTCTACAAAAGCTTCATATCCCCAAAATAACGTCCAAACTCTTGAGGAGACTAACATGCTCTATCAATGTATTATTCGTCCACAAATTTTTAATTTCATAACGATATAAAGGAATGATCAGTCGGCTGCAGAAATATTGTGACTCGATAAGGGTTACAGGTAAAAAAAAAAAATATTGCTTTCGTTCGTTATACTCACAATTTTCAAGATGCATGTACGACATCCACGCGGGGAAAAGCGATACGAAAAGACGAAATTTCGTTAACGAACGCATCGTACGGAAGAGAAAAACGCTACATGCTACCGCTTTGGTGGTGAAACAGAAACTGAGACTGAATGAAAGCTCGAAGCTAAATTACCCCAACGTTTACTGATAAGAGCATGAGCGAAAGTCGAGAGAAAAGTTGCACCACGTTCCTCCTCGTCGAGTACCACGCTTTCGCGGCTGTTCTGTCTAATATCGCCCTTTGCAATTTCTGGTTTAGCGTAAAACTATCAAGTGACAAATACCATTATTTTTATTACTCCATCGTCCCTATTCCTTCTCTAATAACGACTTCGAAAAAACTTTTACACAGTATTATTCTTGCGTTCGATTTTGGCTAATTTTGTCGATGAAAGTGGTGTTCCATTATCAATCTATTCTTACTTATTTTACGCCGAAACACGCCTACCTATTGGAAATTATGCGGACCCGTTTGATGCTTTCACATTTCGCAAAAGCAGGGGCGTAGCCAGACAATTTGTAAGGGAGAGATTTCATTTAGAAGTTGATGTAATACGATGCTTCTAGCTCTATTTCACTTAGGATTTTAAAAAGCTTAGGAGGAGGTTTTGACCCTCTCCCCGCTACACATTTGTCGAAGCATGAAATTTCAAAATTTTCTAAACTACGTTCACAATGGAAATGCGGAACACATTGTACGGCGGGAATGTCTGCAATTTTATTAACGCACTCGTAAAACTCGATTTTCAGTTCTATCGTGAAAATACGTATTTTCCTTCGTCTGCCGTGCTAGGCAACCCTTCATCAATCAAGTTACGGTCTTTGATAAGACTAGAACACTCGAATAATGCGTTTTAGTCTTTTGATAATTATTTTTCCGAAATTAATTCTTCATTTTGTTTTAGAGAACCTGTTTTAAGGAAGGTTTTTTGAGGAAAGTGTCCGCGGTCCGTCGTTTTTCCGGCATATTGACGAGAGGCTCTTACCAACCTTAGAAGCTTGGACAATTTTTTTCCTTTTGAGCTGATTATATAAATGGGGACGATGGCTCACTTGACGAACTTCAATGGGGAATTCAGAGAACCGGTTTCATGGGACAAATTTGGCCCCGATATTCAGAATTGAATTCAAAATTGAAATTTTACTGAGTCTCCCAACTATCTTATTAAGTTGGGAAGTCGTTGTTTCTAAGTCCCAAATTTTTTCAAGTCTTACTCCTTTGATGCGTGAAAATTTTCCAAGTACTTCTCCTATCACGATAACTCGAAAGAGAACATTTTTCCGAGCCCCTCTTCGGCTTGCTTATCGTAAATACTCAAAAGTTGAAGTTTTTAAAGTCCCCCTTCTCATACCGAGAAATTTTTCCCATGTACCTGATTCGACTAGAGTGGGTCAGTTTTCGTCGGACGTGGGACGCCAAATTTTTTTTACGTTTGAACTGTATAATATGAAATGAGAGTTTGAGCTTTAAAATACTAGCGGGCATTGCACTTTTTGCTATGGTAACAGAAAACCCATCATCTATCATGAATTACATCTCCTTTCATTCTACTTGGGAGTCTCCTTCTTCTATGTAGCTATCTTAATTTTCCTTGACATCACGCTTTGATTTTTGCAAGTCTCTCCTCTGTGAGGATTTTAACGAAAAATAATTCCCTGATGACGTCACACTCTTCTGTTAGTACTTTTCTCGTCTGTAGGGATTCTGAGTGATGTTTGACCATGATGATGTCATGCTGTCATGTTTGTAATTTTCGTCAATCCTTTCTCCATCTTTTTACATTGATGACTACACGCCTTTCTTCAACTTGGATTCTTTCTCAACGAGAAAATGAACTGTCATAAAGTCCGCTGAATCGCTAGCGTGGCGTGTGTTGGTCCTCACTCTCGAACCTGGTTCATGGTGAGAAAGAAAACCTCGACTTGGAGAAACGTCGCCCGAAATCATCCTCTGGGTTTAGTTTATGTTAGTTGTAGGCTAGTTTTAATGCTCGAGCAAGGAATTTAGCTTAAGATTCCATAGTTACAGCCTACCTTAAAGGTTCAAAGCTCAACTTTCCTCTAGACCCACCTTTGTCCTCTGCAGATGTTTATAGGTCCGAATTTTCGTCAAGTCTCTCCTTCCAAAGACGACCAGAACTCAAACTTTTTCCTTGTCACTCCACAACCTTTTCCTAACCACCGAAGTGCTTTGATGACGTTGCACCTTCCTTCAACTTGTATTTCTTCTTAACAAGCAGTTGACTGTCGTCAAATCCCCTGGATCGGTATTGTCGCGTGAGATGATTCTAATTTACAAATCCTGCAAGGGAAACGACTAATTCACCACCACAACCAAGCTTGAAACTACTTCGTAGTAAAAAAGTCTCAACTTGAAGAAACATAGCTTATAATCATCTTTTAGGCCTAGTTTATGATGTTAGTCGTGGCCTAGCTTTCATTCCCAGAGAAGAAATTTAATATAGTTACGGCCTAGCTTAGAGGTTCAACGCTCAACCTTTTCCTGGGCACATCTCCACAAAGGTTCGCAGCTCCAAATTCTTTCAAATCTCCCGTCTAAAGAGAATCGCAACTCTTAAGATGTTGCCTAGTCTTCAAACTAAATCAAGGCCATTGATAACGTCACCGAGATCAAACGCGAGCGTTATTGGAGGGTGTAGCCCCATTACTCAAAATTAGCCCGAACATGAGGAGGCCGAAATGCTGCTCATGTTCAGTCGAAGACTCTATCCTAGGCTAAAACTCCACCATAATCATAGTCTAGCTTAAAGATACTGAAAATCATTAGGGAGCGTCCATAAATTACGTGAGGCTTTTTTTTTTTTTTTGTCTTTTTTGTTTGGGAAGGGGGTTCAGCCAAAACTTACCAAAACTCACGCGAGGGGTGCCGACAAATCTTACGTAATTTTTTTCTCAGAGAAATACATTCTAAAATATTGCTAAACTGACTTAAATTTAATAAAGGGGAATATTAAACTGCACGAAAAGAAAAGGCGTTTGAACGAAAAATAACAGCACGAAAAAATCATCCAAAATAACGAAATAACAAATGGTGGTAACGAAAAGTATATTATACAAAATTTTCGAGTATGCTCACGAAAAAAAAAAAAAAAATACAAGAAATTTTCAGAGTTTTTTCACAAAAACTAAATAAATAAAAAGGAATGAATGCTTGCCCGTCGGCTAATTTTTAAATGAAATTTTAGACATAGTCAGGCAGTGGTCAGAAAAACGAAATCCACCTTCAAAAAACAGCACTCCATTCGTTAACGTTCCAGATATTTCTTTGCCGCTATGGACTGCCGCTTATCAGTGGGCTGCAGCTGATAAAGCAATTCTGCAACGCCCTCCACGAGGAAGAAAGTTGTGCAGAGTATTTTGTGGCAGCGGGAAGCAGTAACAAACGTATTTGGGAAAAAGAACTGTCCAAATTTTTGAGAGGCGACGGCAGGTGGCAAACGTTCGACGATTTAAAAGCCCGCAAATTCTATGTCTGGACCATAGTCATCAACAGAGGAAATTTGCGGGAATCGAAATGTTCATGAGCCCCCCCTTTTTTTTGAAAAGTTTGCAGTGCAAGCATACGGTAGGGATATGCATTCGATTGAAGCTACTATCAGTGCCACCTGAAGCAAAAACATTTCCACTTGGCCAAAAAAGAAAAGGTGGCAGGCTGAGTTCAGCGAAATGCGCTCTTGTGGTGCAATACTAAAATTAAAATCATAGAATGATTTTTTAGTTTTCAACTTATTTCATAATTGAAGCGTATGCTTTCTCTTGTTTACATTAATTTTTCGGTTAAAAGTTTTGATTTTTTGTGATTTTTTTGTTTTTTCGTTTAATGTACTTTTTTTATGTTCATATACTATTTTTAATGTTCACTTTTATTTTTTTTTCGTGAAATGATTCTTAACAGCTTAAAGACTTTTTTTTTCGTGATTTCGGACTTTTCATTTGGTGCGAAAAAATCCCACCCTTTAATAAATACTAGTCCTTTTTGAATAGGTATAAAATGTGACCAAGAAAATCACGTTTTTTTAATAGATAAACGCGATTAAGCACAGATAAACGTGTTTAAAGCAAAAATACACATTTCGGAAAATCTCACGCGAGATAATAGGGCGGAGGGGGTCAAGGCAAATCTCACGATATCTCACCCAGGGGAGAGGTGGATCGAAAAATCACAAAAATCGCCTCACGTAATTTATGGACGCCCCCTTACATATTTACAGAGCTTCAAATGTATTCAAGTTCCTTGTTTTTAGAAATTCATGGCTAGAAATTTTCTCAAGTTCTCACGAAGAGGTCAGAATTTTCCAAGTCTTCAAATTCAGGGATTCAGAGCTTGACCCTTCTCTGGGTTCACCTCCACAGAGCTTCACAGCTTCAAATTCTTTCAAGTCTCCCCTTTAAAAGTATTGGACTCAAACTTTTATCTAGTCTTTAAATTAAATCAAGGCCATTAAAACCGTCACAAAGATCGTACGCAAACGTTTTAGGAGGATGTAGCCCCACTGAACATGAAGAGTCTTAGCCTAAAATGCTGCTTATGTTTAGTCTGAAACTTCAGACTTGCCTAAAACTAGTCCAGCTTGAAGGTACATAGCTGGAAATTTTTCCACGCATTTACAGAACTCGAAATATTATAATCATTTATGTTTCTCGTTTTTAGGAATTTATAGCTTGAAATTTTCTCAAGCCGTCTCTATGAAAGATCGGAGCTCAAAATTTTTCAAGTATTGGAATTCAATGATGACTTCACGCGGAAGTCTTCTTAGAATATAATTCTGAACATAAGATGTCTTAGCCTAAAATGCTCCTCTGGTCTACCTCATGTTTAGTCTGAGACTCCCCAACCTGAAGCTCCATCTTAAAGGCGTATAACTTGATATTTTTCCCACCTTTACAAAGCTCAAGATTCATTCAAGCTTCTACTTTTTAGAAATTCAAAGTTGAAAATTTTCTCAAATTCTCTTCATAAGGGATCGCAGTTTAGAGTTTACCAAGTCTCTAAATTCAAGCATGACGTCACAAAGGTCGGACGCGGAAGATCTCTGAAAATCTCCCACCCTCTCCCCCAACGAGACAGATTTTGGGTTCCCGGAAAAGAAATGTTGACCAAATAAACAATGCTATTATTGATTATCAAAATCAGAAATGCATCTAATCGATGACAACAATTTTCTTACATTATGGTCGACGTCGATTTAGAATTTAGAATTAAGATTGGAAAAATGAGTTATTCATACCTAACGGTATACTCAGAATCATTGACTTGAACTTAGCTTATGGCTTCAAGCTCTTTCCTCGCATTGGCTTAAACTGACAGCCAATGACCGTCCGATTGGCTGACTTACCATTAGCTAACAGCTTTATCGTTCCGGAGCCGATATCCAATTTCTTTTTATGAAGGGCAACACTGCCATACCCAATCGCCTATCGATGATTGGCTGACTTCAGGCTGACAGCCGAACAGCCACATTCCATTGGCTGACTTTGGCCTCCGCAAAAAATGGTCATAACATTGTTTCAAGCTCTTGACTTACATTTAGCTGGCTTTAGCTGGACGTCCCTGGAAATATTCATATGAGGCTCGACCAGTCCAGTCTGATCACATACTCAAGAGGCTCGTTTCGGCCATGTAGCAGACTAACAACGTACGCATGAGGATGAACTAAGCCATTTTTCAGCCTGACGAAAGAGACCCCAAGTCCACGTGAAGTGAATTGTAGTTTGCTTTTTATTCTGGAATACGATAGTATGTATTGTCTTTCTCATAGAATTTATGGTAGGACTAGGAATGCATGATGCGCTGGCCTCGAATTTATATAATTTTAATAAAGCGAGGGAATTCCGGTCAGATGCCTCTTTGATTCTCGGATTTTTTTTATTTTTATTTCTACCTCGATCCAAATCAATCACGAACGAAGAACGAAAGCGCGTCGTTCAGCGACGTAATCGTTCTCCCGTTGCGGTCCCGTCTCCCGACCATTTCGTCGTTGGTCGTACAATCAAATCTCGCATTTTCAATCTATGCATGTTGATTTTGCGGCTTGGAAACTTGTCTTTAACGATTGTGTTTGTGCATGTGATGTATACGTATTCTGTTACGTATGCTCATCGATCAGCTGTTCTGGCATTACCGGCAACCGGCAATCGCTAATCAGAAAATCCGGAATGTGGCGGTAGACGTCCGAAGTTATTAGTCGTGAAAAAATTTTCCCTTCGTTCGCCGCATTTATTTCTGGATCGTCTGAGAAAAATCTACCGAGACTGTATCGCGTTATCGAAAAATGAAATTATTTAATCTCGCGTGTAATCGTTTTATGCTTTAAATAGAATTGGGGGAAAAAATCTAATATTGTTTTTTTTTTTTTTCGGTCGATTCTCGTCGTTTGAAGATTTTTATGACTGTAATCCGTCATCATGGATAAAAATTTGTTATGTGCCGAATCGAGCGCCGAATGCATAATCGCCGGAAAAGATAATGTCATATTGGGTGATAATCGAGTGCTGGACCATTTACTCGAGTCGGAAATCGTATATATGCCGCAAAAGGAGTGTCTAAAAAAAAATGACCTTGACCCTGACACCCGGAAAATTGTTGCGAAATGGATGCTGGAGGTAAAATGATTTCAATTTCACTTTTATGTAAATTTCGATTTCTTCTTAGTGTGAGAGATCTGGTGGCTTGCATTGTGTACAATTTCAGCAAAGGAAAACGTCATTACTTCTCTTAAATTATTGCATACAAATCGTTAACGAAGACCAATTTTTATCAGTTCTTTCTCGTTTAATTCTTCGTAATTAAAATTATTACGCATAGATTCATAATGTATGTCTGCTATACACGTACTTGCACTTATTAACCGCACTGTTCTTGCATATTTTCCCTCCTTTTCTCCTCGCTACCATGACTGAAAATGAGTATTAAGAAGTCACGTCAAGCTCAGTTGACCGCTAGTTGGGCAATAAAAGTCATAAAGATAATCCACGTGGATCGTCTCTTATAGAATTTCTAAAGCCGAGCATAATAAGATATTTATACTGGATGTTTCCCATCTCTTTCTCCACTCGTTTCCCCTCTTATCCTGCTTTCAAGGCTTATCTATTGCTTCGTTTTGCGAGGGAAAAATTTCTCGATTACGTATATGATCAAATTTTTTTACGGAATTTGATCTGTGAATGAGTGTGATGAATTACGGGAATCAGTTGGCCTACTGCGCAAAAACTATTTCTTCTGTCTACGAAAAAATGATTTCCAAGTGAAGATCTCTAGTATTGGTTTTTTTGGACGAGAATGAGAATTTTTCGAGACTTTTCTCTCAAAATGATGTGATTGTTAGTGAAGCTCGAAGTCGGAAATTTGTGAAATTATGCTTTCTAAAACGTCGAATTTTTTCTAGTTCCGCGACCTATATATGGCTTGGTTTTGTGAATTTTTCGAACATTACAGTTTAAAATTTTCGAGCTCGTACTCAAAATCGAGGCTTTCTGGAGTTGTATCATCTTTACAGCACTCAGGCTTCGAACCCTCTCATGTTTTTGCATAGCTCAAAGTTCAAAATTTATCTGAATTTTAAAGCTTGTGTCTATAGAGTGTTGCGTTAAAAGTGAACGTCGATGACATCATGAGAAATTCGTGTGAATAAGCTCCATAATTTTTTTTTTTTTTCGTTCAATGTACTTAAAGTATATTATGTTGAAAGTATGGAAAACTTATTAGAGTATCCTTCCGGCAGTCGTTTCAGAGAATAATGTAATTTCAAGTATTCACTTTCAGTGATGAAGTTAGCCTTTTTACCCGTACTACCCAATCATGTGATGACCTTGAGAAAGATTTCTGTGGTCTTTCTTTCTGCAGGAAATTTTGGATGAAAATTTGAGTCATAACTATCAATAAGATATGTGCGATTTAAATGAGTGTTTCTCAACCTTTCTTACATCGCGGCACAATTTTTTATGTGCAGATGTATTCATGCTACACAGCATTTCCAAAACTTCAAGTTTCAATATTTTTCATATCCCTGCTAACTGCTTCTCCCTAATTTCAGCGACTGTGGCCGTTCTAGGTAACCAGATGAGGCCTCAGATCCCTCGCCAACAAACTGCGGCCTCAGGAAGACGGAAGCTTTGACTTATTGCAGGATTTGGAACAATTTTGAGTTCTGGTATCGAAAAGTATCTGGATGTTTCGTATAATTTTTAAGGGGTCATCCCTCCCCGCTCTCCTAATTTTGAAATTTGTACGGAGACATGAAACACATTTAGTTTCTTATATCAACGTATGATCTTGAGGTGAGGTGAAATTCGGAAATCGAAAGTATGTCCGTTTTTTCAGTATTCATGATTGGTTTACCTCGAGTTTCCGCGTTAGGGAATTTATCGGCGTTCCATGTAAGAATTGTTGTCCTTTGACGTGTAGAAGAAGATTGGTTGGCGCGAAAACATAATTTAGAAAAAAATTGTTCAATAATGGGTAATTCAAATTGAAAAACATTGTCCATCGGTTTACAATTTAAATTGGGAAAAAATTGTCCAATAATGAGCAATAAGTCAAAATTTATTGAATAAGTCGAAACATAGTTATTGAACTGGAAAGTTTTATTAGAAAAGAAAATAAAAACGAGGCTTTTCCCGCACAGAATTTTTTTGAATATTTATTCGACGTTTTGTCCAATCTAGTAGCCTTCATCAGGACAAAACGAGAACAATGTTATTATAATTTAAATTTAGAACTTAAAAATAAATAAAATAGGAAAATAAAATTATTAATTCTAATTTTATTAATCATAATTAAAATAAGATTTTTTTTATTAAGTGAACAAAAAATAATAAGATTAATTCAAAATTCAAATCGAGGAAAAAAGGTACATTAATCAAATCCAGAAAAACTATCGTTCGTTAATAGATACATAATTTAAATTTGAAAAAATTGTCCACTGATGGACAATTCAAAGTTAGAAAAATTGCCCATTGAGGAACAATTTAGGGCAATTGAAATTAGAAAACACTGTCCATTGATAGGCAATGTAATTGAGAAAGATCGTCCATTAATGGGCGATTATATCGAGGAAATGAAATTGAAAAAATTTGCCCGCTGATGGGCAATTTTGATAAAGAAAGATTGTCCATTAGTGGGTATTTTTTTAAATTGCTAATTTGAATTGTCCTGCAATGGATAATTTGTTCCATTTTCTCAATTTAAATTGTCCATTAATGGAAAATTTTTATCAATTACAATTTTTCCCAATTGGAATTGTCCACGAATGGGCAATTTAAATTGAGATTTACATTTGAAAAAAAAAAATTGACAGGCGATCCCAATTGCGCAAAATTGTCTATTAATTGAAAATGCACATTGAGAAAAAGAGTTTATTGATGGACAAGAAAATTAAGATAATCGAAAAAACTCATCCATTGATGAACAATTTTAATGAATAAAAATTGTCCAGCAATGGTTATTGTTACTTTAAATTGTTTGCCAATGAATAATTTGTTTCATTTTCTCGATCTAAATTATCCATTCATGAAAAAATTTCTATCAATTTGAATTGTCAATTAGTAGATATTCTAAAGACAATTCAAATTGAGATTTAAATTTTATTGGCGGACAAGTCTTATTGGGTAAAATTATTCATTAATTGAAATTTTACATTATTGGACAATTTTAATTGAAAAGAAGTGTCCATCGATGAACAATTTGAATTCAACAAAATTTTCCATTGATGAAAAATTCAAATTGGGAAAAATTGTTTCTTAATGGACAATTTAAATTAACTAAGATGGTCCATTGATAGAGAATTTGAATATAGAAAAATTGTTCAGTGATGTCAAATTAAGAAAGATTGCCGGTTGATGGACAATTTACATCGAGTAAAATTTGAACCGGTACTGGAGAATCCCGGCAAAGCCCTATAGGATTGAGAAACCTGAAATGATATTTCGGAATTTATTCCAATAACCTCGAAGAACTGTATTGAAATAGCAATTTTTCTATGAAATAAAAATACTATTTACAATGGAAAATAGATGTCATGAGACGTTAGATAGAAAGGAGATAGTGGAAAATTTTTTCTATCAGGGCCTCGGAGAAATCTCCGATATAGGGCTTCGAGAAATCTCGAAAACCTCTCGGCTTTTCATTTACAGTTCTGGTATTACCGTGAAGCTGTTACGAGTATGACTCGCAAAACTGTAATTGTCTTCGTTTCAAAATTGGGGAAACAAAAATTTTGGTAATAGCAAGAGTCGAGCTGAAATCAAAAAAATTGTTCCAAGTATGCGCGCACGAGTCGCGCACAAATGTAAATTTTGGAATTCGAACGCTTACGCGCATGAAAATTCTGGTATCAGAGTGGTAGGTTAGAGCAAAGACATAAAATATGCCAAAAATTTATCCAAATCCCGAGATCATAAGTATGCGCGAGCAAACGTGCACGCGCACCCAAATTTTCGAGGGCGCGGGAAGTCGGAGCAAAGACATGGAACATCTCAAAAATTTCTTCAAGTTTCATGGTCATGTGCGCAAACGAACGCGCACCCGAAAACGCACGTCAATCTTGGAATTAGGGAGAAGATCCAACGAGCACCCAAATTCTAGAATTAGGGTGGGTGGTCAAAGCGAAGACGTGAAACATGTCAAAAATTTCTCCGAGTCCCAAGGCCATATGCGCAAGCGAATGTGCACGCAAATTTTATAATTGGTGTGGGAAGTCAGAGCAAAGACATAAAACATGTCAAAAAAAAGTTGAAATGTCCAATAATACCGGTAGAACTCTTGATCTGATTCAGCTTCGGCCTTTTGTAAATTTTGAAACTTGGAAGTGGAATTGGCGAAAAACTAAATTTAAAGATTTCATCAGAACCCCTATATGGAACTCGAGCCCGCACTGCTCCGCGAGCGAGTGCCCTAAGCTGTCCTCTTTACACAAGCTTTTCATAACGAAAACAAAGCACGAGTCCATTTCAGCAGCGGCTAGTGCTGTCCACCCCAAAATATTTATTCGCCTTGAAAATCGTCTCTGATTCCCTTACAATAGGTTCCTTGATGTCCTCAATGGAAGCAGCTACTTACACTGTTTTTTCTTTTGATGGAGGAGGAGGGGGCAGAAGTCACAGACAGATGCACGTAAAAAGACTCTATTGAGATTTTATTGTATTATGGATTTATGCGCGTCTGTGATTTGTATAGGAAAATACTGTCATCGTTGTTGGAGGTTAATGCACTCGTTTTTGTCGTTGGTCGGAACCAAGAAAAAAGTTGAACTCCATCTCGCTTTCTTGGAGAAATTGTGAATTCCTGCTAAAGAAAAAATTGGGAAGGTTGTCTCGGGGGCCTGTAAAAAACTCAAAAATCAACTGATCCCGTCAGAAGAACCGCGAATATATTAATGTGTTCCAATGACCTTCTTTTCATCTCGATCGACAAAATGCATTGTTAATTTCGTTGATTAATCGGACGCAGTGTAGTTCGAAAACTTTCAAGGTGAATATCGCTGTCACAAGAGGTCTCAAACGGACAACATGGGTGACTCGTATGGAGATAAGTGATAATCGATTGCATTCACTCGGATAAAAAGTTGCCAATTGTATACTTCGTATACTTAGATATTGCATTTTTCCAAATTATCAAAAATTTATTCAGTCGTCTCCCATCGAACGGAAGTCGAATGTGTTGATGCGCATTTCTGTACCGACAAATATGAGAGGCGTTGACTAGATTTCCTACCGCGAAACCAGCGAATAAAATTTGTATTCGAAATATTCGAAGTGGGTAGAAGGCTCATTTTCACGTGAGAATATCAAACGACGATTTGATCGTTATCAATCTTTTCTAGACGCGACTTAAAGTAGAGTATTTTTTAACTTCTTTAAAAATCGCAACTTACTAGCCTGTTTAGCTCGTTAAATTTCCACCTGTACGATGACACGTAATCTACCTCATAAATCTTACATGAGTATCGAAAGCTATAGAATATGCGAGCAAATACAGTAATGTACGTACGTGTTATTTTGAACAATGCACCGTTAAAAATAGGATTATTTTTCTTAATCGCGAAAGCAATCGTGTATCGCGTCGCAGTCTCTCCGAAGCGACAAAAATGCAGTTTTAAAAATTGCGAATGATGGTGGTTACAATTTTAAAATACACTATCGACTTCATATCATCAAATTATGTAAATCCATCCGGATATACTAATTAGAAGAAAAAAGGTACCGCGTGTATAAAATAAAAAACGTTAGAGTGAAAGACGTAGGGGCGTTCTCCTCATTGAAAGAGTACTAAGGTTCTTCACTCTAGAGAGGCCTCTCATGGGGTGGAATTTTCTTTTCTTTTTTTTTTTTTTTTCTTTCCCGACGCAAATATTTTGGTATTACACATAGTGTGAACTCTCTCCGTTTCAGGACATTGTACTCAAATTTCTGTTTACTCGGCTTTCGCGTATGCAATTGCTAATAACATTTTTTTTTTTCGTGTGCGTCGCGAAAAAGAAAAAAAAAAAAAAACGCGAGCGGTACTTCAAATAGTAATGTGCGAGTGATTATTTCGTATGAAATCAGGCGGCATTCTCAGCTCGTCTATTTGAATCGTTTACTGTGTCACAACGAATTTCGCTTATTACTCACACACACGAACTCATACGTAGCTATCAAACCACACTATAGAAAGTGAGAATGCTCATTCATGTCAACGTACTGCGACAATGATCGTGTACACACGTGTGTATATTTTTAAAATTTTGTCAATTCAAATTTTCTAATTGGGTCGAATTAGAGTTTCCTTTTAGCCCAAAAAATTTCTTCGTCAATAATTTTTCACTTTTATGTATATCGATACCGAAAATATTCTTCTTCGATTTCCTCGGAATTTTTTTCTTGTCGATTTTACCGAGTAAAAAGGAATATCACTCGTGGTGGATCCATGGGAAGGGGGGGGGGGAGGGAAAACCAAAACTTTATTTTACTGCTGGATATATAAATTGTTATTTATTTTATTTAACGAGCCATAGAACAACTCCGAGTGTTATGGGATCGATATAATGAGATTATCGGAACTCATAATGAGTAATGAGTGAGTGAGGTGTAAGTAGAGCACTAATTTTGAAAAAGGGTTTTTTCAAATGTACAAATCTACTTTATTAATTGCTTTTGCAAGAGTACTTTCGGATGTTATTCCATCATCAGTTGTGTCGCAACTGGAGAACAAGGCCTTAACCATGAGTTTTTATAGTATGACACTGTGATCTTATTGGCTATAACAATACTGTGTTGTGATTGGTTCACTTCTTAAAAACTTATTCTTACAATAACATGACATTGTATTCTTATTGGCTAAAACGTACTGCTTAGTGATGGTTCAATCTATTGTCCTAGATGCTGCATTTCTATTGGCTACCTGGATTCGTGCCGTCTCATTGGTTGGTTCTGTTCTTCTTCTCTCCTTGTGCAATTCTCTACATGTATGACTTCAAATATTCCCTCTCCATTGTGGTTTTCTTCGTTACAGTGTTTCCCAAACAGTGACTTGCCATCTTCTTTCTCCCTTGACTTTTTGTGCTCCTTTTTCCTGATCTCAAGCTTTCTCCCAGTCTCACCGATGTCGATACCCTCGCACTGTTCACAACTGAGCTTGTACACTCCGCTCAAGCTTTCCTTGTCCTTTTGTTCCGTCTGGTCACTGCTGATTCTCTTCACCATGGGTTGGTTATTCTGGATACCCACATTTCCATCGTAGCCATTGAACGCATTTTTGTTTTCTATTTTCTTCAATAGAGTCCATGTTTCGGCTGCATCTTCTACACCTGACCACACATATACAGGTAGTTTTGCTTCAGACTTTCTTATCGCAAAATCAAAATTTTCAAACTCATCAGAAATTCAAGATTGCGATACTATCGAGGCAAAAATCATTTAGGTGTCTTCTGGTGAGGAATAACAATCCTCAAACTTTTTCAGATCTTAGAACTCAAGTTATTCGCGATTCTCTTGACTCCATTTTCTACATCTATATGTAGTCAAAATATCGCATCGTCATTTTCTTGGCACACAACTTGCCAATACTGCAGACATTATGTGTGGAGCGAGCGCGCGATCGCCCTGTCAAGTCTGAATGATGCACCCGCTGATGTATTTCTACCCCGTCTTTTGAACTCAGCTACATCTTTTAGTGCAGCGCAATCAGGTTATAATTCCATGAACTTTTTTGCATACATTAGTAGAATAAATTCTGAGATTTTTGTATTCTTTAGACAACTTTTTTTTTGAATTTTGACCACCTAAATTTTGATTCTATCGCACAGTGCAGTCTACAGTTGTGTTGTCTTTCTCCAATCATTGGATAGTTTTGTCCCATCTATTCAAATGGTGAATCACCAAACTAACCTAACGAGCAAGAGGTTTCATCTTCTGAAGTTTTTCATACAAAAAATGTACCGTCTAATCTAATACCTAAATATATAAATGAGAAAATTTGTCTGTTTGCCCTCTCATATCTCAAGAACCACCCAATCGATCGTTTTCAAATTTTCAGGATTTATTTGTCTTATTCAGGAAGACGTTTTGAACCATAAATAAAAAATTCAACTCCCATAGAAATAAAGTTCTTATTGAAAATTTTTTCCTCGCTGTGCGCATTATTTAACGCAAAGGAAGGCAAAGAGCGAAGAAAAACTGGATAGAGAATTATCTAAAGCAAACGCAATGACATTCGTATCATTCTGTCCAGCACATATGCGAGGATGCAAGATTGAGAGTTTTAGAGTTGTATTGTCTTTGTCTTATCAGCAGTGCTCGGGTACTTTTGAACGATCCATTTGAATTATGAATTACAAACCTAACCTAACGAGCAAGACATTCCATTCTATGTTTTTCTCTCTGAGGTAAAAATGTAGAATTATGAGATTCATTTTAGAAAATAAGGCTTTTATGAATTGGAAAATATGGAATGGAGTGGAATTGAAAGATCATGAAAATGCGTGGGTTAAACAAACGTATTTGCAAGCTCCAAACTACACTGCACTGCTTCAGCTGTCCTCTTTTTTCAACCAATAACACTTAACGAGTATTTAGTCCTCAGGACACAAGTCCGTTCGAGCGTTTCCTTAATTTATTTTTGTAAGAAATCAGTCGAGTACCTAGCTGTGAAGTTGACAGCTAGCCTGACGAATGTACACGTGTTCTCTATCAGACAGCTGATACCAAAATTAGTGTGGTGTTGTTCTGACGAGAAGATGAAAAAGGGTACTTTGGAAGGACGACTAAAATCTTCAAAAATTTCCCCAAGTCTCTCAAGTAAGTCACATAGTCTATGCCCTGTTCATTCTCTTCTTGTTTTTCTTCCCTGAGTCCTCAGATAGGTACCTGTGGTCAAACTGTGAAAATTTTTTTAATTGTATGAGTGTAGCAGACAATGTCTGTGCTTTCTTCTCCACTTTCAAGTATGGTAAATAGGTAGTACTAATTCAATGTGTCCCAGAAAATGGTGTAACCTCCTAGACATTTACAGTGAACACTATTAAATTGGAGGACAGGAGTACGAAACAACGGGTCGCAGGTTGAAGCTGTTGTGGTAAGAAGTAGAAATTTCTCGTGTTTTTTTCCTAGATAATACTTCGTTCCAACTGAATATTTGAAATGCTTCGAAAACTCAGCAAACACCAGGAAATCAAGATGTTGTGAGCACGCCTGAAACCATTTTTACATTTATTGGAGAGTTTGAGATTCCGGTGGTGGGGAGAAGTGTCCATATTCCATAAAGAAATATCCGACATCTGAATAGCCATCGTTACATGCTTTCAATTTATTTAGAATTAGTAGAATTCATCTCCTTCCCTTTCAAATGGTGAGGAGTTTTTAAAAATTGAATTTCTTGTACGAGAAGATTTTGAATTTATTGGTGCGATTACAAAAGAAATGATCAAATTCGAAGGACTTTGTTAAACTAAGCACTTTCCTAGAAATATATATTTTTTCTTTTCATAAAACGAAAATGAGGTCATTTATCTGAAATTAGAAGTCGCCTATTTCATTCCTTGAGAATAGTGCCGACGTACACGTGTACAGAATAGTGCGTGCACAACTTACTATTATGATAACGAAGGGCTCATTGACAATGTACATAGCTACGCATAAATTGCACCTTAGTACAGAAATCATATACTTAGTGCCTTGAAATTGAGCAGTTTATCAGTTTCAACTTCATTATAGATTGTTGTCGAATACGAATACAATTCAGTAATAAATAAGACACCTGCTTGATAAATGACAAATTATGTTGAGTGATTAAGAAAGCTGACGTGTTTGTATAACGGTGTATCACGTAACCCTTTGCCGACGAGACCGGAACGCATGGCTTTTTTTTTTATCATCGTGAACTCAATAACTGGTTACCCATGACTGAATATTTTCAAATTTAATCAGTGAACTTATTAATTTTAAACTTTCAAATGAAGGATACTGAAAAAATACCGATGTGAATGGTGATTTTGTCTAGCAGACTATAAATGACAGGAATGTGACCATTAATGATAAAACCCTACTCCCTGAGAGTGCATTTATATTTCGTAAAGAATGATTCTTAAAAATAGACCGGCGACGTGGCGGATACCGTATTTTCCTTGTTGTTTGCTGCATGTTGGTAGAAGAAACCAGCCTAATGAACTATTAATTAATTTTGGAAATATGCATGTTGTTGAACTTCTTAATACATGTACGACCGTTAGAAAATGAAAGTTGTGCACGTCTAAATTACAAAAAGAAAATTTATAGCAATATTTATTGCGTATCCTCTTCCGAATTTAGTCTTTTCACGCAGTGTAAGTTTTTTAAAGAATGCATTTTTACTCGTAGATTCTTTCTTTTTCCTTTTCAATTTTGTAGCCACCAGTATCTGAATAATATTCGGATAAATGTTTATTTTGACTACGGCTAGGTCTCTTCTGAGTAAAGTAAATGTATGAAGTCAAATTTTCAACGTGGCCTCGAGTTTTTTTTCGGAGGGGGGGGGGGAATTTGGTCACGCAGTGACATTAAGGGAGGTGGAGTTATGAAGAAGAGGAAGTGGAGTAGAAAATTTTGAGTATGCAGCTCTATAATATTTAAGAAGAGAGAGTGTTGAGACCTTCGAGCTTAGGTTGGAAAGGAGACTTGCAAGTTTTGATCACTCAACTACATACATGAGGAGGAGAGCTCTTCGAAATAGTTCGACTTGGAAAGGAGGTGTGGAAAAATTTCGACCACCTTGGAAGGCGTGATTCTATAGGTGCTGGGTCTAAAACCTATTTTCATCGATAAGAACAGTCATTTCTTGAAAACATTTCAACTACCCCACAAAAAAGACCTCTTAATTGTGAACCTAAGCAGTGCAGTACGTTGCAGGAAGCGGGCAGAATACAACGACGTAGCGCACCACCGTCTTATACAGTCCGAAAAGTAATTTACATTTACAACGAGTGTGCCTGTACACCAAATTTTTCCTATTACTCGATCGATAACACCAGCAGCTCTCTACCGATTTATTAGAATTTCAATAACTCTTGTTAAATCCTCGTTTTCAGCTCTTTTTCATGTCCAACCATTTGAAAGCTGTCGTAATAAATTTTTTAGTGATTGGAGTTGTAAATTCTTAATATAGAAAGTCCTTAACATTTGCAGATCAATTTTTGATTGCTAAGATATTTCTTATTGTCAACCAGTAGCCTAATGATCTTTGCACCCTGTTTCTCTCTTGTGGGAGTCAATAGTCCTTTAGGCCCAATTGACTGGGTTTCTGCAAATTTTAATGCGCTGTGACGTCAACAGGATAAAGGTCTTCGTCTCGAATTCACTCTGTTTGTAATTCTAGCGAAAGTTTCGAGGTAGCACTCTATGTTGAACTTATTGAAAACAGACGTAGAACTCTGGCTGAAAATAACGTCATGGGACTCGGTTGTAAATCTCTAGCAGAACTTCATGACCATCAGGATTCGCTAAAAATAACCAAGTCCGTTCTTGAATACATTAATTTGTCAAAACAGTGCCAATTGAACAAATTTTGGCAAAAAAACTACCGACATCTCGTACATACGGAAATTATACAAAAACGGTATAGGACGACGAGAGAAAGCTTAAGACTCACGTAAGAAGAACAATATTGCCCAAAAATAGTAAATTTATGAAACATTTTTCTTGTGATTCATGAATAAGGTAACAAAATCCGAGATTCGTGCGACTCCCTCGTGTTGCTAGTTCGAATTTAAAAAAGGGAAATACGTTTCCTCGAGTGTTCAGATTAGTCAACTTCCGGATGGATAGCGGATGGTTGATATTTATGTAAAAATAGTCTTACAAAATAAATCCTCCGATTAACTTTGCGACTTACTTTGCCTGTAGTTATGAGCCCATTGAAAGTGTTGTCGGATTATGAAAAAATTCTCGGTACAGACTTTGTCTGCCTCATTTTTCTTCATCCGAGATTGTAGTAATTTTAAATTCTCCACTGTCTAGGACCGTTTTTTTATTTCTATTTTTTTCTTCGAGTTCTCTCTGAAAGTCAAGACTAGTTTCTTTTCTAGATTTGAGAAAAATTTTCTCAAATTTGTTTCTTCTGTACCGTTTGAAATCGTTTGAAATTATGTCCTTCGTAAGATTAAAAATTCTCCGAAGGGTAACAAAATGGAAATCAATTTGGTCAGGGGCATTTTTTCTCTACGAATTAAGTCTTTTATTTTAGGGTCTTAAAATTATTGGTTGGTACTCATCTTTGAGACGAAATCACCATACTAAATCAGATTATCTTACTTTTCAGTGGGAATTTCATATTTTGTGGTAATTTATCAGATCCAGCCAGAATTTATTCAAGTGTAGGTGTATAGTTATACTTCTGTAATATGTGCGCATACTTGTCGACTCCGTGAATAATATATTGTAAAGTATAGAGCAAGCTCGTGAAGGCGATTGTCATTTTCGAGGAAGGAAATAAATTTTACGAGTGTTTTCTAATCGCTCCGTATCGAGGGGAAAAAAAGTACTGTTCATGATTATACTCGTAGTTGACTCGTAGATATCGGTGTACGAGCTACCAATCTTATCGGTGATTTAGTCAAAATCACGAGGCGATAGGAAAAAGGAGTGGAGAAGGGAAATGTGTTTCTCGTATCTGTCCTACATCGTCGTATACGAATGTTGAATTACTCGTACGCGAGTAATAATATTTTATACTGTGGACTCTGCGAATTACCGAATTAATGTGAAATTTTTTCGCTTCGATCGTGTTATATTGCTTCTTGAGATGAAAGTTGATCCTCAACGGCGGGTACTTAATTTGCAGTACTAATGAGTTTTTCAGCATTATGTTGCACGTAATCCTTGTTGGAGGACATTTTCAAGATCAACTTGCTTCAGGAAAAAAATTTATTATTATCATTTTATACAACTCCACAATTCAATTTTCTCTCACTTCTTTTTTATTGAACGATTTTTTGTTCCTGATCGCAGTATGACTTCGTAATAACGGCGATGTAAGCAACAACTTTCAATTTCTTCATCTTACATCGCTGTCTTCTGAGTACATCAATCTAATCTAACTTATATACACCATTTCGCAAATCTTGGCCTGCCATCCTATCCTAATTTTGACTGTTGAAGACTTTTCCTCTTGTCTGGTTTTACAACCTACTCAATTCGCCCTCAATATTCCTTCTACTAGATACACTTGACCCGGAAAAACAACTCTGAAACCATAGACTTAACTTTGAATTACTTACGAACCACTAACTTCTACGACTATTAACGGTAACTATTTTTTTTTTTTTCACTTAAGCTAGTCTTTATCTAATACTTCGAGCTATAACAGCCTTAGAGTGGCCTAAACGCTCGTTGAATAATAAATAAAAGTGATAATAATTTTGTAAAAGACTTTTTTTTTTTCACTTGAGCTCATGTTGGAAATCTTACCATTATTTGTAATAATCTACCCGTTTGATGTATTCCCACTGGAAAGAAACCTAAAATGCTCGTGAAAAGAAATGAAAAAAAATAGGCTTCGCTGTTCCATGGGAAACAACTTGTGTGACGCATTAAGTCTGACCGAGAGTTAGAAATTTTCCAATTCCCTCTCCTATCATAATATAGCTCGAGTCGATCAAACAAATCGGTACTCGATAGGTTTTCTTTCAAGTCTGAAACTTCTGTTATCTTCAATTCGACTTTATGGAGTATGAGCGGAATTTGAAATCATCTTAAGAGTGAAGCTCTCTGGCAAGGCCGCCAAGAGCCGAACCGATCCCGGGGGAAAATTGTTGTTTTTCTAATCTACAGTCAAGATTATAATTCTAAATTGAACTTGACCTAAATCCGGGTCCCTTGAAAATTCCGAACTTGGGGAAAAGTGTAATTTTACCCCTTCCCTCTCGGCGGCCGTGCACTCTAAAAGCAAGAAAAGATTCAGAAGAACTTCGAGACCTCAGGCTAGGAAGAAAAACATGAAAGAAATTTTGGGATTCTTTTCAGAAAATGGCGACTTTTTCATGGAGAAACACAATTTTCACTTTTTGATGTAAGTTGTTTTTTAGTTCACATGAATGGGAAAGCGTCCTTTATGTGCTTTGTTATTTGCAAATTCGGGCAGAGGGTCCACTCTCTAGTGCCAAAACAAATGGTTGAAAAGGTGAAGGTGTGAGAAAAGTTTTGCAAATAATCTTGAGTTGGACTCACCAAAAATATAATTATAAGAGCTACAACTTTCACTCTCCACATTTTTCTGTTAAAACGATATTTAGGGCATTTTACATGCGTAACCTCTTATGGTAAAAAGCATCATGTTCACCTTTTAGTGCACACTAGATATCGTCACTAGCGCTCCTACTGGATTCCAAATTTGTAAATACAGCATGCAATCGCGTTACGTTCTTCAAGGAGAAAAAACGCGTTCTCCAGGGAACAGAACGCGTTACGCATGCGCATTGCGTGTCGTTTTTGTGAACCGAGAAATAGCGTACGCCACACAAGAACGAAAAGAGCGATAAACTTGCGCTGCACTGGCGGCCCTCTTCATGGCTCGGGTCGCCTGAGCGCTTGTTCAGATATTGCTTACTTTGTTCCCATGTAGCGTAATGATTTCGGCATGTCTCCTGTCTTTGTTTTGGTTTTTTTTTTTCTAAAATTTGCGTGCGCACGTAACCTTGGGCAAGACGTGTAAAAATTCCGATACCGTATTCCAAATTTTTGCGTAGTAATATCAAGAATACAATACTAGCATATCGAGACCTTACTAGACTAGCAAATAAGCCCATCAGCTAATAAGCCTAACATACAATTTACTAGGCTATAAAAACCGAGTACTGGACTAAGAAGAAGGAGGAAGACTCTCGAAAATATGAGGTTTACTATACTGTGACTGGTTAAATTAGCTTTATTTTTTTGCTTGTGGGAAGTTTTGAATTTTGGGCGTGATCGTAATATTTTCGTCCAGTTGCGCCAAGAATCCGCTAGGAGCAACCCCTTCATGTCCTGACGCGATTCTGTCTCAGTTCACAAGTCATACTGATTTGTATTCCGGCCCTTGAGATATCACGCCCGCTAGGTCTTCTTTAGCACTCACCTTACAGCCTTTATGCGTAAAGTTATACAAGAATCTCGTACCTTACGTTGATCCAAATTACTACAGCCATAAAATAAATGTGTTATTTACTCGCCTGGGTTTTTCCACTTCGTAAAAAATGAATAATTTGAACCCACCTCGCTTCTCCTCTCTACAGCTTCTCATTAACCACGTGTCAGTTCAACCTTCAATATCCTTCCTCAGTTAAGTACACGTTGTTTATCGTGTTTATTTTAAAATAGAGGGCATGAAGAGTAATGTTCCAATTTATATGAAGTTCACATACACACTATTCAAATTTTGGAAACAAACTACGACAAAAAAACCTGTGAGACGAAAAATTAGCTTTTGAAATTAACACTTTCTTAGCAAAGAATCGTGCGTTTTTTTCATTTCCGTTTTCAAAAAAGAAAAAAACAAAAAACAAAAATGTACGCGTATCAAGTGCATGTTCCATTCTGGCAGACAGACCTAAAATAAATACGTCGTAATTTGGAGTGAGTTGTGATCAGTCGCGATATACTGGTATACAAAACATTTGAGGGCAATATAGGGAAGTATAGTGCATACATAAGACGTGCGATAGCGTCGGCACCTGTAGTGTTTTACTACATTAACTGTTGGTAAGCTAGAAAAGCGAATGAACTGTGCGATGGTTTGGGGAACAGGGCGGGGTAATTCACGTGTCACATGGGTATATTAAATATAGTGGCAACGAAAAGCAAAAAACCAGTTGTACACATTCTTATCAACGTAAGTCCGCCTAACTTTGCTGAATATATGAGTGCTGAGTGCACAACTTGTTCGCATTTTGTGTTTAGGCCATAATTATTAGCATTTTCTGTTTTAAAGTCAGATATAGGGCCCCCAGTAGCTAAGCTCTTTTTATCGATTCCTAAATCTGGAAATTTCAAATTTTCAATAGCGCATTACTGGTCTATTAAAGCCAATCGCTTCAGACGAAAGCGTCCCTCTGGCGTTCATGAAAATTCGCGATTGCGTCTTACCATCAAATGGTACTTATAAATACTTTTCACGGAATCAGGATAGTCTCACGTGGAAAAAATCATAATTTCTGTAAGTTGTGCACTACTTCTTTAAAATTCCAGTTTACGTTCGTCTTAATGAAGCACTGTCTTTTAAAGCTACCTATATATAGTTCGTAGTTCGCAGTATTGTGTACTAATGAATGTCTCATGTCAAATTAGTTTGGAAAAAAAAAATTCCGAATTCTGAATTCATTAAGCTATCCGCGCTCATTCAAATGAAGTTCAATATTTTCCATAAAATGTTCCTTGTTTTTACTATACGGTAACTTAAGTACCCAAATGAATTTGCATTTGTATAATATTGCTTTTCGATGTGATGAGGCGATGACGACCGCGACAAGCATAAAAAGAAGTACCATTGCCTCGAATATGTTTTTGTTTCACTTCTTTATTTAGTACTTTAGCAGACTTATGCTTGGACGCGCTTAGACATAATGAATCGGAGTTTCTTTTCACCGAGTATTCAACTGGAAGTCTTACTGTTGAATACTTTGTATTTTACACTATGCGATCGAGGTTGTTGATTTACTTCCAGGCTTCAACTGAGTTGAAGTGTAAAGCGTAACGCGATTGCAATTTATTATCGTTTTTCAATGACCCTTCGCACTCAAAATTCGCAAAGAATACAGGATATAAAGATAATGGAATGCCGATTACCTTGCCTACTACCGCGGAGAAAACTGTTGAGCAGAGAGAAACGGAAAACCAAAGAACAAATATTTTTCTAAATATTATTATGGACTTTTTCTAGTACTTTCAAATGTGGAGAAGTGTCTGATATTTTACCAAAGAACTGCCGCAGAAGTAAGACATTATAATTTCTAGGATTGGATCATCTATCTGTTTATGGATTTATATCTTCTCGCTCTTTTATGTTCCTCAAAATCATTTTGGGTCGTTGAGGAATTATTGGTTGTCCTCGCCCCCTGACTGCAATCTTTCTCTTTAATGAACTGGAGGATCAAGTAGTCTTGCTTTTGAAACAAAAAGATGATTTTTTCCATCAGAATCTGATGACAAACATTACTGCTGTCTTTTTTGAAACATTTGATCAATCAAAGAACGCGATCGCCATCAGACGCGCGCGAGAGGAAATTTGTGCCCTCGATTCCATTCAAAGTAGTTCTTAAACATCATTTACATCTTCTATATTTTATTTCTAGGGGTATTTAATGCTTTAGAATTATTTTTTGATGGAAGACCAAAATGGAGAGAAAGTAATACACTTCGTTGTTTTTATTTGTGTTTGTAGGTATGCGAAGAAGAAGAATGCCTCGGACCAGTTTTACCTTTAGCAATAAACTTATTCGATAGATTCCTTTGTAAATGTAGCGTTCCAACGAACTTTTTACAACTTATAGCCGCTGACTGTTTGTTAATCGCCAGTAAAATGCGTCAAAATTTACCAATATCCATACATACCCTGTGTTATTACACCGACCATTCAATTAGTCCGTGCCAGTTAAGGGTAAGTGAAACGTTATTTTTATTTCTTAGAACTTAGTCGTGACCGTGAAATTTTTCCAAATTCCCCTCCTCTTGTACATGTATAGCTCGATGGTGATTTCTTCAAGTCTCCTCCATAAATTTTCCTAAGCCTTCCTATTGATGATAACCTTTTGGATTCCTCTTCTGGAAATGAGAAATGATACTACAACTCTTTTGTAAGAGCTATTGAGAGTGGGGGACATCATTTTACCCTACTCTTTATCGCTCGATTATCGGAACTTTTACGCAAAAGATACTCTCTCAAAAGTCGTGTTCCTTCAAGTTTTCTCCCTCCATAGTCGAAATTCTTCATCTGCTTCACTAAGTCTCTTTCTTCGTGTATCAAGCACATACAAAGATTTCGAATGGTATGCAGCTCGGTGGTCATAAATTTCCAAGTCTTTTCCTTTTCACGTCTTCAAATCCTCTTTCTTTCATATATATGACTGGATAGTCGAAGTTCACCAAGTCCCCTGGAATACAAAATTTTTTGATTTTTTTATGTCGTCCTCCCGATACTTAAAGCTCGGTTGTCAGAATTTTTCGAAGTCTCTCTCCCCTTATATAACTTGGAAATCAGAATCGTACCAACGCTTCCTCCTCACATAAAAATAGTTCAATAATCGGCACTTTCCCCCAGCGCCTCTCTTCTTATAATATACAAGTCTCTGACGGCACGCTTTTGGTTCGGCCCGCGGCGCTAACGTGGGCTCGTCTTTCAAGAGGTCACCAACACTCGCAAAAAATATTGCGGGCTAAAAGATAACTGCTAACAGCACCCGCACTCCAGTCAACAGGCTCTCTTACAATTGCTTGAAACGTAGATCGTTTCGGGATTTATATTATTTTTGTTGTCCAGACGTTACTAAGAATATTTTAGCATTTAATACTTTTCAACGGTTTTTGACTGAATTCATCCTCCGGTTTTTCCTCGCTCGATGACGTCATCAGTGAAAATGCTTATAAGATGGGGACTACTCTTGGAAAATCCGTCACGAAAAACTGTCACAACATTTTTGCCCTAGATAAACCGTCACGAAAAGCCGTTACAATGTTTCGGCTCGCTTGATGACGTCATTGATGAATATGCGTGTAAGATTTGGCCTACCCTTGGAAACCATCACAAAAAACCTTCATAAGAAACCGTTGCGGGTTTTTGACGATTTTTCAAAGGTTTCTAGGCTTATCCTGGGAAACCGGCAAGAGAAGTCGTCACGATCTTTTTTCCACGCTTGATGACGTCATCAGTGAATTTGCTTATAAGCTGGAGACTGCTCTTGGAAAAACTGTCACAGTTTTCTGATGGCTTTTTACTGGACTCATCCTTTCTGTCAAGCTTGATGACGTCAGATTCGGCCTATTCTTGGAAAATCATCACGATAAACTGTCATGAAAAACTGACGCGGTTTTTAAACGGGGTTTCAACAGTTTTTGACTGGACTCATCCTGAGAAAACTGCAGTCACAAAAAGCCGTCACGGTTCTTTTTTCACGCTTGATGCGACGTCACCAGTGATGATGATTATAAGATTCGGCCTACTTCTTGAAAAACCGTCACAAAAAATATAACTGTCACAAAAGACCGCCAGGTTTTTTGACGGGTTTCAAAAGGTTTTTGACTGGACTTCTCCTGGGAGATCAGCACGAGAGGCCGTCACGCTTGATGACGTCGTCCGTGAATTCGCTTATAAGATTGAGACTTTCTTTGAAGAAACCATCACAGTATTTTCTACGGGTTTTCATTGAGTGGATTCACCTTGGGAAAACCGTCACGAAAAACCATCACGGTTTTATGTCACGCTTAGTGACGTCATCAATGAATGTGCCTATACGATCCGACCTACTCTTGGAAACCGTAAAAAAAAAACTGTCATAGAAAATTTTCGCGTTTTTTTTTACGGTTTTTGACTCCCGTCACGACGAGCTATACGATTTTTTCGTCACGCTTGATGACGTCATTGGCGAATATGCTTATAAGATTCAGGCTACTAGATGAAGGGGGAGGAGGAGGAAGAGGAGGGGCGGAAATAATGGATATTCGAACTAATCATACGAAGAGGAAGAGGGCGAACAGAAATTTCGGTTTGTGAAGAGATATGTGTGGTGCAGTTTTTCATGTTTTTTAGAATTGTGAAAAAACAAAATTTTTTCAACTCCCTTTTCCATCATAGGTCGCACGCAAGTCAAAATTCCCCCCTCCCCCCCATCGTATTATTTGTCTAAAAAGTTGAACTTTCTTCAAGTCCTTCACTTATTTATACATGGATTGAAAATCAAGATTTTCCCTCTCCAATAATGTAAAATGGTTGAAAAGTCAAAATTTCAACGAGGAACCTGTTGTATGGGTGTTGTTTTGAAAAATTGTCGTACACCGTTCCCCGGGTGGTGTCCGGTGAAAATTGACCTACCCTAATAAAGGAACTGGGCTTGAAAAACTTCGCGACCTTCGAGCTATAATATACTATAATGGGAAAAGGACTTTAAAAAAACGAGGCATCCTTAACGCAGTTAAACAAGGAACCTGTTCTATGAATCGAATTGGTTTTAGTATTGAGAATTCAAATTGAAATCTCCAAGAGTCTTAAGTTTTTCTGAGTTCCTCAGTGTATATAGCCTGAAAGTGAAAATAAATTCTTCGAAGTTCCTTTCCTATCACTTATTATCGTGCGGGTGTCAAAATTCTTCCTAGTTCTCCTCCTATTATATAGTATGGCTCGAAAGTCAGGAATTTTCCTAGTCCCCTAGCTATCATGGCGCAAGAGAAGAAATTTTTTCAAGTCTCTTTACTATAGCTTGAAACTAAGAATTTTTTGAGGTCTCCTCCTTTCATATATCGTGTCTCGAGAGTTGAAATTTTCTAAGTCCTCCAAAAAGTTTAAACTTTTCGAAGCCCATATTCTTCATTAGGGCAGGTCAGTTTTCGCCGGACACCACCTGGCGTACGGCAAACGACAAGTTTTCAAAGAAACACCCACAGAACAGGTTCCCTGTTAAAATGGTGACTTTTGTGCCATTTTACATAATAGGAGGTAGAAAATGTTGATTTTCAATTCAGTATAATAAGTGAAGGACTTGAAGAAGTTCAACTTTCCAGACATAATATATGATGGGGGGAGGTTCGACTTGCGAGCAATCTATGATGGAAAATGGAATTATAAAAAATATGAAAAATTGCACCACGCATAAAAAATCTTAAACCAGGAAGATTAAGCTCGAAAATAAGAATAAATGGAAATAAATGCCGGCAAAGGTTTTTTTCGTGGATTATGTTTAAAATGGTCTCCTGATAAACATACTAAAAGTCCACAGCGATCAGAGAGCGGGCCCTCCCCCAAAGGGGGTCAAAGTACCACAAAAATTAGTTTTCTGAGAATAAATCAAAAACTAAGCATCAGAGGGAAAAAAGTTTCAAACAAAAGTTGTTCCTCATCAAATTTCCTATAAATTTCACTATATGTATGTCAACTTAGCCCAAAAACTCGAGCTGAAAAGTTGGTTTGAAAGTTGAGCGATTTTCTAAAATTTTTGATTTTAGTGTTGATGTAGTCAAATTAGACAGGTTTCGGAAAAAAAAAGAACATTGCGACATAGTGAAGGTCTGATTGCTATAAATGGTCAAGAATGAAGTCCAAAACAACATACTAACTTCTCCGCGTTTTTCCCCAGGAGCATCTTTTTTATGGGGGGTTGAAACCCCCTCGAAATCAGTTTTTTGTAAATATCCCGCCTAATACGCATTTTAGAGAAAAAAGTCATCAGTCAAAAATTATTCCTCGTGAAATTTCCTATCGGACTACGTATTTCATTTCTAACCTACACGTGATATAGTTAGCTCAAAAATTCTTGGAAATTGAGCCTCCGCCATGGAAATCCGTGAATAACGCGCTTCTTGCCGAGAGATGACGTCGTTGCGCGGTGGTTACGCGCGAAGGTAACGTTAATATGTCGCTAGTACATACGATGAAACGTATACTAATTTTATTAGTTTTAATTAATTGTCACAGGGAATTTGCTGCACGATATTATTTTGAGAAAGGTATAATCAACTGCCTATCATACATGAAAATAAAGTTTTCCATACATGGACAGACATTTTAAAAATCGTTTCTTATGCATGTATGATATGTAAAAAGCTGAATGGGGGCTGTAAACATGCGAGCCCTTCCCCATCCTTATTTTTCTAGTTGGAGTGGGTGGATTCGTTTGTACTGGGTTGTGCCGTAGAGTTTTCCGTTGGTGCTGGTCTTCTTCCCCCTCCAACCTTATGAGGGGGCTGTATGCCAGGCCAGTATGTCGTGCTCCATTTTCGGACTGAAAACAGGCTGAATTTCTTGTGCTACGTTTTCGCTGTATTATGCTCTCAAGTTTTCCATTCTGGTTGTTTTAAGCGGTGGTGGGAATGGATGTGGTCTTCTGTTGTGGACTCGCGGTGAGATTTTGACTTCGACCCGCGTAAAATTGAAGTGGGCTAACGTGTGGAATTGTTTCAAGCAATGGAAGGAATGTCACCAAGAAGCTTGTTATTGTTGTTTGCTCCCACAAATTCAAGAAGAACCACCGCAATACAAATCCGAGAATAACGCGCTCCTTGTCAAAGTTGGAGTAGTCGCATGAGGGTTTCACGTTGATAGTCGATTGGGTCAGGTAAACTTCCTCCGCCATTTCAGGCGATCTCCCGAGAAGCTTGTTTTGCGGTGAGAGATGGACTACATAAGTCTTGCAATTATCAAAACGGAGAAACAAGAGATAAAAAGCTTCTCGGTATCATTCCCTATATCGACTGGAACAATAAGAAATTCAGCAAGTTTGCCTGGATTTCACGAGGAATAATTTTTGACTGATGACTTTTTTCTCTAAAATGCGTATTAAGCGAGATATTTACAAAAAACTGATTTTGAGGGGGTTTCAACCCCCCTTAAAAAATATGCTCCTGGGGAAAAACGCGGAGAAGTTAGTATGTTGTTTTGGACTTCATTCTTGACCATTTCCAGCAATCAGACCTTCACTATGTCGCAATGTTCTTTTTTTTTCCGAAACCTGTCTAATTTGGCTACACTAACACTAAAATCAAAAATTCTAGAAAATCGCTCAACTTTCAAACCAACTTTTCAGCTTGAGTTTTTGGGCTAAGTTGACATACATATAGTGAAATTTATAGGAAATTTGATGAGAAACAACTTTTGTTCGAAACTTTTTTTTCTCTGATGCTTAGTTTTCGATTTATTCTCAGAAAACTAATTTTTGTGGTACTTTGACCCCCTTTGGGGGAGGGCCCGCTCTCTGATCGCTGTGAACTTTCAGTATGTTTATGAGGAGACTATTTTAAACATAATCCACGAAAAAAACCTTTGCCGGCGTTTATTTCCGTTTCAAAACCTAATCTGCCTGGGCTATCTTCATAAACCGAAATTTCTATGTTCGCCCTCTCCCTCGTCGTATAAATAGTTCGAATATCGATTGTTTCCAACCCTCCGCCCCCGCTTTCATTTCATCTAACCAGAACAAAGTTTCCTCAGAGAACGCGGACAAATTCGAAAGATCTACCCCCTAACAAAAGTGATGGCGAGGTAGCCGCTCAAAAAAGTAATCTTGAGGAGACGAATATCTTCAATTCTATTAACCGGCTCAATTGTATTCCGTAGACTGATGGAAGAAGCCAAAATTGAGTAGCATCCCATGTTCAGAGGCGCGTCTTCGAAAAATGTTACAAACGTGGGGAAGAAGCGGTCTTGAAAATGAAACTATTCTTCTTCCTGAAAAGGATAACGGTATTGACGCGTTCATCGCTGATAAAAAATTCGACGCAGTGACTAAAATCGTTTATACAGGTTAATCAAAAGAATACCCGATATTTTTACTAGTCTAGGTATAGCGCGGTAAATACGAGTAACACAAAGTCTCCCTTTTCGTTTTCGACACAAGGTTAGTTGCAATCTGTATAACAGCGAAATTCCTCTACTCTTCCGCTTATTTAGGGAGTGGTAACCCTGTGTACTACAGAATAAGTCGTTAGCATACGAAAATTAGATTCATCCCGCTATTATTGTTAATATTCATGATTGTTTCAACTCACAGGAAATTTCTCCGCATTCTTACGCACCTTTATTGTTTAAAACGCATTTACAGAAGTGCAAGAGTATGACATGTGAAGGATGAACGATTCTTCTCTTTTTTTTTTTCAGCGTACCAGCACTTAATAAACGCACTGGGTACTACCGTACCATTAATCGTTGTGACTATGTTGTAGAGTATTTCAAGGTTGATACCGAGAAGTCGAAATACTTATAGAAGATAAATCGAATGAGGAAAACGGAGCTACCCACAAAAATCAACCAGGTAGATATCCTCGCTGACAAGACTGAATCAAAAATATAGATAAACGAGCGCGCCACAGCGACAAAAGAGAAGATTTATTCCATTTCGGAAGAACGTAGCGTACATATGCGTACATTGTAAACAAGTGGACGAAAAGTGACCTCCCCCTTTTTTTCCCTCTTAAAAATGATACAAAGAACAGGTAGACTTAAAATGCGACGCTCCAATCTAAGATAATTTACCAATAATACACACACAACCTTGAGCATTTAATTAAAGTATTGTTCGTTCTCGTCTTCATTTTCTTGCACTGTATAGTCTGCATTATTCGGCTTTATTACATACGATCTGTCCGAATATCAACCGAGAAACAAAGCGATGAAAATATGAATGAATGCATACCAACGTGCAACTTATTGAAGAAGAGAAAAAAAAAGAAGTATAAAAGAATTCAGCAAGTAATCCAATCTCGTATCGGTGAAGGATTGCCGCACTCTGAGAAAAGTCGATAGCCTGGCTCTGATGACACTTTTCATAAGTATTCGAACCAGTTGCCCATGGGAGGGGACGAAAACGGAAGGTACGAGAAAATTACAACGTAATATAAGATATGATTCAATTTCAACCGGAAAAGCGCGAATAATTTAGAAAAAAAAATAGAAAAACGAGCTGAACGGAAGAAAATGATGAGAACGAAGAAATCGGATTATTGCGATTTTATATATTTATGTGGGTAATCTCCGATTATATGATCATGGTGTGCGTATACTCTACGTATAAGGGTGATGGTGATATCCAGTGAGTGCCTAGGTAACAATAAACTAAATAAAATTTACACATGTACCAGCCATTCCTACATTTGTTGGCAAGAAAGTGTCTCGTTCTCGCTAACAAAAGAACTGACATGACGATCGGTCCTCGTGGTCTTTCAACTATAATTTTTGGTACAAGTTTTAGAAATCGTATCACGCCACACATGCGCGTAATCTGTTTCGCATATGAAGATGATTTCCTTTTCATGAAATATTTTATTGGCGCGTAACTCACCTTCAAGGTCGCCTTGGGTTTTGTATTTCACAACGTTCGGTTGGATCGAATCAATTTTTGATATCAGAGACTATAACTTCTGTTCGTGGAAAATTTCGTCGACTGAAGTGGACAATGCTTGGAAAAGCTTCTTAGAGGATATCAAACCTCACATTGGTTCCTTGAATTAAAACTTATCAGAATTTAAATTTTCTGGAATGCGAGATGCTGAGAATTATTTCCATGATTATGATTTCAAGTTTCTTATCCTATCGTAACTTGAAACCAGATAACGAGACAGGAAGGCTATAGACGTCGAGCTTTCCGATGATGTCACAATATTTCAAGGGAACTAAACTAACAATTGGGTGGAGACCAGGGGGGGGGGGAGACTTGGAAGACATTTCAATCACTCAGCTGTACAATGAAGGAAATTTAGACTTTGGAGTTGTACCTAGGAGACGGGAACTTGAAGAAATTCCGATCATCAAGCTGTAATTATCAAGAGGGGTGGGGAGATTTGGAGAAATGTCGACTGTCTGGCTTTGTGTATGAAAGGTGCAGGGGGAAAAGGGTGAATGTCCAAACAGAACGATCCGGAGAAACGGTTTTCTCAGTGACATAAAAAATCCAATGGTCCAGTTCGTCTCTTTCTCTTGTACCCTTCATATGAGAGGAGAAGAGAATTTTGAAGATCTGGAATAGGTAGGCTTCGATAAAATTTCGATCATATGTCACGATGGGAACGTGGGAAAATTCTGACGACTCAGAAGGACGATATAAAAAAATTATTTTAAAATATGTGGACTCAAAAATAGGATGTTCCTGAAAGTAACTGGAGTTCTCAATAGAGCTATGCCGGCCAAAAATATCAGACATAAAACGAGGATAAGAGCCTATAACATCTTGGCGCGCCCCATGTTACAAAAAGACACAAAGAGAAGAATAACGGCGGCAACGGCGGGTTACACTAAAATGGACAAGAAACGAAATTCCGAAATCCTTGACGAGTTAAACGTAGAGCCGATTATAGGAAGGATAAAAAGATATTGGAAAGAGACGCCGAAGGGAAAAAGAAGTACAGGGAGATCGGTGAAGAGGATGTTGGACACGTCGTCAAGTGGTTCACAGGGCTCAAATTCAGCTACAGGCAGTCCTGCCTATGCTAACTAGTTCGATGGTGATGATGATTTATATCACAACCGGAATTCGGTGGAGGGCCTGAAAGATATATAAGAAGTGAGACATTACTCGCGGCTCCGGTACTCGCGCATGATCCGGGTAGCGTGAGCCTAAAAATACAACGATCTTACTCTCTATTTTCGAGTCAAGATCGACAAAATGGAATACCTAATATGGCAAAAAATCACCCAGCGTTTACAAACCAACTGACCATTACGCCTAACAGTGTTTGGTGTCAGGTAAAACGGAATGCCAGCAGATAGATTAGTAAATACTGAAAACCGGTAAGTAATCATACCAACATTCTTCTGTGGCAATATGTGAGACGCAGGACATTACACACGCCTCCGCCTGTGGCAGATGGTGCGAGTAGTGTGAGCTGAGATATACGACGACCCCACTACAAATGGTGGTAGGGTCATTAGTTGATTTCTCTGTTTTTGATTCAAGATCGGCAAGATGGAACGCCCAATATGACAAATGATCATCCAAATTTGACACACATATGAGAGGGAATGGAAAAAATTTTGCACTCGTCCACTCCCGACAGCTTCTTCAAGGAAGTTGAACGAGAAACGCAGGGAACCTGTTCTATCAGAGAAATTAGTACTCAATGCTGGAAGCCGTTGTTCTTCAAAGTGACTCTCTTTTTACATGACTGTGTTCTTATGGATTGTGTGAAAAAGTCGGCCTCTTTGTACAACGTTGCTGTTCTGTGCATGTTTTGGTCTTCTAGTCCAGTCACATTAGGAAATTTGGTGTGAATAAATGGGGGGACAGCTGAATTTCGGCATATATATGTAAGACTGTACTGTGGTACAGCTCACGAAATACAACAATACTTCTGAGATTGCAGTGATAAACACTGAATCAACAAAAAGTTCACAGTTCCAATTGTGTGCCAACGACATGTCGTAGCTTGGAAGATGATAACATCAACCGTCGTACTACCTAATATACCTACGCCTGCCAAACCTCTCGGCGAGTAGCGCAGTTATCGAGATTGCGGCTTGACGGAATCGTACATATATGTAATTTGTCTCCTTATACAACATACTAAAAGTCGTGCAGTCGCCCGTCATCCACTGTAGCGTGAGTACCGGTTGGGATGGGCGGGTAACAAATCTGTGACGGTTTTTCCAAACGTAGTCTCAGTCAAAAAATGGTTTTGTGGCGGTTTCCAGTTACGCTTCTGACTTGAATACGTCTTAAGCCTGGGGACCATACTGAAATTTGCACCACGAAATCGCGTCATGAGATTGACGTCACGAGCTGATGACGTCATAAGTGACCTTGACCTACTTTGAGAACTCAAAAAAATTCCGTCCTATCGATGAAAAAGTCGATGTATTGACATCGATTTTTCGTAGATACATCGATACTGTTGAAATTAATCATGATTGAGAAAATTTGAAAGCCAAACCTAGCTCACATCAAAAAGTTGTGACTTATTTGAAGAAAAGACTGTCGTATCCATGATTCAATATTTTTGCCGGAAGCGAAAATCCTAATCATCTTTTTCGTGGCAAGACCTCGTAACGAATTTTCCGAAAGTAGTCCCAGTCTGGAAAATCGGTAAATTCAGAGTAGACGGGTAGGAAACGCTTCCCAATCTTTCAAACCCGCATGAATACGTATTTTGTAACTGTACCATGTAGGTGGAGGGAGATAAAAAAGGGACTGTACTTTTTTAGGAAAATTGGCAACCTCAACTCCTCTTGGCTCTTGTTTAGAAAATAGCGCCAACTCTTTCTCCTAGAAGAAAAATCTAATCCAAGTACAATTTTTAAAAAGAACTTTACTTGAGTTTTTTCCAGTAATTTCGCGTATTTGAATCACATGCGGTAAAAGAATCAAAACTTTTCTGAATCCCGACTTGAAAAAACACCAAAGCTTATACTCGGACCCCCCTCCCCCCCATTAAAAGATTTAAATTAATTAAAATTTGAAAGAAAAATTCTACTAGAGTTTTCTCCTGTGTTTTTTCAGTCACGTAATGGAGGGGCCAAGAAATTTTTGAAATTCTAATTTTGGATCGTGAAGTTATCCAAATTCTCAGCCTTATTAAAAGTTATCTAGCCCTATGTGTAGGATTGAAAACCTTGGTCCATCGTCACCCTTTTCTAGGTTGTATTCATGGAAGAAATAAGTCCCTCTCGAGATAACTCCTTATCATAATCTTCTCAAAACCAAGTTTTGTGGGACAATATATAAAGTGATGATCAGATGAAACGATCGTTATTTAGTAAGTTGAAAAATGGTTGGTAGGGTGCCTGTGTTAGGATAGTTTTGAAAATATTCGATGTACCGGGGGAAATCAAGACCGAAGCTGACTTGACGTACGAAGGATTCTGTAAATCCAGCGAGCATTTCAGAGTGGGAGGTGACAGTAAATTGATTACAGATCAGCAGGTCAACAAATATCGACACAAAGTTTATTCAAAGTTCGAATTCAGGATTCCGTCGATTTAAAGTCGCTTAGATATTAACTACTTATCGACGTAAGATTTTAGACTGATGAAGAATTTGAAGAGGCCGACTGAAAATCAATGACAGATCACGTGACGAATCAGTCAACATCAAGTCAACAAATGTGAAGTCATTTCGATTCATACTGACGTCGGCAAACTGTTTAGATCGCCTCAAATGCATGTCAAAATCCTCAATTCCAAGTCTATCTCCGACATCAATTTCCGTTCGTTGAGTCGACTAGCATGTACATTTTTAGATTACTGCAAATCAATTGTTCATTGACTGAATAGAGCAGCTGATTCCAGACAAATGATCAGGCGCGGATCCACGGGGGGGGGGAAATTCCCTCCCCCAAAGAAAACAAAAACAAAACAAACAAAAAACAACCGAAAATCTGTATAGTATCGAGGAAAATGTAAAAAAAAAAAAAGATCTTTTGGACTTTTTTTGGATTATTTCCCCTCCCAAAGTGATCGTCTGGATTCGGGCCTGAAAATGAATTGAAATGGAGTCGACATTATTTGATCTTATGTCACCTGGTACTAACCAGTATCGTGCTGGTCCGGCCGCGCATCCGGGGAACCCCGGCCAGAATGAGCGCGCCAAAGTTTTATGGGGCCCGCGAGAAAATTCCCGAGTTTGGGGGACCCGACGAGCTGGTTACGCGATCTAAAACATGTGAGCTTGGCAAATAGTTCAAACTAGAAAAGAGGCGTTTCCGAAATCATTTACCACATATTTCCAATGGTCCAACAAATAGTCTAAATAAAAAAAGAGACGTTTGCAGTGTCATTTGCCACAAAAATCGCTGTATCGTTTCCCCAAATACAACACACATTTTAAAAGAGTCGTTTGCGGTGTCATTTGCTGCTAAATTTTATATATTCCTGCAAGTAGTCCTAATTGAAAAAGAGGCTTTGCGGTATCATTCGCGTCAAGAGCCCAAATGGTCTCGCAAACAGTCCTAATTGGAAGAGAGGCGTTTGCGGTGTCATTTACCGAAAAATCGCAAATAGACCCGTTGGCCGCTGTGTGGCAGGAGATCCCGACCAGAAAAGACCCGCAAAGGTTTTATGGGGCGTACGAGAAAAGTTTTGAAAACTTGACCATGAGAGTCAGGGGGGGGGGGCTTGACGAGCTAGTTACCCGGCCTAAGAAATGTGAGCCAGCACGACACCGATATTAACATGAGCGAACGGTCATGACAATATATCATCCATACAATTTTGATCGAGGCTTCAAAAGAAGTCAATTTTCGATCGATATTCTACGTAACCTGGAATAGACCACAAATCCATAGTCGATTATATAGCATCCGAGAATCAAGGATTCGTCAAGTACAAGTAAATGAGAGGATAATTTCTGTACCATGCCCTGATGATCGAATCTAATTACGATGAGCGAGCCCTTTCTAAACAATTTCTACGGATTTTTTCATTTGAATTTTCTTCATCGTAATTATATCGTTTACCTTCTACTCTTTATAAATAGAGGTGAAAAGGGAAAGATTCTTTCGGACTTGACAGTCCCAGGCTCATCAAGAAATTGGAAATTTTGTACCTATCTCGCAATAAATCTCACGTTTAAATAACACACGCGAGAAATTTTGTTGATGGATAAAAAGCACTCTGGAAGTATATAATAGAACACATGCGAAATTTTTCCTCCAAAAATCTGCACTACGTACGAAAGATATTTTCAAAATATGCAGCAACGAGAGTGAACGGGGTCAGTAACACTTGACAATTTAGTACAGCAATTGAAGAACTTCGAGCAAGTCCAAGTTCATAACTCGGAATTACGTAACACGATATTATATTTTGCGAAACCGAACCCGAACAACTTTTCATATATAGAGCGAGATGTGGCGGTGCAAAAGCGAAGCGTTGAATATTTCTATTGAAATAATAAACCTGTTCATTGAGACTGTTCTTTTCAACCGAGACAGCCCCAGACAACAACAAGAGAACACGGTATGTTTCTCAAAGTATCGGACACTCGCCAGCGATCTCATTAACATCTCTCCGTTTAGCGGCGGTTTCCAATTCGGTGCCGAAATAAATAAACAGGTTTTTTTATTCTTGCCTCTTTTTCAAATCCTCGCTAATGCTATATTTTCGGGAACGGGACGACGAACAATAAGGTCTTTCCCATTGCCAATATACCTCTACAATATAACGTGTTCTCAGGCGACGGATTCACTCGTTCAGGACACTGTGGGAAATCGAAAGAGTATCGTCGTCTTCGGTATGGCGCAGCCGTAGCCTACCGAACCGATGCATCACGTATCTTTCTCTTTACTGGTTGTCGCCTTCGTCTTTCTCCTGCCGAATAAGATATTGTTACAGTATGCAAATAATACCTCTTCGAACACGAATAAACCCGTAATAAATGAGCATCTTTTCCATTATTTATTACTATTACGTGTGAATTCCTAGCAGGAATGCTCACAATGAGACAGCGATTACATGAATGATTCCGCAAAACTTTAAAAGTAATCATTAATGAAAAAATAGGACCACTCTGAAGTAGTACTTAAAATATTCCGTCGTCGGTCTGGGTAGAGACAATGTACGACGAAGACCGTCAAAGAACAATTCCTCGATTGACATTCTAAAAACAGCTAACAAAAGAGAATGAAAGTTCTATCCATGTAAGAGTGAGGGAGCGAAGGCAGGGAACTGGAAATTGACCGCGACTGTATAGATCGTACGGCTAGTTTTCGCCGGTGAATGGTAAAGGCATTCCATTTATGACGAATTACACCGGAGAGGTTAGTGGGTGGATGTCTGCTTTTTCTATCGAGGCGACGCCCAGTGGAGTAAAATCGTCAAAACGGTAAAAATTAAAAGTTTTGGAAACTCGTTCTCAATAGTGGAACAACGTAAATCACAGGGCAAATCCATATCTGTTTGCTATTTCTTGAGCATATAAACTGATACCAAAAGCTTTGAAGATGGCGTAGCTAGAAAATTTTTCTGGGGGGCGGGTTTGAAGAAAAAGTGAGAGAAGAGAAATGTTCCGAAAAATTTGTGGGGAAATTATTTAGAATAAAATGAATATTTCATGTGTCTTGAGGGGAGGGGTGTGTTCGAGCCCTCTAACTCCCTCGCTACACCACTGCGACCCGGTATTTGACGCTCCGGAATTCCTCCCAGGTAGAGGAGGCGCATCCATCTCTTATGCGCGACTGTGTGGCGTTGACGAATACTTATCGCAGGTTGTTGACCCGAGCTAGCTGTTCAATTTTGTGTATCTCGGTCTGATAAGTAGAGAGAGAGAGAGAAAAAAAACATCATCGAAAATAGAATCCAACTTTTCAAAAATGGACTGGAACTATGAATGAATGATTCTTCTCGATTGTGTCGATCGTTCTTCCTATGAACATTCAAGTTTCAACTGTAGAGGGGAGCATACTTTTCTTCTTTCTTTACTTTTTCATAAGTGGAAGAGGAGAGTACTTTCTCCCGAGCAAGGGTTCTGTAAAGAGACCGGATTTACAACTAGAAGAGCTAAGAATAATCGTCTTAGTACTACGAGCTAGCAGAAGGGCTCACTCAACCATCTTTTTTTAGCCTATTCTAATGGAGACTATAGCAGTAAAGTCTAGTAAACTGTATGTTAGGCTTAGTATCATAAAGGCTAAGGATATAGGTCTCATAGCAGAAAAGGTCGACATTTCTCCACGTCCCTTAAGTAGGTCAAGGTCATTGATAACGTCATAGAGCGTCGCGTGTCCCACGTATTCAAATTTTCGATTGATCCGCAGCCCAAATGTCCAAAGGCAGAAGTTGACATGTCTTCTCCAGAGACACATAGGGTACGAATAGCAATACTGGGGGTTACATACGCTATTGAAAAAGGGTCTTTCAATTGTACAAATCTACTTTATTAGTTGCTTATTCAAGAGTACTTTCGGGTATTATCCCATCATCAGTTGTGTCGCAACTGGAAAACAAGGCCTTAACCATGAGTTTTTATAGTATAACACTGTGATCTTATTGGCTATAACAATGCTGTGTTGTGATTGGTTCACTTCTTAGAAACTTATTATTACAATAATATGACATTGTGTTCTTATTGGCTAAAACATACTGCTTTGGGATTGGTTCAATCTATTGTCCTAAATGCTGCGTTTCTATTGGCTAACCGGATTCCTGCCGTCTCATTGGTTGGTTCCGTTCTTCTTCTCTCGTCCAATCACCAGGTCGAATAATTTTTCGCTGTCAAATGTGATTACATTGTTCAAGAGGCAGGCTTTCTCCCTCTTGGCTTTTGCTATCTCTATTTGTTCCCAGAGTTTTCTTCTTTTTGTGCGATTCTCTACGTGTATGACTTCAAATATTCCCTCTCCATCGTGGTTTTCTCGTTACAGTGTTTCCCAAACAGTGACTTGCCATCTTCTTTCTCCCTCGACGTTTTGTGCTCCTTTCTCCTGATCTCAAACTTTCTCCCAGTCTCACCGATATAGATCCCCTCGCACTGTTTGCAACTGAGCTTGTACACTCCGCTCAAGCTTTCCTTGTCCTTTTGTTCCGTCTGGTCATTGCTGATTCTCTTCACCATGGGTTGGTTATTCTGGATACCCACATTTACATCGTAGCCATTGAACGCCTTTATCACCTTGTTTGTGTGCTTTCCTATATATGGTATCGATCCGGAGTACCTTCTCACTATGCTATCATGGGTTCCTTTCTTTGTTTCCATTTTCCCAAAGACTCCCTCCACCACACATCTGCGGTAGCCATTGGCTTTTGCGATCTGCTTTACTATCTCGATCTCTTTCCTCTTCTCTTCGTTATTCTTGAGGATAGAAATTGCCCGATAGCAGTAGTTCTGGATTGTCGCTAGCTTGTGCCTGGGGTGGTGGTAGGAGTCATTTGGGATGATGGTGTCAGTATGCGTCGGCTTCCTGTAGATTTTGTATTCTATCCTATTGTTCTCCATTGTGAGTGTAAGGTCCAAATAGTTGATGGTCCCATTGCCTTTTTCCATTGTGGATTTGATGCTCTCATTCATCGCGTTCATTTCTGAAAGGAATAGATCCACCTGTCTATCAGTGCCTGTCCACACAATTAGGATATCATCTACATATCTGGCCCAGTGTTTGATCGAGTTTCCGAACTTGCTGCCCTTCAATATCTTGTTTTCCATATCATTCATGAATATCTCCGCCAGTATTGGTGACAGCGGTGATCCCATCGCAAGTCCCCTTTCCTGACTGTAGAACCTGTTATTGAAGCGGCAGTAATTCTGGCTCAAGATCTCCTCCACTATGTTGCCGTACTTCGACCCATCGGGGTTCCCATGGTATCTGTTGTTTTTGAGCAGAGTGAGAAGTTCCTCCTTCGGTATGGTACCAAACATATTAGTCACATCAAAGGATATCAGCTTGTCGTTACTCCTGATTTCCAACTTGTCCAGTTGCTCAATCAGCTCTCCGTTGTTTCTGATACTTCGTCTGGGTGCAAACTGGTAGTTTTCTTTCAGGAATGTGGCTACGATCTTTGCTATCTTGTAGCATGGTGATTGAATGCTGTTGACCAGGGGTCTCATCGGACGGTTCGCTTTGTGGAGTTTTACAAGCCCCTTGAGTTTTGGTGCAACCGGGTTCATCTCAAGCGTCCTTTCATTGCCGGGTACATTGTTATGTTTCAACACAGCTTTCAGGTCATCTTGGTATTTCCGTGTTGGGTCCCTTGCCAGCTCTTGGTATCCATTAACTGCAATGTACGACTCCACTTTTTGGGTGTAGTCCTCCTTCTCCATTACCACTACCGTGCTGCCCTTGTCCACCTTTGTCAAAATCAGGTTGTTCTGTCGGATCTTCTTTTGTAGATTTGTGACCTTCCTCTGCATTACTTTCGTTCTGTCATAGGTTCGGCACATATCCTCTTTGATGTCCAACAGCACTTTCCCAATTTTGGTCCGGGCTTCTGGTCTCACGTCGTGTTCAATGGTTTGGATTACTTGTTCGCAGCTAATGGCCATGCTTTCAAGCCTACCTGGTTCAGCCTCTTTGGCTGCACGTACTTGATGCCTTTGTCCAGCAGTCTTCTTTCTTCTTCTGTGAAGCTGGCGCTTGATAGGTTCTCGGTTCTGGGAGCAAATTTGTGCTCAACTCTCGCTGTCTCTTCCTTTCTTTCTTCTTTCTTCCGGGTCAGTTCGGCAAGCTTCTTCTTGATCTGTTTTGTTTTGGCTTCCACTCGTTTTTCCACATAGTCTTCTCCTTTCTTCCCCTCTCCTCCTTTTTCGAACATCATTTCTTCAACTTCTTGCGGGTGGAGTAACCTGTACAGATGGAAATATTGATCATACAGTAGACCATCCAGCCCGGTGATTTTCTTGTAGAGTTCACCAATTTCATTCTTCACTCTCAATCGTTCGGCTTGCATCTTGGTGCGTTTCACTGCTGCGCTGTTTCCTGGTAGCCTGATAGTCGCATACTTGGGAATAATGCCTCGTCTCAAGCATTCGTTATTGAACCCAAATCTTCACATGTATCACTCTTAGTTTGACCTTGGTCTTCAGAAACTTAAAAACCTCGTTAACCATGTCTGGTGTGCTATTATCGGAACTCATAATGAGTGAGTGAGGTGTAAGTAGAGCACTAATTTTGAAAAAGCGTTTTTCAATTGTACAAATCTACTTTATTAGTAGCTTATACAAGAGCACTTTAAGGTTAACTAGCTCATCCCGCCCCGTTTATATATACGGGCCCCAGGTACGTCATACTAGTTTCTAGGTAAAATTTCTTCAAGTCCCTTAATGATAATATTATCAGTAAGTCATCGTAGTGAAACCATGACGGTTCTTTCGAAAGTAGTCCCAGTTGAAAAACGGCGACATATTTTCTAACGGTTTTCTCCAAATACACTCCAATAAAATGCTAGACGAGGCATTTGTTGTGACAGGACAAATTTGAGTCTTAAACTCTATGTGAAAGAGGAGACTCGTAAAGGCTGTTCCATGGTAAACCTAATCGAATCTTCAAAGTTGAGACCTTGAAAGTTTATTAAAAGTAAATTAATGTAAACGTTGCGATTTTCGAGCTGCATACGAGTAGAAGTGGAAAACTTGGAAAGATTGCGACTAATATATGAGGACGCGGAAAATATATTCACAAGAGGGGAAGGAGAAACTTTGACCTGCGAGGTACATATAGGAGGGGCGACAGAACACAGCATGCATATGAAGAGGGATACTTGGAAAAGTACCGATTATCGCGATACCTAGGGGAAAAATTATCAGTTTGAGGATTTAGAAAAAAGAAGAATTTTGACCGTCGAGTTGTACAATAAGTTTCAGGACAAGAAAGACTCAGAAATATTTCGATCATCGACCTGCATGGATCAGTTAAGGACACTGAATAAAATTAAAATTTTTTTTATTCGACTAGATAGATCAAGAAGGGAAAGAAATTTCGACCATCCAGCAACTGAAAGACGTGGATTCTGAATTATACATAAAAGTAGAAGTACTAGAAAAGTTTGACTTTCAAGAAACATATATGCCCGGGGGGCGGGGGGGGGGGGGGTACTCAGAGAATTTCTGACCACCGAGCTTTTTTAATGAAGAGCGAAACTTGGAAAAATTCCGACTACCGCGCTACATGGATCAGATGAAGGGAAAGTATCAGCTTTTCAGCGATAAGAATGGGGTGAGGGCAGGGAATTGACCTTCGATTTACAAAACGTCAGAAAGAGGGAGCTCGGAAGAATTTCGATAATTTAACTGGATAGATAAGGAGAGTTACTTGAAAAAATATTGACCATTTGGCGAATGGGAAAAAGATTGATGAAAAGGAAGAAGGAAGAATCTCAACCATACAGCTGAATATATGTGATATGGGGGAATGATGCCTGGAGAATTTTCGACTTCCGAGCTATTGACAAAAAACGGGGAGACATGGAAAAATTCCGAATTCGCTTTTAACCATCTAGGCCGAGCACTTGTAGAGCTAAACCGGGACCAAGGGATTTTTTTCTTTTTTTTTTCGTAATCCGTGGTCACGATTATGAATTGAATTTTAATCTAATCTGAATCCGGGCGTGGGGAAAAGGTATCCCCTCGCGGCGGCTCTGCTTGTCAATTCATGAATTTCAGCACAGTTGTTATCTCCATAGGACACAATCGAATTACTCGACTCAGTCTCTGAGTTTTATAAGCTGTAAATTTTCTCTCCCATTCCCAGGGCATATTTCTGAAAAAATACTTCAGCTTATCCTTGGCCAGAAGTCGATATGAGAAGAGAATGCACCGTATACTGAAGAACCTACAAAAGAATTTCCTCGTGGTAAATGACGAAGTTTCTTCTTCCATACTCGCTGATGAGATATGCGGTAGTAATTATCGTAGGTAACAATAATGACAATATTAATGACTCATTTACAATTCATATGGATACCTGACCTACGCACTAAACGTATCTCAAATCCTAATCAGCCGATAATGACCATGAGTTGAAAACATTCTTAAGTAAAGTGCATGCATTAGTTTTGAACTTGTAACGCGAATATTTGCAATTTTGTATTTATGTACGAAAAACGGTATCAAAATATCACGGTTTGCTGCTTGCGGGGCTCTTTCATTGACTACCTCGACGAAGGGAGAGGGGGGAGGTGGCGCTGGGAATCTGTTTTATGGCGAATATTTCGCTTCTGATAATCGATTAGAGTTGATTTTACGAAATTTTTCAAAGTTCTATTCCTAATACATAATATGAATAGCTGGTTTCTGAATCTTTCCTCACCCGGTCTCTCAGATGATCTAGGTGACGTAAGCTTAGTTGAAATTTTCGTATCCATACCGTTGCGAACTTGATTCAGATAACATTTCAGCGTTTGTATCTGACGTAAGCTTGGGTACACGTCAAACCTACTACGAGCGATCGTCAGTTGATTTCTCTGTTTTCGAGTCAAGATCGCAGCCGAAACTAATCTCTTATATGATAATGTGAAGGTCAAAATTTCTTCCGTCCCGAAATGTATACGGACCGGTAGCCAGGGATTCGTTCAAGTCGGATGGTCAGAATTTGGACATGTTTCATGTCTTTTCTGAAGTTTCCTCAATCCTAGCACCTAATTCCAAAATTTGTGGATTTACACCACCCAGCGAGTTCCCTATACCACCTACTAATCCTGTATACTGTATCACTTCTGTTCCTCTATAATAAACTATGACGTCGTCAGCCCCGACCTCGAGCCAATTCAATCCACCTCCCCTCATCCTTGTAATGTAAAAGTGGTTTAGTAAAGGCTTCTACGCTGCTGTAGGTTAGGCTTATATTAGTCCTGGTTTCGTGAAGGCTAATGATGGACCTAGTATACGAGTGTAGTGTACTATATAGTCCAATGTATGGGAGGCTGAGGAGTAGTACCCCAATTCTTAATTCCGCAAGTATGACGTCATCGGCCGTGACCCGGAGGCTTAGAAGGAAGACTCGAACAGTATTACTATTAGGACCATTACAATGAAGACTGTTGAGAGGCTTACGAGCAGCAGAGTGAGTGAACCTGAGAATAGGAAGAGAGTAAAAAAGAGATGGAGAGGCCAAGTTAATGACGTCATAACTCATAATCATCCATAATGGCTGCCTGCGACGTCATCAGTATTCATAATGTCGCTTACGAGAGGAGTGAATTGATTCCGAGAATAGAAGAGAGGAAGGAAGAAAGAAAGAGCCCAAGCTGATGACTTTATGAAGTCATCATAGATAGTTATGACATCACTAATGTTGATATCCATGTGATAGCTTATCTTACAATACATTAGGCCTATCACAGAATACTCGAAGAGTAATAGAAAAGACTGATTGCAGGTTCTTATTTTCAAAATTTCGCACCCAATGTTCTTCTTATTCTTCGCATATTTCGTTCATCCGCAAATGTTTAAAGCTGCGCTTGAAACCAAAGTTTATAAGGTTTCGTTTATACGCTGACTGTAAGCACACCACTCAAAAATTGGAGGAAACCATCACTGACAAATGGATTCGTTCCGAACTGAGAAGATGGTATGACCGTCTGAACGTTACTACTCGTCTCAATTTCCTTGTACATTCCAGACTCTCCAGTTTGCTTCCGCTGGGTGAATTCGACCTGTTTATTCGGAACAATTGTTGGGATTTTGAGGCTGAGCTCAAAGCCAAAAAAAAAAGAAAATCTTCTCCCTTTTGAACTGCAAGCCTAGTGCCCTCAAAAATGATTGTACTGATAATGGTGTTGTTCAAGCTTCCCAGCCGCGCACTAATTCTCGCAAGATGAAACGTACTTGTTTGAGAAGGGTCTAAAATTTGGATTCCCTCCCCTTCCTACATATGAAACTCTTGCTAACGTTGTTGCCGACCTTACTATGAAAATTGGTCCCGGCGTGAATATTCAATCAGCTTGCGCCAAACTCGTCCGCAGCACCCCCTCCCTCGTATGAACAATTACGCAGGTGAGGTGATGAATAATCTGAGGAGGAGGGTCAGGGACCAGGGGTTAATCCTTACTAAAGCTGACAAGGGTAACGCGGTCCTACGTATCCAAGGTTGAGGAAGTTCTCACTCAATGTGGGGCTATTGAAAATAGCTCTTTTAACTTTCCTAACTACGTCAAAAAGGTTAGAAAAATTGTGAACTGGAGTGAGTTTATTATAAAAAGTTTTTCGCTCAAAAAAGCCCTGCTCGAGCCTAACCCCGTTCCCCCCTCCTCTACGGGCTGCCTAAGGTGCACAAGAGGAATACTCCTATACAGCCTGTCGTGTCCTACGTCTCCTCCCCCGCCTATTTTCTGCCCACGTTTTTGGATCGTTGGTTCAAATCTCAAATCGAGTATGAGTCCCCTTACTCCGTTAGAAATTCGGTCTCTCTGGCCGAGAGGCTCAAAAATGATACTCTACCTCCGGGTACAAGCCTCTGCTCATTTGATGTAGTCGGCCTTTTTCCGCCCGTACTATGCCGTATATAGGTGACCTACTTGTCAAGTACAATACTCCTCATAACGAGTCACAGGAATTTTTCAACCTTCTTAATGTGTGCTGGTCACCTAACTTCTGTAAGTTCAATGGGAAATTTTACGAGTTCCCTGAGGAAGTTTTCGAGCCAAGTGCTACTGAGTCACATCCATTAGTGGCACCGATATGTGGACGATGGACCGGTCCTCAAGAACTTCTCGGTGAGTTTCTTAAACATCTGAATAAAATGTATCCCTCCATAAAATTCACTATAGAAATTACAGGAAAACTTTTTGGGTCTCACTATCTCTGAAAGAGATGGGAACCATGATTTTGCTATATTCAGGAAAGATACTTCGACCGATACAGTTGTCCACGGATCGTCCCTCTGTCCATTTTCTCATGAGATCGCTGCCTTTAACAGTTATATTCATCGTCTGATCAGCTTTCCGCTGAGTCAGCCAGCTAAGCACTTGGCCGCTGTGAATGAGATCAACTTGGACATTGACCGTATGGTCCGTAAAAAACTTACGAGGAAAGGCCTTGATTCTACCTCCTCCTTCCCCCGCGATCTGAGTTATAATAATGATAATAAAAAACTACGTTGGATGAAGCTCCCGTTTTTAGGTGAATTTTCATCCAAGCTGACTCGTGTCCTCCACCCTTTGGGCTTCAGGCCTACCTTTTATAACCTCACTACGGTGAAGGGTCTGTTCGTTAGGCTTTCAAAGAAAAATGATTCGGCTCGCCTTTCAAAAAATCACAATATGGGCACGATACCGCGAGTCGAGGCTCAAAAGTAGACTTACGACTCTTTATCTCCGAGCGAGTAACTCCTTCTCTAACCCATTCGAAGCTGAAATTTTTGCATTCGTACCACATTACTTCTTGAAACTTGGCAAAAATGTGAAAAATCTTCTACTCCTTCCTTCTATAATGTGTTTTGAACGATAATAAGTGTAAAAAAAAATTCAACGACCTATCAGATTTTCGTAATTTTGTATGGATCGCGAAACGGGCATACATCAGACAAACAATGTAGTGATTGGATTGTGTTGTATGTACAGATTTTCTTTGAAAATTACTTAAGATCGACATCTTTTTGAACGAGGAATACATTACGACATCACATACTTTAAGTACCGTCGTAATAGTTCAGTGAACTGTAACAACGATGTACTTGCACATATTCTCTTAATGAATACTTCGTAGTAGTACTACATTTTAGACGACTCAACGTATACATATACAATCTAATGCTTAGTTTTGTATGGCTAATGATCGATAACCCGATGCACAATCCGTTATTCAAAGCTCGTGTTTATAAAAATGAACCCTCGACGCGTCGTCGTTCGCAGATTAAAATATGTCGCCGTCTGAAGGTAGTCATCGTAAAATAATTTTTCAACTAGTCATTCAATTTCGAAAAGTCATCATTCGGGAACTTATATTATAACATAGAATACCCACGGTTTAAATGAAAAATAAAAGAAACCGAATAACGTGTGAGACGAAATGTTTCCTTTAAAAACTAGAATGTTGCACGAATCTAACGATAATCGTGTCTTAGTGAATCTCGCCAGTTTGAATAGAAGAACACCTGTTTCAATGGCCATAAGTAGATGAAAAGATTCTCAAAATTAGGTATCCTTCTCTCCTTCCGTTTCAGCCGGCAGTGATATCGGAGCTAATCTTTCATCGTTTCTTTTTCGTTGAATAAAATTTTACGTCGCAATAAACGTTTTCTGGTAGCATCTCTCCCGATGACAATGATAAATACAGCCTCAGACTTCACGTATTCCTTCGAAAACATATTTTATCATATTTACGAATGGTTTTGAATACAAGAGACTCTAAGACACTCGTTCGCGGAGTCTGTGCATGGGAGCTAAAACATTAAAATTCTGACTTTTATAATCATTTCTTAGACGCCGTTAGAAATCCCTTCCTCCATTTATTTTTGGGATCTAACTTTATTCACGGTTGTGCCACCCACTCTTTCTACGATAATTCAAATCTCAGTGCTGGTGCGACCTCGTTGAACGTCTAATTCCTAATTTTGTATGTATAGAGCCGAAGTACAGAGCGTAGAACAAAATTTGTGTATTTTTTTTTAAAGAAGCTCGCAGTTCGCTTTTTCTACTGCTTACGGCATCCCTGTTGTTGTCTATGGTAATTAGGGCAAACAAGGAATCTGTCTTATTGGGGGAGGGTGGATTTTTTGGCTTCAATTACAATAATCGATCAGCTCAATTGTTTGGTCGAAATTTTCTCCACGTCCCCCTCCCTCTAATTCGTATTTATTGTTCGAAAGTCGTTTCCGTGAATTTTAATGTATTATACTTTCCTAAATACAGTCCTCAACTATAGTTCCTCATACGGATGTACGAGCGGTAGTTGACTAAGGCTCTAGGGGGTAATGTGGGCAATACGCGGACTAGGCAGTGGAAGTGATTTTTTTTTGTCAAGGGAATGGGTGAGCAAGAAGAGCCTGTTGTTGGAAGTCTTGCGATAAGTAGGACGATTTGGAAGGAATATTGTGAACTGGGGTTTGAGGAAGTTGAAATACAAAGGTGGGTGGATAGCTAAACTTGGAGCAGGGCTAACGCGAAAAGCGCCTGTGCAAATGTAAAGGCGGAATTTGGAAGTGTGTCTAGAAATGAGAGATGTATGAGGGTGCGAGTCCATATATAGGTGATCCGTAATCTACGAAAGATCGGATTAGCTGAGGCTTTCGGCTTTAATTTCTTCAGTGTGCGGTAGCCATGAGTGTTTGAAGTGAAAGCGGAGGCCGAGGATTTTTTCTGTGTCATTAATTGCGATACGGATGGAGTTGAGGAGGAGGTAAGGAAATAAAGTTTTAGGTCATTTTTTCTCGAAAACCACGATAGAGGACTTGGACGGAGATATTTTGTAGGAGTGTGCGTGGAGATGATTGGATGCTCGGGTCATCGGTACATAAAATTCGTCTAACAGGAAAAGCGATGTTACTAAAGATGTAATTTATTAAGACCACGAAGAGTGTTTCAGGGAGGGGTGACGCTTGTGGGACTCCAATGGATTGGATACGAATAGAAGAGAGCAATGTTCGTTGTAGTGGTTCATCAATTGACTTCACTAACTTGTTGATTTCCTCTCCACGATCTTCAACACAGCAATTTTGACAATCCTGACATCCTCGTCAAGTACCACTCGGTCATACTGATTTGAGAGTTAGACTTTTCCTCGAAGATAAAATCTTTGTCACACCCTGAAGCGCGACTAACTTGATAGAAAACCATATTGACCGGTATAATTATTCAACAATAATTATGGAAAACTTCTTTTTGTGTCTCAAGAACAACTTGTATGATTATTCAACAATGACTCCGGAAACACTCATTTTGGGTAACCCGTCATAATCCACCTGATTATGGAAACCTTTTCTTTCTAATAGGTCCATAGATTGCGTTACGACGTAATATTTGTCAAAATTCTTAGACAAAGGGTTCAAGCATAATGCTAGCTTCCTCCCAGCTAAAGAGAGATTACTTTCTGATCTTGCCCTAGTGTTATCCTTTGGGATGCTTGAACTGATCTCGCAAGTTGCCAAGAGCGTCTATCTCAATCCTGTTCCGAGCCTTAGGAAGGCTGAGAAGTGCACCTTGATCTCCCTCCAAAAGAAAATCACAAATCAGCACCTAGTAATAACCAAAGCAGACAAGGGGAGTACTGTTGTAGTGCTGGACCGAAGCGACTACGACTGCAATATGGGTGAATGCTTGGACTCAATTAATGTCGAGTCCACACCAGACCTAAATTTCCAGGCCTTTAACCGAAAGATCCGGAGCGACATTATAGGAGGTAGGCACTTTCTTGACAAAGAACCTCTCAAAGAAACTCTTCTTGTTCGTAACCCCTCTCCCCCTCGGATCTATGGATTTCCCAAACTCCATAAAGCGGGTTCCCCTGTGCACCTGGTAGTTTCGTTCTTCACTTCCGCTACGTATCCTTTGTCAAAATTCTTAGACAAATGGTTCAACCTCGTCCCTGTTTCTGTCAAGAACTCCATTAACCTAGTCATGGAACTAGCTGAACACTCCCTTCGCCAGGAAGCGTTTTACTTTCGTTTGATGTCAAAGGCCTTTTCCCGAATATTCCCCACGAACCTACCTATGAGCGCATCAGAGAGCTTCTAAATGAGGCAGCTTTTCCTTCCGACTTCATTGAAGAACTCTTCCGTCTTCTTCAGAGATGCCTCTTCCCTAACATGCGCCAGTTCAAAGACGTAATATATAGCTTACCCCCTGGCGTTGGTATCCCTATTGGATCACCATTAGGTTCCTTTTTTCGGAAGTCTTCATGGCAAGGCTGGAGTCGGAAATATTCAATTCCGACCATCCCGTGCTCCCCTATGTCACCCTCTGGCGCCGATAAATTGATGACGTGTTGTGGGGGGGCCATACCGAACTCAGCCCGGATATTCTTGCTTTTCTTAACAGTTTTTACCCCGCTATTGAGTTCACAGTGGGGTCGGTGGCGATCGTCTCAATTTCCTTGACCTTGAGATCACGATCAAAAGAAGCGAGTTCGCGTACGGTATTTTTTGAAAGCCCATTACAACCGACATGGCTGTTCATGGTACCTTCTTTTTGCTCCCTCTATCATAAGTTGGCCGCTTACCATTATAGTTTGGTTTCTATTCCCCTTGCTTATGAAAGTGAGGTGGCGATCATTAAATACTTGGCCGTAAAGACGAAGTCCAAGTCGACATTACTGAGTTGGTTAGGAAGAAAAGGATCAAAACTTCTCTCCGTACCGTGTACCGTCTCTACCTCGAACGGTTCTATTGACTCCAGTTTTTCCAAAAGTAAGATGAGAACTGCAGTTCTTCCTTACCCCCTCACTAGTGTCATCGACAGGTTACTTGAGGCAAATAATCTGAAACCGACTTTTTACTAAATTCAAAGGCAAGTATCCTTTCTGTTTAGTGGAGTGTCTACTTCCTAAAGTGCAAGTGTAGGGATGGTCCAGGTCAGGCGTGCCGTGATTCCTTTGATCCAATGAAGAAACCCCCCTCAAACTTTAATTTCTTATAACAAAAAAAAATGGAATTATGCCCCGCCCCCTAAAACGAATGCGAAGAATCATCTTCATGAAAATGGCGTCACGGCACCCCTGTAGGGAATTTTTCCAAGTCCCCCTCCTATCATATATAGCTCGGAGGTAGGAATTTTTCTAAGTCCCCTTCCTATCATATATGGCTAGAGGGTCGAAATTTTTCCAAGTCCCCCTTCTACCATATATATCTCGGAGGCAGGAATTTTTCGAAGTCCCCCTCCCCTCTCCGTGACGTTATCAACCTCATCCGTGCTCGCAGACGAAAATTTCCTAGAAGTACCCCCCAACAAAAGGGATAGCGGGTTCCCCGCTAAAAAAGCGTCTTAGGCGGGAAAACGTCTTACCCGGGAAACAAAAAATGTAAAAAAAGTCTGAAATTTTAATTTCTATATAATTGGAGGAAAATTTCTCTAAAGTCAAGCACGTAATTTTTTGCAGTACATTACATGCAGTTAAGCAACTGTGGCGACGATATGTTGTCTGAGTGACATTTTTTTTGAAGCCACTCACGATGAAAAATTTTTAACCCTATTGAGGCTATGAAGGAGGGCTTCAGAATCACTGAATGAAGATAACAGGCTGAGAAAAGTAAAGATTTTTATTCTGGAGGCATGACCCGGAGATGCACGAGCGTATTAGACATGATGACGCGTAAAATGACTAGAAAATCAAGGGACCGAGCAAAAAACGCGTATTAAGCGGGAAATCGTAATAAACGGGAGCGTTTTAAGTGGTTTTTACTGTATTGTAGTTCTCAAAGGATGATTCAAGTTTATTTCAGTACTAATTTTTTTTCGTTTTCTTTTTTCAGAATTTCGAAACATTAATAGTATCAAAACTTAATTGGGACCTCGCTGCCGTAACCAGTTTTGATTTTATCGATCAAATCTTACAAAGAATAGACTGGTGTAACACTAGACAGAAGAAGACTATTAGAACACATTCAATCACACTTCTACACATTTGTTGTACAGGTAAATACACACACATATACAGATATGGGAATCTTAAAGAATGATTTAAGCCTACTAATGACACAAATATACGTATCTGCCACATGAAATATTTTTCCTCTTGGTCGCAGCGTACAAACGTGGTTTCAGAAGTATAGAATTTTTTTCTCGGTCAGGGACATATTCATGGGGAAGAGAGGGGAGGGGGAATTTGGGTCGACCCCCCCTTTTCTCGAAAATTTCCTACATACGCCGCTGTTACTAATTAATACTAGATCGAATTCTGATTCCTCTCCCCACCCCATTAAAAAAAGTCAAATGCGAGGAATTTTCGCGTCCGAGAATTGACAATCCTTTTGAGGTAATGGAATGTGACTGAAGGGAAGGACGAGAATAGAGAACATGAATATAGCGCAGATGAAATCTTTGAAAGACGTTGGGTGTAAACCGAGAAAGAGAAGAGATCGTACATGAAGAAAATTCTGAACGCTTATAGAGGTGGGACTTCGAAAAATGACTCGAAATTTGAATACAGGTTTCGGTATCAAATCTCGTTTCGGTTCTCACCCCGGATTCAAAAGTGTGTCATTCAGGTCAGCCCAATCATAGATGCACCCTCCAAGCCTTCTTTTTCCAGGAAATTCCCTCTTCAGTAAAATGTTTGGATCACACATTTTTTACATTCCGATCACCCTCCATAATTATGAGAAGTTCAATGTTTTCTCGTAAATTTATAGTGTCCCAATTTGACGCATAGGCCTGGTAGAAGCGCGCATGTAAACCTACACCAATACTGCGGTGTCGTGTTAACGTGTTATGAAGTATGTGTGCGCGCGAATAATGTAAACACAAAAGGGGGCTCCATAACAGAAGGATTACGTGCTTTTACGTACTTGTAATTTATGTTATTTCAAATTCACCTTTTAAAATCACGTTCGTACTACTAGTACATTGCCAGTAGGCTACACCTTCAGTAATCGACGACTTGATATTGTCTTGTCTGAGAAGCATCTGTTACTATACTAATAAAGAAACAATAATTCTTTTCGAACTCTGCAAGTTCATTGTCCTGTATTCTTGACGATTTGCCTTCGTCTTACTTTAAAGGTTTATGGTACCAAACGTATGGAACGTATTTTTTATCACTAGGTTAATTGTGTTACTCCTGTACAACATTATTTAAGAATCGTGAACCTATACTCATTTGGTCTGGTGTTCTCTACAAAACAGTCTGACGGAAAAGAATCTCTTACTGTTCGTCAAAAATTGAGTGTTGGAGAAGTCCTAAAGTGGTGTTTGCGAAGATTTTCAAGTTAGAATTTTTTGGAAGGAAACGACGGTCTCCTCAACGAAATTGAACGAGAAACGCGGGAACCGGTTCTGCGAAACACATTGGTTTGAGAATTGAATTTAGTCCCGAATTTTTGTATCCAACTCTGTGGTTCTTTCGGAAAGACTTTTCCCTTAAAATAGGTTTCCTGCTGAAGACTTTTTGCAGCCAATTCGCGTAATGAGAAATGCAGGATATCTTGGAAGGATTGAGCAGACCTCCCCTTATTTCAGTAACCTTGTCAAAGATGTTGCGTCCTTCCTCTATTTTTGCGTCAACTCCCAGAAATGAATCATCGGGCTCAAAATTGAATATAGAAAATTCGGAATCAAAAATTCTTGTAGTTCTTGATCGTTTAATTTCGGTGCCTTAATACTTAAAACCTTTTAATCGGAACAATTTTTTTTTTTCATGTGGGTTACAAAGTATTAAAATTAGGCCACTAATACGTCTGAAAAGAAGACTTGTCTAAGTATCAGTTGACATGGTTTTGCACTTACGGTTTTTCGTAATTTTTGCGCACATACATAATATACTTCGGATAGATAGAGCAAACTTCGCACAATTGTACGAAAATACCAAAAAGTGAAAAACAATTTTGTCTGAGCGCTGCAGTGTATGTAGAGATACCGACTTTACCGTGTTTGTCATGTAAATCGCGTGTATGACTGATTCCTTGTATAACGTTTTTTTTTTTTTTCGAATTGGCAGTAAAACTCATTATTGTCTGCTATTCTAATGCTCTGTACGATTACACCATCACGACAATACACTGTACTGTATATTTACATTCGGCAAATCGTCGTCATAAAATATAATATTATGTATTGCACATCCGGGCTCTGTGCGCGCCGTACCTGGAAATTGTAAGCCCAGTTTACCGAGTCGTTATCAGTTTTCCTACGTGTTCTGAATGTATGTCATCTAAATCAACATACAAGTACGTTAATGATAAAAAAAAAAAAAAAAGTAAAGAAATCGCGAACTACCAATCGTATAACTGAAAAAGTAACCGTATAATCGCAACCTCCCTTTCCCCTTCCTCGTTTACGTCATCAATTTTTCATGGTCGATTTAGCGAGAATTTTTCTTTCGATTATTTTTCCAAAACCACATTATTTTCTTATCGAAGAAAAGTAAACTCTTTTTCATGAGGTACTGGTTTGGGTAGAAACTTATAAATAAAAACCGTTCAGTCTTTCTTGACCGTTCGCTCCTCGAGTGGTGGAGGACGATTCGTCAACCCGTAGAATATTCTTCTGAAATTCGAGTAGTTTAAAGGCAAACCATGTTGAGTACGAAAATTCACGACGTAAAACTTTAAGAAAACTAAATCGAGTCATGCAGCGCGTAAGGCCAATTCACTCCGACTGATGGGCAGGTTAAAAATACGACTAAGCTAGACAGTGTGTCTAGAAAAATTTGCAGCTCACTTCGTTCGCTGCTTCTTTCGTCAGATTGAGGTGAACTGAGGGCCTCTTCTGTGACAGATTTTTCGATTTCGATTTCGTTTTTAATGACTGACTTAAAAAGCGATTCAGATTAATTATTTGGAAAAGTCCTAATTTCTCCAAGTCTTCAAGATAGGTCAGAGCCCCTTCTCAATTGGAGACTTCGTTATTTTCCATATACTCGTATGTATCAACACCGACTCATCCCTAATAAAGGATTTGGACTGGAAAAAATTTCGACTTTCAAGCCACAACATATGGTAGGAGGGGGCTTGGAAAATTTCAGTTTGAAGCCAAGATGTTTGAAGTGAAAGGAACTTGAGAGGAAAATTTTCTACGAGCAAAAAATAAATGAAGGAAGAAAGAAGGAAACTAAATAAATGGATAATTAAATAAATGAATAAATGAATAGACAAATAAGTATAAATCCTTTTGGTATGAAACTAGTACAAAAAAGGCTTATACTTAGTATAAACCTAGTAAAAGAGGGGATGAAAAAATTTTGACTTTAGAGGCTTCAAAAAAATTCTTACTTTGAAGTCCATGTTATATGAAAGTAGAGGAACTTTGAATTTTAAGACCAAAACAAGTTGGACCCTTAGAACAGGTTCTCTGCGATTCTCGTTTAATTTCGTCGAAACCGTCGTTTTATAACAGAGAACCTGTTTTATGGGAGGCTTTTTGAAAAATTTGCCGTGCGCCGTCCGCCGTCCAGCAAAAAACTTAGGAAAATTTCTACTTTCGAGCCATATATGATAGGAGAGGGACTTAGAACAAATTTCGATATGTATGATGGGAGGGGACTTGGAAAAATTTCGACTCTCGAGCTATATATGATAACAGGGGGACTTGAAACAATTTCGACTACCGAGCCATATGTGACTGGAGAGGGACTTGAGAAAATTTCAACTTTCGAGCTATATATATGATAGAAGGGGGGGACTTAGAAAAATTAGATGCCATTGCAGGATTGCAATGGCAGCGGGGAACCTGCTGTCCCGAGTCCCCTGGAGCCTGAAGTTTTTCCAAGTCCTGAAAATCATGACGTGACAACTTGAACGCGCTGCAATTTCAAGGAAGCCGTCGTCTTTCCAAGTCCCCTTCCTATTATATATAGCTCAGAAATAGAAATTTTTCCAAGTCCTCCTCCTATCATATATAGCTCGGAGGTAGGAATTTTTCTAAGTCCCCTTCCTATAATATATGGCGAGAGGGTCGAAATTTTTCCAAGTCCCGCTCCTATCATGTATAACTCGGAGGTCGGAATTTTTTTAAGTCCCCCTCCTATCATATATGGAGGACGACTGGAAAATGCAGCAATCGCCTTTCAGCGGGCTCGAGAGTCGACATTTTTCCAAGTCCCCCTCCCCTCTCCGCGACGTCATCAACCTCGCTCGCGCTCGCGAACGAAAATTCCCTGGAAGTAGCCCCCGACAACAGGGATAGCGGGTTCCCCGCTAAAAAATTTCAGCCATCGAGCCATATGTGATAGGGACTTGGGAAAATTTCCACTCTCATGATAGAAGGGGGACTTTGAAAAATTTCTATCATATATAGCTCAAGATTCGAGAAAAATTTAGACTCTCAAATTAAATTATACTAGGCTTATAGTAGGTCTAGGCTTCCTTGAATTCTTAATACCAAATCTCATATGACTCATAAAACAGGTTCCCTGCGTTCCTCGTTTAACTTCGTTAAGGAAGCCGTCGTTTCAACAGGGAACCTGTTTTATGGGGGGGCTTTTTGAGAAATTTGCCGTGCGCCGTCCCCCATGCACCGTCCAGCAAATTAGAAAAATTTCGACTCTCGATCCATGTATGGTAAGAGAGGGACTTAGAAAAACGACGGCTTCCTTAACGAAGTTAAACGAGGAACGTAGGGAACCTGTTTTATGAGTCAAATGGGATTTAGTATTCAAAAGAAATTCGATCTAGTTATTTACGAACGAAAACCTGAAATTTTAAAACTTTTTTTTAAGTTCATAATTTTCAGCTCAATAGTCAAAATTTTTCCAAGTCCCCTTCCCATCATAAATTTTTGAAGTCTCCCTCCTCCTATTATTTATAGCTCGATAGTCGAAATTCCCCCCCCCCCCTATGATGTATGGCTGGAGAGTCGAAATTTTTCTAAGTCCGTCTTCTATCGTATATAGCTTGAGAGTCGAAACTTTTTCAAAGTCCCTCTCCTATCATATATGGCTCAAGAGTCAACATTTTTCTAAGTCCCTCTCCGAAATTTTTCCAAGTCCCCCTCCTATCATATATGGCTCGAGAGTTGAAATTTTATTAAGTTTTCCCGAACGGCGGATGGCGCACGGCAAACGGCAAATTTCTGAAAAAGCCCCACATAGAACAGGTTCTCTGTTAAAATTTTGACTTTCGAGCTATATATGATAGGGAGAGGGACTGGGAAAAATTTCGACTCTGAAGCTATATATGATAGGAGGGGGACTTGGCTATCATATATAGCTGGAGATTCGAGAAAAATTTAGACTCTCAAATTAAATTATACTAGGCTTGCAATAGGTCTATGCCTTCTTTATACTAGCTTTATCTAGGTCTAGGCTTCCTTGAATTCTTAATACCAAATCTCATATGACTCATAAAACAGGTTCCCTGCGTTCCTCGTTGAACTTCGTTAAGAAAGCCGTCGTTTTTTTAAGTCCCTCTCCCATCATATTATATAACTCGAAAGTTGAAATTTCTGTGATTCTCACGTTTTCCCGGACGGCGCCCAGCGCCCGACTTTATCTTCAAATTATCTCCCCATGCAACAGATTCCGTCTTCTTTAACGGAATTAAACGAGGGGTGGCAGGGAACCTGTTTTATGGGGCACGTGGGATTTGAAAAATGTAGATGGTGGCGTTACAGGCTGTCTTCCAACGTCATAAAATTGTGACGTCACAGCCCTGGACTTTACGACGGCTTCCTTAACGAAGTTAAACGAGGAACGCAGGGAACCTGTTTTATGAGTCAAATAGGATTTGGTATTGAAAATTCAAGATAAAGCTAGTATAAAGAAGGCCTAGACGTAAAATAAGCCTAGTATAATGTAGTTTGAAAGTCCAAGTTTTTCTCAAATCTCGAGCTATTTATGATAGGAGGGAGACTTGGGAAAATTTGTCCCCTATCATATATAGCTCGAGAGTCAAAAGTTTTCCATGTCCCTCTTCTATCATATATAGCTTCAGATTCGAAATTTTTTCCAAGTCCCTCTCCTATCATATATGGCGCGAGAGTCGAATTTCTTCTAAGTCCCCCCTCCTATCATATATGGCTCGAGAGTCGAAATTTTTCTAAGTCCCCCATATAGACGAAAAAACGAATACTCCAAGGGGAGAGTAAACAAATGCAAACCGCAGTTTGCATTTGTTTACTCTCCCCTCGGAGTATTCGTTTTTTCGTTTATGATGGATAGCCGTAACCTTAAGGAACGGATTCGTTCCCCCACATAGCTCGAGAGTCGAAATTTTTTCAAGTCCCTCTCCTATCATATATTCTCGAGAGTCGAAATTTTTCCAAGTTTTTCGCTGGACGGCGCACGGCGCACAGCGCACGCCAGATTTCTCAAATAGCCCCCCATAAAACAGGTTCCCTGTTAAAAGACTGATCTATGACGTCATCAAACCGTGACATCACAGGCCCCGCTCTCAGGCTATATATGATAGGAGAGGGACTTGAAAAAAGAACTGTACTATGACGTCATCAGGTTGTGACGTCACAAAGCTGACCTATGACGTCATCACACTGTGCCGTCACGAGTCCCGCTCTCGAGTTATATAATTACGACAGAAGGGGGACTCAGAGAAATTTCGACCCTCTAGCCCTATATTTTAACAGGGAACCTGTTCTATGGGGGTCTTTTTGAGAAATTTTCCGTGCGCTGTCCAACAAAAAACTTGGAAAAATTTCGATTCTCGAGTCATATATGATAAGAGAGGGACTGTGGTTCAGCATGGCTTACAGAATATGTGGTTCAAACGTGGAGAAGGGGATACCAGTGTCAAATTTTGATTTCAACACATACCTATGTGATTTTGCATTGCTTATAGAATATGTGGTTTGCCAAATATACAGTTCAGCATTGCTTACAGAATATGTGGTTCAGCGTTGTTTACGGAATATACGGTTTGCCAAATATGTGGTGCAGCTTCGTTACCCAAATATACGTTTTGTCAAATATGTGGTTCACCAAATATACAGTTTGACAAATAAACAATTTTTTCAAACATACACTATCTCTCTCTCTCGCTCGACATTTGATAAGCAATACTAAAACACATATTTGATATGTAATGCTGAACCAATATTCGCTATGCAACGCTGGACCAGACGTTTGATATGAAATTCTGAACCACATGGTTCAGCATTGCATACATATGATAGGAGAGGGACTTGGAAAAATTTCGACTCCCGAGCTATATAAGCTAGGAGTCAAAATTTTTCCAAGGTTTTTGCCGGACGGCGCACGGCAAATTCCTCAAAAAACCCCCCATAGAACAGGTTTTCTGTTAAAATATCAAGAGGCCTAACGAAATTGTATGTATATACAAAAATGTTAAAAGGCTTAACGAAATCGTATAAGCGAAAATATTAACAGGCCTGACAAAATCTTAAATATATGAAAAGGAACGTACGTATGAATTGAGTGTACTTGGGACAATTTTCTGAAACATCTGAAAGAACAGAAGCCTTTTTGTCGGATTTTATTGAAAATTGCCAGTGTAACTTATGCGAAGTTGACAAAAAAGGGATTATTTTCGAGAACAGAATGAACGAGTTGAAGCAGTAACTTTTTACCTGTGGTACAGTGCTAAGCAAGGCCTCAAGGAAGAATTTGATCGAAAAAATACACATCGTGTCTCATACAAACCTAGGTACGCTCTATGCTGGTCTTCTAATCCCTTGCAATATGTATCTTCAAAAACCTTCAACTTCTCTCTTTCTCTGTTGTTGGTGTGATTTTGCATGTAATGGTTTCATTGTTTTGTAGCTGTAGTACTTGTATGCTCTCATTTGCGAAATATGGAATGTGTCAAAATATGAATAGACTCACGCACTTGCTCGTACAAATACGCATATCGAGTTCCTGCGTGCTACGTTAGTATCACAATGAATTCCGTGCACAGCCTTTGCCATCATGTTGTCTGAATTATACTATTGCACGCTCAACCGATATGTATGCCCGGTACAGTAGGACATGCAGATACAGGTGTAAATAATGATGAATAATATCTAGTACGTGTACATGTGGTACACATTGTATTTTACCAAGTTCTAGTACTCTAGTCACATTGAACAATAATTGTTCATTTGGAAATATTTCCAATTCTTTCTACACTTAATTTTGTCGCCGGGAACGTTGTAAATTTAGATGATAGTAATACCAGTAGATGAGAGATATTCGTTCTGGCGCACTTACTGATTTCTCTTACGCAGAGCACAATTTTCTCATTTTTCAATACCTCCAACAATCCTAGAAATTTCCTCAATTTTTCAACTGTATATTTGACTGTTTTTGAGCTACATATGAAACAATTCACCCTATTTTTCTTCCAAGCTAGTTCAAAATTTGAGAGTTTTTCGTATCATTTCTGTATCAATTTTCTATCTTTTTACCATAAATAAATCTCTCTCGTGAGAGCTACTTTGCTAATCTAGGAGGCCCAGTGATACCTAATTTTCTTAATTCTTCTCTAAAATTACTATCTCAATTTCTCTGCTCTTCTCTTCGTGCTCCTTCAGGAACGAGATTGCTGAATCACGGCTAACTTGTGTCTAGCTTGGTGGCGTGAGGGATTCTCCTTCAATCGCTCGAAACAAAGAGAATTTCAGCTTGTTTGTCCTCTTCGATAGCAGCCAGTGGGGCTAAAGTCCACCTCTCTCGGCGAGTCCACAATACGAGACGAGCTTTCAAGTACCATTCTCTCCATTGAATTATAACAAAAATTGCCGTAACTTCGACCGATCCAATCAAACACGCCCCTAGGTCGACAATTGTAATTTTCTCAAATCCCACTCTTGTAATGTGTAGCTTTGAAGTCGTAAGTTGAAATTTTTACAAGTCTCAACTCCTTTATTAGGGTAGGTCAATTTTTGCCAGATGCCACGCGGTGAGACACCAAAATTTTAGATTCCCTGTCCAAACTCGACGGCACATTCTAGTGCAAACTTAGCACATATGAATCAATTCACTTGGACTTCAAAATTGTATTCAAATTGGGGGAGGGGTTGGCCTTCGAAATTGAACAGAATAAAATATCATGAATGTTCGAATATGAGAAGGAGGGTGAAGATTTATTTCACTTCCGTGGATTCTAAAATATAAAATTTGAGTAATAGGAGAATGACGGGTGAATTTTGGTAAAAATTTCAAAAAATGTTGATGTACGTACACAGACCTGTATAATATGACTAGAGCCCGGATTTTTTGGTATTTATAATTTAATTTTCGGTACTAAAACTTTGATTTTCGGTATTATTCGGTATTTAGAAAATAATGACCATTTTTTACATGATTTTGCGTAAATATTGGTATATTTTAGACGAATTGATGGCCAGTTTTCGGTAAAAATGATGCTTTCGGTATTCATAATCCACGTTCTCGGTATTTTACCAAAAAATCCGGGCTCTAAATATGACCTAGATATTGTACGCGCCCTGTAAGTATATGAAAATTTTGTGGTTGTTAGTTGCCTAACGATTCCCCTAAGTGCAGGCAGAAACACGCGTAGTATTCGTTTTTCAAGCAGTTGAATCATACTTGGCTATTATTATTATTGTTATTGTCGGAGAAAAAAAATTTTATTCTGCCAAAACTGGAATAGATACCAATAATGAATGAAATGCCCAATGTCCGCGTCAGAAAACAAAAAAAAAATGACGGATTTCTCGCATTGAGTATGAAATTTTTGAGGTATAACGAGGAACATTTTTTTTTTTTTTTTTCAAAGGTTAGGATTTTTTTCGTGCAGAGAAACGATAAATTCGATGAAAATGTGCGAGCAGAGCCTCAAATTTTTATCGATTTTTTTTTTCTCTTTACATCCAACCAAATGCATGTCATTGTTTATATCGAAATTTTGTATAATATTGACTGGATTTGGATAGATTATAAGCAATCATTTTCAGGCTTCAACTTAGTCATATTGTCAACACAGCTTCAAGGAGGATAGTCTTGAGGGTCACTTGATTGGTGGATAGATAGAAGATGTAAATATTTACTTTTTCAGGTACTCAATTTTTCACATTTTTCCCTGGATTTTTGTGAGTTTCTTTTTTTGTTTTTGGCGAATGAAGCCAATTATTTCACTTTGAAAATGCCAAAAAATCATACTCTTTTTACATTGTCTCACAAATTGATTGGTGGATTTTCGGGGACAGTACAATTGACATTACCAGCTGGTAGAAGTTAAATTTATGCAGTCAATCACCTGATCGTTCAATTTTCGAACAAAAAAACAGGAAATGTACAATCTTCTAATAAAAATTCAACTGATGGACGCTACTTGATCTAAATTGTAAATTTCATGTTTACATGATATGAATCAGACAAAAAAAAATTGAGTTTTGAATGCATTTCAACATAAAAAATGTGTAACACCTGCACTCACTGACAACAGGTATGCAACCACGCGTAACACCAACGACTCCACGCTCACACGGAATCTCGGACGTACAATAATATCTAGGTTTTATTATACAGATCTATGTGTACGTATATTATGCAGCGGGGAAATAGTGAATGAACAAAATTATGACATCAATTTCCATTCAAAATTCGTAGATGGCTGCATTTCTCCAGCCCCCAAATTTTAAATTTATGTACCGAGAAAACGGTAGGTGAACAAACATTAAAATTTGCTAAACAAAATTATGACATTATTTGGCCTGGGGACCCGGACCTGTTTCCGAGAAGCAAACTGAAATTTCTCCATATCCCTAAAGTAAACCAAGGTCATTGATGACGTCATCAAGCGACATTGTTTCATGACGATTTTCGTAGGAGTAGCGCCAGCCAAAAAAATTTCGGAATGCCGTCACCAAATTACGACGGGTTTCTGCATTTTATATAATGCTTTTAAAATTGGGAGTACTCTTGAAAAAATCGTCACCAACCGGTGACGATTTTCCAAAAGAGTTTTTTCGTATTCCTAATCTCAAAAGCAAACGTCGGATGTCATTTGACATTACAATTCGATACCACAAGCTTATAGACGAGTGAATGAGTTCGAAATTTTGGGACAGGTTCAGTAAACGCACGAGTATCAAATTTCTAATTTCTGCACGTTTATGATTTGTGAAATATTTCATCCTATTTGAACAACAGGATGGTAAAGTCCACTTTTTAGCCCCCTGTCTACAATAAAATATTTCATTTACGTACGTTTTCATCTCGTCTAATCTAGAATAATAAACAGCACTTTTCTCGATATCGCATATAAAGGACCTAATCAGGTTACGATACGGTGAAACAATCTGCGGTACTCCACCGCCGGTTACCAGATTTGTCGCAAAAAAGCAAAGGTGTAAACAACCTGCGTGGAAATGTGTAACGAGAAATCACGAAAACGAATTTTCTAAAATGGTTAATATACCCGTAAAATTACCCGCTTCATTGTCGTTTAGGACACCGGCTTCGATACAAATCTTTGTCTCCGTCGCAACTGCCGTGATTATTTTTCCTTTCGTATTCAGATTTTTGGAGTTCGAATGCGATATTTTAGTGCGGGCAGGTGACCAGATAAGCACATGTCGAGAATATTAAATCTGTATACGACTGGGGCGACCGCGAACCTTCTCAGTTTATATAAAAACACGAGACAGCTCGTAAATGTTGAATCAATTTTAATTATCGTTTAATTTATACTCGCGTTTAGGCGCAAGGATTGTAATTTTTGCACAATTTTTTTTTTTTTTTTCTTCTAGTTTTTGAGACAGATGTTTCGTATTGAATTGAGCCCGCGGATTCGAGGCACGAGCTCCGTTCAATAACACGTTGCATTTTAATGTTCGACAAACAAAAAAAACAAAAAAAAGGATAATACCTAGTAAGATCGCGCAAAAAATTACTCATTCAAAGGTATTCGAACTGAGGAAGGCGATATTTATTTTCAGAATTACGATTTTCCTAAAAAAAAGTACGACTTCGTCCATTATAAATTGAATGTTTTGTGGAAACGATACCATGGAATAGAGGGGAGAGTGAAAACTTTCTCACAATCTAAACAAACCAGCGAATGGAATGAATAAGATTTTTCAACGGATGAGGACAGTTTTTTCTCGCGATTTTTCAATGAACAATGATTCAGACGAGAACAAAATTAAAATGGGTAGATATATCCTCCATATCCTCCTCTGCAACTAAATCAAATAGTACTAAAACAAAACTAATAGATACTGAAGTTCAAGACTGCATTAATACGTATTTTAGAGAAAATTAAATAAATAATCCAAGAACGATGTTGACGTTTTATTGTACGGCTGAAAAAACAACAAGATAATTTTGATACAACTCATCTTCGACGTTGACCTTGGGTGTCGACGCACCATCAACTTTTACGAACAATGTGGTAGTGCAGTGTGTAGTGCATTACTGTATTGTAATTTTCTTTCATAATTTTATCATTTAATCCGATGCTGGCTGGTCCTCAACTAAAACGCGTCACTACGAAATTAATGATGTTTGTACGAATCTGGTAACAGTGGGTATAATGAAATAAGATAACTGCACTCATTCTCACAAACACAGTTGTTATCTTTCGACAGTATAATTTTGTATCCTCGGCTCCTATTTTGCAACATATGCCTGTTACTTTAGCGATCTCAATGCCTTGGACGAGCATAAGGTTAAATCATTTTTATGACAGCAGTTTTTCATATTTTAGTGAAACAAATAAGTAGGTGCTACCTAACTGTTCGTTTTGTCATCCGAAGCAATACGTCGTTCGATGTTGATCTGACGTCAAATCAGCCCTAAATCGACACATTATTCTAATCAAAAATATACTCAAGATCTATCTCGATTTGTTTGTCGAATGAGTTCTGCTCAATTTTGACCGCAAATCGAGCAAAATAATCAAAATTTGACTCAAAATCGACGGGTTATTTTGTTCTATAAACACATTGATATCAAAGTTGAATCGACTTCTGACAATTTTGAATTTTGCGAGGGATCATACTTCAGCTTTATAATCGCCAACCGGCTATTGCCGCGTTGTGATCTTCATGAGCTTCATTATGTAATTACGGCGAACATTCTATCTGCGAGTTGGAAAAACACCATGCAGCCTAATGGAGTACGTGGATGTCAAATCGACGGAGAATTCACCTCTTAATTGAAAGGCTTGGTCGAAATCACTTGAAACCGACCTCACGTCAGCGTCGATATGGGCTCAACAAACATCGATTCAATTTTCACGTCGATTTCTAGACGAATTGTCAAAATATTTTTACCACGGGAACCCCGAAGGGCTGAAGTACGCCAACATAGCGGAAGAGAACATCAGCCAAAACTACTGCCGCTTCAATAACAGGTTCTATAGTCAGGAAAAGGGACTTGCGATGGGATCACCAATACTAGCAGAGATATTCATGAATGATATGGAAAACAAGATATTGAAGAGCAACAAGTTCAGAAACTCAATGAAACACTGGGCCAGCCATGCAGATGATATCCTAATTAAGTGGTCAGGCACTGACAGACAGGTAGACCTATTCCTTTCAGAAATGAACGCGATGAATGAAAGGACGAGGCAATGAGACCATCGCTATTTGGACACCATTTTTAATATCTTATATTATTTGCTCTACCCAGTTGCTGGAGAAAATAATTTTCGATAGCGGATAAAGGCATAGTGCAGATATCAACCAGCCTAAACCTCTTTTATAACGTCATCAACATCTGTGATGTCTAGTATACATATTTTAGGCTAATTATTCTTGATTTGGTAGGTATAATAAGATGGCTATTCTGGATTAAATCAAGGATTCCTCGCGAAGCGAATCAACTCAGACTTGGACTCGCAGCTTTCCAATACATAGACGGTTAGGATGCCAATGCCGGTGAAGACATTGAAAAGAGGAAACCCCGTCCTTAATTTGCGGGTTTACAATAGTGGATGAAGGCACAGTACAGTTTAAACTCCCTTGTGTCAACATCATCATCCGTAGAATCTGCTTGTGACGTCATCACTATCCATGATGTTATTAGTTTGTGACGTCATCAACTTTTCCCTCTCTTCTCTGTCGGACTAATAAATTTCTGGATTAAGGTGCGAGTGCACTGCATACTAGGCCTAGTTGGGGAGAGGGAGACTCCGAGTTGAGTCCTAAAACGTGTTTTTCGGCCGAGTTGAGTCCCATGTACTGTGAAAGTAATTAAAATGCATATTCGACTTGAGTCTCGTATTTCAATCTAGTTTCCTTTCTAACTTTCCCGGACTTTAGTCCATGGGCCATAGCGAAAAGTGGTATAATTTTGTGGGACAAAGCGCCACTTGGAAGATTGTTAGGAAGGCTTTTTCTGGCCCCTAAAAACCATGATAGACGTTTCAGAAGAGAAGCTATTTAACACGACCGCCATTTAAAGATGGCGGATTCAGGTTCCTCAAAATCTCCTATATCTCATGACTAAACAAACCAACTTTTGCTTTTGTTTTTTTAAATGAAAGATGTTAATGAGAGCTACAACTTTTTTTCATAGATATTTTTGCCTAATACCTATTCTGAAGGCGCAAATTCTTATCTTCCGACCTGCCGCTACTATATATTGTAGCTCGTAACTTTTGCGGAGTCCTACAAATGCAATAAATACCTATTTTAGAAGTTTTTTGTGAATAATTCAACTTTCCGTCAGTGTTTTTGGTTTCAACATTGAATAAATTGGAGCAAAGTTGGGACGCTTGAGATGAATCCGGTTGTACCAAAACTCAATGGGCTTGTAAAACTCCACAAAGCGAACTGTACAATGAGACCCCTAGTCAACAGCAATCAATCACCATGCTACAAGATAGCGAAGATTGTAGCCACATTCCTGAAAGAAAACTACCAGTTTGCACCCAGACAAAGCATCAGAAACAATGGAGAGCTTATTGAGCAACTGGACAAGTTGAGCTGATATCCTTATTGATGTGGCAAACATGTTTGGTACCATATCGAAGGAGGCACTTCTTACTCTGGTCAAGAACAACAGATACCATGAGACCGAAGTACATCAACATGGTGGAAGAAATCTTGAGCCAGAACTACTGCCGCTTCAATAACAAGTTCTACAATCAGGAAAAGGGACCTTGCGATGGGACCACCGCTGTCACCAATACTGGCGGAGATATTCATGAATGATATGTAAAACCAGATATTAAAGGGCAGCAAGTTCTGAAATTCGATCAAACACTGGGCCAGATATGTAGATGATGTCCTAATTGTGTGGTCAGGCGATGATAGACAGGTGGACCCATTCCTTTCAGAAATGAACGTGATGAATGAAAGCACCAGGCAATGAGACCACCGACTATTTGGACCTTAAACTCACACTGGAGAACAACAGGATAGAATACATAATCTACAAGAAGTCGATGCATACAGACACCATCATCCCAAATGACTCCTACCACCACCCCAGGCACAAGTTAGCGGCAACCCAGAGCTCTGGCTGTCGAGCAATTTCTGTCCTCAAGAACAATGAAGAGAAGAAGAAAGAAATTGAGATAGTAAAACAGATTGCAGAAGCCAATAGTTACCATAGAGGAGTGGTGGATGGAGTCTTCGGGAAAATGGAAACAAAGAAGGGAATCTATGATGGCATAGTAAGAAAGAACTCCGGATCGATACCACACATAGTAAAGTACACAAACAAGGTGATAAAGTCGTTCAATGGCTACGATGTAAATGTGATGGGTATCCAGAATAACCAACCCATGGTGAAGAGAATGAGCAATGACCAGACGGAAGAAAAGGACAAGGAAAGCTTGAGCCGAGTGTACAAGCTCAGTTGTGAGAAGTGCGAGGTCTGGGAGAAAGTTTGAGACATCAGGAAAAAGGAGCACAAAAAGTCGAGGGAGAAAGAAGATGGCAAATCACTGTTTAGTAAACACCGTAACAAAGAAAACCACGATGGAAAGGGAATGTTTGATGTCATACATGTAGAGAATCGCACAAAGAGAAGAAAACTCTGGGAACAAATGGAGATTGCAAAAGCCAAGAGAAAGAAAGCCTGTCTCTTGAACAATGTAATCACATTTGACAGCGAAAAATTATTCGACCTTGTGATTGGACAAGAGAAGAAGAACAGAACCAACCAATAAGATGGCAGGAAACCAGGTAGCCAATAGAAACGCATTATTTAGGCGAATAAAGCGAACCAATCACTGAGCAGTATGTTTTATCCAATACAGGGCCGTATCTAGGGGGGGGGGAGGGTGAGGTCGGGCTCAGCTAGACTGTGCTGCTTCTTTAGCCCGACCTGGACCGCCCGACCGCAACATTGCACTGAAAAATGTCAGATCACGAGTACTTCAAAAACTTGGAATTAATGTACCCTCAGTAGAAGAAATGATTGTGGCCAGAGGAAGGTTTGAGACAAAACTTCAGATACAACCAGATATTCAACCATTAGTATATTTTCATGATTTTAAAGGAGCCTTCCCAGACGCATTACAATTTACTGGCGACTACTGCAGTGTTTCCCTGTAGTAACGAATTGTGCGAAGTATCTTTTTCGGCATTATCGGAAATCGATAGAGATCAGTGTCGAAGTGACAAGGTGCTCGTCTTCTACATTTGGCTCTATTAGTAGCGGGAAGCAAGATCACAGAAATAATTAATAAATGATCATTACTAAAAAAATTCTATGAACTGAAGAATGGTTGACTTCAATTATTCTAGAATTTATTCAATTAATTTACTCGATTTTGATCTTCAAATTTCATAAGCTAAAAAACCATCGACTACCATTATTTCGAAATATTTTTATATTTCTGTGTTTTTCATTGCTTATTAAACTTTTTAGTCAGCATTATGTCATTTTTCTAAAATTTGAGAAAGCCCCCTTAAATATTGCCAGCTCGGCCCCGTTCCGCGTTCTAGATACGCTAATGAGAACACAATTTAATATTATTGTAAGGATGAGTTTCTAAGAGTGAACCAATCACAACGCAGCAGGATCACAGAGTTATACTGTAAAAACTCATGTTGAAGGCCTTGTTCTCCAGTTGCGACACAACTGATGGTGGGATAATACCCGAAAGTACTCTTGTATAAGCAACTAATGAAGTAAAATTGTATATTTTGAAAACTTTTTCAATATTAGTGCTCTACTTACACCTTACTCACTCAATATGAGTTCCAATAAAATTTGTTTAATTTTCTGGGAATGTACTCTCTTGGTCGACTTCAAATCGATCTGAAACCGACGTCAATCGGGAGTCAATTTCTCACAAGTTTTTATCAACCTGAAACCAAACTGCTTTGTTGGACCTTTGCGCCAATTAACAGCCGATTACCTTTGTGAATTTGAAGAAATAGTATTCAACAGAAGAAAGCAATGGATTAAAAGCCCAGTGGATGACCAAACGAAACGGATCAAAAGGAAACTCACCGAACTGAATCAAAACAAAGGAGAAAGCAGAGGAAGACAGCGACAGCGACATCAAAGTCTGAACCTAAAACCAAAAACTTATCAAGGGTCTTTTTCACAGCAGAAGAAGAAGAAGAAAGACTACAAAAAACTCACGGGTTCTTTAATGGAGTTAATTGAGGGGTGGCAGGGAACCAGTTTTATGGATCATGTGGGTGTTAAGAATGAGTAAGGAAGAAGAAAAGATATGTTGAATCGTATGAAAGAGGCATAAGATGAGTGATGAGATGGGTGTGGTTGCGTGTGAGTCTCGAGTGACTGATCCTGAGGCTAGTGATGATCAAGATTTGAGGTTAGACCAATGAGGGAACCAGGTATGGATTATGTATTCGTTAAGAGCTCGCTGGTGGGTGATTGGTGGCCTGTTTGGCGGCTTTCTTGGGATGCACTTGTGGCCAGGTACACAGATGAAGAACATTAAAATAGGGTTGGCGTAGAAGGTAGCGATGCGAGCGCAAATACAATTTATGAGAGTATAAAGAGAGGAATGGCTGGAAATAAAATTTAATGGTGCTAGAGAATCGGAGATGATTAAGGATGAATTACGAGTAGAGGGGCGAGAGATGGTGAGGATGTGTGAATCTTATTGAGAGAACGATTTATAGAATAAGTTGAAGTGCTGAAGATAGGATTTAAGCGCAAAGTTAATTGCAGGTGGAGTTGAAAAGTGCGTAAGCATTTTTATTCTATTGTTCCTCAGTAAGGAAGTTAGTGAAGTACGTTCTACAAGTAAATACACTTACATTTGATTATGTTCAGTTTTAATAATAAGGCTTTACTTTCTTGTGGGTGAAGAAAGAGCGCCCAGCACAAAATGTGCAGAAATTACCAAAAACTTTCAACTTTCGTTACCTTAGATTTCGAGTAGCGGAAGGCTTGACCGGTTGATCTAATGGTTATCTCAAATGAAGAAACGAATACCAATTTTCATGTCAAAGGACGGATGTAAATTGGAGTCTGTTTGCAACAACAGAGGAGGGTAAACAGGTTTTCTGCACTCTTTAATCAAGTCTGTTAGAAAACCAAGTTTTTCCAAGTCCGAAGATCAAGCGTACGGACATACAGGTGCAAATTTATACATTTAAGTGGGGAGGAGGGTGAAATAAAGACAAAGAACATTTCGAAAATAAGTAGAAAAGTAATCATAGTACTGCTATACAAATTCAAAGAACTGTGAAATACTGAGGAACGAATAAAGATGGTCCTTTGTATGCTCCTCTCTTCCACAACTTCCTCTAGAACCTTGACCATCAACGTTTTCTCGTCTCCAGGACCAAGTCACATCCTTTTCTCTCACCAATCATTCGTCTGTAAATTTCTTCAAGTATTCCTGCTACCGAAACGACGCGACGCCTTGATTTTTTGATTTTACACAAAAGAAAGATATTTTGTAAATAAGGCCCAGATCCTTCGAATTCGTCAACTCTGTCTTGAATTTTGTAGGCATCACGATCGCTCTGTGTAATACAATACTGCGGATCTCACGCCCGCCCAAGTACGACTTCGTGATTTATTCCCGCGTCAACCAAGCAAACCTAGAACTGAAAAATATCTAGAATTTTGCAGTTTAACCACATTTCTTTTTCAAATGCACGTTTGTCGATTATCATATAGCCTAAACTGCTCCGATTTGATGAATAGAGTATTAGATTTTTTCCTTAGAATGAGTTGACCCATTGTTTCGATACGTTCTTTATAACGATGACTTCACATGAAGTGACTCGTGTGCAAATTTGTGCTTAGTATTAGTCCAGTCAGGTTGCTGATGTCATTAATGTACGGCGAGACTATTTAACAATACAACGAAATCTTTTTTTCATTCTTTCGGACTATTTCTATAATTTTTTTTTTTTTTTTTTTCGTCTTTTCATTTTCTTTCTCTTAGCTCTTATCTGTTCCAATTAGGTAATAAGTCTACCGCACCATGGCCGAATATCACAACTCGTGCCTATTAAATAGTTCGTATATCATTTCGACCTTTCCGAAAGAAAATAACTTATTGCGCTTTATAGGAATCCTGATTGTTTTTTTGCGGATGAGATGAACTCGTTATTATTGTACACATATTTACCATTAGCGGAAAGTGTCTATTGGAAAGTGAAACGACCGAAACAAGTAAATAGCAGGTATTTGCTTCGAGTTAACAACCGAGAATATAAATACTAGTATCCTTTTTCAAACGGATTGAGGAATACTTCGCGAAATTTACGAGCGATATTCGCTTCAGAGTCAGTCAAAATTTGAATTGACCTAAACCAACGATGCCAAAGACCCGATTCAAGAATTTGAAAAAGATTGATTGAGAAACCCCATAATCTGAGTCCGAATGAAGACAAATTTATTTTCAAATAATTTCTAATCGTCACCATTGCAAGCAGCTTCGCTGTTTTCAATCATCGGACATGAATTCCTCTCCCTCTGAATGTAACTATCGCGATTTTCTTGACAACCGCTGTGATTTTCTAGTCGTCCTCCTCTCTACAAGGATTTTAACCAAAATTCATCTCCTCTGCTTCAAGTATATGGCCTATATTTCCTCCACTTTGCGCCTTTGCAATTTCCATTTCTTCCTACTAGTGTATGATATTAAATATTCCTTTACCATTGTCTGTTTTTATTTATTGCAGTGTTTGCCACACAGTGACTAGTCATATTCTTTTTCCTGACGTCGAACTTTTTCCCAGTATCGCGACAATATAGTTGACTTCACTTTGTTCACAACTAAGCTTGAACACTCCACTCAACTTCCGCTTCTCCTGTTCCTCGTTTCGCTGTTCTGTTTTACTATTTCAATTTATCTTCTCTTCATAGTTCTTCAGGAAAGCGATTTCTCAGTAGCAGAGCTGTTCTGAATCGCCGCTAACTTGTAAACGAGCGCGGCGTCGGTATACCTTGGCTTCCTGTAGATTTTGTGTTCTATCCTGTAGTTCTCCAGTGCGAGTGTTAGGTCCGAATAACTGATGGTCCCACAGTGAATTTGATACTCTCATTTATCGCAGTCGTTTCCGTAAGGAATCGATCCAACGATTTATTAGTGCCTGACCACACAATTAAGATATCACGTACGATTTTCGATGGGATCGGTCGGTGATAGAAGTGATCCCATCGCTAATTCTCTTTCCTGACTGTGGAACTTCTCATTAAATCGTGAGCAGTTGTGATCCACAAACACGATCCATTTTCACGGTTTTCAGTCTGTTCTGATATTTCTCCGTCGGGTCCTTCTTCAGCTCTTGGTATCTATTCTCTGTAATAATGCACGACTCCACCAGAATATTGTATTTGAAAATTTCAGCTTCACCTTTTGGCTTGAACTTACGACCTTGAAAATTTTTAAAAGGGAACCCGTTCTATGGGAGTGGAGGGGGGGGGGCGATTGGCGTCCGCCCACCGGTGTCCGGCGAAAATCGACCTATTACGTCATCAGATCGTGACGTTACCGGGTCGAAAGTTGAAATTTTTCCAAGCATCTTTTCTATTATATACTACGGCACAGAACTTCGAAAAATTTCGACTTGTGATCCATGATATGTGACAGCAGAGGGACCTCGAATTCACAACACCAAATGAATTCGTCCCGTGTCCTCCATTCAACTTCGTTGAAAAATCCGTCATTTTTCTTTCGGCTTTTGGAAAAATTCAGCAGACGTAATTCAGCTGATTTTCGGCTAATCAATGTTATGAAAAAATGTGGATCCAGATGAAACGATCGTAAGAGAATTGCGACTTCGTTGTACTTGTGGAAAATACCTATTCTTCAGTTTGCGTTCATCTCTGCTACATACAGGCTCCTATGATGGACGCCCGAACAGTTGAATTAAACCGAAACCAGCCGTTCTTATCTTTGTTACTTTGTTTGAGTTTCAACGTTTTTGAAAAGCTGAAAACAAAAGGCTAAAAAAAATTGAATTATTTCATATGAACACACCAAAAGCACCAGTGGAAAACTGAATTATTCACAAAAAAATTTTATATTAGATATTTATTAGATTAGAGGCACTCCGCGAAAGTTATGAGCCACAATGGTAGCGACGACTTGAAATATAAGAAATAATGAATTTGCGCCTTCAGAATAGAAATTAGGCAAAAATATGTAGGGAACAAACGTTGTAGCTCTTATTGAGATCCTTTATACGAAAAAAAATCAAATCAAATCAAAATTAGTTTATTGAGACTTGAGATATGAGGGTTTTCGTGGCTTTCAAATTTTTCTATCTTATGTAACTTTGAAAAAATTTTCCAAATGTACAAATCAACTTTATTACATAGTTGCTTTTACAAGAGTACCTTCGAGTGTTTTCCCATCATCAGATGTGTCGCAACTGGAGAACAAGGCCTTAAATATAAGTTTTTATATTATAACACTGTGATCTCATTGGCTATAACCACGGTACATTATAGAGGTATTGACACAACGAAAAATTTCTGTCGCATGAATTGTGTTAATTCATACGGAATTCCGCTACGCTCGCAGCGATCGTTTGAATACCTTCCACACCCCACCTGTGTCGTGACCTTACCGGAGGTACCCTAATATTGACGAAATTTTCGAGGGTTGTAAAAGGTGAAGAAATTCACCTAAGAAGATAATTTTTTTTTTAATAAGTAGAGCATGGTGAGTTGTCTATTCGTACCCGGTTTCAGATTTTTAGGTTAATACCTGATTCCTCTACGAATTTTTAAAAATTGATGAATTTACATTACCTAGTATTCATGTAGTTTTCATGCTTAGTAATACCTTGCAACGCTCCTAGCGTAGATTATATCAACTGACACAACTCAGGCGACAGTTAACAAACACGGCTAATATACGTTCGTGTCAATACCTCTATAATGTACCGTGGCTCTAACAATGCTGAGTTGTGATTGGTTCACTCTTGGATACTTATTCTTACAATAATATTACATTGTATTCTCATTGGCTAAAATATACTGCGTAGTGATTAGTTCAATCTATTGGCCTAAAGACTGCGTTTCTATTGGCTACCCGAATTCCTGCCGTCTCATTGGTTGGTTCCGTTCTTCTTCTCTCGTCCAATCACCAAGCCGAGTAATTTTTCGCTGTCAAATGTGATTACATTGTTCAAGAGGCAGGCTTTCTTCCTCTTGGCTTTTGCAATCTTCATTTGTTAACAGAGTTTTCTTCTCTTTATGTGATTCTCTACATGTATGACTTCAAATATTCCCTCTCTGTGGTGTTCTTTGTTACAGTGTTTACCAAACAGTGACTTACCATCTTCTTTCTCCGTTGACTTTGTGTGCTCCTTTTTCCTGATCTCAAACTTTCTCCCAGTCTCACCAGTGTAAATGCCCTCGCACTCCTCACAACTGAGCGTGTACACTCCGCTCAAGCTTTCCTTGTCCTTTCCTTCCGTCTGGTCATTACTGATTCTCTTCACCATGAGTTGGTTATTCTGGATACCCGCATTTACATCGTAGCCATTAGCTAGCCATACACGAGCGGATTTTTTGACGGATTTTCCGTCGGATCTGGAGCGGATCTCAGAAATCCGTTAAGGGGCACTAGTCGGATACCCAAGATCTTCAGTCCGGTCTGAAATCACGCGGATCGGAAATCCGTCAAAAAATCCGCTCGTGTATGGCTAGCTATTGAACGCCTTCATCACCTTGTTTGTGTACTTTCCTATGTATGGTATCGATCTGGAGTACTTTCTCACTATGCCATCATGGGTTCCCTTCTTTGTTTCCATTTGCCCAAAGACTCCAATCACCACTCCTCTGTGTTAAGCGTTGCCTTCTGCGATCTGCATTATTATCTCGATTTCTCTCCTCTTCTCTTCATTGTTCTCGAGGACAGAAATTGTCTGATTGCCAGAGTTCTGGATTGCCGCTAAATGCCTGGGGTGGTGGGTGGTAGGAGTCATTTGAGATAATGGTGTCCGTATGCGTCGGCTTCTTGTAGATTTTGTATTCTATCCTGTTGTTCTCCAGTGTGAAAGTAAGGTCCAAATATTCGATGGTCTCATTACCTTTTTCCACTGTGAATTTGATGCTTTCATTCATCGTGTTCATTTCCAAAAGGAATAGGTCCACCTGTCTATCAGTGCCTGACCACACAATTAGGATATCATCTACATATCTGGCCCAGTGTTTGATGGAGTTTCTGAACTAGCTGCCTTTCAATATCTTGTTTTCCATGTCATTCATGAATATCTCCGCCAGTATTGGTGACAGTGATGATCCCATGGTCGCCTTTCCTGACTGTAGAACCTGTTATTGAAGCGGCAGTAGTTCTGGCTCAATGCACTGGCGTAGGAGGGGGGGGGGGTTGGGGATTAACCGCCCCCCCTCCGAAATCCGGAAAAACTCTAATTTCTAGCCTAAACCTACACTAATCACATTTTCTAATTCGGTCACGCTTCAATCCGCTTACCATTTTATAATATAGGCTAGATTCTGCTACTCTATGATGTAAGGAAACAATTTTTGACAAAGAAGGTCAAGGACCTACTCAGTAACTCACGGCTAGCACTGCTATTCTTGATGTAACAAAATCGAACAGGCAACAAGGTTGAAAACCCTAGCAAGAGGGAAGACGATGTTAAGCAGATACCGCTCATTTTTGTTTGACGATAAGAATAGAATACTGCAGACAATTCTGGAAACCCCCCCAAGACTAAGATCTTCCTACGCCTATGGCTCAAGGTCTTTTCTACTATGTTGGCGTACTTTGGCTCATGAGGGTTCCCATGGTATCTATTGTTTTTGAGCAGAGTAAGAAGTTCCTCATTCAGTATGGTGCCAAACATGTTTGCCGTATCAAAGGATATCAGCTTGTCGTTACTCTTGATTTCCAACTTGTCCAGTTGTTTTTGATGCTTTGTCTGAGTGCAAACTGGTAGTTTTCTTTCAGGAATGTGGCTACAATCTTCGCTATCTTGTAGCATGGTGATTGAATGCTGTTGACTAGGGGTCTCATCATGCAGTTCGCTTTGAGGAGTTTTACAATGCCCCTTGAGTTTTGGTACAACCGAGTTCATCTCAAGCGTCCCAACTTTGCTCCAATTCATTCAATGTTGAAACCAAAAGCACGGACGGAAAGTTGAATTATTCACAAAAAACTTTTAAAATAGGTATTTATTGCATTTGTAGGACTCCGCAAAAGTTACAAGCTACAATATATAGTAGCGGCAGCTCGGAATATAAGAAAAGATGAATTTGCGCCTTCAGAATAAGTATTAGGCAAAAATATCTATGAAAAAAAGTTGTAGCTCTCATTAACATCTTTCATTTAAAAAAACAAAAGCAAAAGTTGGTTTGTTTAGTCATGAGATATAGGAGATTTTGAGGAACCTGAATCCGCCATCTTTAAATGGCGGTCATGTTAAATAGCTTCTCTTCTGAAACGTCTATCATGGTTTTTAGGGGCCAGAAAGAGCCTTCCTAACAATCTTCCAAGTGGCGCTTTATCTCACAAAATTATACTACTTTTCGCTGTGGCCCATGGACTAAAGTCCGTGACAGTGAGAAGGGAAACTAGATTGAAGTACGAGATTCAACTCGAATATGCATTTTAATTACTTTCGCAGAACATGGGACTCAACTCGGCCAAAAAACACGTTTTAGGACTCAACTCGGAGTCCCCTCTCTCTAACTAGGCCTAGTATGCAGTGCACTCGCAACTTAATCCAAAAATTTATTAGTTCGACAGAGAAGAGAGGGAAATATTATCGACGTCACAAACTAATAACGTCATGAATAGTGATGACGTCACAAGCAGATCCTACGGATGATGATGATGACACAAGGAAGTTTAAACTGTACTGTGCCTTCATCCACTATTGTAAACCCACAAATTAAGGACGGGGTTTCCTCTTTTCAATGTCTTCACCGGCATTGGCACCCTAACCGTCTATGTATTGGAAATCTGCTCTGTTGTTCTTGAGCAGAGTAAGAAGTGCCTCCTTGGATATGGTACCAAACATGTTTGCCGCATCAATAAGGATATCAGCTCAACTTGTCGAGTTGCTCAATAAGCTCTCCATTGTTTCTGATGCTTTGTCTGGGTGCAAACTGGTAGTTTTCTTTCAGGAATGTGGCTACAATCATCACTATCTTGTAGCATGGTGATTGAATACTGTTGACTAGGGATCTCATCGTACAGTTCGCTTTGTGGAGTTTTACAAGCCCCTTGAGTTTTGGTACAACCGGATTCATCTCAAGCGTTCCAACTTTGCCCCAAGTTATTCAATGTTGAAACCAAAAGCACTGACGGAAAGTTGAATTATTCACAAAAAACTTTTAAAATAGGTATTTATTGCATTTGTGGGACTCCGCAAAAGTTACGAGCTAAAATATATAGTAGCGGCAGCTCGGAAGATGAGAATTTGCGCCTTCAGAATAGGTATTCGGCAAAAATATCCATGAAAAAAAGTTGTAGCTCTCATTAACATCTTTCATTTAAAAAAACAAAAGCGAAAGTTGGTTTGTTTAGTCATGAGATATAGGAGATTTTGAGAAACCTGAATCCGCCATCTTTAAATGGCGGTCATGTTAAATAGCTTCTCTTCTGAAATGTCTATCATGGTTCTTAGGGGCCAGAAAAAGCCTACCTAAAAATCTTCCAAGTGGCGCTTTATCTCACAAAATTATACTACTTTTCGCTGTGGCCCATGGACTAGAGTCCGTGAAAGTGAGAAGGGAAACTAGATTGAAGTACGAGACTCAAAAAAACTCGTTTTAGGACTCAACTCGGAGTCCCCCTCTCCCCAACTAGGCCTAGTATGCAGTGCACTCGCAACTTAATCCAAAAATTTATTAGTCCGGCAGAGAAGAGAGGGAAATATTGATGACGTCACAAACTAATAACGTCATGAATAGTGATGACGTCACAAGCAGATTCTACGGATGATGATGATGATGATGATGACACAAGGAAGTTTAAACTGTACTGTGCCTTCATCCACTATTGTAAACCCGCAAATTAAGGACGGGGTTTCCTCTTTTCAATGTTTTCACCGGCATTGGCACCCTAACCGTCTGGGTATTGGAAATCTGCGAGTCCAAGTCTGAGTTGATTCGCTTCGCGAGGAATCCTTGATTTAATCCAGAATAGCTATCTTATTATACCAAATCAAGAATAATTAGCCTAAAATATGTACACTAGACACCACAGATATTGATGACATCATAAAAGAGGTTTAAGCTGCTTGATACCTTCACTATGCCTTTATCCGCTATCGAAAATTATTTTCTCTTGAGTGGTAGCTGGGTGGAGCAACTATATTGGAGACATTAAAAGTGATTTTTATTTATTTGACTGCACCAGAGAATTTTTTTTAAATCCGAGCTCTATTTTCCATAACAGCCAGCTCTTTCTACTCTCCGCATTTCAACTGGCGCTCGGATCGAAGCACCAATATTATTACTACATGTCTTAAGACGCCTTGTGCACACTGATCTTTGACCAAATTTAACGTTTCTGGAATCGAGCCTCTCTCCTGGCACAAGAATACTTATCCACATCTTTCACCCATCTTACTGTTTGATTGGCCTGTTTCATACTCCGACCTCATTGCCAGGTCACAGTCCCAGGTTGATCGCAAAGAGTGTGTATTGTGTATAAACACTGTCAGACTTCCTCCTCCGGTGAATGAGATTCTCGACGATGGAATTTTCACATAACAAAAAGGTTTCCTTTCCACTTCTGAAAAATTTGTCGTTACCGCGCGGTCAAATTCAATACAACCTGAAGATCTAGTCTAAATCTATCAGATTCCGCATAATATGTAAATTATACACCACGGCGATGAATTATCACGTTATTATCGTATAGTTTTTTGGAAGCTGTAGGCAAAAAGGCTGATCGTATCCTGTATTGATTACTGAAAGAAAGTGAGGCAGTAGAGGGCGGCGAACGCGTTCTCAGCGTGTGATTAAAAGTGATCACCCGACGAGAGACGAGGAGGATCGCGATGTTTGATGCTTGGTGGTCACCGGTTTGCTAATTTATCGATGTCGCCGTAAGTAGCCGGTTACCAGATCGGATACGAACGGTGGAGAAACCCCTTTAGCGTACACACACACATGTCACACCGAGCTAGTCTTTCTTGTCTAGCCGTCTACTCGTTTCGTAAATAATGGAACGTTAATCTTGTAATTTGGTAGTTTCCTTGGGTAATCTTATAACGTTCGACTATGCGTGTACAAAGCAACATGGTAGAGCATTAATGGGCGAATTTTGTCGGTTTGTTTACAGATATTAAATTCTTAGATTCTAAACCATCGGTGATCGCAGCAGCCAGCATCATTTGCGCTGTGAAGGGAATTCAGATTAGAACGGATTCGGATCGAATACCGCGTGTGTGTTCCATCGTAAAGGCGAACGTCGACGAAGTGAAAAATATTTGTTCGCAAATCGAACGAATCGTTTCCGAGGAAATATCTCGTCTGGACTCGCAACCAGTTTCAAATATAGCAGAAAAAGAGAATACTTGTTACGAAGAGATTACCAAAAAGCACGAATTGAAGCAACCGGAAGCGGCGATGGATGTTCGAGATTTGAAATTTTGACGAATATCTCATCCTATACCACATAATAATTATAAATATTGACATACCGTCATTGTTTTCACTTCTTATTTTTTTGGTCGATAATTTTTTTTTTTTTCGTTTTGTTTTTCTTTTTATTCGTCAAAAAGATTGCTAAGCCTGCGTACCTATACCTTGTGGAAATATGATATATTGACGATAATTATTATTACCTATTTTTAAATTTTATTTTTTACTAATTTCCATCGTTTTCTTCCATTTCGAATTATATAATCGATACTAGGTTAGATCTATAGAATAATCATGGGTTCAACTGAAGTGTAATAATTATGATGATGGATACGAATAGTGGAGGAATGTGCACCATAAACTTATTTTACCGGAGTGTTTTGAAAAATTATTATTTTTCAGGTGCGAGTTTTTTTCCCCCTTACAAGCTTTCAACGTTACGGGGCGCAGAAGTTTGTTAGCTCAAAAAGAAGTATTGAAGTTGAATAGATTTGTAATACTGTAGTATGTGGACCGGAGGAAGTTTAGAGTGTTAGTAATGAATTCTGGGTTGCTGGAGAGAACAGATATCGGATGAGAAGGGACAGAAAATGATTTTCTGATGTTTGGGAGGTAAAGACAAGAGAAAAAAATGGACTCCTCAGCATGACAGTATCGACAGGAGGGTGGGGCGGAGGGTGCGTCCAATTCTTAGTCGTGATATGACTATTTCTTCATGGTGTGAGAAACGAATTGAAGAGGACCATGAGATCGGTGACTTTTTATTAAAACGAAGACTCTTGTGGGGTACCATGATGAAATGATTGGAGAACGATTGTAAAATTTTGAGTCATATGCCGGAGAAAGGGGAGAGATCAGTGATACAGAAGGAGAGCAGGGCTTGCTTGACTGCTAGGACCACTGCGTCATGTTCCATGAGTTCGACAGGCCCACTGGAAGATCGAGAATATCTTGAGGTGTGCAAGAGGATTAGAATGCGCTGAACGATAGGGTCGGAAAATGTTGATTTAAAAATGTAGATCCTCTTTGAATTGGTCCAGGGACCTATTTATAGCTTTAAATATATATTCAAAGTAGGGTCCCATTTTTCTGTATTTTTCTGTTATTGAAATATTCCGACAATACTCCATAATATCTGGTAAAAAAGGGTGATAGAATTGTCAACATTGATATAAAGGGTTATTTCTCAAAAAAAAATCCAAAATTCAGTTATCTCATTATGCAATATATGACAAATAATACATAACCTTCTTATGTCTACAGTGGATCATTAGTTGGGCAATTTTTCCAGATATAGATATGGTTACCCCCACCCCTAATGACTAAAATTCCTAGGCCGTGGTCAGTTACCATTTGTATTTGTTCTTCTTTCAAACTCAAAATAGATGTAAAAAGGTATTTTGGCAGAGAGGAAACAATATGCAAATGTCTTGAGAAGATATTTTGGTTCACATTAACATTGTGAAAAGCACCCAACATGTGTATGGGGTTTCTACAGAAAAGCAGAAAGCATGGTTTCTAAATTTTCTTCCAGGGCCATGGTCATTTCTTTCATTGGTCAGCGTGTCACACTGATTGTATATTTTGCGGCCGCTTCATGGCTGTGAAGCTGCACAAATGTTTCAAGCAAGAATATAGCATCCATACCTATTGGTAAGCAGAGATAGCGCTGCAGTATTCTCACTCTGATAACAATATTCTGTGAATAGCACCGCATATCGATTTTGTTCACAATCATAATCCTCCAATCGCGTGGCGGATACTCGGAGTAAGAGTGATGCCGTGGGACTTTGAAATATTTTTGTACTTCTTGGACTTGTAAAATTTTTCATTTTCAATTCTTGGACTTGGAAATATTTTCAACTGTTGGACTTGGAAATACTTTCAACTGTTGGACTTCGAAATATTTTCAAGTTTTGGACTTGGAATTATTTCAACTGTTGGACTTTGACATATTTTCATACTTCTTGGACTTGTAAAATGTTTAGTTGGACTTTGAAATATTTTCAAGTGTTGGACCACGGCCTACTTTATAAGGCCGGAATGTAGCGAAGTCACAACGTCGCACTCTAAAATCAGTGGATACAGGTTTACATGGACGCTTATGGGAAAAAACGAAAAAATTCAAGTATTTTGATTCGCACGCTAATAAAACGCGGTTTTCGGAAAAAACGAAGAGAATATAACTTGAAGAGCAAACGATTTTCTGTTTTTTAAGCCCAATTTTAGTAAAATTGGTGCAGTACAAGTGCAGTTATCATCGTTTGAAAATTAAAAATCAGATAGGAGACGAAGTGCGGTACACGTACACCGTGGTTACACCGCACCGATGAACATGAACCGCCCCAAAACATCACTGATAAGAATCCACTGCGCGCTGTTGTCATTTTCTGCATTCCGGCCTTATATAAAGTAGGCCGTGGTTGGACTTGGAATTATTTTTGAATTGTGGGACTTTGAAATATTTTCATACTTCTTGGACTTGTAAAATTTTTCATTTTTGATTGTCTCCCACAGTTGAAAATATTACATTGAAAATGAAAAATTTTACAAGTCCAAGAAGCATGAAAATATGTCAAAGTCCAACAGTTGAAATAATTCCAAGTCCAAAACTTGAAAATATTTCGAAGTCCAACAGTTGAAAGTATTTCCAAGTCCAACAGAAGAAAATATTTCCAAGTCCAAGAATTGAAAATGAAAAATTTTACAAGTCCAAGAAGTACGAAAATATTTCAAAATCCCGCGGCATCACTCGTACTCCGAGTATCCGCCATGCCATGCGTTCGGAGCAGTTTGGAGGATTATGATTGTGAACAAAATCGATACGCCGTGAATAATCGCAATAACACCATTCTACAATTTCTCATATCCTAGGCCGTGGTTGGTTACACCGGCGTGACTTCCAATGTAACTGCATGTGGAAACAAAGTGCAAATAGGTATTTAGATGTTGAATAATATTATGAATTTTAATAATTGTTTGTTCAGAAAATTCATCGTAGTGTACTAAAATTGGAGTCATGATCGATATTTATGTTAGGATTCTTCCTGGGCAATGGGCCGTGGTAGGTGAAAATTTTCATAACCACGACCTAAGAATTTCCTAAGACGTGGTCATATAACTTGAACCACGACCTAGGAAATTCTTAGGCGTAGCTCTATTAACAGGACGTGGATATCAAATTTGGAAAAATTTCTTCCCCCTCCACAAGTTGATATGACTTGGACCAATAGTGAAAAATGATATCAAGAATATGAGTACCAACAATTCCCCATGAAAAAAAAATAGTGAAAACTCTTTTTCTTGTTCACTTTTCAAATCCAAAATTGACTGTTTGATGTTAATAGAGCTACGGCCTAAGAATTTCCTAGGTCGTGGTTCAAGTTATATGACCACGTCCTAAGAAATTCTTAGGCGGTCGTGGTTATGAAAATTTTCACCTACCACGGCCCACTGCCCAGGAAGAATCCTAACATAAATATCGATAATGACTCCAATTTTAGTACAGTACGATGAATTTTCTGTACAAACAGTTATTAAAATTCATAATATTATTCAACATCTAAATATTTGCACTTTGTTTCCACATGCAGTTTCATTGGAAGTCACGCCGGTGTAACCAACCACGGCCTAGGATATGAGAAATTGTAGAATGGTGTTATTGCGATTATTCACGGCGTATCGATTTTGTTCACAATCATAATCCTCCAAACTGCTCCAAACGCATGGCATGGCGGATACTCGGAGTAAGAGTGATGCCGCGGGATTTTGAAATATTTTCGTACTTCTTGGACTTGTAAAATTTTTCATTTTCAATTCTTGGACTTGGAAATATTTTTAACTGTTGGACATTGAAATTTTTTCAAGTGTAGGACTTGGAATTATTTTTGAATTGTGGGACTTTGAAATATTTTCAACTGTTAAACTTGTAAAATTTTTCATTTTCAATTCTTGGACTTGGAAATATTTTCAAGTGTTGGACTTGGAATTATTTTCGAATTGTGGGACATTGAAATATTTTCAACTGTTAAACTTGTAAAATTTTTCATTTTCAATAAAATTTTCAACTGTTGGACTTTGAAATATTTTCAAGTGTTGGACTTGGAATTATTTCAACTGTTGGGGCTGATAAAATTTTTCATTTTCAATTCTTGGACTTGGAAATATTTGTTGGACTTTGAAATATTTTCAACTGTTGGACTTTGAAATATTTTCAAGTGTTGGACTGGCGATTTCACGCGCGTTTTATCGTTCATGTGTCGGGGCGTGTTTTTCGTGCACATACGCTCATATCTTTCATCATTATCTCATAAATCGAGCCCCTTACCCTCAGAGTTATTTTATAGCTCGTTAAATAGAGAAAAAAAAACTCACTCCAGTACACAGAAAAGAATATCGAAGATATTGAATCAACTTGACTAAAACTATCCATTCAAAATAAGTATTTGTAGAAGATAGTTACGAGTTTAGGTACTCCACGATTGAATTGCGGAAAGAGTACTCGTATTTAGAAGGAATCCAATTTATCGTCTTCGCTTTCAAATTCGCGAAAAGTTAATGGTACTTGCTGACGAAATTGATAGTATGTAATGAATATTATAATAAATCTCGATTTCTTATAACTTATGGTACGCTTTGACCCTCCATGCACTGCGTAGGCTAGGTCAGACACTCTTATTCTATTGTTTTCTAGAGGCAAAAATCTTATTATAATTATGAACAAGATGAAATGAAAAGCGTTGGAGGATATATTTCTCTTACAAAGTGTTCTTATGCACAAATAGTAGTCATAAAACGTATCATCGTTTCGCGTTAATAAAATGATCTCATTTGCATTGGTAAATATTGAAACAAACGATCAAGGAGCAAAACCAAAAGGTATTGTCAATTTCACTTTTTTTATTATTTTTTTTTAATTTTAATACAGCGTTACACGATGATATGCACGGATCAATCTACAAGTTAATCGAAGGTTGGACTAGAATCTTTTTCCTATTTTTTTTTTTAACAACGAATTTTCAATCATTTACTTTTACAATTCACTTAATTATCGAAGAAGAATGCCTAATACAAAAGTAAAAGTGGAAAAACGGTAAAAATTGGCTTTAGTAGGTATCCATTCATTAAAACGACGCAGAATTTAAATTGAATAGTTTTTGCCGGAGACGTGATATATGAATGCAGTAGGTAAATAATTGCGAACTCAAGTACGGAAATGTAGAAAAAATTCATAATTGCAAACATTCACGTCGAGGATTCAAATTTCTTTACCTTAATTCCTAAAGGACCTCGGTTACAGAATTCTGATTCAGGCCTCAAAAAAAGCTCATTTTCGGTCGTATTCAGAAATTATTTTTATCTGTTCAACTTGGGCAATATTCTGCCGCACTACAAAATAGAATTAACGTATATTAAAATCGAGGATCAGGATGAAATCCTATTTTCTTTAATTACGAGGTAGTGCTAAATAGTTGTGTAAGACGATTTTTTTACTTTACAATTCAGTTATCATACTAGTTTTCTGCCAATATCAGCATTTTTAGATACGTCAATTGATTATTTCAACACAATTCAAGTACCTAACTCATTTATCATACTTACCTACGTGAAATAAAATTCCAATTTATCAGATCGAAGTTGTTCCCTGTTACTGTTAGTCCATCAATAAAATTGTGGGTACCGGTAATTTGTTATCGCACTGATCGTCTGATAGATACAGTTTTCCTGATCGTCAATTTGGATGTATGTACGTCAATTCAACTCTGAGTCTGTATGTCGGCATTTTCTCCGCACTCCCTGAATGAGAATCAAATTCGGCCCTCGGTGACCATTTTTTATTTTTTTGGCACTTTTTTACATAATTAAGATGAAATGGGCACAGACAAAATTGAGAAAATACGAAAGTAAAAGTGAAACGCTTAATTTGTATCTATTAGGTACAACTATTTTTCAGTGTAATATTTTTATAATAATGATAATAAGAATCGATTTTCTGAATCATTGACGAATTAATTAACGGCGCAGATGACTGAAAAATGATATTGTAGCGATTTAATGAAGAAAGTATTTTCATTTCAGAAAAACTAAAATAAACACAATTTATTTACCTACCTATTTATTTTTTCGTTGTTCATAACTGAAACTGAAGAGCTTGATGGAAAGGATTGGGAAATTTATTTCGACTCAGTTACGAGGAAAGAGGAAACATTCTATTTTTGTTTCTTCGTGTAAGAAAAAAAATTTACCTACGCATTATCAGACTTGACGAGAATAATACTAGAGTGAGTTTGTGTCAGAGGAAATTTTTTTTATAGCTGTACTTAAAAGTTTACGTTCGTTTAGTGTTACATTTAATCGATGAAAATAGCTTTCCAATTTAGTTTCTAGACGTTTCAATGTGGCAGAGTCTCGAAATTTATGAAATCCCGATAGGAAAGGCAATTAATGAAAGCTACCAGAATCTAATGCCAATTTTTATTCTATTTGAATGTCTTGAATTCAATCATAAACAATATTGTTGTCATTTTTTTCTACCTCGTACTACGACTTTGTTACGTACGATCGGTGGATGAACATCCAATCAATATAACAAGAACGAAAAAAAAAAAACAAAACAAAAAATTTTGATATTAGAAAGATTTTAATTTTTGGGATGTTGGTACCTGCGTATAACAATGGTATTAGAAAATTTTGATAAATTATTAAAACAGATTCTTGTGCGTTTCTCAATTATTAGGCTATCCTAATATTACAATGATTTGTTTTTGTCTTGTATTTTTTTTTTTTTTTTTTTTCTTTTTGCTTCTTTTTATTTTCAGTAAATTTTCACAAAGGTCTACCAAAAACTTTTTAAAGAACATCCATAAGTCCTAAAATTGTGTCTTGAATGTTCTAATTATTAGTTCATTTTGAAGAATTAAAACACAGAGAACGAAGAAAGCTTCAAAGGAAAATTGAGAAATAATTAATATTAATTTGTGAGATCTAAGAAATAAAAACAAAACAATAATTGAAAAAGAATTAAATAAATTTTCTGGCATAGCCAAATAAATGAAAATCATGTTCCATGTCTTTTATATTTTATCAGTCATCATGAAATATTTCAGTCTAGGCTTCTACTAGGTCAAGTGTTCGTGAGATATTATTCGTTTACCCCTTTACCTATCTTGGCGTCGTATAAGTCTTGTATGAGAAATATTTTGAGGTAATTGTGGGTGTTCTATATTTTGAGGTATCAACTTTCGGTGGGGCGACGAGCGATCTCGCTGTTGTATTGGAATGGTATGAGAAAATTCAGGTCTTTTTTGAGAAATATGAGGTAGCGCGAACTCGCTCCGCTCGTTCGCCCCCTGTCTCGCTGTTGTATTGGAATGGTATGAGACAATTCAAGTCTAGGGGACTTGGAAAAATTTCGACTATCCAGCCATATATGATAGGAAGAGGGACTTAAAAAACTTTACCTATCTTGGCATCGTATAAGTCTTCTATGAGAAATATGAGGTAGCGCGAACTCGCTGTTGTATTGGAATGGTATGTGACAATTCAAGTCTAGGGGACTTGGAAAAATTTCGATTATCCAGCCTTTATTTATTTAATTGTTTAATTATTCAAATATTTAATTATTTAATTAATTAATATTATTTATTTATTTATTTATTTATTTATTTATTATTAATTCTTGTACTAGGTCAAGTGTTTGTGAGATATTATTCGTTTACCCCTTTACCTATCTTGGCGTCGTATAAGTCTTGTAAGAGAAATATTTTGAGGTAATTGTGGGTGTTCTATATTTTGAGGTATCACCTTTCGGTGGGGCGAACGAGCGATCTCGCTGTTGTATTGGAATGGTATGAGACAATTCCAGTCTAGGGGACTTGGAGAAATTTCGACTATTCAGCCTTTATTTATTTGATTTTTTCATTATTTAATTATTTAACTATTCAATTATTCAATTATTCAATTATTTAATTTTTAATTATTTTATTATTTTATTATTTAATTATTTAATTATTTAATATTATTTATTTATTCATTCATTTATTTATTTATTTATTTATTTATTTATTTATTATCTATTTATTTATTTATTTATTTAATTATTTATTTATTTATTTATTTATTTATTATTAATTCTTCTACTAGGTCAAGTGTTCGTGAGATATTATTCGTTTACCCCTTTACCTATCTTGGCGTCGTATAAGTCTTGTATGAGAAATATTTTGAGGTAATTGTGGGTGTTCTACATTTTGAGGTATCAACTTTCGTGGGGCGAACGAGCGATCTCGCTGTTGTATTGGAATGGTATGAGAAAATTCAAGTCATCTATGAAAAATGCGCGCGAAAGACTGCAAATACTGTATAAAGAGTAGGTACGTATAGACTCGTCAGAAACATTTCATGAGAACAGAATGCTACTTTCCTAAAATTATTGTACCGATTACCTTGAAATGAATATATTGTTGAGAAAGACAAACATGAAGAGTGCCAATTTTAAAGAATAAATAGGCCTACTCTATTCCTATAATTCATAAGAGGATAGACTCGTATGAGGTAGCGCGAACTCGCTCCGCTCGTTCGCCCCTGTCTCGCTCTTGTATTGGAATGGTATGAGACAATTCAAGTCTAGGGACTTGGAAAAATTTCGACTATGCAGCCATATATGATAGGAAGAGGGACTTAGAAAATTTTCTAATCATCAATTATATTAATTATTTAATTATTTATTTATTTAATTATTTAATTATTTAATTAAATAATTATTTAATTATTTAATTATTCAATTATTTTTTATTTATTTAATTATTTAATTTTTTATTTATTTAATTATATTAATTATTTAAATATTTTGTTATTTAATTATTAATTAATTAATTAATTAATTATTTATTATTATTACGCGGGGTGTACTCGCGAATTTCTGAATCACCCACGGGGTAGAGATTTTCTAATTATTAATTATATTAATTATTTAATCATTTATTTATTTAATTATTTAATTAAATAATTATTTAATTATTTAATTATTTAATTTTTTATTAATTAATTAATTAATTATTTATTATTATTAGGCGGGTGTACTCGCGAATTTCTGAATCACCCACGGGGTAGAGATTTTCTAATTATTAATTATATTAATTATTTAATTATTTATTTATTTAATTATTTATTTATTTAATTATTTAATTATTTATTTATTTATTTAATTATTTAATTATTTAATTATTTAATTAAATAATTATTTAATTATTTAATTATTTAATTTTTTATTAATTAATTAATTAATTATTTATTATTATTAGGCGGGTGTACTCGCGAATTTCTGAATCACCCACGGGGTAGAGATTTTCTAATTATTAATTATATTAATTATTTAATTATTTATTTATTTAATTATTTAATTATTTATTTATTTAATTATTTAATTATTTATTTATTTATTTATTTATTTATTTATTTAATTATTTAATTATTTAATTATTTATTTATTTATTTATTTATTTATTTATTTATTTATTTATTATTAATTATTATTATTACGCGGGGTGTACTCGCGAATTTCTGAATCACCCACGGGGTAGAGATTTCTCTTGACGGGGGGGGGGGGCGGGTGTACTCGCGAGTTTCAAAATCGGGGTCTGGCGAGAGAAAAGACATGGAACATGTCAACAAATGAATTTCTCAATTTACTCAAAAGTTCGTATTTTCTTTACGAGAATATAATGAAATATACCATCTAATTTTTAATTGAAGAAAAATCTGCTACGCAGGTACCGGTAGTGCTTTGAATATAAGTACCTATATTCCTCAATATCATGAACACAATTCTACTGGCGTCTTATTGCGTCAAATCCGCGTCATCTGCGGACTTCGGAGTATGATTGTATCCGGTGAATGAATTTGGTAGCAAAACTATTCTAAGCCTGGCATTGTCATACGAAATCTAGAAAACAAAAATCACGAAAATAATTTAAAATCCAAACATACGGTAATTAGAGAGTTCTCAATAATCACTGATAGAATAGCTTTTCGTTAAATTGATTTTAAGTAATGTATAATTAAAGTTTATTGGTTCTTGTGTGTTATATTCTCATAAGAGTCGATAAATTATGTTGGTTACCGAACGCTCCGGAGATGGCACGGATTTGTGGCAGTGTGACGTCCATCTGAATCAAATCTAAGCATTTCGCCGTACAAAGTTGAATTGATGTTCATCCAAATCAACCGTCACGTGGAAATCCTATTTTCTTTAAATTTTTCGAAGATAAATAATAGTCATATTTTAATGAACGATTCAATTATCGGTATCCCTAGAGACCAGATCTTTTGGCAAGATAACTTGTAACTTTCGGCGCTAAAATTTGAAAATTCGGCAATAAGTATTCGTCATTTAAAAAATGAGAAAATACGCATTTTTCAGTGAATTTACTCGTACTTCATAAAATTCATTCTACTTCCAGTCAAGATTAGGTTCCCTAATTTTTAATCACAACTTTGGAGGTCAAAATGTATCTAGGTACTTATGTTTTCATTCAAAACTAACTCATTCTGCGTCAACTTTTACTGCGATTTTTTCCAATCAAAATTGCTTTGTTTTAGACCCAAATATAAGAACACTTTGACGAAAATTAGCGCAATTTTAAACCAAAATTCAGTATTTTTTAAACAAATGCGTACAGTTTCAAGCGTTTGGTAATTCCAAACAAAATCTTCATGATTTAGTATAAAATATCCCAATTTTAATGGGGAACTAAGATTTTTGATAATTCCGGCACTCGACTAGTTTTCGGTATTTTTTGTAAAATAGAATTTTCTCCCTGCATCCCATTTATTATCATTTCATTTTTATTCCCATCAATTTCGCTCTTCAGGAGAAAGGTACCAAATGCTGAGGATTCCGGTCTTTAATTATCGAATTGGTTTAAGCATTTCCTGTTTATCCAACATCGGCAGTTTTGGATCTGGTTGGATGTAAAAAAAAAAAAAAAAAAGTACGTCAAAATTTTGTTGTATGTCAAATGTTCATTCTAACACCGTTTAGAGAAGAGTATTTATTTATTTATTTTTAGCAAAATTATACATACGAAAGAATATTTTTTTTTTGTTTTACAGTTTTCATGCAGTTACATATTATTAAAACAATACTTATGGCCCTTATGGGGCGAAAGCTACTCTCAGCCTTCTCCATATCGGTTTAATTTTTTTAATATTATTCTTTCATGTAGGTATTCTTGTATTCCGAGCTAATGGCTTATAGTGCAGCTTTAATGCTCGTTAAACAAATAAATGAATAAAATCTCTTTAAAGACTTCCTCTAGGGCAGTATTAAAAAGGGCGGGAGTGTGTCACCTTCCCTTACTCGTTTTTTTATTTCAAATTTACTTCCATCAACGTCAGTGGTCATAGGTGCTTTTGGTCCATTATACTTTTCTCTACCTTTTTTATTGGGATTTCTGTTTCATCGAAATACAAATTTTTGTACAACCTGGTTGCTACACTTCTTTTATTCCCGTTCTCTCGTGTATATTTTTTTTAGCTTTTTCTGTCAGATAGCTCATCCATTTATTAGGTACCTAACATTAAATCTTTGGTCCATCATATTATCCTCCTTCTCTTTGTATGCCTCTGTTCTTTTTATTGTCTATGGAGTCTATCCTTACGCGTTATTCCTTGCTTGCTACTTATTTTTTGCCTTCTTTTATATAGTTGTTTTAGAGGGTCGTTTTCTATTTTTTTCTCACTATCTTCTTTATCCATTTCCCTCCTGGCGATTTCTAAGACGTTTATTATTTACTTGTTCCATTTTTCATTATTATCTGTTTCCCATCGTGTTTCATCTATAATCTCTCTTTACTAGAGATTCATTTGTTGCTCTAAATTTTTTTTTTTTTTCATTTATGGAGGCAATTTTTTCGTCTTTTTTGCCCTTGTGTTTCTATCTATCAAAGTTAGTATTCTGTGGTCTGTATCTCAATTAAAGTTTTTTATGATCCCACAATTTTTTATATTTCTTCTGTGCCTGTCCATTAGCAGTTAATCTATTTGGTTTTTTGTTTGTTGGTTTAGAGAGATCCAGGTCCATCTTTTATTATATCTTTTGTTTAAACCATGTGTTGACTATGATTTTTAAATGATTTTTGTTGCAGAATTTTATTAGTAATTCGTCGTTTTCATCTCTTTTCCCATATTGGTGTAGTCCTATGATTGCTTGCCCTCCGCTTTCTCTTTTTATTTGACAAATGAAATCTCCCATAATTATGATTTTGTGTTGTTCGTGAACTTTCCCCTCTCTTATCGGTTCATTTAGGGCGTCATAAAATTCTTGTAACTCTTCTTTTTTTGATCTCATTACCTATAGGTGCGCGAACTTGGATTATTATAATTTTATTCTCTTTTTATTTTGTGTTCTAGTTTTGCTATTCTATCGTTGATACTTGTGAATTTCCTAACATTCTTTTGAAATCCATCATTCATGACCATCTAAAGCTGTATAAAACCATACATTTCCCTTTTTTGTGTTTATTATTGTTTCATTTTTTCTTCCGACTTTTGCTATTCCTATTATCCTACTCCTTGTTTTTCTATTTCTTTTTCAACTTCCTAAAATTTATAATCGTCTTTTAATGATCTCACATCGAGTGTGGCTAGTTTTAGTTTTTTTCCCTTCCCTACTTTATTTTAAAAATCTTCAACCGTTATATTTTCATTTTGTAATTTGTTAAATTGTTGGTAATCTTGGTCTCCGTTTCTAAATTTACTTTTCTTTCTGATACCTAATTTATTAAATTTTTGCTGAGATTTTGGCTTTTCTTGCTCATGTTGACCAGTCATACCAAGGCAAAGGAGAGAGTAGCTTACTTACTTATTTTTACTGCGAGTATTTAGGGTCGTCGTCGCTGTTTTCCTTGATTCGGTCGGTGTTACCGTCTTTGAGGAAGCTGTTATTTTAAGTTTTTGTTGCGCCTTCCTCCTGATTGATTTCTCTTCTCTGTTCTTTCCTGCATCACTTGATTCATCTTCTTTCTCTTGGTTGTCGCCGTCGTTTTTATTCTCTTTTCTACCTGTGCATCGTTTTCGGAGTGCTTTCTTTCCCAGTATGTTAGGCTGTTGACGTACTTTTCGTTCATTATCTGTATTGCCTCTTCGTTGTCTTCCTTTCTTATCATTACTTTATTTCCAATGTTCTACATATATTTTATTTTCCTTTTTTTTTTTTTTTTTTTTTATTTTATTTTATTTTTACGAGCACTAGAGCTGCACGAGGGCTATTGGCTCGGCGTTACAAAAGTTATGAATATTATAAATAACACATAAGAAAGGGAGGTTTTAAGGAAGTTGGTAGAGTAACGAAAAGTGAGGAAGGATAAGGGGATGGAATATAATGTCGAGTGTAACTGCTTCAGGTAATGGTGTGTAAAAGTTTACAATGTGTGTATGTAGAAGGTTGTAGAGGTATAGTTGATGTATGTGTTCAGATGTGAGCGTAAAAGTCAGTTTGTCTTAGGTAATGTAGGGTATTCGAAATGGTGTCCTGGTTGTTTTTGAGGGCTTGGGTGAGTGAAGAGAGGGTATCCGAAGAAGAGCGAAGGGGTAAAAGTCTGGGTCCTTGAAGAGTATTTATCATATCTAAAACGAAACTCCTATTTCTTAGACCGTAATTTTTTTCTGTTATTCAAGCAATGAAGTAATAGTAGTTGTTCATTACTATAATTCACATACTAATACCAAAGGTCTGAAGATAGTTTGCCTGATTGTCGATTTGTATATAGTCAATTCAACTTCGTAGCAGAGCGTTGACCTACGCCTACCCAGCCAATGATATGAGGCTTAGTTGAGAAAAAACGTCAAATCTTGATAGATACCTAGTTTCGGAATAGGTTTCTCCAGTATTTTTTTCGATACCAAATTCTTTAAATTCTTTTACCTGAAATCTAAGTCAATTTATTTCTCATTCTTTGCTCTGACTATATAGGTTGCAACATCGAAGAGCTTGTATTTAAGTGAGCAGCAAAAACGGAAAAGTTGGTACAGGTAGCTTGCAATCATAACAGAATTTTTAACTCGTAATTTTTCACAACTAGTGCAAACGACGTTTTTTGCATACTCGTATCTAGATTGCTCAGTTAATGATGCCAGTCAATCGCCCAATGTTTGTTGCAGCTGACATAACCTACCTTCCATTTCTTTTTTTTTTTTTTTTTTTCAATGATTTACTTTCTTTAAATTCTAAAGAGCGATTAAATCAATCTTTTTTAATACAAGAAATCAAACTCGGCTCCAGTCCTTACAACGGATTGCTATGTCGGAGTACTATTGTTTTCACTTTTTTTTTTTTTTACATTTATGCATGTGTGTAATTTTTTTCCCCCTATTCTTTTTTTTTTGTTTTGTTTTATATTGTTTTGTTTTGTTTTTTTTTTGTGTTTTTCTTTTATAATTTTTCTCTATGGTTGGATGTAATAAAAAAAGAAAGTTACAACAGGGATTAAAAAAAATAAATAAATAAATAAATGAAATATGGAATAACGTCCTGAATTCTGCTTCAGTCAATGAATTTTTTTTTTTTTTTTTTTTTTTTTGTATTCAGAAAAGTAATATAGTTTAGAACGGATTTGAAAAAAAAAATGAATTCGCCTAGTTTCTCATCGTCTGTTGGACACATTTCTACATCAATTTTACTAAATCAAAATTAAAGCTTAAGTAAAGACTTTCAATTTCCTTTCTTCTACAGTTTTCTTTTTGAAAGGAACTGAATGTCGAATTGAGTCGAAAATCATGAATGGAATGAGTTCATTTCAATACATCATGTTTTTTTTTTTTTTTTCTTTTAACCAAGGATAGTTGTAAAACCATCTCATAACGTTCAAGTGTAAAATTTTACGATATCTAGAACAAACGAATTTTTCGGGAACATTTCATCTTCCTGCGTTCCCACAATATTTTGTTGCTGTCGGACTACTCTCATCACAGAAATAAATAAAAACGCAAATAATTATAACAATTTCCGCTTAACTTTATTGGCTTCTTTTGAAGCAAAAGTAACTAATCGATTATTACAATGATATTTGACTAAAACTTATTAATCTTCAGAAAGTCTACATTACTCATGATTCGCAATCCCACAGACCATTAATAAAATTATATAAAATCTGCAATCACCTAATTAGAACTATCTCCACATCCAGTATAGTAATATTTATATTAAATAAGCAGAGCAAAAATTAAAATAATTCTAAAGAAACCGTGTTGGGTAAACAAAAAGCGTATATAATCAAGAATAGTCATTTCAAGAGTAATGAAATCCCAACAACTGATTTATCTACACCTTAAAGACTAATAAAACGGTTCTGAACGGAGCTGTTTTTTTTTCCTTTTCGTAAAATATTATTGTAAGGACCCCTTTGACCTATTATCAACTGACTTCGAACGAGAGAAAGTTTAGTTTAAATCGTTTCCTAATGATATGAGTAAAGTGTTCCTTCAGCAAACCGTTCGTGCAAATTTCGTACATTCGAATACTTAATTCTATAGTTTTATGCTTAGGAAAGAAGAAAGAAAGAAAGAAGAAAGAAAAAAAGTTTAAAATAAACCGAAATTAATTCAGACTAGCATCAATATTGCATCAATCATTTAAATGCGGCCATTACTGGATTATTAGACAGAATTGAGAAAATCTAAAGTATTAATTATGTGTATCTGCGCAGTATGTTTAAATTGAATTCTACATTTGGTATGAATTAGGGCGAAGTTATGTTTGTTGGAAAAAAGCTACCTCTGAGGTTAAAATCTCTCTTACATGATACGGAGATTTAACTTTTCATAAAACCTACTTCTGGTAAGAAATACAGGTAAAATTACATTGAACTACGAAAGGAGAAAAAAATCCTAATGAGTGACCGAAAATAAAAGATTTTGAAGATATTTTGAGCACTAATATTTCATTCTATTCACCATTAAAAATACTAAAAAGTTTTTGGGATTCGTGCTAATCATTCATAAAACTGAAATTTCTTTTCTTCCTTTGTAGAGTATGTTATTGATACGTTTAGATTAAGATGGGCAGCACTGTAATGGACCAAAGTAATATCACAATTTGATTATCCGTGAGTAAATTTTCCAAAAAGAATTTATAGCGAGGATGACAAGTTTCATAGTTCTTAAAGAAAAAAGAAAAAAAAAAACCAATTGAAAACCTCTAAAATTCGGAAATCGATTATAAAATACTTGGTCCAATACATTCTACACCATCGTACATTATAATTATCTCTTATAATAAATTTTATTTCAAAATAGCACTCATAGTATTTTTAAATTCGTATTCTGTCTTATGTAAGCCCCCTTCCTAGAATGAGCTCGCAAAAATATATTGTTGAATAGAAGCTTTAAATTGGTTGAAAAAATATAGCTCCTAAAAGTATTAATATGCGTCTAATATTTTTCATTTCCCTGTTCCGCATTCTCACCTTCAGCAATGGACTTCGGTGAGTCGTGTCCGGATGGCGAAGAATCTCCGCGGGAAGCGTTTTTCTCTGGTTTTGGCGCGAAATTTCCTCCTGAAGAACGAAGTCGTTTGGATGTTTGGTAACGTTCTGTCAAAATATAAATACGTTAAATTGGAATGAAATCAAGTACAGGCATAAAAATGAAGTTCCTTGTTTTTTCTTTTTTTAAATTGAATTCTAATCCAGTTTCCCTAACTCCTATCTTTTATCCACTCCTAGAACTCACCACTTCTTTCATGTCTAGATTTTAGACTATCACCTATCTACCCATCCACTTCTCCCTTAACATCCCCGACGGCCTCGAGCTGTCTAACTTACCGAAATCACCCAATATGATCTATATGAGACACTTCAGAGCCATTATTGGTCATGATTTTCTCTCCCACGACCTGTACTTCATGTTCAAAAACTGATCGATGGAGAAGTCTCGCTCTTTAGAATGAAAAACTCGGCGTTCATATGTTGTGTCCCTGCCTTACTCATCTCTTTCTTCTCCCACCTATCCATGAATTCCTCCTCCTTTCCGACTCTCCAAGCCATGCACGATGCCTGTTCTTCTAACCCTACGGTTCAGCGCACTTTCATCCTCCTGCGCACCTTACGATCTTCTCTGTCCGTAAACACTTTCCTCAAGATTTCTGGTCATATGATCCTCCGAGAACATGACGCAGTGGATCTACTTATCAAGCAAACCCTACTCCTCTCCTCAATCACTGATCTCCGACCCAGCACTTGAAATCTTACTATCGTTCTCTAATCATCTTCTTTGGTCCTCTCAATCCCACAATAAACTTCCGTTTGATTAGAAAATCCCCGATTCCCTCGGTCTCTTCAATTCGCTTCTCACGTCATGAAGAAATAGTCATAACTCATAGTACGACTAAAAACTGTGCACAATCGTCTTCTTCTTGGACTCTCCGCTCCACGATGCAAAGTAAATTATCCGTCTCTCGTTTTCTGTCTCCTCTCAAGCCTTCTCTGCCCTCTAACTCAAGATCCATTACTACTAATCTGAACTTTCTCTGGACCACATACTATTACAAATCCATATGAAACTCAGTTTGTGTGTCCAACGACAGGAGACGTTCTAAAAAATAAACACTCCACAAGGGTAGTCTTACCAGCGTTTCCGAGTTCCATGACTTCGGATGAAGTTCCTGGTTCAGTTCTATCGGTGGAAGGAAATAAATTCACAGCAGGAAGCGGATTCCTTTCAATCACAGTGGTCGGTCGAAATTTCACAGGCTGACGGAAATCGCTACTGGAAGTCATTTCGTCCTTCAAGATACCCCGCCGTTGATTTCGACGAACTTCACTTCTCAAAGTGACGCCTTCTCCGGACGCGTTTCCGATTTGACCTTCGTTATCACTGTCCTCCAATAAATTGTGAGGTGCGTCCAGAATATCGTATTTTTCTAATTTCCTCTTACTGTTGACCAGATCTACGTCAGTTTGTTCCGCTACAAATTGGTCGACCTCACTCGAGGTCGGAGCACCGAATAAACATATTGGACTGAGAATATGTCGTTTTCTCGCACGAATATATTTTTCGACGAAGGATCCTCCGTTGTTTCCTCTGAAACGATTGAATGGACCTATGTTGTTGGAAGTCACCATTTTGGTAGTTTTCGAATATGAAAATCTGCAAGACAGAGATTATATTCAATTAATTGTGAGCCATGCTTTAAACAAGACAGGAATTTTATACATCTAGAAGATGATCGAAAAGCTTAATGTGAAAATTTAAAATATCTTAGCACTGAGTCGTATTCGCGTATGTTCGCACGACGCGAGGGAAAAAGATACGCACTTCGTATACGTTCGAAGGTTTATTATTAGAAGGGAAAAATTTTTGACTATAAGAAAAAAGAGGATTATAATCGTGACGTTCGTTCCCTTTGTGCGCTCATGCCTGCATAGGTCCCTATATTATAGTAAATTTATTGGGGGCCAGAAGGAGACATACCTCATGGATTGCGTTTTTTTTTTTTTACCTCGATCTTCTCAACTTTTCCGTTGGTTTGTATTGACAACACGGATTTGCATATCAAGTGTTTAGACTTAATTATTATTGTTTTTTGCATATTTCTAATTAAATTATTATCATTATTATTTACGTAAAAAAGGTAGTCCTATATTTGGTCTTCGAAGACTGTCAGGCAGCACTATAAATACCCGAATGAATAAATAAATAAATCTTCACACAATCTCGAAGTCCGCCAAAAAAAAAAAAAAAAAAAAACAATGAAAATAGTTGACATTTTTACCTTGATATCTAAGAAAATGTTTCGAACCAGCAAAGAACTCTTATTTCTATTTTTTTTTTTAGTCAATTTAAATAAAATTTTACAACTTGATGATCGCTCTCGATCAGGCCTTCACGGCCACTTTTCAAAATTATTTTTCAAAATTTTTTAATTGTATGCAACATTATTCTATGAAATTTTTCAATTAATGCAAATCAATATTTACATAAATATTGAAACACGCATTCTATGCAAATTTTTATGATTTTGATAATTACCTACCGGGAAAAATATTATTTTTGTAATAAAAAATATAATTTGCAATAAATTTAACTTTAAAAGCAAGAGATCATATCCAACACCAAACAGAGTAATCTCTTACTTTTCTAGTTTTCAATTCTTTTAGTTGAAATAATGAATAATTTTCAACTTTGGAGGGCATAATTATCAATTTTTAATTAAAACTCACTCATTATACATCAAATTTTACTGACTTTTTTCAATCGAAATTACTTTTTTCTAGACCCAAATTTATGAATACTTTGATGAAAATTCGCTCAATTTTAGACCCAAAAAATTCAGCATTTAAAAAAAAATTCACGCTATTTCATTCGGAATTTGATCCCAAATCTCAATTTTTTACTTCTATTGGGGAACTAAGATATTTGGTGATTTCGGTATTTTTCGGCAAAATAGGATTTCTTTCCTGCATCCAATTTATTGTGATTCGATTTTCATTTTTATTTTTATCGGTTTCGCCCTTCAGGAAAAAAAAAGTGCCAAATGCTGAGGAATCCAGTTTATATTATCTCTACTTTAGTCTGTTTGCGCCTCGTACCTACGTTTTTAAAAATCGTTACGCAGCGATAAAGGTGAGAATGTTTTTTAGAATAACATTTTTGAAATAAATCGACTTTCGTAAACGGAAATCACACACAGACAAAGAATGAATGAATAAAAAAAAAAAAAAAACATAGAAATAAAAGAGCGTTAGATAAAACGACTCACTTTACGCAGTTTCGATGATCTTGTAGAAAAAGATATCAAGTTATTTTTTGATGTTAGTTTTCGTGAACACTATCTGAAATATGAAATAAGAAAAGTATAATTAAATTCATTAAATTCTAGAAATGTGATTCAAATTAATTCAACGATCGTAAAATTTACAATTTATTTAGAATAGAAATACATACGCACATACTTTAACAATATTTCCTCACGTGAAACATGAAAGAAATTAATAAATATTGCTTTTATTTAGATACGACATTCAATTTTTATAAACGCCATCATCTATTATTTCAGAGGATTTTTGATAAATCATTAGTTATCCGCAAAATAGTTTTGACTACCCAACCAACCTTTTTGTACGTTAAAAAGTGTTTCGTTACAAAATCACCGTTGCGCAAATTTGGACTCACTGGATATTCGATAAAAAGAATACGATATTATTTTAATCGGATTGTAAACTAGTTTTAGAAGAAAACGACACGGAGAGAGGATTATTATCTCATAGATAAGAAAGGAAGAGAAAATATGACGAAAAAATCTCCTGGTGCGAGGTAAAATTTAACCGACCAACCCTCGTCCTTTTTTATCTATTATGGTTCCTCACGAACATCCGCACGTATTAACTATCTCTTTAAGATATTACCTAAATCATCGAACAAAAATAATCTCTATTCGTTCTCACTTATTTGCGAGAAAGTCTGTTCTGTCGATCGGTACACCTCATAACAAGATATCACGTGATCAATTTACGGTAGCTACCCATATTGAAGGACGTGTAAAACAAAAAGCGCGCGAAGATAAAAGCTGCGAGATTTCATCGAAGCACGAAAGGAAGAACGCTAAGATTAATTTCTAAGAAATACAACCTATGGTACACTCGTAGCTCTTCTGATATGTGCGTGAAACCGATCCGTCCTTTCTTATCGATTCCCCGTAGAGGTACAAAGTCCAATATTTATCTCGGGTCTAACAGATATAAAGATATTCGAGCAGAAGAAAATATGAAATACAACCTATGGTACACTCGTAGTTTTTCTGATATGTGCGTGAAACCGATCCGTCCTTTCTTATCGATTCCCCGTAGAGGAACAAAGTCCAATATTTATCTCGAATCTGACAGATACGAAGATATTCGAGCAGAAGAAAATATCAACTTTTTCTTATCAAGTTACATTCTAAATTATGGTGGCTTGAAATTAAACGGAATGAAACGATTTTTATAAATTGAAGAGACAGAAAAGAGAGAAAAAAGAATAAAATAAGTGCAATGAGCCCTAAAATTGGGGGCAGTCCAAATTTAAATGCGGTAAATTGGTGTTTAGTCGCAAGATGATCAGCTTAAGTTGAAAGGGTTGATACTCTATTCTCATTTAAATTAATCAAGACGCATATAATTGAGAAAAAATTTTCGTATTTTACAGGGTGTAATATTAGCCAAGAGAATACGCGGGTAACCTTTCACCTTACTTTCACGAATCATTCACGAGATGGTGTACATCAAATCTTTATACAAAGACTTTTTTTTTCGAACGTCGAAAGAGTATTTCGTGTTCGTAGGAAAATCACATATAAAATGGAAAATACGTTAACCCAACAAAAGACCTTGTCCTATAGAAACAAGATACGTCTTCTCATCAACTGTGAGTTTTCACAAACCATACCCGTCATTTAAGAAAAAAAGGATAAAATTCTTAAATTACCGGTACGTGTAAATAATTCGCACGAATTCGGTTTAAAATAACGAAGGACGCACCATAGTTAAAATTTAGAAAAAGTAACGACCTTTTCGTTCACTAAATTTTATAGAGTAGCTGTAATTAAAGAACTAACCCCACAAATATTATGTATAATACCTATATCAAATCTTCAGCTATCATTCGCAAATCGTCGATCGGGTATAACAACTCGGAAAAAAATAATTCGACCCGTAAATCGATGAAAAACACCACGATCACGAATTTCTGGTAAAATAGAGACGTAGCTCCATAAAAAACAACCGGAAAAATACGCGAATAAACAGAATACAATTTAACTACATACCTGAGTATGGACTGAAGACGGAAGATTATAAAACCGATGATAGAAATTCGATTCGTCGTAGAAGAAAAGTACGATCACTGATGTTCTTTGATCCCACGAAAATATTGAACAAATCGGACTTCGGACTACCGACAGCTTTTCGTATTCTTATATCCCGTTCGTCTTTTGGTTACTGACCTTTCTTTTTCCGACAAATAATACTACAGCGTACAAAAAAAAGCTTACATTCGAAAAATATCGAGCGCAAAAATTAGACTACAAGCAGAATTTAAATCCAAACTTACTTCAATTAACTTTTTTTAAGTATTCGAAGTGAAACTGCAAACAGGATGGTATTATGGTACGGCGCAGACCGTATGCCGTCTGTATCACTGTGCTAGACTCCTTTACAAATAGGATTTCGTACCGGCTGTCGACAGGCCTAATAAACGTAACCGCTAACCGACGATTTTGAAATTTTAAATTTTTAACGGTTGGTATTCAGCGCGCAACAGGCTACAAGAGAATGATTTGACGCAATAATGCAGAACGCAAACACTACAGTAGCTTGATCGCTGAAGATGAACGTACACACACTACCAAACGAAAGACGGAGATGAACATGAATCGTACGCACAGATACAGACACACGTTCGTGTGCGTGCGCATCGCGCATACTTAGCGCAGAGGTGCCGAATCCGGAGTTCGTTCGATGCTAGCACCATGTCGTTCGTTCCCTGAATCATTTTCGTTCGATACACAGATTGACGTTTATAACCACAGAGTCGTTTAACCAAAACAGCCTTAAATCTCTGTAGATTAATTTGTATTTTGGATGGTACGGCCATCTGACAGGTGACCATTTTGTAGTTTGCTGTAGACTTTCGAATTTTGAGCCGGCCAGCAGCAAATTCTGACATAAATTCCAAACCCTTATAAAATCGAAAACCGTCCCTCTTTTCCATGAAATTTTCATCTTCTACGCACTCCCTCGCAAACATGAATTATTATTTTTATCGTACGGCAGTAAATAAATGGCATCGGTATTCGAGAACGGTTTATTCTGGCGAGCGTAGGTCTTTTTCGGCGAAAATAAGATCTATTCAAGTCGCTTATTATGCGGTAGTTTGATTTAGGCCTGCTGAATATTTATCTGAAATCGTCAGAATTGACGATAACTATTACTTAAGTACCATATTTGAACTTCAACACTATAAATTTATCGAAAAATTCATATAAAATAACAAGATGACTTTTTCCCGCTAAATTTTATTTGATTGAACGGAGGTTTCGAGGTGGTCGAAACTTCGGTTCTAGCGAATAAAACTGTGTGCGAAAAGTTATCTTGTTATTTCATATGAACTTGAATAACCCTGCACGGATAAAAGTGTACTAAAAATGTTCTTTACGTATCATCGTGGAAATGCGATAGAATTATGATCAAACTTCTACCATTGATTCTAAGCAGAGTTTTCTCAGGATTGAATAATTTATAAAATTTGTTTTCACGTATTTACTCATTTTAATCGAAAAAAAGTGCCACTAATAAAAATATTTGTAATCAAATATCAATTTTTTTTTTTTTTTTACATCGCGATGGATACGTTGATCAACTTGATAAAAATGGAATACTTGAGGACAATAAGAGCTCGAGAATAAATATATTTCGACTACCTATTAAATTACCGCGTTTTCAGAACTAAAGTGCTAGGTACTTTCGTACCCAATATTATATTGAAAATTGTATAAAATCAGAAAATACAACTCACGTCGAAATAAATAAACCAACGATATTAGAAATTAGTCCTTTTTCCGAATTATTCGTTTATTTATTTCGATTTTTTATTTGTATTTTTGAATCGTTGATCAAAAAATTAGTAACATATTGAATAATATTTGATCTCAATGTTGGGGTTAGCTTTGAAATAAAGTTACAATAACTGGACAATTTTTTCGATGATTAGTACTTGCAGTTTGACCATACGAAATTAATTATTTTTCGAAAAATCTTTCATAATCCATCATTATTGATTATTACTCCGATATAATCTCGTTCTCTCTATACCAATTAATATCTCCCTATGCTTACATCACTTCCTGGAAATGACAAGACTATGTACTCGTCGAACGATTTTATTCCTCTTAATTGCATCCGCCATACTGACGTCTTTCGACGATGAATATCACGCCATATAACTTCGAGAAATTCGCGGTAATAGATATGGTCAGTTGCAAATTACGCATTAAAAAACACATTTTATTGCAACACTGTTGGTAAGAGCAAAACATCATTATCACAACTCAGATTAATTACATCTCCAATAACTCAATACGAGGAAAATCATCCGATGTTGACGTAAAGAGTTGAGTGAAAGGTGAAATGAGTGCATCTATGTAGAATATTTTTTCGCGGGTGATGCTAAAACTATTGAATACGTACCTACGTAGAGGTTATAGGAAGATCAAAAGACAGAGCGAGAATCAAAGATAGAGGGGAAGTGATAGATAGTCATAAAACAGAAAAAATATGGTACGATGGTGCAACAGTTTTACGATACAATATAGCAGGAAAAATATTGAATTTTTCGAAAAGTGTTGGAGTTACAAATTTTTGAAAAATTGAAAGCTCGACGGACTCCCAGTCTACAACTCGATCGTATAGAGAAATAAAATTGTAGGAGCACAAAGATACAATGGCGCCTAATAAAGTACCGCGAACGAAAATTATTTTTATTTTGATCGCTTTTCCGTTTCGAAAGAGTACGACAAACATGTTCAGCAAATAAAATCAAAAATATTTTGTCGTGCAAGGATCTACTGAAACCAGAAATAAAAAAGAAAGGCTTTGCCAGAGTTTTATTCTGTAATTCTTGCAAGAATGGCTACGAAAGAACCGAAACGTCGAACAATAATAAAAGTTTTTTAAAAGAGTGCGGGCAAAACCTTTTTTTTAATATTATTTATTTCTAGATATTGGGTAAAGTAAGATTCCAAAGAGAGAAAGAGATAGAAATTAAACTTTGGAAGTTTTCGAAGATGACCAAATGTATGCGAGAGTAGAGAATGTAAGCTCTAATCTAGTTGAGACTTGGGGAAGTGTTAATTTTCAAACAAAGTAAAGGTAATGAGAACAGAAACTCGAAAGAAAAGTTTTCTGATAAAGGAAATGATCATCATATCTAACCCAACACAACTCCAAAGACTGTTATTGCTTAAAGTAAACTCAGACACGACAAGCTCGAAGACCCTGCAGAAGGTTTTGCGTATATTGACCTGACTCAACATAATTGGGTGGGGAATACCAAAAATATTGAAGTATTGTGACCCATAGGACATGAGGGTCGAAACGACGCCATGCCGATTAGGGAATCATGGTTTCTTGAAAGTGAAACAAGTTTTTTAATTTTTTTATTCAGTATTTCTTGACCCATGAGAATAAGAGAGGTTTTCGCTAACAGGTACCAAATTGAACAAAATATTAATAACTGAAAGTCAAGGTCAATAAACAAAATCGAATCCATCTTCAAAATTTCTCGCTTACATTGACCTAGTTCAACATAAACAGGCGAAGAATACCGAAAATATTGAAGTATCGTATGACCCAGGTGATATAAATGATCGAAATTAAAAGGGAAAAATAAAATTTGTTCCTGACATATAGGTCGAAACGACGCCATGGCGATTAAGAAAATATGATTTCCTTAAACTGAAAAAGGTTTTTTTTATTTTTTTATTCGGCATTTCTCCGCCCGCAAGAACAAGAAAGGGTTTTTCGTTAATAGCCACTGTGTATTAAACAAAACTTTTACGACTGAAAATTAAGATCGGTAAACAAAATCAAATCCACGAGAAAAATGATTCCCTATTCTAATCTCTCTAATTTAGTATAATCTTCGAGGGTTTAAAGGGCTCAAACAGGGGTTTCGAGAGGCCATTTTCATGAAGACGATTCTTCATAATCGTTTTAGGGGAAGCTATGTACATTTTTTTTTTTTTTTTTTTTTTTTTTTTCAGCTATGAGGTTAAAGTTTGAGGGGGTTTCTTCTTTGGACTAAGGGGATTACGACACCCCTGCTTATAGAAAAGGAAAAAAATACAGAATCATTTGACCGTTGAGTCGTAAAAAGATCTCTCTGGTACAGGATTTTAACCCTTTTTTGATCAATTGGTTCACCTAAGATTTATCAACCTCCTATATTTTTATGATCGTTTCCTCATCTCAAATAAAATACATCAAATTATCTTCGTAGACAGGTAGCATAGGCACTACTGTGAAAACATTCGCCATTCCTCTCTATACTTCCACCTTGAAAGCTGTGTCACCAGCCGTCCCAGGTTTATATTGTCAAACTATGTAAACAGGAAATTCACAGTTACAATTAGCAGACTTCGTTTCGATCACAATAGACTACACTATAATTTATCTAAATTCCTTCCACATATTTCTCCTGTTTTCCCCTTCCATATGGAGGACATGATAGCTGCAGACCTGAATCACTTTCTTTTCCAGGGCCCTCACTTTACCACTCAATAATAAATATTTTATTCTTTACTTACCAACTTCAACATCCAACGTCCTTTCCCTGCAATTAATTGCGTCCATGTCACGAATATCTCCGTCTTCCGTACCATCCTCTCTTACATTAATTCCCTCTCTCCCACTATCACAATCTATCCCCCTTTTTTTTTTTTTTTTTTTTTTTTATTATTATTAATTAATTTTTGTCTTAAACTTTACTTTTTATCACTGTGCATAATTGCTTCCTTTTCGTCATATCTTTTGTTCTATTTTTGATCTTCTCTTTTTACTTCTTCTTTTGTTATTTTAATTGAGAGCGAACGAATCATTGTCAAAGCCCTTATTTAGCCGTATTTTTCTCTTATTTTTTTTTTAATAAACGGTGAAAAAAAAAATTATCTTCGTTGATCGTTGAAATTAAATTTTTTTCGTGATATTTTTATTCGTTTTGTCTATAGTTCTTCAATTGTATTTCTCGGCGGAAGAAGAACCTACGTGTTTGAAACTAAATTTCATTTATGAAATCAACCATCGAAATCTACCTGTATAATATTTAACATCTACAAAATCGGGGGATCTACCGCGATGGGATTGTCATATAGTTATATGGAGTAACTTATTTGTGATATGTTCCACGATAAAGAGCTCGACTGAACATTGTGACATCAGCGAAAGGTTCCCCGACAAAAAGTCTGCTGCAATTCAGTTTAAATTTTTCAAAAATTGCAACCGAGTAAAAGTTTCTGTATTTTTCAAGTTGATACCTACAGCGATAATTAAGCGGAGTATATTTAGCTGATGATGGTACATTAGTTCGAACAACAAGTTGTTTTTTTCTTTACAGTTCAGAATATACTGCTACCTAGAAAAAAAAACAAAAAAACGGTCCGGTACGTAGTGGAAAAAGATAATAATTATTGCGATAAAAAATATTATCTCAGACAGGGTGCAGAGAAAAATATGGATATACAACTCGAGAATGATCGAAACGACGGAATAAGATGATTTTCGTATTTATTCGAGGAGTGAAATAATTCAAAGGACCTAATCAATAATTATGTAGTTTAACTACAAACGTTGATATTCAAATAAATTCTTTAGAGTAAAAGAATAATTGCTTCATTAATTTGATGGTCCCATTTTTCCCCCGTTTCTTTAAATTTTATTAATGTATATCACAGCATGTATGTAAATTAATTTTATCTATCGCGATGCGATAATAAGTAAATAATTCATCACTAACAACGTGTAAATTTATTGTTCGAAACATGAAATTATAAATATAGCAAGAAAACATCTTTGAGCAATGAACCCTAATAATGAACTCAGATACGAAAATTAAAAATGATATTATTTCAGTATCAGTCATTGCACGTGGTTAATACGAACTATAATCACACAAAATGGAATCTCTCTTATTTTTTTTAAATAAACGGTGAAAAAAAAAATTATCTTTGTTGACCGTTGAAAACCTTATTAAATTTTTTTCGTGAAATTTTTATTCGTTTTGTCTATAGTTCTTCAATTGTATTTCTCGGCGGAAGAAGAGCCTATTTGATTTTTAAACATTTTATATCATCTCCTTGTAATTTCAGCTTTCAATCATTTAAAGTATCAAACTGTACTGTAACATAATAGCATAAATAACGTAGATATTTTATAACTCCAAAAGTTTGATTTTACCTCTGCCAATTTTTTTTTTTTTTTCATTTAGTTAAGGAGTCTGTAGGCTTAGAAGGTGCAGGTAGGGACCATGCGGATGAATATGAATTAGAGAGTGTCGTTTAAATAGGCGGTTCGAAGGTAATTAGTTTATTGTGCTAATGGTTTTCTCAGGATTGTTTGAGTGGGAGTTCGCGATACAAATAAAGACAGAATGATGAATCCGAATAATTTCGAGAACTGGGCATCAAGAGAAGAAGTTTTGAACAGACAGATCATTAGAGGTATGAAGGGAGTGAGATGAAAGAGTGGTGGAGATGGGTATAGCCTAATTTCTTCGCGTTGGGAAGAGTGGCTTGAAATAGACCGAGGAAAATATTGGAGTGTTTGAAGGATAAGGAGGACCAGAAATCATACCGTTAGGAGAAGTTGAGAGAGGAAGATTGATTTGAGAGATCAGTTAAGGAAGGTGAACGCAGTGCAGTGCTTGCTTTGGGGCAAGATGCACTGCGTCATGTTCCTTAAGGTCAACGCGCCTACGTATCCAAAGAAGGGACACGTGGAATAGTGTTTTATAAACGTGCTCCATCTCAGAGGCTATCTAAGTAGATCACCCGATCGTTCCTAGGCTATAATCTTGAGAAGCGGTTTAGTTGACGAGGGTGTCAACAAAGGTGATTTAATATATTTTATCTGAGACCATGACGGAATTTGACAAATGTGGACCTTGAAATTATAAAGGTGAAGCAGATGATCAAAAAAGGTTCAAAATCCTGATTCTATATTTTTTTCTTTTCTAGGAGTTCTTTGAACGCATGAAGATCATATTAAAATGGTGGGTTGAAGATATTAGAATGGGATATCAGGGCTTGTCTATATTTTAAAGGGGAACTTGTTCTGTGTTTTAGTGGGGAACCCGCTATCCCTTTTGTTGGGGGTACTTTCAGGAAATTTTCGTCCGCGAGTGTGGGCGCGAGCGACCCGAGGTAGGTGGGGGGCTTGGACAAATTTTGACTTTCAAGCTATATATGACTGGAGGGGGACTTAGAAAAACGACGGCTTCCTTGAGATTGCAGCGCGTTCAAGTTGTCACGTCAACATTTTCGGGACTTGGAAAAACTTCAAGCTCTAAGCTTTATATGATAAGAGGGGGACTTGGAAAAATTCTGGGGACAGCGGGGATTACAGTCGTGCAATGGCATGATCCCTGCGTTCCTCGTTCAGGCTAGATTTTATTTGGCCTTTGCTACTTTGAAATCCTTACCCTTAGCCTTCATAATAATGACCTTAACATGCAATCTACTAGGGGCTCCGTACTATACTGCGTATGTTTTAGGCTAACTAGCTCATCCTACCCCCTGTACTCGCTCTCCCTTCACTAGGCCCAACACACAATAAAAAAGGCTTCACTTTAGAGGCTTGGAAATGTTTCGACCTTTGCTACTTTATAAGTTAGTTTGTAGGATACGGGAAGCTACATTGCGGCTGGAAAAATCGAAATCAATAATTGTAATTCACTACCGCACAAAAAATTTTAATTCGTACAAATCGAAGGAAGGGCAAGGTCGTAAAATATCGAAAATTGTTAATCGAGTCAAGTTTGTTCGCAACCTGTTTTATCGAAGCTTTTTGTATGCATTTTCAATTTCTGTTTATGTTTCAAACGATATTCGAATAATTTTTTGGTATGATGGGGCTCTATCAGATATAATACACCAACTCTCTATTTTAGGTATCTCAATAATTTGAACCTACCTCCCTTGACTTGAAAGTGTAAATTTTTCAAGTCCCCCTCCAGACACCTATCCTATATAGCTTAGAAGTCGAAATTTTTCCAAGTACCACGTTTTTTCGGACGGCCTCCGACCTTTTTTTTAGAATGACCCTCTTATAAAACAGGTGATTCGAATTGACTATCCGAATAGGATAATACTCCATAAAATAGCTTACTAACGCATGGTTAATGCAAGAGCCCCGTTTGTATTTTACACTCCATATAGATCCATAGCCAGGGGAACTAACGTATGAAAACCTGGGAAGGTGAAAGGGAGTGATCCGAATATTGAAGCTTAGGTTACTCATAATAATAATAATAATAATAATAATAATAATAATAGCCTATCTTACGCCAATTTGGCCAAAGGCCTCGCAACCAACGTTATTACGTTATTATGGTGCGGTTTTACAGGTCTACACTTTCGTCACCTTAGGTTACTCATGCGGGGCAATAAATGAAGGGTTTAAGTGAACGAGGGATTTTGTGTTCAGTCTCGTGCTGACCCGACCAGGTGGCCGAGGATACCCCGCCAGAGAAGGCCTGCAAGAAAATTCTTGAAAGTTTGGCCATGATAGTTTGGGGTGCACGATGAGCAAATGTGATCCAGCACGATATTGGCAAATAGTTCTAATTCGAAAAGAGGCGTTTGCGGTATCGTTTGCCACACAATCGCAAAAGATCCAGTCCAAATTGGAAGAGAGGCGTTCGCGTTGTCATTTGCCACAGAATCGCAAAAGGTCTCGCAAATAGTCCAATTCGGCAAAGAAGCGTTTGCGGTATCATTTGCCACAAAATGCCAAAACATATTCTGGCAAATTAAAAAAAAGGTGTGGTAAGAGCCGAATTAGTCCCGCAAATAGTCGTAATCGGAGAAGAGGCGTTCGCAGGATATCATATGCCACAAAATCGCTAATGGTCCTGCAAATAGCATCAGGAAATTGATAGCTTTTCCGGATTAAATACTTGATTTGAGTATTTTTAAAAACGACCGGGAAATTATTAAAAGAAGTTATTACGTATTTTCGAAAATTCTGTTACTTCAAAATCGGAAAGAAAGACCGATTCTTTCTTATTTATCTTATTATTCTCCCTAAATATCGGTCACTCTTTTACAGGCAGTGAAACAACAGTATAATTCCTATTTCACTAATTCATCGAATGAACTCGATTTCTAAATAAATAAACGGAAACACGGAAAACACGATTCGGAGTAAACTGTTCGTTATTCGTTCCAAAAAGGTGAATGAGTCATTTTTCGAGAGCGCTATTATACTTCTGCTTTCGTGTAGGTATGTTTTGTTAAGGTAAATAACCGTTACACCCTCGTAGACACGCGAACAAAAATACGATTGACAGTCGGTGGTGGGCCTTCGTTGGCGAATAAAAGAAATACACCGCAGAGGGATGTAACTGCGGTATATTACACTTATTAAAAATAAAAGCATATGCCATTGAACGGAACTCGTGCAATATGATATCGGTTTGATAAAAACATATTATCAGAATGCCGTATACTATCATTAATGCAGTTGAATTGTGATATCGGCTCATGTACGATGGGGTACCAAAGTCCCTAATCTTCGTTTCGTGTCAGGAGTGCGACAGGGTGGTCACGATGCTATAATTTTTCGTTCGACTTGTTCATGACACTCTATAACACGGTTGGGTCCCCGCGTGAAATCATGCCAATAATAAAGGTCAAATTTATAATTACGGTGTACTTGATTATTTCTACAAAAAGTATATTAGACGGGTGGAGCATAATCGACGGTAACCTACCTATTTAAACAATCCTAATACCGGTGGTATGTGTTTATTTGTAGTATAATCGACCCAAAGTTTATTCGTCTGGCCCGTGCTACACGGATCTATTTGAATCTATTATCTTTTTGTTTTCTGTTGTTTTTGTTTTTTTTTTTTTCTGCCTCTCTTTCTTTCCGTCCTTTCGACTCTACCTCCCTCTATTTGTGTACATGCATTGTCACTATTTCACGCAGACTAAATAATTGATATGCGTGTAACTCCTTTTTTTGATTGATTGTCTCAGAAACAATAGAACGTCATTGATTGAAATTTTTGGTCTAATGCGAGGGTAGTATAACTTAAGGGTTCGACGAGGAAGGGAACACTCGGATGATTTCTAGAAGTGTGGACTACAAATTCAGGCGAACGTTAGGCCTAGTTTACAGCTAGTATAATCGGAACTCATAATGAGTAATGAGTGAGTGGAGTGTAAGTAGAGCACTAACATCGAAAAAGGGTTTTCCAAATGTACAAATCTACTTTATTAGTTGCTTTTACAAGAGTACTTTCGGGTGTTATCCCATCATCTGTTGTGTCGCAACTGGAGAACAAGGCCTTAACCATGAGTTTTTTTTTTTTTTTCTTTTATAGTATAACACTATGTCCACCAAAGAAGAGGAGGGCTGTTTACTGGTGGACCAACAAGATTGCCGAATTGAGAAAAGAGTGTAACCGTCAGCGCCTGATATACCAGCGTAGTAGTGGCCGCGAAGGGGCGCGGGCGGTGGCACCCGAATACCAGCTGGCTCGCAAAAGGCTGAAGAAGGCCATCAAGGACAGCAAGAGTGCTGGATGGCGAGAGCTATGTGAGATAGCAGATGACGACCCGTTTGGGAAGCCTTATAAGTTAGTGCTGAAGAAGCTCAAAGGCCTCTCAGCAATGAGCCGAATGGAGCCGGATGTTGTGGGTCAAATCATTGATGGCTTGTTCCCACAGCAGCCACCACCAATGGTAACGCTACCAATAGTAGAAGAGGATGGTATATCCCTCCTAGGCACCGAGGAGGTGGATGCAGCAGTCAATAGACTGCGGGGTAAGTATTGGAAGGCTCCAGGCCCGGATGAGATTCCAAATCCAGTCTGGAGCGCCATACATTCAGTTGACCCAGCACTGCTTGTTGATACATTCAATGCGGCAATTGTTAGGGGACTGTTCCCTGTGCGATGGGAGAAAGCCAGGCTAGCGTTGATCGATAAGAAAGATAAACCACCTGGTCTACCATCCTCTTATCGTCCACTTCGTCTGCTAGACAATGTTGGGAAACTTTTAGAAAGAGTGATAGCCAATCGTTTGGAGAGCTATTTGAAGGAAAGAGATATAATCTCTGATAGCCAGTATGATACGCTGTACATCAGATGCTGGGATCTGGCTGAAGAGGATAGCCGAGTCAGCGATTGCTATGCGTCAGTTTTGCGCAGCCGTCAGCCTTGACATAAGAAATGCGTTCAATTCAATTCCATGGAAGATGATATTGGAAGCTCTTGTGAGCGCAGGAGTGCCCGCACACCTGCTCAGGATGATCGGCATCTATCTTAGCTGCCGTGAAATCCAAGCAAAGACGTCTGCTGGTACAGTAAAGCGCCCTGTTACTTGTGGGATGCCGCAGGGGTCGGTCCTCGGGCCGCTTTTGTGGTGCGTCGCATTTAACGAATCTTTAAGGTGAAGCTGCCACCGGGGGTTAAGCTTATCTGCTATGCGGATGACACCCTGGTGGTATGCACCGCCGAAACAACTGTAGCGGTGGAGAGCAGGGTAAACCGGGCCCTAGAGGATGTGACGCGTTGGATCGAGTCGGCTGGACTTGAACTAGCAGCAAGTGAGACGGAGGCCATTTTATTCACGACCCGTCGGAAGTTCAAGCCACCCACCTTTCGCCTGCAATTGAAATCAAGAAGCAAATGAAATACCTAGGTTTGACTCAACGCTGAGCTTCAGGCACCATTTCCTGATGGCAGCGGAAAAGGCGGGCCGGGTAGTTGGATACCTGAGCCGCCTGATGAGGAACCTAGGAGGACCGAGAAAAGCAAGGAGAAGGATCATGATGAGCACCTCCTTGTCAATCTTCCTATACGGTGCGCCAGTATAGGCCGACTCCATGAAGATACCATACCGAAGGAGAGAGATGGTAAAGATCCAACGAAGAGCTGCGCTGAGGTGTGTTAGTGCTTACCGCACTGTCTCGACGGAGGCTCTTTGTGTATTAGCACGTTCATCACCAATCGAGCTCCTTGCTGAGGAGAGAGCGGTGGTGTTCAACCAAAGAAGAGAACGACGACCAACCAAAAAGCTTTACGGGTCAAGCAGGAGGCCAGGCGCTCCTTGCTTGTAAAGTGGAAAGCAAGAATTGCCCAGAGTGAGCTGGGTACATGGACAACCCGTGTGCTAATACGCAACCTTGATGAGTGGATGAATCGACCTCATGGTCAGCTGAACTTTCACCTGACGCAGGTGTTAAGCGGCCATGGCTGCTTCAACAAGTACCTTCACGAGAAATTAAGGAAAGTTGAGCAGGCAACGTGTTCGCACAGTAACCAAGGGCGAGATGATGGACCACAACACACCTTATTTGAGTGTGAGGCGTGGAGGCGTGAGCGGGACGAGCTTAGTCGGTCTCTTCAAGAGATCGGGGTAGATGAAACGCTCGACCCGAGTAGCCTGGTACCCACCATGCTAGGTTCCAAAGAAGCATGGAACCAGGTGTCTGCATTTGCGGCGACCATCATGAAGAGGCAGATGGACCAGGAATGGAATAGGCAAATGCAGAACCACGCTATGGCCTACTCAACACCTGTCTACCATCAACATCCAGATCTGCAGGAAGAAGAGGACCAAGATCTCCCCTGAAGAGAGAAGAAGATGGAGAACCTCCAACAGTGACCTACTGTATTGTGTATCGTGGTGGTGTTTGTTTTTGTGAGTATTCTTATGTTTTTGTACGTGCCAGGGGGGCACTGCAGCTTGGCGGTTGCCAAAGCAGCTGGCAGTTGCCGAGTAGAAGAGGGGGTTCGCCTAGAAGATTCCTCCTTCAATGAAGTTATACCCGAAAGGGTCGATTCCGGTGTTGGAGGAAACAATATTAAATGCATACGCAACCCGCACCTACTCCATAGTGGATGACGGGCGGTACTGCACATGCGACACACAAGCGATAGTATAACACTGTGATCTTATTGGCTGTAACAGTGCTGTGTTGTGATTGGTTCACTTCTTAGAAACTTATTCTTACAATAATATAACTTTGTGTTCTTATTGGCTAAAACATACGTACTGCTTAGTGGTTGGTTCAATCTATTGTCCTGAATACTGCGTTTCCATTGGCTACCTAGATTCCTGCCATCTAATTGGTTGGTTTTATTCTTCTTCTCTCTTCCAATCACCAGGTCGAATAATTTTTCGCTGTCAAATGTGATTACATTGTTTAAGAGACAGGCTTTCTCCCTCTTGGTTTTTGCAATCTCCATTTGTTCCCAGAGTTTTCTTCTCTTGGGTGCGATTCTCTACGTGTATGACTTCAAATATTCCCTTTCCATCGTGGTTTTCTTTGTTACAGTGTTTCCAAAACAGTGACTTGCCATCTTCTTTCTCCCTCGACTTTTTGTGCTCTTTTTTCCTGATCTCAAACTTTCTCCCAGTCTCACCGATGTAGATGTCCTCGCACTGTTCACAACTGAGCTTGTACACTCCGCTCAAGCTTTCCTTGTCCTTTTGTTCCGTCTGGTTATTGCTGATCCTCTTCACCATGGGTTGGTTATTCTGGATACCCACATTTACATCGTAGCCATTGAATGCCTGTATCACCTTGTTTGTGTACTTTCCTATATATGGTATCAATCCGGAGTACTCTCTCACTATGCCATCATGGGTTCCTTTCTTTGCATCCATTTTCCCAAAGACTCCATCCACCACGCTCCTACGGTAGCCATTGGCTTCTGCGATCTTTGTACTATCTCTCAATCTCTTTCCTCTTCTCTTCGTTGTTCTTGAGGACATAAATTGCCCGATAGCAGTAGTTCTGGATTGCCGCTAACTTATGCGTGGGGTGGTGGTAGGAGTCATTTGGGCTGATGGTGTCAGTATGCGTCGGCTTCGTATAGATTTTCTATTCTATCCTATTGCTCTCCAGTGTGAGTGCAAGGTCTAAATAGTCGATGGTCTCCATAATTGTAAGACGGAACAACCCTCAGCTGCTATCAAAACTGTGCTTGAAGTGCGCCGTTGGATCGAAGATTCCAAGTCCATCAACGGGGGGGGGGGAGGGATCAACTTGGTCTCGCGGTGTTCCAACAGTAGGGTGTGGCGCCGGTAAAGACTTGAAAATTTCAATGTCATATCACCCTATCACCCAATAGAAAGCTTCTAAGATTAGGAGAAGAAGGGAATATGGGGTGGGGGTACATTTCATTTCTCTAGGCACCAAAATATGAAATGTGAGTGGCTTGAAAATTAATTTTGATTGAATGCTCAAAAAGAACGGAAGGCAGGGGTTAGTATAATTATGGGCCCCGAAATGGTACATTTATGCAGTATTGGGAAACGATGGATAAAAAAAATTAGATACTCGCTGAACGAAATTCAACAAAAGGAGAATAAAACCATGACATATCTTTAGGTGGGGGACTGCATCATTACTGCTCCTTCTAATTTGAACGAGTAGCGCAAAAATGGTACGTGAACAGTATTCAAAAAAACTGAACAAAATGTAAACAAAATTATGACATTAATTTCTATGATGAAATACAGAGATTGGAGAAGGGATGAGGACATGAACCTGGAATTCGAAAAGTCTCAATTTTCGGCCCCAAGAAAGAAGGTGGATAATAAAGTCGTAAGCTTCACGCAGAGTCGATGGAACTTGATCATCATAACCTTGAAAATTAAAATTTTGGCGATAGCTACCCTTACAGAAAATCAATACCAACGTATTTGCAAATTATAAAATCTGATTGAATAACTAAGAGCGCGCACTTCATTTCGTCCTACCTGATCTTTGTAGAACCAGGTATAAGTGGAGACTATACGTACAATGAGTGACGGTTTCTATCATCCAGGCAAATCGATGCGGGTGGTCTTTTCTTGTATCTCACTTTAGTTTACGTGTAATGATAGGCTGTACAGGAACGTATTAGTCATTCGCAGTCGTAATTCATCGAGATACCGGTGCCGACTACTCAAGGACAGAGAAAAGGAGGAAGAACAAGAAAATAAGTTGACCCATAGATCAGATCAGACATCGAGGACCTGAGCCTAATTCTTTTTTAATAGATATATACGAGTACATCGACCAAACACTAAAGTAAGTCGAACGAGGCTTTTTGAATTATTTCATTTTGTAGATAAGTACCGGTACGTGCACTAATATAAATATAAGCTAATGAATTGCGTAACAAGACTCTAACCAAGAAATGGGGGTTCCTCATCGTAATATACTAATGCCAATGTACGTCCTCTGCACAGGTACAGAAATTTTGTTCTCAAAGTTGGCCATGGAAATAACTACGTACTTAAGGAAAGCAATTTGTGAACCATTGCAGGTGAGATTTAAAAGAGATACAAACTTGACCTAACTGCAGGTGAGTATTAAATAAATGCAAATTTCTGACGATGAAGTGAATTTTCGGTAACGTTCGAAGAATTGTAGACATTTTTCAGAAAGGATGCTAGTGAGATTTGCGAAAAACCAATAATAATAATAATAATAATAATAACAATGGTGTTTGTCGAGCCTGAAGATATTTTCCATCTTCTGAAGACTCGAAGCTCACCGCCTCTGAAGAAAAGAGATTATCAAATATCACAACGATTTTTCCCTCTTGCAGCTGGTATAATCAAGAATCTCGCCGACCTATATTAATCCACCGGCGTTGGTGTTAATCATTAATGACTCACCTTCGACTATTCTCATTTCGTTTTTTAACCTTCCTCTCTTGTACCTGTCGGTACTTTTCGCGACCGGATGATACGTAGCTTCTGACGCGTGTCTCGATATTTATATCTCTTCGGTATCTTTTTCATCTTGAGAAAGATTCACTAGAGTTCTTCCTGATCATAAATTTGAAGATGCCCTTTCAGGCTAGTTTACAAATTTGAAGAACTTGTTCCCGACTGGCTCCTCTTCTCTAGTCTCACCGCCAACACTGAACACATTCCCTCTTCTGACACAATATCTCTCTCACTGAATTTATCATCCAAGCTGCCGATCAAGCCATCCCAAAAACCTCTCCTTCGCCAAGAAATCGTCCCGTCACCTGGTGGTCCCCTGAAATCAAAATAGCATTGAAAGACCGAAATAAAGCCCTCAATCGTGACAAAAAGATCGCAGATGTATCAGACCTCATTAACTATAAAAGCTACTTCGTTCCGCCAAGAAACGAAGCTGGAACTCGTTTGTCTCGTCAAGAAATCGACCTGTTTCTTGCTCCGCCATGTGGAGTAACATTAAAAAGTTAACAGGTTCAAAACAAAAACTCTCTTTCCAACCCCTCTATCAAAACAACCAAATCTATCAATCACCATCAGAAATCAGCGAAATACTAGCTGAGAATTATTTTCAAATTTCCTCAAACACTAACTACGACCCACCTTTCACTCAACTCAAACATCAAGCCGAAAATACCCCAATAGATTGCTCCCTTAATCTGTCACAAACTCTCACACTTCCATCACCAAACAAGAAGTCACCCTCTGCTCCACAAAATCAGCTCCCAGTCTCGACCAAGTTAGTCAAACTTCGTACAAATGCTATCTCACACCTCACCTCACTCCTAAACCGAATCTTTTTCTCCACCTTCTTCCCAAATAACTGGGAAACAGCTCCAATCATTCCAATCCTAAAACCTCTTAAAGATCCTTCACACCCTCTATCCTACCGACACATATCACTACTAAGCACTCTTGGAAAAATTCTCGAAAAAATTATCAATAATAGACTCTCCTGGTTCCTTGATTCCAACGAAATATTAAGTAATACACAATATGGTTGCCGTAAGGGTCGATCAGCTCTAATGGCCCTTGCCGACCTCGATTCCCAAATCTACGACGCCCATGCTCACGAAGCGACAATATTTTTTGATATGGAGAACGCTTTCCCGAGAGTCTGGACATACCAAATATGCGTTATCCTGTACCAACTTGGACTTCGAGGACCCTTCCCTCTCCTACTTCAAAATTATCTTATTAATCGATCTTTTAGAGTCCGCGTAGCGATCAGTACTCCTCAACCCTCCTTCAAGAAAATGGTATCCCCCAAGGATCCCCACTTCAAGGCATCTTCTTTCCCATCGCCATCAACAACATAACAAAAATCATAAAATTTACAATTCAAACCCTACTATTCTCTGATGACTTGAGCATCCATTTACGTTTCGGTAACACAAAACGCGCCCAGTGTCTACTTCAAAAAACAATCTATAAAATACACGCTTGGCTTTCTCTCCTAGAATTCCGCATTTCCTACCCCAAAACTAAACTCATCGTCTTCCAAAAACCACGCCAGAAAACCCTTAAATCCTTCCATAGCTAACTACCCCATCCCACAAGTTAAAACAACCAAAGTTCTTGGTCCCAATTTCCACAACCGTCACTCTCAGATCTCCCAAATCAAACTAACTAAATCAAAATGCATTCGAGCACTCACTTTCCCACCCTAAAGAAGGTTGTAACAGAAAAATCCTCATCCATTTGTACCATAGCTTAATCCGATCCATCCTCGATTACGGATCATCCATTTACGGTCTTGCCCCTCCCTCTCATTTAAAACTACTCGACACTATCCAAAATTCTTCACTCAGAATAGCTACTGGAGCATTCCGAACCAGTCCCGCTGAAAGCCTCTGTGCAGACACTGGCTTCCCCACTTCATTATCGACGCCTCAAACTGACAACCAACTTCCTCACAACTGTCCTACAATATCCTCAAGTCTCTCCCTCTCACAACAACCAAAATTCCATGATCAATCTACGTTCCAACCTAGAACTCCAATTAGCACGCCCCTTCAGTTTCCCTTGTCTCAACCACATCGTTTCCTCAACTCCTCCTCGGCTCTTTATTCCACCCAAAATAATTCGCGACCTGAAACGCCTCCCTCGTCTTTGAACTTCTTCCGAAGAATACCAGGCACAGTTTAACAAAATTCTTAACAACTTTCAAAACTCTGTACATTATGTTTCACCGATGGATCTAAACATCAAAACAAAACCGGCTTTTCATACTCAATAGGTCCCATCCCAGCCTCTCACTGACACCGCAACACCGCATCCGTCTTCACAGATGGATTACAAGCAATCTTTAGCTGTTTAGAACACATCCTCACCAACCTCCCCTTTCGTCTTCCCCTCAACCCATTTTTGGGCATATCCGAATCCTCATCATCACTTGATGCCATATCCGACCACACTTCCTCCCACCCACTCATAAGTCGTATACACACTCTCATTGCCACCTTTCACAACATCCCCAACCCATTATTCTTTATCTGGGCACCTGGTCACAAGGTATCCCAGGAAATGAGAATGTCGACAAAGCAGCCAAACTAGCAACCCACAACCCATCAGTCAACCGCTTTTTCCTCCCCTCACGCACAGAACTCTCAAAACACATAACAAATTCATCACTCACGCATGGTTCACACATTGATCTGACCTCAAATCATACACAAACAAACTAGCCCAAATTAAAAATATTCCCACCCCATGGGACTCTTCAATCTGTCAACACGCAGAGGAGAAATAGTAATCACCCGTATCAGAATCGGCCATACCAGACTCACTCACTCACACCCATCTTATCTCTCATCTTATGCCTCTCTCATGCCCTCATTGCGAATCTGAACACCCCCTATCCGTTCAACACATCTTCTGCTGCCCCAACTCGACCCGACTCCGTAATTCCTTATCCATTCCTCACAACCATACAGAGGCACTTTCAGATGACTTCCCCTCCGTCCCCAACATATTCAACTTCTTACAACAAGCCAACTTCCTCTCACGCATATAAGCACGCAATCTCGCCAAGCTCATAGCCCTGAAGGCAGGAGTAGCTCGTAAATTAAAATAAAAATAAATAAATAAATACATACAGTCATAAAAAAAAGAACTTGTTCATTTCAACTGAGGAAACAAAGAAGGAATTTAATCTGTACGTTGCGAAATACTTATTTGATAAAATTGACAAGGCCTATTAATTGCTTGTATAGTCAATTCGCCTCTCTAAGCACTTTTGAATTAGAGAGTAAGATCAAATCCTGAAGTTGAAGTTCCGACTTAGTTGGACATTTAAGGAGTACCGGTATTCTTACGTTTACAGCTCTTTACATACAAATTAACGGAATGGAATTAATTAGGCCCACTTGTATTCTAATTTGTAACAGTGAATCGACCTACACCGGGAATCTGGTATGGACCAGCTAGTATTTAAGAAAAAAATAAAAAATAAAATAATGGAATAAACTAGTTGTAATGGAGCGAGAGAAGTTAAATGAACATTGAAATACTAAGGAAAGCAAACGAGCACGCGTTCTTTTTCCAAATCGTGAGCACAATTGCTTTTGTTTTCATTTCTAATTTTCTTACTTTCCTGCTTTGAGACTGGTCGGTATTTTTCAAAGACTCGTAAATGGTCAAAAGGAAGCGGCATCAAAGAGAGGGTGAATATAGCGGTGAGAACGATCAAGGATTTTTCTTATTACGGCGGCACAGTCTTTGAATTACGGGTACGTACTTTACTATCAGTGAAACAAGAATACCTCGAAAAATAACGTCGACTATACGAGAGAAGAAGAAATTATTAAAATGCATCATTCTATATCGAATGTAGGATCATTAATTTCGTATGCATATCGCATTCCGGTAATATCCTGCATGTTGGTTTATATTAAAGGAAAACCAAGCGCGCACGTTTACGTAGAATATAAAATTTTGTAAAATATCTTATAGACAGGATTAAAAGACAAGTACAGAATGATTAATTGTTTTCATTATTGAAACGCGACGACGAGATATTTATGATCAAGATTTCATTCAGTATTTTATAACTTAGGTCTACGGGCATTTCTAAGACAACTTAGTGCACGTAGTTCAAATGCCCTCAGATCAAACGTGATCAGTACAAAAACGAGAAGAGAACGTGGGGGGTAGCCTTATAATATATTGCTTATCAATTCATTTTTAAATAGAACTTTTTGTTTTTTAATACAGCCTCAGATATAGACTCATTAATATGTAACGAAAAGAAAAAATAACTGGATTCTTATATATACGACCTAAAGCATCAAGGCTTCTTTTTCTCATTTCAAAAGCTGTATATATATTTTACTGGCTTTTTGAGAAAGGATTAAGATTTTCCGTTGGTGGTCTGCGCAAAGGGCATACAGATTACTACTGGTTTGCTGTATTAGGTATAGGTCCAGATGCTGCGTAAATTGAGATTTTTTAATCCTGAGAGATTCGAAACCGATCAACATCATTTATATAGAAAGACTATACACGTCTCCCCGCTTTCACACACACGTAATCATTCTTTTCTCGCGAACAAGTTGAAACCGCATTCAAGTACAGTTAGATGTTGGTAGTTCCTGTGGTCCAGCGTCTATTGTTGATAAACGAGAAAGTAAGAGGAAATTGTGCCAAAGGGGTAGAAAAAATATCAGTTTTGAATAACAATAGAGATCGAGGCCTCTCGCGTACGAGAAACGAAATATTCGCGTACATGAATGACGTACGTTTGAAGTGCATACATCTATATGAGTCAAAGTTCCTGTTATATTCGGATTCAGGTGAAAATTAGACCGCGTGAAATGTAAATAAGATTACGTGTATACCGGTATATTATTGAACATCTTAAATGAATGAACCACTGCCCTTTATTCTGGGAGGTACGTTGAAATCAATAGGAAAAAAACCAGGCTTCTTCTCCGGATGTTATTTTGCATTACGAAGTACCGCGTACAATTGTTTGAAATTCGTTGCCGGACAAAATAACAAAGAGAAAACGTTATTAATAAAATCGCAGTAGAAATGATATTATTGCCGTCTAAAATTATTGATCGAAAAGAACAAAATTAGTACTTTCGAGCTATTAACCTAACACACAAGAATAATGTGAGAGTATGCAGAACTGTTGAACATGACTTCTAGAACCAGATTTTTTTCCCCCTCGCAAAAAGTCACCGATTTTCCCGAACTATCTGTAACGTACGTACGATGGTAATAAAATCAAGGTAAAGTTAAATGAATAACATTTCTATTGCATTTCATTCAATTTTTACGACATTAAATATTATTAAGTGAATTTTATTGGCTTTTTACATGATCGGTGAGAAATGACCATCTTCCAACAGGATAAAAAATGATAATGAATATATATTTATTCATTATTCATTTGTTTAACGAGCGTTCAAACTACTCTTAAGGGGCTATTGGCTCGAAATATAAAAATACATGAAAAAATAATAGTAAGTTAGTACTTATTTAACCAATGAAAAAGAAATGAAAATCATTGATGGAAGGAAATGACTACAATTAATTGTTTATATTTCAGAACGTTAATAGCCTAAGGCACATACTAATTTCACGGTGATAAACTGAGCCTAGAAGACCAAAAATAAATCTAATTCAAATATTATTAAATAGTTATTTACGCTACAAGGGGCTGTTGGAGCTGAGCTATTTCTTGATAAGTCATACGAATCAAGAAATAGCCGTTTCTAACCGTGTTGCGTATGAGATTTTTCTTCATTTACGATCAAAAAGTAGAAGACGAGTGCATTTTTGTCAATACCTATTTTTATCTATGAAAACATTCAAAATTTTTCTTTCGCACATCCAATTTTCTGTCTCAGATATTACTGAGTTTCTGTTTTTCTTCCGTTTTTCGGCTTGATTATTCATTCAAGAAAGAATCCTTGTCTTTTTGAAATATTGAGTATGGGATAACAAACTAGTTGTTTCAAATGGTAGGCAACAAAGCAATAAAGTTTAAAAAATGAAAACCGCAAATTCTTAGGTAAAAGTGAGCATGTTGATAATTTATTTTTCTTTTTCTAAATTCATTAGGTACAATAAATATGAAATCAACATCAAGTATATGTAGTTCATTACATTTAAAATCATACAAAGGAAATAAATAGATCATCTTTGGGAAACAAAAAACGAAAAAAAAAAAAAACAATATCACTATCCACTTCTAGAGATAAATACACAGCTCACAAATAAAATCACAAAAAAAAAAACGAATAATTCTTATAAATTATCTTCTGGAAACAAAAAACAAAAGAAAAACAATACCACTACCCATTTCTTAGGACAGATTCACAGCTTACAAATAAAATCACAAAAAAAAAAAAAAACAAATAATTATTCTAGGAACAAATTTACAACTCACAATAATTAGAATCACATAAAAGAACACAAACAAATAATTACTTATTTTTCTAACGATAACAAAAGATATAACTTTGAAACATCTAACTTAATACTTGAGCAAAGGAATAAAAAATGGTTGAACAATTTGTTTGTTTCAGTTAACATTATATCTATTATTTTTGCATAATGTTAATGTTGAGAGTAGTGATGGCACAATTGGTTAGTGGTTTTTGCAGCATACTGTTGAGAGTATTATTCTAATTATTACCTATTACTCGTACATTCCATTGTAGGATGAGATTCCATAGTATAATTGGACCCTAATAAGCAAAACTCGACCAAGCGACAATCACGTAGTTTTGTGATATTTAGACTTAAAGGAAATCGGTTACTTAAAAATAGATGGAGGTCGATATTTTCAATTCATAATTATTCGACGAGTATTGCGTTTCCAGTTTTTTAATCAGCACCGTTGGAAAGTGCTCGTTGAGCTCTTTCCAACGGTGTATATAACTCCAAAATCTCAAAAATGTCGCTTGGTCGAGTTTTGCTTATTAGGGTCCAATTAGCAAAAAGTTTGCTCAAATCGGTATTCAAGGGTTGAACACTATCAACATCTATACAATTATCATCTCTCTCAAAAACTACAGAATCGTTATTCTCGACAGCTACACAATAATCATCACTCGTTGATCGACAATTATCAATTGCAGAACAAAAAGATTTCGACACAGTAGCCAACAAATCTGAATGCTTCAAATCTGAATCCTTCCTATGCAAATTAGTTCTGACAATACCTTCAATCTTCTTTTTCATCGCTTTACTATCATCAACATAACCTTCAGCTATTGTATTAGATGTCCAGCCACCTATTATCTTTATGTCGAGTAAAGTCACATTTGGTGCCTCCGCTGCAAGAGTCGCTGCTGTTCTTTGATAACAATGACTTGCAGATGAGCATATAGGTAGAAATTAATAATTAAGTACATATTATTCTGTTACCTTATCATCGTCCAACTCAGTGACGTAGGTACCAGTATAGTCCTTCGGATTCTCTAACTCGAGCAATTCTGCAATTTTCATCGGCATGGCGGAAATGTATTCTTCCCGATGGGTTGGTTAATACACTTACGGACTTACCATTCCGATACTCCAAAAACAAACGATCGGTTGAACAGTTTGCCGGACGTACTTTCATATAGCTTTGAACGCTTTGAACGATATCATAATAATTTATACCATTAGGATCGTTGGTACCTAGCCGTAAATTATCGCTTTCGTATCTTCCCTTTTGTGATATTCAGTGTGATGAAGAGCATATCATCGTAATCTTTGAGATCTGTAGTTTTGAGATTGACAAGCTCTCAGCAACGACAAGCTCCCAAAATTCCGATTATCGACACTGCCTTCATGAAAATTGAAATATTTCAAATTAAGAAAATAATTATTATTTTTCAGACGATTAAACTAAGATAGAACTAGAAAAAAGGTATTTGTCCAGAGTAAAATTGCATTCAGTGTTAGCCGTTCTTCCTGATTCAGATTCGAAGCAAGTAAAATCTATACGTATAGGGCTTTTCCATGTCGGCGCATTGCATACGTATTCTCCTACGTGTTATCGAAATGGTAGTATTTCTAACATTGCTCGTATGGGTGTTGCTGGATTGCATACTCATTTTCATCGTCGAGTAGTTCGCCATAAGAGCAATGTTAGAAATACTACCATTTCGATAACACGTAGGAAAATACGTATGCAATGCGCCGACATGGAAAAGCCCTATTGAATTGAAAAACAGAATGAGGCATTTGGTATTGCCTACCGAAGGCTGAAAGGAGTCTCATTCCTCTGATCGTCGTTGTGCATATACGTAAATTTACCCTCCTACGGCAGCTCTCCCTTAATATCTGAATACTGTATTATAAAAATTGCTTCCTATGTAAGTTTCCGTATTCAATTCTTTGGAGGAAATTTAGTCATCTACCCTCGATCAGAGAGAATTAGTTTTAATATATTAACTTGGATGCAATTGAACTCGTACCGTGATCCAATATTAAAGATGTCGCATTCCCCACCGGTCAATGTAATTTATTAGGAAAAAAAGAAGCAATAAAAATATTTGTACTAAAAAAGTGTTCAAGAATATAGAAATGGAAGGAAAGAGTCATCAAAATAGTCGGTTGGTAATCAATTCATATCATTATTATACCTGCGAAGAGTGGGAGAGAGGATATAAGAAAACACGGTAGCTGTAACCAACGTCTCCGTATGATTTATGAACGTCTGACAATCGCTACCGTATACCGCTACGTATACTGTACAATCATCCCAAATAACATTCAGACCACGAGTTACAACAATCCAGGTAATAATAATGAACCTGCGATGAACGATAGACCACTGCACTTTCATTAGTTCAGCGGTGTAATCATTTACAATAACGACGAGTAATAGAATGAAAAACCAGTAGCATTTTTCTTCTCTCTCTTTCTTTTCATAGTTCTTTCTTTGCAGGACCGTGGCACCTCCTCTCCTGTATAGTTTTTTTTTCTTTCTCCTTTTTTATCTCGAGTTCTGCGGGTGTTCTCGGCTTCTCTTCTATCGTGGAGTTAATATTTTTCGAAATGATGTTTCCAGCTTGGTCGAATGAGGCGGTCAATTGATGAAGATTGCTCAAAGCGTCGACGTGATACGGATGGCTTTACAGTAGACTACGGTTTCAAGTTTTCTAGAGGTATTCAAATCCCAGATTCGAAAATTAGTCAACACGGAGGAGAAAACAAGCAAATGAAAGCATACAGCCTTTAGATGAGATCGGTTTTCGTGTTTGATTATGCAGTATTCTTCAAATTTAAAATAAAAAAAAATAAAAAAAACTAGACTAATTACTTACGCATTACTAATCTATATGTCGAGCTTACAACCTTTGTATAATTGTAATTGATATCTTATTAATTTAGAAAAAAAGAAATGAAATAAAATGTTGAGGCATAGCCAATTAAATAAAGATCATTTGTAATATCTTTTTCACTATCTATAACACTTCCGTTTGATTGTGGTGAAGAATCCGAGTTTGGAATTATCAGTACTAGCTTTCAGGGGCTCACTCGCGTCTTGATCTAGTGGCAGTCTGGTGAGTATAGGCTCAGTATACTGTAAATTGGGCCTGGTATAATGAAGGCTAGGTATTTGTAAATTTATCGTGATTGATAGTTGATACCAAGACATGAAAACACAATTCAGCGTAAGTTCAGAAAAAAGAAAACAAGATGGATTGTACAGTATTCGTTGATTCATCGTTTTGGAAATCATTTTTGACTTGAAAACGAGGTAAGATCGTGATAAAAAAATATTAATAATCTTCCAGTAGATGAATAGCTTGTAAAATATTATTCTCTCTGTTTTTTAATTTTCAGGGCTCTATAGATTGTCTGCAAATGACATTAGTTTCTTTTGTCTTGTCTGAGATGGATGAAGAATTATTTACAACAAGTAAGTCAGTCCTATCTATTTTTTATTTTCTATGTATATACCTGAGGAATCTCAAAACTGAGATTAGTTGAGATTATTTACATAAGTATACGATTTCGCTCAGCAAAATGAATCCCGAGCAAAATGTGGTCTTCAGAAAATGAGGAAAGAGAAAAAGAGAGAGACAGGTACGACAACGGACGCCCTTTTTGCTCACATGAAAAATATTACGTACTGCTTGGAGGTCTCAATTTTCTAAATCCCCTTCTATCATATACAGCTTGGAAGTCGAAATTTTTCTGAGTGTCCCTCCCATCATCTATAGCTCGAGAGTTGAAGAGGGACTTGGGAAAATTTCTATTCACGAGGTATACACAAAATATATATGATAGGAGGGGACTCGGAAAAAAAAATTTTTTGGCCTAGCCAAATAAATGAAGATCATGTTTCACGTCTCTTATATTTTATCAGTCATCTTCAAATATTTGAGTCTAGGCTTCTACTAGGTCAAGTGCTCGTGAGATATTACTCGTTCGCCCCCTTTCTTGGTGTCGTATAAATCTGATATAAGAAATATTTGAGCTATCAGCTTTTGTGGGGCTCACTCGCTCCGCTCGTCCGCCCCCTTTCTTGGTGTTGTAGAAAAATGGTATGAGAAATAGTTTGAGCTATCCCACACACGCGCCCGGACGCCCAGACGCAAATTTCGGAAACAGGGGTAGAACGTTATTCACTCTCGAGATGTATAAGATAGGAGGGGGGACTTGGAAAATTAATAGGGCCTCCTCCTCCTTTGCAGGGGTGCCGTGAAACCACTTTTTGAAGACAATTCTTCGTAGGAAATTCTGGGGGGTGGTTTTTTCTTTTGTTCTCGTAACATTAAGGTTTTTTTTTTCTTTTTTTTGCTTGTTATTTTATTTTTTTTTTTTGGGGGGGGGGCGAAAGCTGTGAGGGATCACGGCACCCCTGCTTTGTATCAATATGGCTCCGGCTCGTACACTTGGGGATTCTATTATTCGTAAATTAACAGGGAACCTGTTTTATCGGAGGGGTTTTCGGAAAAAACGTCCGCCGTCCGCCATTTGGCGTCCAAGCGGCCGGCAAAGCTCAGAGTTCGAAAATTTTTTGAGTCTCCTCCTATCATATATGTATATCTCGGAGATCGAAATTTAAAGGGGCGAGGGGGGTGGTTTGGAAAAAAGTCCGCCGTGCGGCCAGCCGGCAAAGCTTGGAGCACAAAAATGTTTGAGATCGTATACAGCTTGAGGGGTGGGACCTGTGACGTTACAGTTTGATAACGTCAGAGGTCAATATTGTGACGTCACAATCTACATTTGCCGATCCCCCGTGCTCCCAGAAAAACAGGTTCCCTGCCACCCCTCGTTCAACTCCGTTAAAGAACCCGTGAGTTTTATTTTATTGGGTAATTTTTGGGAAAAAAAAGTCCGCCGTCCGGCCGACCGGCAAAGCTTGGCGCTTGAAAAAGCTGAACGAGGGGTGGAAAGGAACTTGTTTCTTGGGGCACATGTGATGTAAAAAATATAGATTGTGACGTCACAGCTTATGACGTCATCAAATTGTGATGTCACAGATCCGGACTTTGAAGCTAAGAGGGGAACTTTGGAAAAACTGATCTATGCCCTCATCAGATTGTGACCTCACAAAGCTGATCTATGACGTCATCAAACTGTGACGTCACAGTCCCCCCAAGCTATATATGATAGGAGGGAACTAGAAAAAGAACTGATATATGACGTCATCAGATTGTGACGTCTCAAGGCTGACATATGCCGTCATTAAACTGTGACGTCACAGGCACCACCCCTATGATCGGAGGGGCCTTAGAAAATTTTTTAGCTCCGTGCTTCGCCGGACGGCAGACGGCGGATATGGTGGACTTTTTTTCCGGAAAACAGCCCAATAAAACAGGTTCCCTGTTAATTTTTCAAGTCCCTCTTCTACCATACATCGCTTCGGGGGTGGGTCTGTGACATAAAAATTTGATGACGTCATAGGTCAGTGTTGTGACGTCACAATCTACATTCTTCGATCCCACGTGTCCCATATTTTTCCAAGTCTCCCTCCTATCATATATAGTTTGAACCGGGCCTGTGACGTCATAGTTTGATGACGTCATACTTCAGCCTTTTGACGTCACAATTTGATGACGTCGTACATCAATTTTCTATTTGTAATCCCCCTCCTATCGTATATAGCTTGGGAGCGGTGCCTGTGGCGTCACAGTTTAATGACGGAATAAGTTAGCCTTGTGACGTCACAATCTGATGAAATCATACATCAGTTTTTTTTTCTAAGTCTCCCTCCTATCTTATATAGCTTTGGGGGCGAGGCATGTGACGTCACAGTTTAATGACGGCATAGGTCAGCCTTGTGACGTCACAATCTGATCATTTCAGGGATCAGTTTTTCTCAAATTCCCCTCCTATTCTAAATAGCTCCAATGTCAGGATCTGTGACGTCACAATTTGATGACATCATACGTCAGTCTTGTGACGTCAAAATCTACATGTTTCAGATTCCACGTGCCCCATAAAACAGGTCCCTTGCTACCCCTCATCTAACTCCGTTAAAGAACCTGTGAGTTTTTTCCAAGTTCCACGTTTTGACGGCCGCGCCCAGCGCTCGTCATTTTTCTTCAAATACCCCCCCCCCCCCCCCCTCCCCCTAAAACAGGTTCCCTGTTAAAGATGCAGTAGAGAAGCCTCAATGCAGAATGCAGTCCACCGTTTATAAAGAATTGTCGAATTAGGCTATTCTAAAATTTTCACAAGCGTTCGGAGGACTAATAAAAATTACTACTTTGGTAAGAAATATGCGGTAACTTCCTTTTACACATAAGTCGATCAAATTAATATCTTTATCGATAATCTTCCAGCTTCTTTTCAAACAGTTCTATGATCCAGAGTATGGCATTCTACTGACCCTAGAAATTTTTCCTACCCCTAACCCGGCAGGTGGTCAAGTTCGACCGTATAGAAAAGTTTGTTCCGGATTCGGCTATCTTTCTCGAGATCCGGTCATATTTTTCGTTTTGCTCGGCAGTCTAAAAGATTCTCAGTTCATTATTTTAATCTTGTTCATGAATGGGAAAATCTTCTTGAATGCATGCATCTTATCGCACCACCGTACATTAAGCCAGCCTGTCTGAGAAAAATGACCGACTTCCACGCTAGGTATGAGATCATGTCTACATCAGTCATTCTTTAAAACGATCTTCCTTGTTTTACGGATGATCCGGATTCGTTTCACGCAGAGACATTCAATTGAAGATAAGCACACGCGTATTCCCTTTCTGCCATTCTGTACGGTCGAGTACAAACAAATTCGAAAATAATAGTTTCAGTACTCATGAGGTTAATGGCCATACAACCGTTATAAATCTTTTTGTTTATACAGTCCGGACGCTTATCCTCAATTTTTCCCGGTCTATTTTTAAATAAAATTTAATTTCAAAAATAAAAAAAAATGCATATACAAGACGGTTACTAGGCCTCTATCGTATTTTACTCGAGAAGGACAAAAACATAACCGGTATACCGTCCCGAATCTTCAGAACGGACAGCGTCCAAAAAACACTTCCCGCTGTTCTATTATTTAATTTCACATTTTACAACCCCGTAAATTATCCGGTTTCCATTTCAATTTCCATATCACAAACGTAAAATCGTTTTTTATCTAATGAACATAAAAAAAAAAGGAAAGAAAGAGTAAGAGAGGGCTGGAAACGTGTGTGCACAACATTCATAACCTACAGTAAAACCTGCTGCGTTCCAAGTGTAGCCTACAGCATCATATCAATAGGAAAAGCAAATGCCAACTTACTATTGCTTGCAAGTAGTCTTCCTGCTCATTTAAAAACTAATAAATCTGTGTCTTCGTCAACCCTACTCGTCCCGTACTTGATAATGCAGATAACAAATGGCCATTGCGACACGCGTGCAAAGCTGTTGTTGATACGATATGCAATATTATTATGATCACTTCTATACAAGGCAGATGTAAAAATTAATGATGGATGATTTCGAAAAAAATTATTTTTTTCTTCAAATTTGAATGGGCGTTTTGAAAATCTGGAGGACTGTTTACCCTTTTACGTTCCGACGAGGTCATAATTGCAATTCTATTTTGTAGAGTGAATGTGTAAATGCATATTACACGACGTGTCGTACGCTTGTCGCCTATTATATTGAAAAAGATATAAATGGTTTAATGAAATCAGGTTTCGAATCAACATTTTTCAGTAGATGACGAGGTATTAATTCAAACTTTCGAAAAAGTTGCTCTGATTTGTGCCACCTACGTTAAAAATAACTTCAGGTTTTGTCCCCCTTCTGATATATTATAGAGAGATAAGTCGAGTGTTTAATAGTTTTTCTTTTTTTTTTTTTTTTCTTTCGTTACATTGTACAGACTTCCGGTATTTGTCCATATATTTGTAATACTCTCGCAAGTAATAAGTAAAATATATTCCGAATAGAAGAGCTCTTCTTTTTCTCGTGTATTTTATCATCGCTGTTTGAAATTCGCTAGTCTACGTTAGAAATTGAGAGAATACGATAAAGATGATGAACTCATTGTTTGTCTACGAGGTAATGTTCCCCTCTTTTAAAGTGAATTGAATTGTGATAGGATTAATGATTGAATTGCATAAATCCGCAATACTCTTCTACACTTGTAGGTAGGCAACGATCTTCAACCTGTGTAAAATCATATGATTCGCGTTTCTTGGGTTAGCAGCTTCCACCTGGAGTCTGACTGTCAAAATTTCAGTCCATTCTCTTCTCTTCAAGTAATGTAATCTACATATTATCGTCGAAGGTGGAAAATCATTCGAAGTTGAAACTTGAAAAGAGTGCCGGTATTGATTCGTATGATAGGTAGTATAGTACAGGAAAATTATATGAAAAAAGAGGGCTACTCGGAAAAAATTGGAGTCGAAGGTTTTATTGCTGAAATGTGTTCGTCTAGATGTCCTGAACATACCCTGAAAGTTCACTGCCTCCAGCACCCTGACAAACCACAAAGGGGGTCGGAACGTCTCCCAAATTTTAGTTTTTCACGATTATCTTGGAACATAAGCCACCAATGAAAAATTACAAGACAACAAAAGTATTCCTTATGCAATTTTCTACCAAGCAATGTCATGTTTTTCCGCTCGCAAAGCCATAGAAGTCCACTGGGGCCGAAACAATTTCGCAATTTCAGTTTTTAGGGGGTATACCCACTATCCCTTTTGTTCGGTGTACTTTCAGGAAATTTTCGTCCGCGAGCGAGGTTGATGACGTCACGGAGAGCGGGGGGGACTCTGAAAAATGTCGACATACATGATGGGAAGGAGACTCAGGCGCGGATCTGCGGGGGGATTGGGAAAATTTCCCCCGCCTCCCCCCCCCAAAAAAAAAAAACAAAAACAAAGAACAACAAAAAATCTGTAGTTTCGAAGAAAATGTAAAAAAAATGGTCCTTCAGACTTTTTTGAATTATTTCCCTCCCCCCCCCAAAGTGATCGTCTGGATCCGCGCCTGGAGACTTGGAAAAATTCCGACCTCCGAGCTATGTAATATAGGAGGGGGACAGAAAAATTCCGACCTCCGAGCTATGTATGACAGGAGGGGAACTTGTAAAAATTTCGACTTGCGAGCTATGTATGATAGGAGGGGGACTTGAAAAAATTTCGACTCTTGAGTTATATATGATAGGAGGGGGACTTGAAAAAAAGATGTGGCTAGTGGGTCGAAATTTCTCCAAGTCCTCCTCTGGTCATACATGGCTCAGTGTACGGCGCATGGCAAACTTCTCAAAAAAAAAACCCATTTAAAAGGTTCGCTGTTGAAATTTCCACAGCTGAGCTATATATGACAGGAGGCGGACTTAAAAAAAACGTCAGGCTCTAAGATTCATATGACAGGAGCAGGACTCGGGTCAGCGGCGCTGCCATTGCAGTCCTGCAATGGCATCTAACTTTTTGCGATTATCTCAGAAAATAAGCTGTTCATGGAAAAATTACAATCACAAAAATTATTCCTCGTGAAATTTCCTATCAATTGACACCAAATTTCACCGCCCCCATTTTGTGGTAATCGGTCCACAAGGGGGAGACCATTTTTGTTTTTCCCAATCATCTCAAAAAATACGCTCTTTATGAAAATATTACGCGATACAAAAATTATTCTCCATAAAATGTTCTATCAACTGATGCCCATTTTTACCGCTCCCAAACATCCGTAAATCCATCCGGACAAAACAACTTCGAAATTTTCGTTTTGCTCATTTGTTTCGGAAAATACACGATTTAGGAAAAATTTACAAGAGATCAAAATTATTTCATATACAATTTCCCATCAAGTGACGTCAAATTTGACCAGCCCCCGACCTCAGGAGTTTCACAAGGGGCCAGAACGGTTTTTTTTTCGTATTGTTGCAATTATTTCGGAAAATAAGTTGTTCGTGGAATGATGACAACATACGTGAATTATCGGTTATAATATTTTTCAAATAATATCACATTTTCAGTCCTTTCACCTCAAATTTGCACGGAAGAATGAAGCGTAATACGCTGAACAATTTTTAATATTTGACCACACGTTTCATATAAACATGAAAATTAGATGTAAGAATGTGCTTGCATATTCTGCATATTCTTGCACCCTGGCTACTCGCAGACAAAATAAGTAATTTTAGGAAAACAAAACAAAATGCGAATAAGCTTTTTTAAAATATTGATCGAATGAGGAAGATTGTAATATGTCCCTTCTTCAGAATGACAAAATAATTGCAACAATACGAAAAAAAAAGGCGTTCTGGCCCCTCGTGGAACTCCTGAGGTCGCGGGGGGGAGGGGTTGGTCAAATTTGGCATCAATTGATGAGAAATTGTATAAGAAATAATTTTGGTCTCTTGTAATTTTTTCCTAAACCGTGTACTTTCCGAAATAAATAAGAAAGACGAAAATTTCGAAGACGTTTAGTCTCCCTTTGGATGGATTTACGGATGTTTGGGGGCGGTAAACATGGGCATCAGTTGATAGAAAATTTTATGAAGAATAATTTTTGTGTCGTGTAATATTTTCATAAAGAGAGTATTTTTCGAGATAATTGGGAAAAACAGAAATGTTGAAAAACGTGGTCCCTCCCTTATGAACCGATTACCACAAGTTGGGGGTGGTGAAATTTGGTGTCAATTGATAGGAAATTTTTGTGTGATGTAATTTTTTCATAACCGGCTTATTTCCCGAGATAATCGTAAAAAACTGAAAATCCGAAATTGTTTCGGCCCCCTGTGGACTTTCATGACTCGGGGGCGGAAAAATGTGACACTATCTGATAGAAAATTTTATAAGGAACACTTTTGGTATCTTGTAATTTTTTCATAGGTGGCTTATTTTCTATGATAATCGTAAAAAACTAAAATTTGGGAGACGTTACGGCCCCCTCTATGGTTTGCCAGGGGGCTGGGGGCGGTTAAATTTCAGGATATGTTCTGGACATCTAGAGGAACACATTTCAGCGATAAAACCTTTGTCTCCAATTTTTTCCGAGTAAAATGCCATTTTGCCTGGGCTTTATGAAAATACATTCTTCATTTTTTCTCCGAGAGAAATGTGAAAATGTGATCCTTACAACACTTTATAGGAATTTACTTTTGAGGAATAGAGAGGACGGATGTTTACAGAGGAAAAGGGCATAAATTATCGTTTCTTTTCAGTAGGGTTCAAGTCGAGGACGTCTTGTGCGCGAATTGGTTAGCTTAATCATTCCGCCACTCTCCTGCCATCGAGAATATTGTTAGATATAAAGTATAGGGACTTCCTGGTCATTTTTTTGAATTCAATATTTCTCGAATGTAGAGAAACTGAAAAACATTTTCCGAGCACTGAAATCTTGAGAAAGAGTGTAATTAGATATAAACTTGGACTTCATAATTTTCGTTCCCGTATTCGGCGGTTCTGCAGGCGAATCTATCTGTTTCTGGATCTAAAGAGATTCAAATGATGCCCGTGTTGCGCTGTGTTGATCCAGTCTATTCTTCGATATAGACATCGTCTTTTTCACTATCGTTGGTCATTTCACAGGAGAGGAGATGAACGCAGACTATCGCTTGTCAACTTGCTCAAAACGTAGCAGTTGTGAATCATTTTGAAATTCATCTTGCAGCTTTTTCATACACATAGCTCTAAGAATATCAGCGACTGTAAGACATCAGTACATATTATGAGTGCTATGCGTTATTGGTGCAATCGGTTGAATAATAGTGAGAAACTTGTAGCCTCTTTCTCCAAAATTCTGTGTATGTAGACTGTATGAGGTAAAAGAAGTAGCATGTGATAAGGATATTTGAGAGGCATATGAGTTGAGTCTTTAAAGGTCTCCGTTGTCAAAATCTTGTGTATGTAAACTGTCCGAGGTAAAAGAAGCAGCGCATGTGATGAGGGTATTATTTGATAGGGTATCGGTTGAGTTTCCAAGTATCACAATTATCACAGATGTACTTGTTTTCTAGCTTTGACGTGTCGGTTTTCTTGACAGGAACAATGTGTATAATTATACCGACAGAAGAAGATCTTCGGCATTATTTCCTCTTATCATGAGAGTAGAAATGGGAATGAATGTGACTGATAAAACGACGGCTTTCTTAACGACGTTAAACGAGGAATGCAGGGAACAGCTGTTCCACGAGTTGAAAAATGATACACGATATGACCTGCATCAGGATTGCCACTTCAAGTAAATAGACATTGGCATAGCCCCTAAAGTGAGCCAGATATACAATGCTTCAAACACCATAAGTCCCCCTTCTATTCCACATTACGGGTCGCGAGTCGAAATTTTTCCAAGTTTTTCGACGGCGCACGGCGAATTTCTCAAAAAAAAAAACTCGCTGAGCCACTCGGGGTTGCCTTCATTAATCTTATTAATTGAAGCAAACTGGGAACCTGTTTTATGGGGTGTATTCTCATTCCTAAATAGCTTGAGCCTTCGTTATACTAGGCATTTCGGACTTCAGCCTTCATTATAATAGGCCTAATATACTATACGGCCTATAATAAGTAGCCTGAAAAATTTCGAATTTTAACCTTCGTTATACTAGGTTTGATTTACAGTATAACTATGCTTAATATACAGTGTACTAGGCCTATACTAACTAGCCTCAAACACCTATTATGTCAATGTGATTGATTCAGTGAAAGGCGATTTTCCCCGATAATTTTTCTATGTCTCTCCACATAGAGGCACTTGAAATGGGTTTGTTGATACCCTCGACAAACGATTTCCAAGATTCCTTCTTAGCTGAACGAATTAGAAGTCTAGCTTTTGTTCTAAATTTGTTGTAAATTAAGAAGTCCAGTGGGTCACGTGTGAAATGATATTTTTGGTAAGCTTTACGTCTATTCTTGAGGGCAGTATTGATTTCGTTGGACCACTATAGGACAGTAGTTGGCCTGGTTTCCTTATTCCCGAAGTAAGGGGGATCGAGGACTCTGCCGCTTGAATTGTGAACTTTGTGAACTGAGAAATTGCTGTTTCATCGTTTAAGGCGTCGGGTAGAGAGCTGATATCGCTATTGATGTCATAGTATTTGGACCAGTTGGCTTCCTACATTTTCCAACAGTGGTTCGATTTGTAAGAAGAGGAGGGAGTGTCTGTAGTTAAGAGTACGAGGAAATGATCACTATCACATAAGTCTGGGTAGGTAGACCAAGTTATTTTAGTGGTTATGGTAGTTGAACAAAGAGTCAAATCGATGACCGAAAGGGATCCTGAGGTAGAATTGAGATGAGTGGGAGTTTGTGGGGAGTTTAGTACGTTAATATTGTGAGCGGTGATAAGAATTTAATCTGTAATACTTCCTCGAGAGTTTGATTGGAAAAGTCGAAATTTTTCCATATCCCCTTTTTATCACCTGTAGCTTCGGGGTCGAACTCAATATTTGGAATTTTTATGTTCCGCTCCTATCTTGTATAGCTCGGAGGTAGAAATTTTTTCAAGTCCCACGTTTTGTTTCACAGCGCCTGTCATTTTTCTTCAAATTACCTTCCCATAAAACAGGTTCCCTGTTAAAAACAGTAAAACAGGTTCCGTGTTAAAATTTTGACCTCCGAGCTATATATATGGTGGGAAGGAGACTACGAAAAATGTCAACCTCCGAGCTATGTATGATAGGAGGAGGACTTGATAAATCTTCGACTGCCGAGCTATACATCATACGACTTCGAAGTTGTCGGCCGACCGGACGGTGGACATCTTTTCCGAAAAATGCCCCGATAAAAAAGGTTCCCAGTTAAAATTTGGACTTTCGAGCCATAATATATAAGATAGGCGGGAATTTAGAAAAATGTAAATTGTGACGTCACAAGGCTGACCTATGCATCACCAAATTGTGATGTCACAAGGCTGACCTAAAACGTCATCAAACTGTGACATCACAAGGCCCGCCTCCAAGCTATATATGATGGGAGGGAGACTTGAAAAATTTTTCGGCCGGAAGGCAGACGTTGAAACAGGTTCCTTGTTAAAACATATATCTCGGTAATCCAAACTTTCTTTTTTTTTCAAGACTTCGCCCTCCACAGCCGGAGTGAGGCAATTTTATCATCTATGGAATATCTTATAGTCTATTGCAATGATGATCGGTACACTAGATCGAAACCGGTTCTGTTCGTATTCTGTTCTTGACGTTACCTTTTTCAAATTTTATCAAATTTTAACTTATTATCTAAATTTTAAGTCCAACTTCACATTTCTAAATTTTCGGTTGTGTATTATTATCTTTAATTTAACGTCCTGAACTAAGTAGAATTGCTGTTACGAGTCTGTACTCCGAACCTATTATTATTTATTCCTATTATGGCTCGTACACAAGAGAAACTTATCCAATTTAATGAGTTCTCAAACTGGGTGCCGCCAGACACAGACAGGTGGGGCCGCTAAAAATTGACGTGACTTTTAAAAGATAGTTGTTATTTTTAATATATAAGCTATTGGAAGGAGGCCGCAATCTCTGGAAGTTTATGAAGCTCTAGTCTATTGCGATGATCTTTTGCGCTGAGAACTGCGCCGAACAGTGGCCTCCCAGTGCGAGGGCCTTATATCTAACCTGTACTTTAATCAAGTACTCAAGTATTTACCCTGAGAGTAGCCACTCACACCCATTGCATCCAAGGACTTCTCAAAACTTGATATGAGGAGCTGCAGAACAAGAAGACGTCCTGTATCTTATCAAACATGTTAACATTTCATAATATTGTGTTCTGTGTTGAGATCAGTTTTCCCATCTTCCTCCATATCCGTGCCCTGCCTGATGCCCCTGTATCAGGTGCTGTTGTCTCAAGGGTTAGCCCGTTATCTTACAAAGGTTTTCTAGGGGGAGAAAGAGGTTTCAATCTTGTATATTTTCTGACAGCTTTCCGTCTGGCCCCCTCCAAAGTCTTCCGGCTCTGATTCGGGCTTGCTCTTCATCCTAGAGTCTCTTTGCGTCTTGTCTTCAGGAGTGTAGGTCTGCCATTACTGTAGTTACCGCACATACTGAGAACGTGTCTTGTCGTCAGCACAGGGGCAATCTGGGGATGTCTTATTGGTAGGAAAGAAAGGGACCACAACCAGTCAGCGCCATGCTCAAGAAAAAGTCACATCCGACTTCTGTGTTGACTTCTGTATCAAATCGCTAATCCAGAGTCTGTGGCCACAGCTAGTTATTTTTCTCGGCGGATCCTATAAGTTCTGTGGAATAGATCCGGTTGACCTTGAAGTTCTTTTTATGCGCTCTCACGATGGCTGTTTTAGAAATGGTCAAAAGCATGGACTTCCAGTCTCTTATCACGGTGGCAGGGTAGTACAATACAGTTTTGTATAGTCTGCCTACGCAGATTGCCATTTCCGGTGAATTCCATTGATTACCTTTTTTTTTTTTCTGTCGTGAGCAGGACATTGCTGTATACAATTGCGCAATACTAAAAGTATGGCTTAATACTACCTTATAACATTAGTCTTCCACGATTGGTATCACACCTATTCACCAGCACTGGTAGGATCTTCAGTGGCTTCTCACTTATACATCAGGATGAGGCCAAAAAAACACCACCAGTTAAATGGGAAATTGCGCTAAATTCCCCGTAGTGCGAAAACGCTTCAATTTCATATTTAATTTTGCGCTCCAACTTTCTACAACTTTTCTGTGCTGAATTATGGACCACAATGTACTAAAAATTGACCAATCCAAAGGTTGAAAATTTTCTAAACTTCCATATTTTACTTGATTTGAAAATTGGATTTAACGCTGATTCCGGAAAAAATACCTGAATAACCCTATGAAGCTTGAAAGTGGAGGAATTTCCAATTTCTCATTTCGGAAATGTTGAAAAATTGATCAATTTTCAGCACATTTTAGTCCTTAACTCGGCTTAGAGAAGTCTTAGAAAGTTCGGTAGGGGCGCAAATTGAAGATAAAATTGATATACGAATTTCGTAGATTTGAAGTATACATCTAACGTTTCGTGTTTTTGCGCTGGAGTGAATTTAGCACAAACTTCTATTTAACTGGTAACATCTGTTGGCCTCACCCGGTATACTTGATACGTGCACTCAAATTCAGCAGGTAATCTCAGACCATACCAAGATACTTTAACTTGTCTCTAATTGCCCATTCTGTGTCCATCAACCGTATATCATTCTCATAATATGAATTTGTAGAACTTACCAATCCAGTAGGCTGTTGGTGGTGAATCGCATCCGTTCAGACTAGATGGGTTCCACAGCTTTAGGGCGAAAGCCGTAGAGGCAGACGTATGTGGTTGTTCGATTGCTCGATTTTAGGTAGCCATTAAAACAGCCATGGTTCAAGATGGCTTGAGACGTCCAGAAATTTGGCGGATGTTTGATATTCAAGTCCATCAACCGTATATCATTCTCATAATATAAATTTGTAGAACTAACCAATCCAGTGGGCGGTTGGTGGCGAATCGCATGCATTCAGTCTAGACGGGTTCCGCAGCTTTAGGGCCAAAGCTGTAGAGGCAGGCGTCTATGGTTGTTTGCTTGCCTCACTTTAGGTAGCCTTTGAAACAGCCATGGTTTGAGATAGCTTAGGACGTCCAGAAATTTGGCGGGCGTTTGATTAATTAATCGATATTGAATAGTTGAAAAGAATTTTGTGGCCATCTCTTTCCTGCCTCTATTCCGAAATTTGCGTGCGGGCGTGCAGATGATATTTAGACTAATTTCCCTCCTCTTTATACTAGATTTATACTATAGTTTTACGCCTTTTTATACTAGTTCTGGGTTCTAATAATCCTGTATACATTAGTATCCCTTCTCTTCTTTCATAATAAACTATGATGTCATCAGCTGGTGATGTCATCAATCATCATACTGAATCTTATTCTGAAATTTGCAAGTTCAATCCACTTCCCCTCATCCTTGTAATCTATAAGTGGTTTAGTATAGGTTTTTATGCTGCTGTATCTAAGGTTTATGTTAGGCCTGGTTTCATGAAGGCTAATATAGTAGGCCTAGTATAGTTGAATGTTGATATCCCCCCCGTGGACTCCCCAAAAATGAGGAAAAATCCTCGTCGGGGTCAGCACCTGAGGGTATCGTAATTTGACCGCGGAAAGAACAAGCGAATTGAAAACAAATTACGATGCAAATATTTGGGTACATATTTTTTGTTTCTTCTGATTTTTTAAGGAGAAATGTTAGCCAAGAAACACCTGATTTTATTTAGACATATTCTCATCCGAGAAGCTCTGAAAGTGCATACATCTCTATTGGTATTTCTGATGAAGGATTTCTTCGAGTGTTGTTTAAAAAAAGAAAAAGAATTAGTTCGTACAATTGGAGGATTGAACTTATTATTTGATATGTATTTGTTATCTTCGATATTTCTAATGGAATATTTTCTATACAGCAGCCATCTGCCACGTATTATATTGCAATGCATTCTTTCCTCTGTAATACTAGTGAAAGATAAGACCGACTGTTGTTCGAATGTTACCGAATTGAATTAACCGTATTATTATTATTGTTGTTGTTGTCATTATTTTTATCAACGTTGGCGTACCATCATCATCATCACCATTATTAAAAATATTCGTACCGGGAAAAAGATAAGAGACGTTATAACCAGTCAATAGGGCGATGATGGGCCAAGTGTCGCCGTTTAAATAATAGTCGCAGAGACAAAGATACTCGTATATTTCGTCCGACAAAACATATAATACCTATCGACTATTCAGCGAGTTTGTCAATCAGTACGATGCCAACGTATATAATTGCATAAGTCACAACCATATGCTTTCATTTAGCTAAAACTGCAACTTCAACCCTTTTTATATTTTCTGTACTTTATCGCGCGCTTCGATAAAAAAAATTTACGACCTTCATTCGTACAAAGTACTGTAAATATACAGTTGTACGTCGATCGTGTACCGGCTGCTCGTATTAAATGCTTCAAAAATCTGTTATGACAAGACGTCAATAAAGAAGCAATTTTACGACCATGCGCCATAGAAAATTGACAAATTTCGATTTCAAAGGGGTAAAATTACGAACGACGAGTGCACCGGCGACGCGATAGCATCAACACGAGAGGGGACGTACGACTACAATACTGCACATGTAGAAAAAAGAAGGAAAGAGAAAAAAAAAAGATAATGATAAAGTGTCAGATGCAACTATTTACTGCTTTGCGAGCAAAAGGGTGCGGTAAGATGGGTCAAGGATTCTGTGCTATAAACGACGAGGGTACCCGAAATAGATAATGGTAAAAAATTTTTACGACAAATAATAAAAATGAAAAGAAAAAAAAACAGAAAAATAATAGCGCGAAAGGAACACCAGCAGACGTAAAAGTCGACCCTGTTGCCAATGCGTGCATAAAAGAAAACTGGGCCTAGTAAGTTATCACGCTGACAGTACGCTAGAATATTAAAATCAAATACAGAAAAAAATTGGGACAAAAAAAGATCGGGTTTATATTTGTTTAGCAAACGTATGATAATGAGGCGAGGAAATTTGACCTAGGCCTTTGTGTGCGCGTGTTTGCATATGTACAATTTCTTCTAATACTGACGGTTTCAGAAAGAATGATAGCTGGTCTTGACCTGGAAATAGTATGTGTAGCATACTTCGCGAGTACAGGAAAACCGGTAATCGCAAAATTAGAGGGACAAAAAAACTCATTCGGCCTACATCGACGATTGTTTTTTATCAACCACCTACTTGTGATTTAGAGAGTTATAAACAACCCAGTAACTTCCCCGACTTTTGTGACACCCTGTTTGAAAAGTCGATCTAGATTCGCAATGAATTTATTCGAAACTATAGGAGCGCGGTTGTTATAAGAAACCTTATCTCATTCTCGTGCCATCCATTTGTTTTTACACGCTTTATCGTATTGCTGTTGATGATGATGTTCCGAGTAATTTTCTTCTGTATTGCGAACTTTCCTCGCGATTAAGAAGTAATGGTGTAGAGAAGTAACTTTTTATCAAATTGTGTGCAGACCAAATGATGACTCTCAATACGAATGTACATTTTCTGTAGGTACGTATCGCTTTATCACGAGTGATACGTAGCTTTACTGTAAAATTTTTCGAAGCAATAAATATTCCCCCGTTACATTGTGTGTGGTATTCTTCACTTTAAAGCTTCACCTAGTAGAGTGATTCTGAGAACGGTCTACATTCCTGTGAAAATTGTAATTCAAAATTTGAGGATGTGAAGATTTTTATCAAAGATAAGTTGGTCTTATTCGTAAATTATAACGAGCCTAAATTCGTTTGGAAAAAACTTTCTACAGGTAGAAAATAAAGATCCGGTTTCATGTTGCACCCGATCAAAACTCTTCACTTTCCCCTCTTCATGATTTCAAACATTTATTAGGTCATACGACATAACCAAGATGAGAATTATGAATACAAAACGACGTTCTGCTGTTGCGCAGACAATAAAAAGATCATGTTTTACTTTTTAGTGGTATAGGCGAAAAACGCAAAAAATAAGGTACAATTGAAGCAAATTTTTTTTTTTTTTTTTTTTTACGAGCACTAGAGCTACACGAGGGCTATTGGCTCGGCGTTACAAAAGTTATAAAAGTAATATTATAAATAACACATAAGAAAGGGAGGTTTTAAGGAAGTTGGTAGAGTAAGGAAAAGTGAGGAAGGATAGGATGGAATATAATGTCGAGTGTAACTGCTTCAGGTAATGGTGTGTAAAAGTTTACAATGTGTGTATGTAGAAGGTTGTAGAGGTATAGTCGATGTATGTGTTCAGATGTGAGCGTAAAAGTCAGTTTGTCTTAGGTAATGTAGGGTATTCGAAATGATGTCCTGGTTGTTTTTGATTGCTTGGGTGAGTGAAGAGGGGGTATCCGAAGAAGAGCGAAGGGGTAAAAGTCTGGAGCATGAAAAAAAGTGTTCCACTGTTAATTTGTCTTTTTGACAACGGGGACATGAGGGAGGGGTTAGGATGTAGGGACTGATGAGGTGGGTGTGAGTAATTTTTGTGTGACCAATTCTGAGACGAGAGAGAATTACTTCTTCTCTTCTTGTGTTTTGAATGGAGGATACCCAAGGAACCGGTTTTTTTTTGATACTGAGAAGTTTATTATTTGTTTGATTTTCCCAAAGAGTGTTCCATGATTGTGTGATGAGAGGACGATAGTAATTTTTGTAATCTAGGGTTGGTAGGGGTGAATTATCAGTTATTTGACTGAGGGAGGTAGCTTGTTTAGCGGCTTGATCAACTGCGTCGTGGTCGGGGAAATTGGTGTGTCCAGGGATCCATATGAAGATAATTTGAGTGTTGATTGTTTCCAAAGTGTGTAGTGTGAGAAAGATGCGTTGGATTATAGGGTTAGAGTTGTATGCGTCTGTAAGGGAGTGGAGTGAAGAAAGTGAGTCAGTGAGAATAATGAATTTACCGTTTGGGGGTAGTTGAGAGAGGTGGGAAAGGCAGGAAAAAATGGCTATCAGTTCGGCTGTAAAAATAGAGGCTATATTTCGGATGCGATGAGAAGATATTTCCCCGTCGATGGAGTATGCGTAAGCTGCTTTAGTAGATGTTTTCGACCCATCGGTGAGGCAAAGTGAATGGTCAGGGTATTCTTGAAGTAGTTTGTTGATATGTTGGGTAAAACCAGGTTTGTCAGATTTTGGGATTTCTGTGAGATCTAGGCGTATTTTAGGTTGAAGGAAGGTCCAAGGGGGGAAGGTTGTGTATATGGGTTCTAGGGGATGTGCTATGAACGGTTTGTTGATCAGGTGATTGAATTGAAGGCGAATATGTTTGGTGGAGGATTGGTTGTGATTGTGGTGAAAGATTCGGTTAAAGATTGGAAGTTGTGGGAATTGTGCTACAGAGGATAAAAAGTTGGAGGTTAGGATGAGTCTTCGAAAGTGAAGGGGAGGATCTGGGGCTTCTGGGCTGGTGCGATAAGCTCCCAGGGAAATCCTGAGAGAAGATATCTGGATGGGGTCGAGTAAGGCAAGGACGGTTTTTTTCGCTGTGTTGTAGATCGGGGAACCATAATCTAATTTTGAGCGAATAAGACTTTTGTATAGAAGAAGGAGTAACTTTCTGTTGCAGCCTTTAGATGGATGAGATATGTATTTTATTATGTTTAGAGCGCGTGTTCATTTGGATTTGAGGGTTTTAATGTGGGGGGCCCAGGTAAGTTTTTGGTCAAAATGTAAGCCGAGAAGTTTGCCGTAGTTACGCGATGGGATTTGGAAGTTTTGTAGAATTAGAGGAGGTAAGGAGGGGATAGGATTTCTTTTTTTGAAAATAACTGAGTAGGTTTTCGAGGAAGAAAATCTGAATCCTCTTGTTGATGTTCATGTAGTGATTGAGTTAAGGGTATCCTGTAGGAGTCTGTGGGCTCTTTGCGGATTTGCTGAACGGATAGTGATGTTATAGTCATCAGCGAAAAGACGCTGGGTAAGGGGGGTTTACACACTTGCTGATATCATTTATTGCTATTAAAAAAGTAAGACACTGAAGACTTCTCCTTGAGGGACTCCATTTTGGACCGAAAGGGGAGGGGAGGTTATGTTATTGATTCTTACTAGAAGGGTTCTGTCGTTGAGAAAAGTTTGTAGGATGTTAGGGAGGTGGCCTCGGAGACCAATTTCGTAAAGTTCGGTAGAGATGAGGTGTCTCCATACCCGGGGAAAGGCCTCTTTGAGATCAAAGAAGATGGAGTATAGGGAGGATTTGTTATTGGTGATATCGTTGATTTGAGATTGGAGATCATAGAGGTACTCTGTGAATTGTTTGAAAACGCACGTTTTACAAATTAGCTGGCGCGAAAGAAAAACTTGACCCGCTTTATTCAAGAGTTATTTGGGGTTGTATATTCGGCCCCCTTAAACCGCCGTAGTATTAAATACGATTTCCAGTTTTAATTTTGGCAGAAGTAACATTATTGTTCCATGAGTTGCGCGTACCCAGCTCCTATCTTCCTTGACCGTATAGATCAGTCACTGGTATAGATAGTCGAAAGTCAATCGGGATCTGGGTCGCGAGATTATTGAGCTCGCTGGAGCCCCGACTAGAGAGCGCATCATACCACTGTATTCTTGAAATACTCAGCCTGCTAATGCCCTCTGTAAATCCCGTAGAGTAATATCTACTAATATTTGTCCAGTCTGTAACCTCATCCAGGTAGTCCCTGGAAACACGGTATCCTTGGCAGTTCAAGATCGTTGAGCTCAAAATTAATACTTACTTTTTGTGAATGGTTTATGAACCAAAAACGCCCAGCGTTACTTTTATTTATACTATACAGTGATCGTAGTTTAAGAAAAGTATTAATTTTGAGAACATGAGCCGTAGTATCGAAGAACGTGTTTCTGAAATTTTCGAGCTCATTAGGAAGAAAAGGTGAGACCAATTGGATCAATATGGTGTTGTACATTGACTCCGAAGTCAACATTTATCCAAGTCCCACCCAAACTCGATCAACTACATATCCTTCTCTCGTATTTTCCCTACTAGACTGGAGGTACGGCACCTCGATTTACTTCAAGTCTAACGAGTCTACCTTTCAATTACTAAACACTGTTTAATCAACGGGGCCCTTCAGATCGGCCCGTTCTCCCTTAATAACAGATCCCCTAGAGTAGCACATATACTAATATAATTAATTAGAAGAATTACACGCACGTAACTTTTATTCTTCGTTAATCGAACACAGATCAAAAATTTCAACCTGTTGACTTATATTTCTTGTGATTCAATTCTATTCATTTTAATTTTCTACCTCTCAACTCATATTTCGATTTGTTTTGTTTTGATTATTATATTTTATTTACTTCTCAAAATTTATCAAAATTTGTTTTTAAGAAAAATTTGTGATCTTTGTTCGATTAACGAAGAATAAAAGTTACGTGCGTGTAATTCTTCTATTTAATTATACTAATGGCTCGTAGTCAGGAAGAAAACATTCTATTTACTTATACTAATATACTTGCTCGGCCTACGACAAATGTTGGTCGAGGTCAATCGGAGTACGTCAGGTCGAGATTATTGAGATTGGGAAAAGAAAGGACGTCCTTCCGTCGTATTCGGGTTTTTCACTTGGACTTTTCTTTTTTTGCTTTCCCTTTTGATTGACGGAGGCAAGCAGGTGTAATTTGTAGTCTACTTCCTCCTAGCAGGAGGCTATTGCTTATATATCCCAACATATACTAATGCTTGCCCAGCCTGTAGCATCATTAGAGTAGTCTCTCAGAAAGTCAAGGTCAATTGGAATCAAGGGTGCGACAGTTTGTCGATATCATTGACCCACACCCTCTTTCTCCTAGGCTAGTATGACCAACAGACAAGTATAGTATACTTGATTGTGTATCGGCTCAGAAGTCAACATTCCTTCAGGTACCGCTGAGATTCAAACTTTCACCATATTCAAATCACCCCTTCTCCACTAATACCCACTCCAGATTACACAGAGTAGCTTATATTAGTACTTACCCAGCATATGACGTCGCGTCACTTGAGTACCTTACAAGTAGATGAAGGTCAATCAGAATTAGGGGTATGATATAAGGTCGAGGTTATTGAGCTCATGGGGATTCTTTTGTCGTATTCAGGTAGGCCTTCTGTAGACCCTTAGTATTGCTTTCTCTATTGATTTCTGGAGGCGAGTGGGATTTGTGGTTCTTTTCCTCCTAGCAAGGTGCTAATGCTAAGTTTTATATTTTAAAAAGAGACGTTTATGTGAAATGATTTCATGAAAATTCGCTCTTATTTTGTGAAACGAGTAACTATGCATTAGGTAAATATCGTCGTCAGTCTTCGTAACCAACTGAAAAAAGGTACCGGGTCTGAGAGAGAAATATGAAAAGTACACCTGTTTCTCATACAAAAAAACTCGCAGCCCACGTGGTGAGCTGCTCGGGGTTGCCTAACAGGGAACCTGTTTTATGGGACTCACTAGTGTGCAGTGTCATTCCTATACAGTTTGAACATTGTTCTTCACCACCTTTATGATTTTTCCTTATCATAAATTATAAAATTGGACGAACTTACCTGGTGAAGTTCACTTTTAATTGTATGAGGGCCTCCTCCAAGCGGAACACCATGTAGTCTCTCTCATAAGTACATTGTAGCCACACATTCAAAGCGGAAAAATCTGGGATTCCCCGCTCCGTGACGTCCAGTGAGACTTCGTGTAGATATTCATTCTTGAAAGTGCAATCATGCTGTGAGAAAGGAAGGAACCTGTATTACGGAAGGCGGCGCGTTTTGCATCAGCATTCCTTTCCGGATAATATTCCGGCCACCAGGGAAAGCTGCTTGTGAAGAGGATGTGGGTGTATATTAGGCCCAGAATAATGAAGGCTTTTCGAGATCTCCCTCGCTCCGCTTGTTCACCCCCCATCCTCTTCTCAGTCTAGTATATATAATATTTCAAGCGAAAATCCGAAATAGAACCTCTATCGATAGGGAAAATTCGTACTTTAAACGTCAGGCCCTTGAGGAAATGGAAATCCTCCGACATCGGAATAACAGTGGGTTACCGTTTCGAACAGGTACATTCCTGAAGAAGGATTCATCGAACTAGTCTACGGGAATAATTCACATTTTGATGAGTCGTAGGTTCGGTCATGACTCCGTTTGATGTCGCTTGTTCTTGTTGGTTTGGGTTCAAGTGCTTTCTATATACTTCGAGAATGGCTGTTTAACCGAAAGCGCTCAGTGTTTTCAATTTCGTACGGTCCTTTGCAGTTTCTTTTTGTTTTACTCCTTTGAGTATCCTCTTAGATATACGAGGTACCTCATACAGGATTATTATGATTCTTCGTGTATCAATTACAACGAAACGGAAAAAGTAACGTTAGTCTTGGAAGAGATAATGCTGATACCATTCAATATTTGAAAAGGGTTGACAAGACATTCAACAATTCCGGGCCCGCTATAGAGTGGATTCGTCTGTTTGACCGATTGTTTGATCTCTAAAATAACAGAAACAGTCTCGGTGAAGGTTTTACAGCACCGTTATTTCTTAGAAATCAGAAATATTGGAGTCAAGTTTTCACAGATGGTGAAAAATATATTCGTTCTTTGAAATGCGATGGTCGTCCGTTACTGCAGCAATACAGAATGATAACTTTTGCCTTGGGCGTTCCAATTCATTGTATGAGTATAAAAAATCTTGCAGTACACTTTTTGATCGAAAAATAATATATTTACTTCTCGCCATATAAAACTAGCCAAGACCACTGGGAGCTTTTGTTTTCATATCTTCGTCTAGCATGTGGATGGGCGAGTCGTAATGCTAACTGGTTACTAGATGACACGGATCTTCAACAACTTACAGCTGTGTAACTGATTTAAAATACGAAAATGAAGAGGAAATTGATAACCCTATTGGTTTCAACCATATAAAATTGAGTAAGCTGACGCAATATGTGCTTTATTACTTACATTGCTGGTACAGCTGCCAGAAAATACTTTGAAAAGTAAGACTAAGTATAAATATTGTCAGGATATATTATTGGCGGAAAGTATAGGAAGGAATTCTCAGATTTTCAGTCACGGATAAGTATTGAAATTTTCAGTTATACCAGACATTTACGACGCCGAAGAATCGAAAAAGCCATTATTTTGAATCCGACTGGGATTTTAAAATCATTTGCATAGCAGAAAACGACGGCTTCCTTAACGAAGTTAAACGAGGAACGCAGGGAACCTGTTTTATGAGTCAAATGGGATTTGGTATTGAAAATTCAAGGAAGCCTAGACCTAGATGAAGCTAGTATAAAGAAGGCCTAGACCTGCTATAAGCCTAGTATAATATAGTTCGAGAGTCTCAATTTTTCTCGAATCTCCAGCTATATATGATAGCTCGAGAGTTGAAATTTTTCCAAGTCCCTTTCATATCATATATAGCTCGAGAGTCGAAATTTTTTGAAGTCCCCCTCCTGTCATATATAGCTCGAGAATCAATTTTTTCAAGTTCCTCTCCTATCATATATAGCTCGAGAGTCGAAATTTTGACATGTTCCATGTCTTTTCTCTCGCCGGACCCCGATTTTGAAACTCGCGAGTACACCCCGCGTAATAATAATAATTAATAATAAATAAATAAATAAATAAATAAATAAATGAATAAATAAATAAATAAATAATTAAATAATTAATATAATTAATATAAATAAATAAATAAATAAATAAATAAATAAATAAATAAATAAATAAATAAATAATTAAATAAATAAAGGCTAAATAGTCGAAATTTTTCAAAGTCCCCTAGACTTGAATTGTCTCATACCATTCCAATACAACAGCGAGATCGCTCGTTCGCCCCACGAAAGTTGATACCTCAAAATATAGAACGCCCACAATTACCTCAAAATATTTCTCATACAAGACTTATACGACGCCAAGATAGGTAAAGGGGTAGTAAATAAATAAATAAATAAATAAATAAATAATTAAATAATTAATATAATTAATAATTAGAAAATCTCTACCCCTTGGGTGATTCAGAAATTCGCGAGTACACCCCGCGTAATAACAATAAATAATTAATTAATTAATTAATTAATTAATAATTAAATAATTAAATAATTATTATAATTAATAATTAGAAAATCTCTACCCCGTGGGTGATTCAGAAATTCGCGAGTACACCCCGCGTAATCTTAATAAATAATTAATTCAATAATAATTAAATAGTTAAATAATTAAATAAATAAATAATTAAATAATTAATATAATTAATAATTAGAAAATTTTCTAAGTCCCTCTTCCTATCATCTATGGCTGGATAGTCAAAATAATATTAAATAATTAAATAATTAAATAAATAAAGGCTGAATAGTCGAAATTTTTCCAAGTCCCCTAGACTTGAATTGTCTCATACCATTCCAATACAACAGCGAGATCGCTCATTCGCGCCACGAAAGTTGATACCTCAAAATATAGAACACCCACAATTACCTCAAAATATTTCTCATACAAAACTTATACGACGCCAAGATAGGTAAAGGGGTAAACGAATAATATCTCACGAACACTTGACATAGTAGAAGCCTAGACTGAAATATTTCAAGATGACTGATAAAATATAAAAGACATGGAACATGATTTTCATTTATTTGGCTATGCCAGAAAATTTTTTATTTTTCATACATTGCCACGAGTGATACTTTTTGATACAACGCCATCGACTGATACTTTTTTAAACAACGCCATCGGAATCAGCTCAAAGTGATAAGAAGTCTTTATTTGAAGCTAAAACTCATAAGTCGGGGTGTACTCGCAAATTTCTGAATCACCCACGAGGTAGAGATTTGCACGCGCACGCGTACGGTCTCTCTTGACGGAGGGGGGGGGAGGTGTACTCGCGAATTTTAAAATCGGGGTACGGTGAGACAAAAGACATGAAACATGTCAAAAAAAATATTACAGAACGGATTTATTATTACAATTTTCAAAAATTGTCAACGTTTCGACACAGCCTCCGTGTCATCAGGAGGAAACGGAAAATTGATAGTTTTTGAAAATCATAATAATTAAAGCCGTTCTATTTTCTGAGTCCCCCTCCTATCATACATAGCCCGAGAGTCGAAATTTTTCCAAGTCCCCCTCCTATCATATATGGCTTGAGAGTCGAAATATTCTAAGGCCCCCTTCTATCATATATGGCTCGAGAGTCGAAATATTCTAAGGCCCCCTTCTATCATATGCAGCTCGAGAGTCGAAATTTTTTCCTAGTCCCCCTCCTATCATATATACTCTGGCTGAAGGAAAAGATCTGTATCCTTTTCCCGAAACAAGTCAATGGTGAAGAAGTAGAAACTTTTCCAATTTTTGCTTTAAGTATGAGTTTGTCTTACTGGACTTGAGTATAGGTAATGTGAACCTGCACAAGTCTTAAACGTGAGTTATAAAGCGGTCATGCAATTCACATAAATATATCATCAAATTATTCGATAATATGCCCTTTGGAAATGAAATTGGTGAGTCAAAAATTGAGGTAAGAAGCCACTGTGAAATACACTTGTAGCTTTAGTTTTTGTGATCTCACAAATGTCAGTTTATTGTCAATATTGAACGGCTCTAGTTCTCTCACGCTTTCAATCTTTCAGAAAGATTACATGAAGTCACCAATCGATCACATGATCAAAACTATCAACTTGAAGAAAGCCTATCATATTTTCAGTGATTCACTGCGTACTGGTAGGCACTTGTCATTACACGCACGTATGCGTATTACAACCGCGTGCTCAAAAGAACGAATGTCCGTAAATTGGAGCTTTAAAATTATGGCTTCGAAACCTCTGGAGCAGAACCAACACCGGAAGCTATATACTCTGTTAACGAGAAATCTTTTTCAATGTAGACACGGATTGTATGCGCGTTGGTTGAGAACTGTCCCGGGAAGAAACAAAACAGGACACGAGAGAATACCGATTAGAAAAAAATAGGCTTTGTTTGTTCCTTTCCGATTCGATGGAAGGTACTTGTACTATACTGTCTAGTCTCCTGCGTCCTGCACGGTCGCACGTAATATCATTATACGCTAGAAATGGTTCGATGCGCTCGAATTCACATGACTCCATCCTTTTACACTGATTTCATTTTAATTTTCAGACGACGAGTTGTTTTTTCGCTTCGTCTCTTTTCTTCAACCAACCGTCAATCGTCAACTGGTTGGATACGGGATGCGTTTTGTCATTTATACATTCGACTTCGACTGTCCAACATCGAAAATAGATATTCCGGTCACACCTTCCATTTCAAAAAGGATATTCGCTTTTACTATCCACGTCGTCGAGTACCAAACCACGATACAGATTAATTTTTAAAACGCAATCGAAGCACGACGTTTATAGATTTGCACCCGATCACGATTATGTATGTCTGCGTTCATACTTCTCATCCTATACATTTTTATTGAAAGGAACGGAAGTGGTCGAGAGACTTTATTTGGAAACAACCGGTACGGATTTTAACTGTATCACTGTCGCCGTGCTTTGTCGCGAGGATCATTCTATACCACCTCATTAGTTATAGGTCGTTCCTGAACAGGTATGGTATACCTGTAAATTGAACCTGTTTGTACGGATGTGATGTCCAGACTATGAACATGTTTGACGCAAAGAGAGACGACTTATCTCTATGAAAAGGGAATTGTTCGAGGACCGATAAAAGTGACAGTAGATGAAAAGTTTTGCTGAAATATAGTTTCCTTAATAGTCTTACTTCGACCTCAATGTTTGAAAAAAAAACTTCGAGCAACTTTACCGATGAAATGTTAGAACTAACCTCATTTAGCACGTTTGAGAGTCTCTGTCTTGCGGGACAAAACGATAAAAATTTGTATTTATCCCTAACGAATCTAATGAAAAAAGAAGAAGAAGAATTTTCGGCGAGCCGGCCATGTGTTAGTAAATAATATATTTGTGATTTGCACTACTGAAATGCGCGAAACGCGTTTTCAAGCGCGCGACCGTGTCAGACAGAGAAGGAGACTATCAACGGTGAACCTTTCTCTCTCCCTCTCGCCTATGTGATACCCATATAGCGCACTGTTATTCACAACATTTAAACGTTTTACAAGAATTAAACGAATTCGTTCTTCTATGTTACGGTTATTCATAATAGCGAAAAAAGAATACTCAAAAGGGAGAGTAACAAATACAAAAACCGCAGCAAAATTAAACGTCGAGCGTTTTCGGTTAATAAACCATCTTCGGGACCGACATGAAAACAACTGACAACTCGGAGGAGAGAGGCAGAATATTAAGATTGACCAAACGAGAAGTCACGGCGTGAATCATAAACAAGTTCGATCAAGCCATCTTCCGGAATGTACGAGTTTAGCACAGTAAAATCATCGGTGTTAAGGTGAAGAATTATCTCTGTGTGTTGGAGGGCAATACGTTCGCGATAGGAACTCTCCTTATGGAGGAACCTTTCCGATCCCTCACAGAAACTGTGGCCAGTGTTTATTAAATGATCAGCAAAAGCTGATTCCCCCAAATATCTCTGGATAAGATGTTGTGCTCGCTGAAGCAGCCACAGAAAATTTTCATCAATTTTATGAGACATGGTTTTTGACATGTTCCATGTCTTTTCTCTCGCCGGACCCCGATTTTGAAACTCGCGAGTACACCCCGCGTAATAATAATAAATAATTAATTCAATAATAATGAAATAATTAAATAATTAAATAATTAAATAAATAAATAAATAAATAAATAATTAAATAAATAAATAATTAAATAATTAATATAATTAATAATTAGAAAATTTTCTAAGTCCCTCTTCCTATCATATATGGCTGGATAATCGAAATTTTTCCAAGTCCCCTAGACTTGAATTGTCTCATACCATTCCAATACAACAGCGTGACAGGGGGGCGAACGAGCGGAGCGAGTTCGCGCTACCTCATATTTTTCATAGAAGACTTGAATTTTCTCATACCATTCCAATACAACAGCGAGATCGCTCGTTCGCCCCACGAAAGTTGGTACCTCAAAATATAGAACACCCACAATTACCTCAAAATATTTCTCATACAAGACTTATACGACGCCAAGATAGGTAAAGGGGTAAACGAATAATATCTCACGAACACTTGACCTAGTACAAGAATTAATAATAAATAAATAAATAAATAAATAAATAAATAAATAATATTAAATAATTAAATAATTAAATAAATAAAGGCTGGATAGTTGAAATTTTTCCAAGTCCCCTAGACTTGAATTGTCACATACCATTCCAATACAACAGCGAGTTCGCGCTACCTCATATTTCTCATAGAAGACTTATACGACGCCAAGATAGGTAAAGGGGTAAACGAATAATATCTCACGAACACTTGACCTAGTAGAAGCCTAGACTGAAATATTTCAAGATGACTGATAACATATAAAAGACATGGAACATGATTATCATTTATTTGGCTATGCCAGAAAATTTTGTGGGGTTTAGAGGTCCAAAGGTTGTATCATGATGAGGTGATCGGAAATTCTGAGTCAAAGGCCGGAGAATAGGAGGGATCAGTGATTGAGGAAGAGGGCAGGGCTTAATTGGCTACTAAGTCCATTGCGTCGTGTTTTTTATTTTTTCTCGTCTGATTTTTGCAGCAGTGCTAAGAGCGAGAATTCTGGAGAACATACTTCTATTTGCCTCTAAATCCAAAATTATCGGTACCTAACTATTGCCGGACCTAGTGAAGTGACTAGATATATTATTGTCCTGGTTTGTCATTTTGTTCCAATTTGTTCATGCTAATGTGTGGATGGAAGGGTGTGACAAAACCAGTCTTGGAGATTATAGATTTTTGTTTTTTTAGACGAAACGATAAAATCGATTTTCCATAGTTGGTTACAATTACTAAGATCAAGAACTGAATAAAATAAAATGAAAGAGATTTTATTTTTCGTAGATTTAAACACCGTAGTGTTGGTCATTCACGAGTGAAAAATCATTCATTGAACGGAAGAGGAAAATAGTTAAGAAGAGGAAAATGAGCATGAGAGGAAAGAAGTACGCTGAAGATGACGAGTAGACGCGACTAATGAGATCATCTTAGGAAAATGGATGAGTCCAGCGTTCTCTCGAATCAACTGCTATTTTGCGAGTAATCTCAATAACTTCAAGAGCTAACCGCTTTTGGTGAGAATTGTGGTTATGGAAGATCTTGGTGGCCCCACATTGGAGGCAGATGAGAAGCAAACTCCGATCTTTAAGGTTCGTTCTTAGTTCAAGGATTCAAATCTTCGCCTGACGGCCGGTTTCACCTACACAAGTTGCAGGACAGACGTGACCCTTTAATTCAAGGACACCATTTTTCTCCCGTTGAGTTACGGCGTCTTGAGACTTAGGAAAGAGATTCTGGAGTTTATTAGTGGTGAAGAGTAATAACTTGTTGAGAATTACAAACGAGTCCGCCTCTTCTTTTCAATATGCACAGGTCAAGGGGGAGAAAGGTGGCGGCTAAAAAATTCTTCTTTGATACTTTTGTTTGTGTTGTGATAAATTAGTTTCATCTCTTGTTGAGCTTATTTCACCTCAAATTCTTCAGTAAATTTACGCATGACGCGAAACTGATCCCTAAACTGAGACTGTCATATAGTCAGCACTGTTCTCCTTTTGGTTCGTATTACAGACAGGATGGACTACCGCTGCCTTTGAGTAACCCTAAGGTAATTATCGCTGACGAGCGAACTTTATTAAAGAGATACTCGCAATTTCCGGAATATAGGTATGCGATGAATAGACAACTTGTCCGGACGATTTATGAAGAATCATAGTCGCACCTCAACTAATTAAACCTTTCTCTTTCTCTCATCCGGAGTACTATAATATCTGAAAACATTGTAATGTGACATGATATGTGGCATACCATGCTCTACCGTTCTAGCCAAGTGGATATATGAAGGTACTGCGCCAACAACACCTGTTCAAGTAATCATAAAAAAAAAGAGATTGCAAGGCTGTCAAATAAAGGAAAAAATGCGGGCAGGGAAGTTTCCAAGCTTACGAAGGTACCCAAGTAGGATGCGTACACGACGACCACGTTATAGTTTACATTTTATTTTGTACTGGTGCATAGTACGAACGAACTTACATACGCATGCGGTCCGACTTGCAGCCGGAAGTGTCATATCTAAACGAAAATGAAAGGGGGAGTGAGTATCCGCAATTTCCGGACTTCATGCGGAATGAAAAAGTATAAGGTAAAAAGATGTACCCCGAATCAGAAATAAAAGGTCTGTTGAAATGAAATAATATATTATTCGGAGTACTCGCTCGTAAATTCGCTGTATAGATTAGGTTGCAGTATATTTTATGAATGATGAAGGCGGGTAAAATGTTCAATTGGCCTACGAATTGAGTCAGTTGCGGGTCTACAAATGGGGTCAAAATATACAATTGTAAAAAGATGTTCTTTTGGGTTTTAGGTTAAAGTTGACGTCGAATAAGCTTCTATCGGTTTTTCGTTTGCATAATTTCAGGTACCGAGTGCACGTACGCTTGTTGAAAAAGAAAGCCGAAATGAAATAGATTTCGTTTGAAAGAAGTAATAATTCTTTTATTACGGAAGAATACCTGAAAATCAAAAGATTACGGTAAAGGAAACGGGCTAAATATGGTACGTGTCGAGGGAGCTATTAAAGTTTTTGAAAAAATGTATGTATTTGACCCCATGCCTGAGGATATCCTGTTTAGCTCACTGATCGTAATGATAATACTAATATGAAATTAGCGAGGTATAGAAAAATATTTCGAATGTCCAGCTTACACTTCTTTGAATATCGTAAATTGACAAGTTTATAATTTTGTGAATGATGGTATCTAAATACTACGTCGTATTGTTCGATTCCTAGATTAATACTCGTACTTTGAAAAGGAAGTTCTTGAAATTGACAATTTTGACGGCGCAGTGCGTCATGTCGATGAGATTCCTCTGAATGTTCAATGCTTTGGCTGATTTGTCGTGAAGTAATTCACTTCGACTAAGTTGAAAATTCAATAGTGGTATAATGATTTCTTTAAACCATATGATAGTTCTAGAACAAGTGTGAGAGAAACAACTCACGGGGACTTTAACGGAGTTGAATGAGAGGTAGCAGGGAATAGGCCCGGACATAGGAACTTAATATATTAGGAGGGAAATTTGAAAAAACTGATCTATGACATCAAATTGTGACGTCACAGGTCCACCCACAAGGTACACGTGTATATGATAGGAGGGTGACTTGGAAAAATTTCCACGGCCGACCGGACTTTTCCGATAAAACAAGTTCCCAGTTAAAATCGATATTTTGATCGATTTCCCAATTGTCGGTGTCGATTCTGATGCTCCCTGTTTGATAGATCAAAATGAAATTACCTTACTGACGGGGAACCTGTTTTGTCGTGGGGTTTCAGGTCCGCCGTCCAGAAGGTCGTTTGGAAGTCGACCTCCTATCTTATATGACTCGGATGTAGAAAATTGTCCACGTCCTTCTCCTATCATAATTATATAGCTCCAAAATCTCGAGCCTGTGACGTCAGAATTTGATGACGTCATAGGTCACGCTTATAACGTCACAATCCGATGACGTCATACATTTTTTGAATCTCACATACCGCATAAAACAGGTTCCCTGCTACCCCTCGTTCAACTCCGTTAGAGGACTCCTCAGTGTTTTTGTTCAACTTCCATCTATTTTTTAAACGGAAAGTCCACCATTCGTTTTGTTGAAGCAGGGTCCTCAGGAAATTTTCATGTACTCTTCCGACCTTTGTAACGTCATTAATGACGATGCTCAAAAAAATTCCTAACTTTGAACCTCAACTGATGTGGAAAAGTTTCAAGCTGTAAAGCGATAAGCTAAGGCTAAGCATGTGACTAGGGAGTCTTAGACTAGCAAGGAGTCTTATGCTAAACATAAGCTAAAGGCCCAGAGGAGCATTTAAGGCTATTGATTTTGAAGTATGCCCGTCTAAATAGCCTTGACCAGAATTAGAATCCTGAAAAATTTCGAGTTTTCATCCTTTATAAAGGAAAGATTTGAAAAAATTTGGAGCAACAAAGAGCTCACAGGAAGGTTCAGTTCTGAACTTTTGCTCTTATATAACGATGGTGTCTCGAGCTGAATTTGTTTTCTGAGCATTAAAGCTAGCTAACAAAAAGCTAGACCCACAGTAAGATTCTAGGCTACTCATTTTGAGGTATGGGGATCAAATCCGCAGAAAACGTCTCCGTCCCTCGTTGTGACATCGCCATTGGTCTTGAACTAATTTAGTTTCCGGTTTCGATTCCTTATGGGAAAAATTTGGAACGGTGAAGGGCTCTCAGGAAGTTGAGTTCTGAATTTTTGCGCTAGGCGTTAACCATGAAGTCTTAAGTTAAATTCCTCTTCTGGGCGTAAAAGCTAGCCACCATAACCTGAGTTCAGAGGAGGGTTCTAAGCTGAGACTCTCTTCCTCCCTTTGAACAAGGCTCGATCTGGTTTAATCAATTGTCAACAAAAAATACAAAAGGAAGAAGAGCTTGACGTCATCAATAGGCTGAGATGGTTAAAAGAAGATGGAGGAGGGATTTGAAAAATTTACGAGCATGAAAGCATGATATCACCAGGGCCGTGCATCATTCAAAATCCTTGAAAATGAAGAAAGTAGGGTGTGCCGTCTTTGGGGGATGAGTTTTAGTTTAAGTTCTGGTGGCAGAGGGACTTATGAGAATTAGAGTATGATTTTTCTGTACGTGTTACATTGAGGCAGAGGACTTTTAAGACACTTGGGAGTGTCAACTACTTACAAAAAAAAGAGAAAAAACTTATGGCTGACGATTGAAAAGGGTCGAGATTGCGGATTTCTCGCTGCCGAAAAGTCACTGATTTTTCTTTTTTCATAGATATGCCTGTTGTGAGGAAAGTCCCACCAAAATTTTTCCACATAAAATATGTAACTGAGCAATGACGTCAGAGTTTGATGGCGTCACCAAAGGGTATAGTCTTAGGGTTAAGGATGATGACATCATTAAGATTGAGGTCAGTAACGGGTTGATGACGCGAAAAAAGTTCTGGGCTGAGAATCCCTATCAATTTTTTGACGGTTCTTTTCGATTCTGGTTCTTGAAGCGAATCAAAGGAAGTGGATCTTTGCGGTTACGGTTCTTAAAGCGAATCAAGGGGAGCAGTTCTTTTTGGTCTTGGTTCTTGACGCAAATCAGGGGAAGCGTTTCTTTTTGGTTCTGCTTCTTGGAGCATATCAAGAGAAGTTTTTATTATTTTTTTTTGGTTTCCTGTTCTTGGATCAGTTTTAGAATCGGTTCCAGTTCCGGGTTCTAGCCTTGGGGATAAAAAACTAACCCCGAAAAGTTGTTATGGTTTTTTTGGTTCTGATTCTAATATCAATTAATGAAAAGAGGCGGTTCTTTTTGGTTCTGGTTCTTGAAATAAATCAAGGGAAGCGGTTAAAGCGAATCAAGAGAAACGGTTTCTTTTGGTTTCAGTTTTCAAAGAAAATTAAGGAAAGCGGTTCTTTTCGGTTTCGGTTCTTGGAACCGAGAGTACCAGTTCGAAAACCGGGCCAGTTCTGGTTCTCCGCCATAGAAACGTGTAGTTAGGGCTGATGAAGTCCCACGTTTTTCATTAAAAAAACTGATGTTGAAGGAGTTAAACTAGTTTGGCCTACATCAATAGAGAAATACTGATGAAGGGGCTAAACTATGAGGTCAAAACCGCAGCTTATGTAACTCTTTAATGAATGCTAAACTGAGCTGGTGTTATAATACTGTTGGAGGAGGCTGAACTAAGCGAGAGGGGTTGAGGCGGACAGTGGCAGACAGTCGGATAGGAAATGTGGTTTGTATTGTATTGGGTTAAACTAGGTTAAATGCGTAGCCTGATATGAGGCTAAGAAATACCATTGAGGGTGTATTCGGAATATAAGTTGTTACTTATAGAGGCATGTCTAAAAGTTATAAGTCATCGGAACTCATAATGAGTGAGTAGCGAACCGTCCGATGAGACCCCTGGTCAACAGCATTCAATCACCATGCTACAAGATAGCAAAGATCGTAGCCACATTCCTGAAAGAAAACTACCAGTTTGCACCCAGACGAAGTATCAGGAACAATTCGGAGAGCTGATTGAGCAACTGGACAAGTTGGAAATCAGGAGTAACGACAAGCTGATATCCTTTGATGTGACTAATATGTTTGGTACCATACCGAAGGAGGAACTTCTCACTCTGCTCAAAAACAACAGATACCATGGGAACCCCGATGGGTCGAAGTACGCCAGCATAGTGGAGGAGATCTTGAGCCAGAACTACTGCCGCTTCGATAACAGGTTTTACAGTCAGGAAAGGGGACATGCGATGGGATCACCGCTGTCACCGATACTGGCGGAGATATTCATAAATGATATGGAAAACAAGATATTGAAGGGCAGCAAGTTTAGAAACTCGATCAAACACTGAACCAGATATGTAAATGATATCCTAATTGTGTGGTCAGGCACTGATAGACAGGTGCATCTATTCCTTTCAGAAATAAACGCGATGAATGAGAGCATCAAATTCACAGTGGAAAAAGGCAATGAGACCATCAACTATTTGGACCTTACACTCACAATGGAGAACAATAGGAAGCCGACGCGTACTGACACCATCATCCCAAATGACTCCTACCACCACCCCAGGCACAAGTTAGCGGCAATCCAGAACTACTGCTATCGGGCAATTTCTATCCTCAAGAACAACGAAGAGAAGAGGAAAGAGATCGAGATAGTAAAGCAGATCGCAGAAGCCAATGGCTACCGCAGATGTGTGGTGGAGGGAGTCTTTGGGAAAATGGGAACAAAGAAAGGAACCCATGATAGCATAGTGAGGAAGTACTCCGGATCGATACCATATATAGGAAAGTACACAAACAAGGTGATGAAGGCGTTCAATGGCTACGATGTAAATGTGGGTATCTAGAATAACCAACCCATGGTGAAGAGAATCAGCAATGACCAGACGGAACAAAAGGACAAGGAAAGCTTGAGCGGAGTGTACAAGCTCAGTTGTGAACAGTGCGAGGACATCTGCATCAGTGAGACTGGGAGAAAGTTTGAGATCAGGAAAAAAGAGCACAAAAAGTCGAGGGAGAAAGAAGATGGGAAGTCACTGTTTTGGAAACATTGTAACGAGAAAACCACGATGGAGAGGGAATATTTGAAGTCATACACGTAGAGAATCGCACAAAGGGAAGAAAACTCTTGGAACAAGTGGAGATTGCAAAAGCCAAGAGGAAGAAAGCCTGCCTCTTGAACAATGTAATCACATTTGACAGCGAAAAATTATTCGACCTGGTGATTGGACGAGAGAAGAAGAACGGAACCAACCAATGAGACGGCAGGAATCTAGGTAGCCAATAGAAACGCAGCATTTAAGACAATAGATTGAACCAATCACAAAGCAGTATGTTTTAGGCAATAAAAACACAAGGACATATTATTGTAAGAATAAGTTTCTAGAAGTGAACCAATCACAACACAGCATTGTTATAGCCAATAAGATCACAATGTTATACTATAAAAACTCATGGTTAAGGCCTTGTTCTCCAGTTGCGACACAACTGATGATGGGATAACACCCGAAAGTACTCTTGTATAAGCAACCAATAAAGTAGATTTGTACAATTGAAAAACCCTTTTTCAGAGTTATAAGTGATGACGTCACAAAAGTCTGTGCGTCCCAAGGTTGAGGGTGATGATGTCTTTGAGGCTGTGGGATGATGCTACGGGTTGATAACATCATCAAGAATTTTCATTTGTCTTGTAAAAACTATGGAAAAGTTGCGAATATGTAACCAAAATACTTTTGTGCAATTTACTTGATCAAATAATCGATCCTAATCGACTAGTCAGCGTCAAATCGTAGAGGGAAGAAAGAACATCGATGAAATGGCCACGACTAGTTTTGATGTTCGAGAAATTTTTTCGACCATCACGATATTAAAGTTATAAACGCTGAGTAAATTTTCAACTTTGCGTAAGTCAAGTGTAATTACGAACGAAACCAAAAAAGTGTAGGAGCAGAAATTTCCATATCATTTCCCTCCCCGGAAAGTGAAATATCAGCGGTGGTACATAATTATATATCCGAAATTCGGAAATTTTCGTCGTTTTAGATACGTTATACTCGTACAGACGTCATTTTGTATGTAGGCGTCGGACTGTCTGGATGTTTATCGGCAATTATCGACCGAGAACAAGCCCGCAATTTTATAAGTTGTGTATTCTTGATGGTAGTAATATCATAGTAGATTTCTTCGCGATACTGGTTATATTCGCCTACGTTGGTCCAAGTGTGTGGCATGAAAATTTCGATATCTCCTTATATGAACAAAAGAGGAGGAGGTGAGCGAATAGTTCGACTCTTTGTAATAATAAATTTTTTCAGGACTGAACATCGAGTGCAACGCGCTTTAGATTTTTACAGACAAATGAATGAATTTATCTATGACCTCGAATTTCTGGCTGTATCGAGGGGACTGTTGTAAGAAGTTTGATCGATGATGGGTTTGGCGTTATTATCGATCTACGTTATTTTTCGTATTTTACGGGTGATGTCACGGATTTATCTACGAAATAAGGTACAATATGACCCCAAAAGAACGTGAATAGTACTTAAGTTGGAGCATATTAGATACACTAGTGCAAAGACAAGGTGGCAATATTAATAGTTTTTTTTTACTTAAGAAAATTATAATTTGTTTTCTTTGTACTCAGACTCACAAAGACTTCTTAGCCTAATATAAGACTATGAGAGTACTGTAGCTAGGCTAACTAGTTGACAGGCTCGTTTCTATCATGACAAAGGGTTAAAAAAAAAAAAAAAACCCTTTTCCAAAACTAGTGCTCTACTTACACCTCACGCACTCATTATGAGTTCCGATAATCGTTTCTATCAGTATTATGAGCTTGCATTTTGTAAGGCTACGCTTTCACCTTAGTGCCAAACTGTATGCTGGTAAGCTAGCTAGCTGACGGTCTCACTCAAAAGGCAGACCCAAAGTCCAGAATCAGGATAGGGCTGACGCATTTGTAATGAAGGCATGCCTTCTCACGACCATTGGTGTTGGTGGCGTCGCACGAAACTCGCAGATAGAATTCTGAGTTTTTGAGTAGCCAGCCAAGCATCATAGCTCCACGTGCGATTTCATGACCATCTTGTGGTGGTAGCGTCGTTGCGCTAAACTCGTGGATAGAATTCCGAGTTACCGAGTCACATGAATAACTGAGCATCGTGTCGACCTCTTTGAGATAAACAGAGAGCGAACTGATTTCTTGCCATCAGACCATTGAAATTCTTCTAGAAACACTCGCGAGAGAGGTTAGAATTCAATTAGGACAGCTTTGAGCTCACAAATTCGACTATGAGGTTGCTAATTTCATAAATTAGGCAAAAACGCTGTGGATTTCGTCGAGGCTTAGTATGACGTTATCAAAGACTTTGACATACTTTAGGAACTTGGACAAAAAGGGGCGAACGAGTAGAAGGTCCAGCAGTTAGTTAATTTCTCGTACAGTATATTAGGCTTGTACTGTGCTAAGGAACAGCGGGTGAAAAGGAGTACGAACAAACAGAATACTAGGCTAAAATACCAAAGGATGGTAATTAGTTCGGACGCTTATAAGCTGGTGGAGAATTTGATGAAGAAAACAGATGTGAGAAAAATTTGATTACGGTGTGACCATTTTTTGGTCATGCTCTGGCACTTGAAGAAAATTATACTATTCAAGAAGTATTTTGAACGCTGAAAACGACGCTGTTTTTGGTTCATCGATCCGTTTCCCCATTCTCTAGTTATGATCTTGTCTACCCGCCGCGGATCGTTGCGGAACCTATCGCACCTTGTAGGGTTTTTTGATACTACAATTGTTTATGCGTTCCGCTATGATCCCCGATGAGTGAACGAGATCATTACCAAAGGTTGGGAAAACGGATCGAAAAATGGAAAATAGCGTTGTTTTCAGCGTTCAAAATTTCGACTTTCGAGCCGTAATATATGATAGGGCAAAGACAACGTAGATTCTGTGCTTGGAGAAAAGTGAAGAGGGCTGTAATGTTACATTTTTTCGTACACTTTTTGATATTTATTTATTTATTTATTATTAATTTACAAGCTGCTAGCAGCCTGTCTTCTGGGCTACGAGCTCGGCGAAATTACGTGATTATATGCGTAAGAGGAAGTTTGCTTTTCGTAAAAACTTGAATATGTTGGGGATGAAGGGAAAGTCATTTGATAGTGCCTCTGTATGGTTGTGAGGGGTGGATAAGTAATTACTGAGTTAGGTCAAGTTGGGGCAGCAGAAGATATGTTAAACGGATGGGGGGGGGGGGGGGGTTAGATTCGCAATGAGGGCATGAGAGAGGCATAAGACGAGAGTTGAGATGGGTGTGTGTGAGTTTGGTGTGGCCGATTCTGAGACGGGTGATGACTATTTCTTCTCTGCGTGTTAACAGATTTGAAGAGTCCCATGGTATGAGAATATTTTTAATTTGGGCCAGTTCGTTTGAGTGTGATTTGAGATTAGACCAATGAGTGAACCATGCTTGAGTGATGAATTTGTTGATATGTTTTGAGAGATCTGAGCGTGAGGGAAGGAAAAAGCGATCGACTGGTAGGTTATGAGTGGCTAGTTTGGCTGCTTTGTCGGCATTTTCGTTTCCTGGGATACCATTGTGACCAGGTACCCAGATGAAGAATAATGGGATGCGGATGGCGTGAAAGGTGGTAATGGGAGTGTGTATATGATTTATGAGTGGGCGGGAGGAAGTGTGGTCGGATATGGCATCAAGTGATGATAAGGATTCGGATATGACCAAAAATGGGTTGAGGGGAAGACGGGAGGGGAGGTTGGTGAGGATGTGTTCTAGACAGCTAAAGATTGCTTGTAATCCATCTGTGAAGACGGATGCGGTGTTGCGGTGTCAGTGAGAGGCTGTGATGGGACCTATTGAGTATGAGAAGCCGGTTTTGTTTTGATGTTTAGATCCATCGGTGAAACATAATGTTCAGAGTTGTGAAAGTTGTTAAGAATTTTGTTAAACTGTGCCTGGTATTCTTCGGAAGAAGTTGGAAGACGAGGGAGGTGTTTTAGGTCGCGAATTATTTTGGGTGGAATAAAGAGCCGAAGAGGAGTTGAGGAAACGATGTGGTTGAGACAATGGAACCTGAAGGGGCTTGCTAATTGGAGTTCTAGGTTGGAACGTAGATTGGTTATGGAGTTTTGGTTGTGGTGAGGGTGGAATATACGATGGTAGACGGAGACTTGAGGATATTGTAGGACAGTTGTGAAGAAGTTGGTTGTTAGTTCGAGGCGTCGATAAGCCAGTGTCTGCACAGAGGCTTTCAGCGGAATTGGTTCAGAATGCTCCAGTAGCTATTCTGAGTGTAAAATTTTGGACAGTATTGAGTAGTTTTAAATAAAAGGGAGGGGCGAGACCGTAAATGGGTGATCCGTAATCGAATATGGATCAGTTTAAGCTATGGTACAGGTGGAGGAGGATTTTTCTGTTACAACCTTCTTTAGGGTGGGAAAGTGAGTGTTTGAATGTATTTTGATTTAGTTAGTTTGATGGAGAGGATCTAAGAGTGACAGTTGTGGAAATTGAGGCGAAGAACTTGAGTAGTTTCAACTTGTGGGTTGCGGTAGTTAGCTATTGCGACAGGGGAAATTTTAATGGCTTTCTGGCGTTGTTTTTGGAAGACGATGAGTTTGGTTTTTGGGGTAGAAAATACGGAATCCTACGAAGGAAAGCCAAGCGTGTATTTTATTGGTCGTTTCTATGGAGTAGACGGTGGGCGCGTGTTGTGTTACTGGAACGTAAATGGATGCTTAGGTCATCAGAGAATAGTAGGCTTATTTTATGATTTTAACAGGGAACCTGTTTTATGGGGGGCTTTTTGAGAAACTTACCGTGCGCCGCGCGCCGTCCGCCGTTCAGCAAAAAACTAAGAAACATTTCAACTCGAGTCATAGGGGATGATAGGACTTGGAAAAATCAGATGCCATGGCAGGACTGCAATGGCAGCAGGGAACTCGTTGTCCCGAGTCCTCTGGAGCCTGAAGCTTTCCAAGTCCTAAAATCATGACGTGACAACTTGAACACCCTGCAATATTTTAAGGAAGCCGTCGTCTTTCCAAGTCTCCCTCCTATCATATATAGCTCTATAATCGAAATTTTCTCAAGTCTCCCCCACCCCCCATCATATATAGCTCGAGAGTCGAAATTTTTCCAAGTCCCCCTCCTATCATATGTAGCTCGAGTCAAAATTTTCTCAAGTCCTCCCCCCCTATCATATATAGCTTGAGAGTCGACATTTTTCTAAGTCCTCTTCCTATCATATATGGCTAGAGGGTCGAAATTTTTCCAAGTCCCCCTCCCCTCTCCGTGACGTCATTAATCTCGAGACGTGATCAACCTCGCTCGTGCTCGCGGACGAAAAATTCCTGGAAGTACCTCCAACAAAAGGGATAGCGGGTTCTCCGCTAAAAATTTCCACTCCTGAGCTATATATGATAGGAGGGGACTTGATAAAATTTCTACTCTCGAGCCATATATGATGGGAGGGGGACTTACAAAAATGTCGACTCTCGAGCTATATATGATAGGAGGGGGACTTGGAAAAAATTTCGAGTCGAAATTTTTCCAAGTTACCCCCCTATCATAGCTTGAAGGTCGAAATTATTTCAAGTCCCTCTCCTATCATATAGCTCAAGATTCGAGAAAAATTTAGACTCTCAAACTATATTATACTAGGCTTATAGTAGGTCTAGGCCTTCTTTATATTACCTTTATCTAGGTGTAGGCCTCGTTGAATTCTCAATACTAAATCTCATATGACTCATAAAATAGGTTCCCTGCGTTCCTCGTTTAACTTCCTTAAGGAAGCCGTCGTTTTTGTTATGTTGTTGATGGCGATGGGAAAAAACGACGGCTTCCTTAACGAAGTCAAACGAGGAACGCAGAGAACCTGTTTTATGAGTCGAATGGGATTTGGTATTGAAAATTCAAGGAAGCCTAGACCTAGATTAAGATAGTATAAAGAAGGCCTAGACCTACTATAAGCCTATCATAATATAGTTTGAGAACCTAAATTTTTCTCGCTCGAGAGACGAAATTTTTCTAAGTCCCTCTCCTATCATGGCTCGAGAGTCGAAATTTTTCTAAGTCCCCCTCCTATCATATATGGCTCGAGAGTCGAAATTTTTCTAAGTCCCCCTTCTATCATATATAGCTCGAGAGTCGAAACTTTTTCCAAGTCCCTCTCCTATCATGGCTCGAGAGTCGAAATTTTTCTAAGTCCCCCTTCTATCATATATAGCTCGAGAGTCGAAATTTTTCCAAGTCCCTCTCCTATCATATATGGCTCGAGGGTCGAAATTTTTCTAAGTTTTTCGCTGGACGGCGGACGGCGGACGCCAGATTTCTCAAATAGCCCCCCATAAAACAGGTTCCCTGTTTAAAAGGCGCCACTAAGTGGGGATCCTTGGAGGATACAATTTTCTTGGGGGAGGGTTGATGAATACTCATCGCTTAGGCGGACTCTAGAAGATCGATTAATAAGATAATTTTGAAGTAGGAGAGGGAAGGGTCCTCGAAGTCCAAGTTGGTGGAGGATAACTCATATGTGGTATGTCCACACTCTCGAGAAAGTGTGCTCCATGTCAAAAAATATTGGGTAGAGGTTCGTTCCGTGGGTGTGAGCATCGTAGACTTGGGAATCGAGGTCAGCAAGGGCCATTAGACGGAAACCATATTGTGTATTACTTAATATTCCGTTTGAATCAAGGAACCAGGAGAGCCTATCATTGATAATTTTGTCGAGAACTTTGCTAAGAGTGCTTAGTAGTGATATGGGTCGGTAGGGTAGAGGCTGTAAAGGGTCTCTGAGACGTTTTAGGATTGAGATGATCAGGGCTGTTTTCCAGTTATTGGGGAAGGAGGTGAAAAAAAAAATCGGTTAAGGAGTGAGGTAAGGTGTGAGATAGCATTTGAATGAAGTTTGTGCAAAGTAAAATATCTCAAGAGTTCAGACACTTTATTTAGTGTGTGTATGGGGAAGGAGGAGTGAATCGTCAACCCCTCCTTCCCCATACACACACACCAAATAATCTGTGAATGGTGTGCTGCGCATTCAGGTATTCCAACAGATGACGACATTCCATTCGTTTTTAAACACCATATTATCCGCCGAATCGTTCAACGTAGACGAACAAGACGTTTGAAGATAGTAATATCCACATGCAGATTGTTGAGTTTCTTGACTTACTGAAAATGCCTCCAGGCTGATGCTACTTACAAAGTGATATGGCAGGGGTATCCCGTGTTCATTATGGGCTGCAGTGATGAAAACGCAACTTTTCACCCTTTCTGCCTAACTATGTGCAAAGGCGAATCTGCCGAAGATTATGCTTTCGCGTTTGATGCTGCCCGGCAGCACAATATTGAATGGCAGCCTTCCATTTTACTGGCGAATTCGAGTGAACCCTGACATTTTTTAAATTACCGCTAATATTTTAATATACGTTCAACTGAATTATACCACGTTCAATATTTATATTACATCGTGCTTCCTTCTATTTTATCGCCGATATCAATTTAAGCCGCTCAATTTTCCTAGCAATATTTTCACATTTTTTATCGTTTCTATTTTGATGGGTCGTTATTTCCCACCCATTTTTATATATTTGGCTACGCTAGAAGATTTTCTCCTATACTATATCAGTAGTATACAAAGTACGTTTAGGACACTCAACATTGCACCTTTAAATTTGACCAAACTGATATTATTTTCAGCAAAAATTATTCCCTCAAATATTTATTCTCTAAAATACAATAAATAAGGTAAATTCTTTACCTATAATTTTTTCACAGCTCACGACCGTTCAGGGAAAATTTATTACCATTATTTAACCTTATTTAAGCTTTATTTGACTGAAATCACAGTCACAAAGTACGTATAGGACACTTATCATTGCACGGTTAAATTTGACCAAATTGATATTTCCAGCAAAAAATTATACTCCTCAAATTTGACCTACAATATTATCCAAAATTTATTCTCTAAAATACAATAAATAAGGTAAATTCTTTACTTATGATTTTTTCAACGCTCACAAACGTTCAGGAAAAAATTTATTATCATTATTTAGCCTTATTAGCCTTTATCTGACAGAAATCACTCTCACTAAGGATATATTGTTTTCACCAAGGTGGGGATACAGTATTTCATTTTTGACAAGGTACTCAGGAACATCAATGACCACACTTTTCTATTTCCACGTATACCAAGTACGTTTAGAACACTTTCTGGGCACTGTCAAATTTGTCCAAATTGATAGCATTTCCATAAAAAATTTTAATCCTAAAATTTATTCTCTAAATTATGATAAATGAACCTTATTTTAAAAGGGGTTAAATTTTCAACCTCTTACTACCTGTGATCTTTTTTCAACGCTCACGAACGTTCAGGCATAATTTATTACCAATATTTAGCAAGGACACTCGGTCATCAAACTCAAATGTTCAGGCTCAAAAAATCTTGGTTTAGTCATCAAACAAAAGGTGTACAAACGTGCAGGCTAAGAAAATTTCAGGACACTCCAGGACACTAAGGTGCACAAATAATGTTCAGGCTAAAAAAATTTCAGAACACACCAGGTCTTTAGGACAATCAACCAATTCAGGTATACAGGGTGTGGCCAAGTCATTTACCGCTCTCCCACTCTAGCGCTTCTTGCGGCGACCAACGCAACGTCGCGTTGTGAATTGTTCGTTCGTTCGTTCGACCCGAGTTCGTGACTTCATTCACTGCATGTCTGACGATGTTATCGATGTTCTCGTAATGTTCTGATCGATGAATTGAGAAAAAAGATAGTGTTCACGGATTAAATGAAAATGGTCGGACGCAAATTAATGTCGCGGAACGGACCCTGCTCGTACCGGTACGACTGTGATTACGCTGAAATTTTCGAAACATTTGCTGAATTTCTGGATACGTCTCTGTCGACTCGTCAATCCGTACGGCTAGCGAAAGTCAGATTCGAGGAGACGGGAAGTGTTGCGGACAAACCGCGTTCCAGACGTATCACCTCAAGAGACTCATTTCAGCCGAATTCGAACGCCTCAATGAGGATAAAGTTTACCTCCAAAAAACCACAGAATCGGTCAAGAAACGTGCTCTGTTGTGTATCGAACAGCAGGGAGGGCTTTTCGAACATCTAACTTAAATGTTTTCATCAATAATTGTTAATAAAACCTTGATTTGTGTTCTTTTCACTCATTTTTTCTGTACGTGCAAAATGGGTAAATGACTTTTGGCCACCCCTGTATTTCTCCAAAAATGAATATCAAAATAAGAGAAAATACATGTGGGAAAATGGGTACTTCCACAGCACTAACGGATGTCAGCGAACTGAATTATGTGGACGACACAGTCGATTATTTAACAACACTTATTTAATTAAGAAGATCGATTGAACACAATAGGTACGGAATAATTAATGACACATATATATATCATAGTCTGTAGTGAACATAATATTGAAGTAAATCGGAGTGCCGACACACGGCTGTAACTCCTCAACGGAGGTATCGAGCATACACTAACAACATACAAGAGAACATCGTACAACCTAGTTCGCAAGTCGATCACAAAAAAAAAAAATGCGCGCGCCTATAATATCGCTTTAAGAAAAAGAGTCGGAGAAGTTACATATTTCAACAATACACTTTGAAAAAAATGAGTAGCCGAAACATTTTCATGCATACGTTCCGAGTGTCAACATCCAGAATAGGCACTGCGTAGAAAAAAGTGAACAGATCGTGGTCGATTGTAGGCGATTTAATTAAGAGGAACGACGACCGAAGGACAAACAGCCCTTCCAAAAAAGACGGTTGCCACGGGTTCTTGACGACGAATTTCTTCGGCAGATGAACGTTGATAATTCGCGACGTCATTTGAAGATTTTCTCGATGTTGAATTTCTCATCATCTAGTTTAGCTAACTGACGTACAATACCCAGTTGTAGGTCTTCGTTTTTCATAGCCAAAATAACGGCGCTGCCGAGTTTGGGATCTCTTTGTATAAATGCTGAAAAAAATTTGAGAATATTAGCACTCGTTTATAGACGTACCAGATCAACTTTGAACACAAAGGTGGTTCCTTTTGCGAATTACTGGTACCGTTTTCTCAAACGGTATAAAAAGCAATATTCATTTCACGAAATGTGTGGCTAGTTCTCAGAAAAATGGACATTTTCTTGTCACAGGGTCATAATAGCGCCTTCCTATTGTCCAAAATATATAATCAATATACCAAAATTTAGGTAATGAAATGCTCTAACCAAATCAGTAGCTAAATTCTGCTGCAATTTGTAATAATGTACTTGAAAAATGAGATAAATGCTGCAAATGTCCATCAACGTGGATGTCACCTACACAGTTTTATAGAATGTTATCTCTAGTAGAGGCTCTACTAGAAGATGTTTCAAATTCATTATCATTGTATATTGAAGTAGAGTGTAGACACAATACATTATCAGTCATAAATGCTCTGTCAGATTAACCTGAATTACTTTTAAGGAGCTCTGAAATGTGTAACCCAAACCTATGTCCATCACCGTGGACAAAATTTAAAATTCAATTTGAGGGAATTTGAATATAGGGCTCATTGTTTTGCAAGTGTCAATAGTTTCCTCACAGCCCAAATAATATTAATCCTTCAAAAACTCTAGAAAATAATTACTCTTTTTAGAGTTCCAGAACTCATTTATGACCAGTTTCATGATTCTAGAAAAAAAAGAGTCCTTAAACGTGGATGCTGGCAGCCATCTTGAATTAAGTTGTAAAAAATCATTGAAACACAAAAATTTTTCCTACTTGATGATAATACCTATCTAGCATATTCAGTACATTCATGGCAGCACAGCTAGGGATTGAGTAGAGTAAATCTGCCATTTTGTCCATCAACGTGGACAAGAATCTTTGTCTTTCAACGTGGAAATTCATGTCCACGTTGAAAGACAAGATATCCACGTTGAAAGACAAGATTCTACAGAAACGAGCTGTCTTAGATAGAGATATCATGCAGCAGAAGTCTCTTCTCCTGATCTTTTACAAGATTTGTCTTTCAACGTGGACATTGTCTTTCAACGTGGACACCAATTTTTATTTTCAGCCTCACAACCCTGAAAATTTGAAATTAAGCCCCCCCAATGACCAATTATTGCTTCTTAACAGCAGTACTACCAATCTCAAAGAAAAAAAATCCAAAAGTTGATTTCAATTTTGTGAGTTTTGCCATGTTGAAAATATCCATTTTTCTGAGAACTAGCCGTATAGAGATGTTTGTACCACGCACAAATGGCACAATTTCTAGCTTTGTACGTAACTGACACAAGTACTTACGGCTCTCGAACACATCCATAGTCAAATCAGTAGTCAGTTGGTTGAGATATTCTAAGTTCTCCGTCAAGCACTGAAGATCATCAGAATCCACGCTTGAACCCGAGGACGATTCATCACTAGATATTTCCACAGATGTTCCCGATTCCTCTTCAGCAGTTGACATATAGCGGTCTTTTCGTTTTATTAGTCTATGGAATAAACAATCAAGCTATAATCATTGTCTAACACAAATTGTCGTTAATTTAGTACGTTAGGATAATCACTGAACTTACTCTTTTCTCAGAATCGCAACAAGTTCACTCAACTGATGCTTATCAATTTGTTGATCTTCTGAGAAGAATTCCGTTACAGTAACTTCGAAATAGTTCAAATCCAGATCGAACGTACGCCGCGCTTTCTTTCTGCTACTACCTAACATTTCACATGCGTCAAAAATATAATGTCTTTGCAATGCTTGGCATCAATATTTTTCAATAACTACAATTCGTTATTCATTTACCAGCCTGTGCTTCAGTAGCTCGCTTTTGACTAGACATTACGGTACGGCCACGGCGTGATCTGTGCGTAATAATGGAACAGTCTGTCAACATGGAAGAATTCTGTACTGGAGGAGTGATACGAATTGGAATTTTCGTCGAACAGAGGCGTGAATCTTGTTTCCGTCGTATATGCCCACACTCAAAATCAAGTCGAATAAATAAAATAAGACAACACGAAAATATATCACAGATGAGTAAAATTGTATTCGTATAAATTGAACAGGGAACACTAAAGGTTCCTATCGAAAGAGTATTCGATGCTCCAACCGGATCGGACAACGTAAAAGATGAAGAGAGTGCTCGAGGCAAAAAAAAACAGGCGTTGAGTGCACGAACACTCGCTAAGAAGCGATATTCCCCACTCTACCTTAGAATGATAGCGCTAGTACACACTATAAGGATCCGGCGAAAACAAAAGTCAAAAATATATGTGAGATTCCATTCGTATTACGTCTACACGTACACGTAATACTTCTAGTCATCTCCTGTTAATCATAATCATTCATTTCTTCGCTCTTATCTTTTTCCTTTCTCGACTTGCCTTCTGTGATTCATATCCTAGGTCATCGTCTTGTCGCTCGGCTTCGTACGCCGTGCGATTATTTTGTTGATTGTTGTCACATTGTTGTTTTCTCTGGGTAGCTGTAGGTACGTTTCTCGCTTTCCTTTAGCTTCTCAGTCGAAACGACTTTGTTTTAGAAATCGTTTCGTTTCATTTAAATAAAACTCATTCTAGACCTCGATTTCGACTCACTTATTTGACGATCTTACACATAAATCTATATTATCTATATTATTAAACGAATCCTCGACCTTGAGCCTCCGCTTATCAGCTCGAAATATTTTTTGAATCCTCGACCTTGAGCCTTCGCTTATCAGCTCGAAATATTTTTTGACTTTTGGGATTACAAAGTTTAGGCTAAGCGTACAAACCTACGGCGCCTGATTGGCCAAATAATCCGAGTAGTCGTATTAGTGTATTCGTTGGAACATTTTGAATGATCAAAGATTTTCGTTTCTGTATCACTGTGCAGTGTTACTGTTACCACAACTGTTATGAACTTCCGAATCGTTTTCGTAAAACGTACATAATATTAAGCATATACCATGACTATTTGTTTTGAAAAGGCTCAAAATGGTCATCTTCAATTTCAAGTGCTAACTTTGCTTGTTGGAAGAATTTTATGAAGAATAAAAAATTTCTACCCTGACCAACATTTTTTGGTTATAACAGTTATAACATTACCTAATTATTAGCAAGAAGTTTTGACCGAATAAAACGAAAAGACGAATACTCCGAAGGGAGAGTAAACCTTGCAAACTCTGAGTTTGCAAGGTTTACTCTCCCTTCGGAATATTTGTCTTTTCGTTTTATTATGGATAGCCATAACTTAGAGGAACGGATTTGTTTAAGTTTCGACCGTTTGACCATCCAAAATACAAAAGAAGAAGGGATGTATTTCTTGGCTTTTCTATCTAAATTTCCGGAATCCGGGATACCACTATTGTCCCGGAAAATATTTCCAATACGTTTTTGTATTACAAGATGTTATACACATCATAAAAATTTTTCCAAATGCAGTGAAAGAGTTCAAATTGACAGAAATGAAAGCCGAGGTTTACTTTGGAGGGTGAACGAAGTTATGAAATTTTGGAAGGCAACGCCAATTCCTCAAACCTTAACAGGATGCATGGATATTAATCATGACACTGTACTCAGTCTATGGACTGAAATTCGTAAATTATTAGAAACTCTGTATAAAAAGATGGCATAATTGTAATAATAATTAATTTGCAGACGAGAACTGGCTGCCGTAAATTTTTTGCGCCAAAAATTGGATATGAAAACTTGATCATAAAATTTCTCTACTTAATTGCAGACAGGTGTGTTTGATGGCAACTTACCTATTCAGCTATTCCCTGATAGATCATCATCATTAATTCATACATCATATTTTTAAAGAGTTTGAAGACTGAAACCAGGGCCTGACTAAAACTGGGTCTAGAAGGGAACTGTTCAAACTTCAAAGTGTTCAAACTCTAAAGTTGGAATTTTCAATTTTTGAAGTAAGGATCCAAAGCAAGAAGAGAAGTAGAAGACAAAGAGAAAAATATTGAAAATGAAGTGAATTTGCAATGTGGAATTAATGGATTTTGAAGAGACTGAAGACTTGGTGACGAGAGCATCGAGTTTGTCCACTGTCCAGACAGGGGTGGAAAGTGGTTGGTGATCCGCTTGAACTTTGGCTTTGGCTTAAAAGTTTCTCAGCATATTTCATCAGCTTTTACCATGAAATTGATTTATAATGCTAGGGAAACCTCTTGTCGCGTTTTCCCTAATTACAGTCTGAAGAAATATGAATTGCAAAGAGAACATTGTCTCTTCCTCTTGTAATTTTCTATTCAGTAAGTCCAATTTGAGATTTTTTTGATGCAAAAATTTATTTATCAAATTTTGAATTTTTCAATTTTTTATTTGGAATCATATTTTTGAGATAGTGAAGAAAGAATGTGACAGGCTGCATAAAAAGGCATACCGCATTCAACTTTTTGCCAGCAACAACAAAAATAAATGGAACGCCTCATTACATTTTATTGTTTGAAATGTAGTTGGTTTATAAAGCTCCGAACAGTTATTATCATTTTGTTGTTGTTGTTGTTGTTGTTTTTTTTTGTTGATTAAATTAAATCTCAAATACTTGCACCTAACTCTCTGAAAATTCAATCTGAAATGGTTATACGGTCACAACTTCTTGCTAATAATTAATGTTATAACTGTTATAACCAAAAAATGTTGGTCAGGGTGGAAATTTTATGTTCTTCATAAAATTCTTCCAACAAGCAAAATTAGCACTTGAAATTGAAGATGACCATTTTGAGCCTTTTCAAAACAAATAGTCATGCTATATGCTTATGTCCGTTTTGATTATTTCAAATAATATTGGTCATAACAGTTAGAAGTTCATCAACTTTTTTTTGAAACGGTTGTTATATAGTCAATTGGTCAAGATCATTAATATAAGTGATACGCGATCTGAGATGTCTCGCCACTGTCGGAAAACCTAACTTTACAGTAGAGCAAAAAAATGAAAAAAGGGAAAAAGTTGTCATTTAATATGGCTTGAAAATTTTTTTGCCGATTCCATAATCTACAGCATGAAAAATCACTTTTAAAATCACCATTCCCAAAGTGAAAAAATAAAAAAAAATTGAGAAAAAATCATATTCCGTACAAATGAGTGCAAAAACTTTTTTGTCACAGTTATAACAGTTAAGAAATTAAGCCCTAGGTTTATTGATAAATAAATGGGGATAAGTATTGTTTTACTTTTGCGCTACAAAAGTGCAAAAACAGCATAGAGTCCCAAGCTTACAGTGCCAGATTTGTTGCTTACTTTTAGGAATAACTTAACCTAACCTTTCAAACAACAGGATTTTGGAAGCTGAAAGAATTAGGTCAATGTTTTGCAAAAATTGGGTGTTGTTGTCAAACTCTGAATTCAAACGGTCATAATGGTAATTGGTTAAACGGTCAAAATCTGAAATTTCAAACGGTCACAATCTCACAATCTGAAAATTTTCAAATGGTCAAATGATTAGGTCCAAACTGTCATTGGTCAATTGGTTATGGTCCAATGTCAATCACTAGGCCTACTTGTTAATAGTCAGTTGGTCCAGGATGTCATTTGAAACGGTTACTGGTCAATTGGTCAAAAATGTTCATCATTTTTGTCAAACTGTTATCAGTCAATCGATCAAAATTGGTTCATTTCATTTGGTCAAACGGTTATAACCTTTATAAATCCAAACGGTCACAACCCCTAATATTATTAATTATTCAAACCTAATCATCAAAGTATCATAAATTACCAGATGTAAATTCGAAATATGAAATATGAGATAACAATGTCATAATATCATGCCAACCTACAAATTGAAAAATTGAAATAAAAAAACACTCAATACATAGGAGGCGCGCCGAAGGCGCGCCGTCCTGTCTAGTCTATATTATTAAACGAATCCTCGACCTTGAGCCTCCGCTTATCAGCTCGAAATATTTTTTGACTTTTGGGTTTATGATGAAGTTTAGGCTAAACGTACAAACCTACGACGCCTGATTGGCCGAATAATCCGAGTAGTCGTATTGGGATGTTAACCCGAGTTGCGTAAGTTGGTAGCCGTGCTCGAACATGTGGGGGATAATTTTAACGTACCATGCTTCATGATGGGGAATTTGCAATTTTCAAATACGATTTAAATCATTACAATTCGTAATATCAAAAAATTATATCCTATAAATGGTTTAAACACTTCAAGAGAATCGATAACTGAAAGAAGTAATTCTAATAGTGAAGTATTGAGTCATCTACGACTAATTGAAAATCTCGTTTCTTATGGCCGAATACATTGAACGTAAAATCGTCACCCAGAAATTCAAGTGAGTGCGGCGAGAGAGGAAGGCGATTCTAGCGCTACCAAACATAGGTTAACATCCCAATTCGTTGGAACATTTTGAATGACGAAAGATTTTTGTTTCTGTATATCACTGTGCAGTGTTACCTTACCGCAAGTGTTAAGAAATATCGAATCGTTTTCGTTCAAAATTCGTTCAAAATTTGAACGGTTTGAAGAAAGAAATATTGAGCGTTTTGTGCGTGACGTCAACACAAGTGTCTTTGAAAACTTTTTGTGTTGCGTTTTTCCTAATTACAGTCTGAAGAAATATGAATTGCAAAGAGAACATTTTCTCTTCCTCTTGTAATTTTCTTTTCAGTAAGTCCGAATTGAGATTTTTTTGACGCAAAAATTTAAATTCAACTTAATTAGAGATGGGAATTTATAAATGGATCAAATTTTGTATTTTTCAATTTTTCATTTGGAATCATATTTTTGAGATAATGAAGAAAGAATGTGACAGGCTGCATAAAAAGGCATACCGCATTCAACTTTTCGCCAGCAACGACAAAAATGAATGGAACGCCCCATTACATTTTAATGTTTGAAATGTAGTTGGTTTATATAAGGCTCTGAACAGTCATCATTTTTTTTTTTTTTTTGGTCAAATTAAATCTCAAATACTTGTAACTCTCTGAAAATTTAATCTGAAATGGTTATTGGATGAAATGGTCAAACGGTCAAAACTTCTTGCTAATAATCAATCTTATAACTGTTCTAACCAAAAAATGTTGGTCAGGGTGGAAATTTTTTGTTCTTCATAAAATTCTTCCAACAAGCAGAATTAGCACTTGAAATTGAAGATGACCATTTTGAGCCTTTTCAAAACAAATAGTCATGGTATAACTGTTTATGTCCGTTTTGATTATTTCAAATAATATTGGTCATAACAGTTGAAAGTAATTAAGACTTTTGAGCTGTATAGACGATGGACGGTGGTTGGTAGAAATGTTTTCTATCGCAAAGGAGTCAGATTTGAAAACATTTCAAATATTGGGAATCAAGCTATTTATGTATGACAGGAGAGAGCTTGGACAACATTGAAACACCAGATGAGTTGAAATTGATAAAATTTTGTACATTGAGCTCACGCTATACATTTCTGACAAGAGGGTATCTTGAGAAAATTTTAACTTTCAAGCTATATAATATGATGAGAGAGGAATATGGAATTTTAATTTCTGACATTATGACAGAAGGAGGAATTGAAAAAATTTTAAGCATTATTCTTGGCAAATGACAAGACATCACAATTTTCAAGAATCTCCCCCCCCCCCCCCACAAAAAAAAAGGGTTGCCAATTAGACCTTAATATATAATTTAAATTAGTAGTTGACTAGATTATAAACTGGATAAGGACTTGACGTCATAACGATTTAACAGAAGGATACTTATTGAATTACAAAAATCAGGACTGACGACGAGAATAACTGAAAGTTAGAGGCGAGTGGACTCAAAGAATAATATTGAGGACCTCGAGAAGAAAAAGTGAAAGGGAAAAGAGAAAATGAATCAACTAATCTTAGAATCAAAACGTTTTTCTTCTATTCATTGTAGATTACAGGAGGAGGACACCTAGAACCAATTATATGTGACCCCGTCTACAGAAACCCGGCTTGATCAATATTATCAATCAGCAGAAAGGTAGTTATGTTTCAGGTGACCTAGCTATCTTTCTGCTGATCGATAATATTGATCAAGCCGGGTTTCTGTAGACGGGGTCACATATTAGGATAGAAGAATGAAAAGAAGGAGAGTTTGCATAAAAATTTTGAATACAAGTTCACAGAAAAGTAATCCACAGAATTTCTACTTTTTTTTCTCTTTTCCAGAGTATAAATATCTACATTGTTTACCGAAGTTATTAAAATATTAAAAATTATTCCTATTTACATGTTTTCCATAATGAAATTTGCATCACCAAAAATTCATTGACAATTTCTTACTTTTCTTATGAGTGATGGGCAATATGAAGACATATTTGAAAATTTAGATGACACAAGTATCAAAAAATTAAAAATATATATTTTTTAATTTCAAAAATGGTGAAATATCTAGATATAAAAATACTGGATAAGGAGAGAGGCGCGCCGACGGCGCGCCGTCATGGCTAGTCTATATTATTAAACGAATAGTCAGTCGACCTTGAGCCTCCGCTTATCAGCTCGAAATATTTTTTGACTTTTGCGTTACGAGTATGCGAAGCGAACAGTATGAGTTTCAGGCTAAATGTTTGTTTGAAGCCTACGGCGCCGGATTGGTTGTTACGAGGAATCTGTATTAGTTATGGACCAAACAGGAGTTTGGTGGCCTTGATAAACTATGAATGGGTGATGAATACATCATTTCGTTTTTTCAAATAATTAATTAAGAATGAAATTAAACAAATAACAAAAGATTGTACAAGTATATATACAGTCTTATTTTCTTTCTCCCTCTTCTTTATACCATTTTCTCTCTCTAACTCAGTGAGTCTTATGAACCAAACAGGAGTTTGGTGGCCTTGATAAACTAAAAAATCTAATAATATTTAGAATCCTATTTTCCTAAAAACCCCACATATTGTACACTGATAATGCCACCCAAACGTTTGTTCTGTATACATTATACGTTAATACATTGAGTCTTATGGACCAAACTGCTGTTTGGTGACCTTGATAAACTATGAATGAATTTTCATCATTAGTTACATAAAAAAAAAGGCAAAAATTGCTGTACATAATAAGTATTTCTTTCTTTCTTTCTCTAACTCATTGAGTCTTATGGACTAAACAGGTCCTTCATAAACAATATTCTCTCTCAGTTCTGTATACAGTATACGTTTTTCTTTATAATGCATTGAGTCTTATGGACCAAACAGGAGTTTGGTGGCCTTGATAAACTATTGGAACAAACACAATCAAACATAACAGGTTCCTAAACACGATTTAAGACTTCATATTATTCTCTTATTTTCATTATAGAATTCCAGGGGCTACAGTCATAGACCCTGAAAATACTGTAACAATCAGTGAGTCTAATAATATTTAGAATCCTATTTTTCTAAAATCCCCACATATTGTACACTGAGTATGCCAATTTTCTTTGAAATGCCAGGTTTTTTCTTTACATTTATAGCAAATCAGTGCAATTTTATCTTCATTACTTATTACTCTAGAGAGGGCTATTTTACATCGAGTACATGTTCTAAGTTCTTTTTTTAGAGTGGATTTAATATCTTCCTCTGTAATTGAGTGTTTAGTTGTTTTATTACAAGGCCTACAATATCTCATAGAAGTTTTCATCATGTTTGTTGGTTAATTCATATCTAAAAATTTATACTATTTTTTCAATTATTTCTGATAATTTTATTCACTCAGTTTCATATTCAGTGGTTTGTTCTATTTGGTTTGCCATTCTTCTTGTATATTCTTTTTGTGTCTCCCTCTCATGTTTTTCATATCTTCTCTCTTTTTTCTTCCTAGGTTCAGATTTATGAGAATTTTCAATAAATTTATCAAGTATTTTTTTAATATCAATATAGCCTATATCTAATTCACCTCTAAAAACAATATCCCATTTATTACCCAACATATGTTTATATTGAGAATTTGGATCAAATCTATAATTTGAATTTTTGATTTCTCTCAGACTGATCATTCTATAAGGCCCCCAACTTTTTAACTTACAAATTTTAAAATCATTTTCCATATTTATATTTTTTAAAAGATACATCCTGTCTTTTATTTCAATTGTTCTTTTATTTGACATATTCACTAGATGTTAGTGAAGGATAATGAGGGTCAGTGAAGGTCAGTAAAAGTTAGTGAAGTATAATTTATGTTGAAAATTTTTTCTATTAAATGGATCTATTAAAAACCTATGCAGATGGACATGCAACAAATCTCAATGATTTAGATGATATTATTGAAGATTATCCAGAGATAAAAAATATAGCTAAAGAATTTAATAGTGACTTTGCAAAAATAGCATCAGCAATTGACAAAACCTCAAATTATTCATCTGAAGAGAAGAAAATAATTAAAAAAGTCTTTTTATTTTTTACAAACCAACTTATTGAATTAAATGGTTATAAATATATTAATAATGAATTATTTGAAGATCTTCAAAAATCAATTGAAGTAGGAATTCATAAAGATAAAATAATTGAAAAACTCAAGATTCATGCTGGTAAAACTGAAGAGGGTAAAAGACTTGTTTTAGAAAGTCAAAAAGAATTGCAGAAGAAAATGGAATTGCTAATTAAAACAAAGAATGATAAAAAAATATCTTCTTATAGAGAAAATACTTTAAAATCATCATTAATTAAAGCAAGAGATTTAAAAAAGAAAATTTATTCTCATGAAGAGCTTAAGAAAATGAATGAATTAAAAAACAAACGACTGAATGATGTTGAAGCCATTGCTGTCACAGGAATTCCCAAAAAATAAACATCTAATCAAGAAGGCTTTATGAATTTATGAAGGTCCATCTTTTTTTTGTGAGGTTTATTTATTGAACGTAATTTGAGTAGGTTTATTGATTGAACATATTTTGAGAATTTGATTGAACGTAATTTGAACATATTAAGTAGGTTTATTGATTGAACGTATTATTGAACGTAATTTGAACGTATTTTGAAAAGGTTTTGAGTAGGTTTATTGATTGAACGTACCTATTATTGAACGTATTTTAAGAAGGTTTTGAGTAGGTTTAGTGATTGAACGTATTAGGTATTGAACGTAATTTGAACGTATTTTGAAAATGTTTTGAGTAGGTTTATTGGTTGACTGTATTATTGAACATAATTTGAACGTATTTTGAGAAGGTTTTGAGTAGGTTTATTGATTGAACGTATTATTGAACGTATGATTGAACGTAATTTGAACGTATTTTGAGAAGGTTTTGAGTAGGTTTGTTGATTGAACGTATTATGAGAAGGATTTAGACAGGATTTGAGACGTTTTTAGACAGGATTTGGGAAGGTTTTCTGACGGTTTCTATGTTACTATGTTTTGTTAATTGGTTGTCTACTTCAGAAACATTCTCACATAAGTATGGTAAAAATTATTTTACTTAAAAATTTTTTTTACTTAAATAATTGAAATATATTATTAAGAGAAAGATGACAAACAAAACTCGGGTTATCAAGTTTTCACAAAATGAAAGATATTGTTCTAAATGTAAGAAAGTAAAGAATGAAAAAGAATTTGTATCTTCAACTCTTAAATCAATTGAAAATACCTCTCTAATATTGTGTAAGGAATGTGCTAATGTTAAAAATAAAATAACGCTAGATTTGTCTCAAAATGAAAAATATTGTGTAGGGTGTAAGTCTGTAAAGGATAAAAATAATTTCAATAAAAATCAGGAATGGTGCAGAGAGTGCCAAAGTAAATCAATGAAAAAATATTATGAAAAGAATAAAGATCATCATAAATTAGTAACTAAAGAAAATTATAAGCGTAAGCAAGTGAACACTGTTTGTGAATGTGGAAGAACTATTTCTTTAGCTTCTCTTAGAGATCATCTAAAATCTAAAATACATGAAAATATGTTGGAATTAACACAACTACGTAAAAATAATTTTCTTCAAAAATTTTTCTCTTATAAATAAAGAGGGAAAAAATCTTATTAAGAGAAATAATAATATCAAAATGGTGTCTGTAAAAGAATTGAGAAGCATTGCCAAAGGTAGAAACTTGAAAGGCTATAGTAAAATGAGGAAAGCTGATTTACACAGATTATTGAATATTGAACCACCAGTCAAGGCTCCAACAGTAAAAGATTTAAGAAAAATTGCAAAGGAGAAAAATATAAAAGGATGCTATAAAATGAAGAAAGCTGATTTAATACAAGTATTGAATAAGCCTATTGAACCACATACCAAGGCTCCAACAGTAAAAGATTTACAAAAAATTGCAAAGGCAAAGAATGTAAAAGGATATTATAAAATGAAGAAAGCAGATCTATTTAATGTATTGAGAAATGATAGTCTTGGTGCAAGACCAAGCCACTCACGCAAAACTCCTGTACATTTAAATAGTATATTTTCTTTTGAAGATTCATTTTTTGAACCAGAACTTGAAAAACCAGTAAAAGAAGAGACTATTATTGACATTACTGAACAAAGTTCTAGGTATGTTCAAAAGTATAGAGCATATCAAATTGATTATACCATTTATATCAAAAATTCAGAATTGATATTAGAACCTTCAAGGGATGAACAAGTAGATTTAATAATTAGAGCACTTAGAGAAATGATTGAAGTTGCTAAGAAACGTACCAATTTTAGAAGATCAGATAGAATAAATATTGTTGTACAAAATTCTGTGCTTAATACACCTATATCAACAGGTTATCAAACAGGTACTTCAACTCAAGAATTGGTAGAAACATTGATGGAAACTATTTCAAACATCTTGACTTCAAAAGAAGAACTTGATCTAACAACATCTACTTTTAATATAAATGTAATTGCAATGCCTCAAGGTGCAAAAGGTAGTAAAATTTTAAATCTAGCTCAGACCAAACAAACTAAAAAATCTATTGTTGAAATAAGAAATAAAGATAATCTATGTTGCCCTAGAGCTGTAGTTGTAGCATTAACTTACCCTGAAGAGAATCCGCCAATCAATACTGTATTTAGTAAAGAATTTTCTAAAAATGACATTGTTTATATTCGTAAGGGGAGAAAATTACAGAAAGATCTTACTACTCAATTATGTAATCAACTTGGTTATTACAATCAGGAAGGATTTACATTAGATGATATTGCAAATTTGGAGAAACTAATAAATATTCAGATAAATGTTGTTTGTGCTGAAAATTTCAATTCTGTTATATATAGCGGACCTAAAAAAGATATAAAAGTATATTTATATAAAAATGGTAATCATTTTGATGTAATTTCAAAAATGGCAGGTTTTCTTGGATCAAGTTATTATTGTCATGAATGCAATAGACCTTATGAAGAGAAAGCCAAACATAAGTGTCTAAAAAAGGTGAGAAAATGTATATTATGTTTTCAGGATGAGCATGCAGTTGATACAAAACGGAGAATTTTGTGCAAGGATTGTAATAGGTACTGTGTTAATCAAGACTGTTTTGATAACCATAAGGAAGTTTGTAACAATATATTCAAATGCTTAAATTGTAATAAACTCTCTTTTAGAGGTAATGTAAACTTTCTTAATTGCATTGACAATATTAGGACATATTATTTAGGATCGCTTGAACCTGAACACACATGTGGATTTGAAATATGTAGAAATTGTAAGGAGGTAGTTGAAATAAAAACTCATAAATGTTATATGCAATGGAAAAAACAAAAAGGAGGTAAATGTAAGAGAGAAATTTGTCTATGCAAAGGCAATGCTCAAGAGTTTGTTAAACCTATAAAAGACTATAATCTGACAGAATTGAGAGCAAAAGCCAAAGAAGAAAAAATAAAGGGTTTCAGTACAATGAATAAATATGAATTGTTAGATAGGTTAAATCCATTTCCTTTCAAAAATGAAATTTTTGGCGAAGAAGAAGAAAAAAAGGATGAATTACCTAAATGTACTTATACTGAAAAATATAAATACTTTGATTATGAAGCTCAACAAGAAACAGGGACTCATATACCAAATTTAGTAATTATTCATGACTTTAAAGGCAATAAATATGAATTTAAAACAAATGATGAATTTTGTAAATGGTTGATTAAAGAGGAACATAAAGATTATACATTCATAGCACATTATGCAAAAGGTTATGATTCACAGTTTATATTGAAATATTGCGTTGAAAATACTCTCAAACCTTATACAATTTATAATGGATCAAAACTTATGCTATTGGAAATACCTAAAATACGCTTGAAAATTATTTATAGTAGTAATTTTATCAATGGACCTCTAAGTGATTTTCCAAAAACATTTGGATTAACAGAGTTCAAAAAGGGGTATTTTCCACATTTATTCAATACTAAAGAAAATGAGAACTATGTTGGACCAATCCCTGACAAAAAGTATTATTGTTATAATCAAATGAAACCTGAGGCTAGGAGAAAATTTTTAGAATGGTATTTACAAAGAGTTCAAGAAAATTATGTTTTTAATATGAAGAAAGAACTTCCAGAATATTGTGGGTCAGATGTAGATATTTTAAGAAATGGTTGTCTAAAATTCAGAGAAGCATTTCTAGATATAGCAGATATAGATCCATTCCAATATTTAACTATTGCAAGTGTTTGTATGGCTATATATAGATCTAAATATATATGGAAAGATACAATAGCTGTTGTAGATGAACCCATTGAAGAAAAATATTCAAAACAATCCATAAGTTGGCTGAATCACCTTAAAAATCCTAATATAAAACATGCTCTGAATGGTGGTGAACAAATGATTTGTGGAGCAAAAGTTGATGGCTTTGATGAGAATACTAACACTGTGTATCAGTATCATGGATGTTTCTGGCATGGTTGTAGAAAATGTTATAGTGAAAATACTATAAATAATGTTAATAAGGAAGAAATGGGTGATTTGTATGAAAAAACAAAAGTGAGAAGTGATAGAATAAAGGAAGCTGGTTATAATTTAGTAGAAATGTGGGAATGTAAGTGGATTAAATCGCCAGAGTATAAAAATAGTGAAAAACCAGAAATAGTAGAGCCTTTAAATCCAAGGGATGCATTCTTTGGAGGAAGGACTAATACATTTAAACTTTGGGCTAAATCTAATAAAAAGAAGAAAATTAAGTACATAGATGTTTGTAGTTTATACCCTACTGTTCAATTTTACGACTGGTACCCTGTAGGTCATCGGAAAAAGATTATTAAACCAGATTATTATTCTAAAAAATGGTTTGGAATAATAAAATGTAAAGTTTTGCCACCAAGAAAATTATATCATCCTGTATTACCAGTAAAGGTTAAAATGGATAAAAATGAAAAATTATTATTCCCTTTATGTTTGAAATGTGCTGAAAAGAAAATGAAGAGATGTATTCATAGTGAAAATGAAAGAATGATTACTGGAACATGGTCAACTATTGAAGTTAATAAAGCAATTGAAAAAGGGTATGAGATTATAGAAATTTATGAAGTTTGGAATTTTGAAAAAAGGAGTAGAAGTTTATTTAAAGGATATGTAAAAAACTTTATGAAAATTAAATTAGAATCTAGTCCTCATAATTATAATTCAAATGACAAATATATACAGGATAACTAGGAATTGACTTGGATCCTGAAACAATTGAGGTAAATCCAGGCAGGAGAGCTGTAGCAAAAATATGTTTAAATAGTTTATGGGGAAAGTTTGGGCAAAGACAAAATACAAGTCAAACAGAATATGTGACTGATGTAAGAAGATTTTATGAAATATTACTCGATGATAGATTGACAAATATAAATGTGAATTATTTGACAGAAGAGATGGCACAGATGAGTTATAAATTTAAGGATCACTATGTTGAGAATAATACCAGTACAAACATTTATATAGCTTTATTCACAACAGCAAATGCCAGACTAAGATTGTATGAGAAAATGGATGTATTAGGTGAGGCAGTCATTTATTGTGACACTGATTCCATAGTATATCTTGATGATGGAAATAATACAGTCAAGACAGGTGACATGCTTGGAGAGTGGAAAGATGAACTTGAAAAGGATGACTATATAAAACTGTGGGCATCAACAGGTCCTAAAAGTTATTATTATGAAACTCATTTAGGTGAAAATGTAACTAAAATAAAGGGTTTTACTTTGAACCATCAAAATTTAGAAAAGTTGAATGGACAAACAATGATAAAACTAATTAAGGAATATATGGAGGGACTCAAACAGACTTCTATAGACTTGACTTATAATAGAATAAATAGAGACACAAAAACTAAAAATTTAGCAAATAAAGTAGAGACCAAAAAGTTCAAATTTGAGTATGATAAGAGAGTAATCTTACCTAATTATGATACTATACCATATGGGTACTGATTCTCATATAGTAAAAGGAAATGATGCACCCTCTAACAGGTTGAAAGTATTTAGAAGAAATTTGGTACGCCAAATAATCTCCCTAAATGATTAATATTGTACATAATTTATTTCTACATCAGAATTTAAATCATTATCTGGTATATGTAAATCTTTTATTTCATTTTCTATAATCCGTGATAAAACACTCAAGTGAGCAATAATATTTAACATTAATTTAGTATATTTTTTTCTTTTATCTTCAGATAAATGTTGAATTTTATCTGAAATCGGATCCATTAGTGTTTCATATTTTGATCTTGTACGTTCAAATGGTATTTTAAAATATGGTATAATATGTTCAAAATCAAATTCATCTAATCCAACAATAGAATCTTTGTAGACCTCCATTTGTATGAAAATAAATTTTTAAATAAAATTTTTTATATTCGGCAACCAGTTTTGCACCTTTTAAATTTGAACTGACAAAATTTTTTGTGTGTACAGTAAAGTCTTTGTTCACACGCACTATTGAAAGGTAAAGAGGTTGAAAATTTAACCCCTTTTAAAATAAGGTAAAAAATTTACCCAGAGTAAAATATTGATGAAAAATGGTATCAATTTGTACAAATTTGAGATTGTCCAGAAAGTGTCCTAAACGTACTTGGTATACGTGGAAATAAAAAAGTGTGGTCATTGATGTTCCTGAGTACCTTGTCAAAAATGAAATACTGTATCCCCACCTTGGTGAAAACAATATATCCTTAGTGAGAGTGATTTCTGTCAGATAAAGGCTAATAAGGCTAAATAATGATAATAAATTTTTCCTGAACGTTTGTGAGCGTTGAAAAAATCATAAGTAAAGAATTTACCTTATTTATTGTATTTTAGAGAATAAATTTTGGATAATATTGTAGGTCAAATTTGAGGAGTATAATTTTTTGCTGGAAATATCAATTTGGTCAAATTTAACCGTGCAATGATAAGTGTCCTATACGTACTTTGTGACTGTGATTTCAGTCAAATAAAGCTTAAATAAGGTTAAATAATGGTAATAAATTTTCCCTGAACGGTCGTGAGCTGTGAAAAAATTATAGGTAAAGAATTTACCTTATTTATTGTATTTTAGAGAATAAATATTTGAGGGAATAATTTTTGCTGAAAATAATATCAGTTTGGTCAAATTTAAAGGTGCAATGTTGAGTGTCCTAAACGTACTTTGTATACTACTTATATCTTTACCAGTTTAGTCCCTTTGCCCTCCGATGGTCAGCTAGTTCTGAATAAAACCAGGCTTGCGTTCTTTCTTGATTTTACTGGTCGTGTAACTCTCATTTCTTACTTATTAAATATTTGAATATGGCTTATAACTTTGAGAAGACTCTTTTATTCATATTGGAACATTCATTGACGATAATTTCGAACCCTCTCGAGTTGTACTATACTAGCATAGTTGGCTTTGGTTGGAGCCGACACAACCTATTTGATTGAGGAGTGTTACGCTCGGAAAAATTTTGGGTCCTAAGATCCATTAGGGAATTTCAGCGAAGTAGTCTTTCCCTCGAAACGATAATGAGGTAACAGAAGAAATGTTTCGCCTAAAGATATTATGAAGGTCATATTTTTAATACAGTTCGTACGAGAGAGTTCTTCCGTGCGTTGGCCAACTCGGTGAGACCCATCCAGCAGGCTGCCAATTATCCGAAACTACATAGACCTTATTCATTTTTCACTTTTAGCAGCCCGCAATAAATATTCGGTATGAAAACTTGACATTTTATATTAGTGTAATCTAATCTGCTGGATATTTCGTTTGAACAAATTAATCTACGGCAACTACCGAAGTTTGCGTAACTTATAGGCCTATTTTTAGCGATAAAATTTGAATCGCGTTCGCTAAAAAGTTTTCTCCTCGCTGCGCGTCTCGTCTCCCCGAGTCCGCACAGTACCGCAACGGAAACCAGAAGCACTGTGTTACTGGTTCAATGAATTTGAATTTCACGAACAGGTGTGATTTATGGAGCTATATGGTGAAAAACAGATGTTACAGATGTACCTACTTAACGTTTTTCACGGTACCTGACGCGTGTGCAAGTATATATTTGAAGTACGCGCCGCAATTCGGTGACATTGAAAATGTCAGCGACGTGAAGTAAAAAAGTGGTAAAACGTACACTGCACTGTATAGTTCAAAATGATAATGAGGAGTAATACGCGTACGTACGCAAAATATTTGCTAGGTTTTATTTGAGATAACAATCTTTAACGTGTACCTTGTATTCTAAGTCAATAGTCTGCATAAGTAATAAACATTCTAAGTTTGGTACCGTGCTGCAACGTACCTAATTTTTTTTCTACTAAATTGTAATGAAATTTACCGCAGAATTTGAGACGGAACATGAAACTTACTTCGAATAATATAAACTTAGTACTTTATAACAGGGCTGTCGAGAACATGTCTCGTACAGCACAATAAAATATCTCATGCAGTACATACGATTATATGATACCAAACAGTAAACATCTCTTGAAGCCTCTCTCTAGTCTTCTGATTTACATCCTATAGCTTGGGAAGGGGGCGGAGCCTATGACGTCACAGTCTGATGACGTCATAGGTCAGTCTTGTGAAGTCACAACCTGATGACGTCATAGGTCAGCTTGTAAAGTCACAATCTACATTTTTCAGGTCCTACGTGCCCCACAAAACAGGTTCCCTACCACCTCTTATCTAACTCTGTTCAAGAACCCTTGAGTTTTTCTACTCCCCCCTCCTATAATGTGTAGCTTTGGAACGGGGCTTATGACGTCATAGGTCACTTTTTTTAGTTCCCCACCCATTATATAGCTTTAAAGTCCGGGCCTGTGACGTTACAATTTGAAGACGTCCTAGGTCAGCCTTGTGACGTCACAATCTACGTAATTTTTTCAGATCCCATGTGCCACAGAAAACAGGTTCCCTGCCACCCCTCGTTCAACTCTGTTAAAGAACCCGTTAGTTTTTACAAGTCCCACCTCCCCACTATGATATGATGGGATGGGAACGTGGACCATTTTTGCCAAGGCGCGACTTACACCGTTTTGACGTCATCAGATCGTGACGTCACTGGGTTGAAAGTCTAAATTTTAACAGGAAATCTGTTCTACGGGGGCGTTTTTCAGAAGTTTGTCATACGCCGTGCGCCGTGTGGTGTCCGACGAAAACTGACCTACTGTAATGAAGAATTTGGACCTCTGAAAAATGTTGACTTTTTAGATGGACTTGGAAATTTTCTTCGTCGCTGTGGAAATAAACCTGGAACTAAGGCCGCGCATGGTGCAATGCTATATATTATCCATTCTTTAATACGGATGCGAAGCTTGGACGCTAAGCAGAGCAATGAAAGAGAAAATACTACTTAAAATATCTTGGACGGAGAAAGTCACAAATCTAGAGGTCCTGCAGCGAACTGGTAAAGAGGAGGTCTTGTTGGCTGTGATAAAGAAGCGCACATTGAGGTACCTGGTCTACGTCACTAGAGGCGACAGATGTGCACTACAAAAGGATGCGGAAAAAGATCATCGGGCAGGAGGCAGAATTCTTGGATAAGTGATCTAAGTACGTTGATGGCTAGGAGAATTGTCGGCAGATGTCGAGAGTATCGATGGCTTTGAAGATCGTGTAACAGCGTCGGAAAAGAAAAAGAGGAGCTAATAAAGCAGCGTATGCTGAGGGACGCTTTATGGTCTTTCGCTTGAATTTAGAGGATTCATTACCAAGGTTTATTGAAGAAAGCGAGAAACCTGTTTTATGGGCTTTATATTCCCCATTTTTAACAAGAATCCTTTTTCATACGAGGGGCGGTGGCTTACCTGGAAAGAATATCTACCGTCAGATGATGGTTTGAAGGGGGGCCTCTGACCTGCTCCTCAAGACTGAAGAAATTTCGACTTTCGAGCAAGGAGGGGAGGAGGGAAACAAATAAAAAACGACGGCTTCCTTAACGAAGTTAAACGAGGAACGCAGGGAACCTGTTTTATGAGTCAAATAGGATTTGGTATTGAAAATTCAAGGAAGCCTAGACCTAGATAAAGCTAGTATAAAGAAGGCCTAGACGTAAAATAAGCCTAGTATAATGTAGTTTGAAAGTCCAAGTTTTTCTCAAATCTCGAGCTATTTATGATAGGAGGGAGACTTGGGAAAATTTGTCCCCTTTCATATATAGCTCGTGAGTCAAAAGTTTTCCAAGTCCTTCTTCTATCATATATAGCTTCAGATTCGAAATTTTTTCCAAGTCCCTCTCCTATCCTATATGGCGCGAGAGTCGAATTTTTAACAGGGAACCTGTTTTATGGGGGGCTATTTGAGAAATCTGGCGTCCGCCGTCCGCCGTCCAGCGAAAAACTTAGAAAAATTTCGACCCTCGAGCCATATATGATAGGAGAGGGACTTGGAAAAATTTCGACTCTCGAGCTATAGATGATAGGAGGGGAACTTAGAAAAATTTCGACTCTCGAGCTATATATGATAGAAGAGGGACTTAGAAAAATTTCGACTCTCGAGCCATATATGGTAGAAGGGGGACTTGGAAAAATTTCGACTCTCGAGCCATATATGATAGGAGAGGGACTTAGAAAAATTTCGACTCTCGAGCTATATATGATAGAAGGGGGACTTGGAAAAATTTCGACTGTCGAGCTATATATGATCTAGGCTTCCTTGAATTTTCAATACCAAATCTCATTCGAATCATAAAACAGGTTCCCTGCGTTCCTCGTTTAACTTCGTTAAGGAAGCCGTAATTTTTCTAAGTCCCCCTCCTATCATCTATAGCTCGAGAGTCGATTTTTTTCAAGTCCCCCTCCTATCATATATAGCTCGAGAGTCGAAATTTTTGTAAGTCCCTCTCCTATCATATATGGCTCGAGGGTCGAAATTTTTCCAAGTTTTTCGCTGGACGGCGCACGGCAGATTTCTCAAATAGCCCCCCATAAAACAGGCTCCTTGCTAAAATTTCGACCCTCGAGCCATATATGATAGGAGAGGACTTGGAAAAATTTCGACTCTCGAGCTATATATGATAGAAGGGGGACTTAGAAAAATTTCGACTCTCGAGCCATATATGATAGGAGGGGGACTTGAAAAAATTTCGACTCCCGAGCTATATATGATAGCAGGGGGACTTGGAAAAATTTCGTCTCTCGAGCGAGAAAAACTTAAGATTCTCAAACTATATTATGATAGGCTTATAGTAGGTCTATGCCTTCTTTATACTATCTTTATCTAGGTCTAGGCTTCCTTGAATTTTCAATACCAAATCCCATTCGACTCATAAAACAGGTTCCCTGCGTTCCTCGTTTAACTTCGTTAAGGAAGCCGTCGTTTTTTTCCAAGCCCCCCTCCTATCATATATTCTCGAGAGTCGAAATTTTTCCATGTTTTTCGCTGGACGGCGAACGGCGCACGCCAGGTTTCTCAAATAGCCCCCCATAAAACAGGTTCCCTGTTAAAACTCTGATTATGGGGCGAGCGAAGGAAACAGGAAAGAATTTCGGTTTGACTTCCAAACTGTATGTAACAGAAGATGGACTTGGAAAAATTTTTGATCGAGGAACCTATTTCATGGTGGATTATATTAGGAGGAAATTTCTACCATCGGTGTAGACTTCCGACAATCCGACGAATCGTTATTTTGCGGGGTGCAATAGAGGCTTTAACCTACTTCAGAGACTCAACGAGCGCGCATTTTGTATCAGGAGAGGGACGTGAAAATTCCGATCATCTAGCAAAATATATGAGAAAGAGGGGAGGGAGGGGCTTCAAAAAAATTCGATCTTCGAGTTACACGTATCGGGAAGGGTACGTCAAGCAATTTCCACTGCGAGCAGTATTGACTCAAATTGGACTAAAAATTAGAAATGGCAGCGGGGAACCCGCTGTCCCGAGTCCCCTAGAGCCTGAAGTTTTTCCAAGTCCTGAAAATCATGACGTGACAACTTGAACGCGCTGCAAGGAAGCCGTCGTCTTTCCAAGTCCCCCTCCTATCATATATGGCTAGAGAGTCGGAATTTATCCAAGTCCCCCTCCTATCATATATAGCTCGGAGGTCGGCATTTTTCCAAGTTTCGCTCCTATCATATATGGCTAGAGAGTCGGAATTTATCCAAGTCCCCCTCCTATCATATATAGCTCGGAGGTCGGCATTTTTCCAAGTTTCGCTCCTATCATATATGGCTAGAGAGTCGAAATTTTTTCAAGTCCTCCTCCTATCATATATAGCTCGGAGGTCGGAATTTTTCCAAGTTTCGCTCCTATCATATATAGCTCGAGAGTCGACATTTTTCCTAGTCCCCCTCCTATCATATATGTATAGCTCAGAGGTCGGAATTTTTATAAGTCCCCCTTCCCTCTCCGTGACGTCATCAACCTCGCTCGCGCCTGCGCTCGTGGACGAAAATTTCCTGGAAGTACCTCCAACAAAAGGGATAGCGGGTTCCCCGCTAAAAAAGTAAATTTTTTGGAACAAATCAGGTATGTCGGTCCCGACATGCGTAGTAATGAGTTATCAATGACCATATCAATGTACGTACAGTTCCTGCAGATTTCAAAATGACGTTCACCATCATTTGAGAGATACGGTAATCTGAAAAATTGATTAATCTGCCGCCAATCTCGCGCGTAAAACTAAACGGACGGTAAAGAGAGTTGATACGATAAACAAACTGGAAGTCGTATGAAATATGCATACATATACCACTACCCAGAGTACTGTACATTGCATAAGTGTACGATGCCACTAAAGCGGATTAAATTTGAGTGGTCACGAGAATTTTCGAGTCGAAAGCTGTACGGAAAAGTTTACATAGGCAAATATTCATTTCTCATAATAATTAGCTGCTTCTTGTTGAATTTTCTGACCATCGGTATCCAAAGGACTCGAAAAGATTTGATGATGAAACAACAAAAAATGCGCGAACTTTAGTTTTTTTCGAGTTTGAAATCTGGCCTCCGTCGCGTATAAGGGGGTCGCCAAAATCAGTGACCTGTAAATTTTCCAAATTCCGATAATATTAGGATGAAAATTATTGAGAGTATTCAGAAGACTATTCAGTGAAGTTGGGTTGTCATTATGGATGCAGAGCATATCATCCACGTATCTTCTCCAATACTGCGCGTCTAGCATATACAGATGGGCTAGAAAGACCTTTGTCAGCAGGGGACTTAGTGGTGAATCCATCGGCAGACCATCTGAAAAAATATAGGTATTCTTCTGGAATAGGTACTCGTTAGCCTCGACATATACTTTGAGTAGGTGTATGAATTCCGAAGCCGTTTCGTCATCAATATTGGATTTCCTCATTATTTTGGCCTTGTATTTGATAGCAATGTGGATTGGTACTTTGGTAAAAACGCTCACTACATCGAAAGAACATGACATAGTTGAGGTTTAGACGCATTTTATGTCTTTTCATCCAAGGGAGGCAAGAGATAAGACCTTTTTTTGAGATTGGAAAAAAATTTTCGAAATTGATGTCAGCTATTTGAGAAGAATAGCATTGTGGGCCCGACCTCTGGGCTTCACATTTGAGGGTGGTTTTGAAGACTATGAAAATTCTGACTTAGTTTAAGAATAGACAAATTTGCGATGGTGAACGAGGATACCACGGGCGAAGAAAGAGGCGTCGATTTGATTTAGTTTATGGGAATGAGAAAATCTCAAATTCCGAAGTATGCGGTACCAAGAAAACCAGGCTACGATCTAGGATATTAAAGCTTCCTAAAGTGAAGGGGCAATCTTTGAAAATGATAAAAACTTGGTAGGACTGTAATCTTGGTGATTCAAATTTTCGGCGGCCGGCGTTTCATTAGTTCGAATATTTATCCATTTACGGACAATTCCCAATAATCCAACGCGACTGTATTTCGCTACAACATCCTTCACGAGTTCAATAAAAAAACAAACGAAATGTACAATTAAAAATTGTAATTCATTTTAAAATCGAAAGATACACAAAGAAGGAGACTTCAACAAATTAAAGAGAAAAAAAAAAAAGAAACCTTATCAACGCTCACCAATAAAATCTTACTCAAATGAAAAATTAATCATATACACGAACGCAGCAATCGACACACCTCGCTAAAAATCAACCATTATTGGTTCAAATTTTCCCATAAAATCACAAGCTTTTTCCATTCTCGAATCTATCATTAAAATTAATTTGCTATGAGATCCTTCCTTAATTAAAAACAAAAGAAAAAGAAAAATATTTAAAAAATTGTTGAATTTTAAAATTAAATCGATACAGATATTATATTCCATCAATTGCATTTCGCGGTAGATGTTTCTGTACGAGTATCAAGCTGATAAAAAGATGTCTGATTAGAATCATAAAACAAAAAGTAAAAATTCATAGCAATATAATAAGAGAAATAAAACTTTTTAAAAAAAAGGAAAAAGAAAATCGAATGATCGTCTGTTGGACAACTATTTTCAAATTATTGGTAACATAAGTAAAGAATAGAAATACACATTTTTTTTTTTTTTTTTTTTTTCATAACATTTTTTTTTCAGTAAAATCATTTACTTGTAGCAAATATATGTACACGTATTCTTTGGATAGCAACACTGAGATAGAGGGGGGTTCTTCGATTAAGAGAGACGCAACTTTTTTTTGGGCTCCGCAGACTTCTTGTCTCCGCCGGATGGAAGTCGCTTGGCAGATTTCATGTAACCTAAAACAAAGAAAGATAACAATTCATTTTAGACAGGATCATCATACGATTTAAAAATATTCTTAAAATAAATAGGAAAAGTTGAATAGCACCATCCGGATGATGGCTAATTCTAACGCGTGAAAATTATGAGCATGTAGGCTAATAACAGAGACTTCAATAATTTGACAATTTTCTTCTCGAGTTCTTCTACGACCTGGGCGGCATATTCATCCTAATTTTTCGTGAATGCCTTCCCCTCTCCTCAAAGTACACTACGCAACACTTCAATAAATTTCCTCCAAAAAATAATATTCGATTACGAATAGGAAGTTTTTGAACAATTTCAACAGAAGAAATGACGTGATCCATTCGACAAGGTTAAAAGAGAAAAATTAGGACCACAAATAAGTGTACGACACACAGCAGGCAAGAGAGAAGCCGAACACTAATTGTTCCTCTTAAACCAGATAAAATGTCTGTCAGGACGAAAAATGAGAGAAAAATAAAAGTAACCGCGATCTATTCACAACATTAGAAGGGGAAATACCTTTGCGCTGGTATGTCGTCTCTCAGTCTCCTCCCGAACGATGCCGAAAGAACAGTATGATATTGCTATTGTCATTCCCAACAATATACTACATAGGTGCACGACTTGCCACTTTCGGTAACGCTTGTAACACTTCAGTAGCTCTAGCAACAGTTCGGCTCAACATTTTATGAATAACAATGCTCTCCGGTATATAACCTTGCACCGTTCAAGTAATACCGATGAGTACACAATAAACCAAATGGATTGCGAAACGGAAGCCAAGTTCGCTTCTCTACCTGGATTACGGCCAAATAAGTTTGAGAAAACGTCACACGTATATGTACACTGGTCGTGTGGAATACGACGAGAATAATTAATTAATATAACATCAAAATCAATCCCATGAATTTGGGAAGATATGTAAAATTTTCTACACGCATAACTTACGAGGACAATGTCGCCATAAAACGTTCATTAGCCAGAAGAAGGCAATATAATATTGAACGGTACTTTTTTTCGTCACATTATTCCCTGTCGTGCACAACTTCGCTATAATTATAAGCCATTTAAAAATGGAAAGAATGACTGAATTGATGCTCGCGTTTTGAGGTTCAATTATGATGTAAGAAATTCATTATTCTCGCTTCTATTCCACGACTTTTGCGAACTTATACTAACTCAACTTTCCACCTATCAAGTTCTAAAACATTTTGCCACATCCTGGATACTGCGCCGGTAGTGAAAGAATAATTCGAATTAAGTTTCATTCTCCAACATCATCGTGTTCCTTGATCTCGCTGACGAAATTTTGAGAAGTACGCATCTGGTGGGGAGTATCCCTCACTACCAATCAAAGTGAAAGAAAGCCAGGTTTCTACTCCTAACGAGCCAATTTAAAATTATTGATTGAAATTTAGGGAGTTCAAAACATTAATGGGCTAAGCTTCAAAGGAAACAAGGGATTTTAAGGAGACCACTTAGATACTCGTAGTAAATGCTGTGGATTAATTTTAATAAGCAAGCGACAAAACGGGAAACATTCACAGCTACACTATAGACGAGAATCGGAAAAGTAGAAAAAACGGGCCCCTCTAAGTGCGATTATATTTTAGTAAATATGATTACGAATGAATTGCAAACCACCTCTTGACATTTCTTCCTCCTACGTTTTTCGTTCTTCTTCGCATGTAATGTGCAAACGCATCAAGGGGTCGAAAAAATTCTAAATACCCTCCTCTTACAGTTTCATCACATTCTTCTCTGACCTACTTCCGCTACCATCATCATCAACTTTATTTTGATTCGCACCAATCGGCGATATTCGCAGCAAGAAGAGATACAAAAAAAAAAAAAAAACGCGACATAATAAAGATAAGGCGGAAACATGCGTTCATTTTCCGCCAGAAATAAAACCGTTCGAGAACGCGAAAATAAGTGTCAATTACCCTACAGTATTAATAGATAGTAACGATATTTTGGCACGTGCGGTAAAGATTACAGAACAACTCTTCAACTGGGCTCCCAAGATCTAGTGAAAAAGAAAATGAAAAAAAGGGTTAAAGACTATGGTACTAGCAGGCTCCTGCGTCTAGATTCTCATTCAGAATCTTGACTCGTCGGCTACGTAGAAACCCTGTTTTTTATTTTCATTTGGAAACACGTTGATTTGAATCATAAAAGAAATTTTTGAGCACATTCGAACGCGGATATAATGAAGCCGTCGTTGAAAACAGTAACTCGAAACCGATTTATTAATTTTCAATGCGATGTCGGCGATGTAAACATAGCGCAGAAGGAGTGAGCTACAACATTTACAGGTAGTGATTCTCACTTCAATTTACTTTGCACGATTCCCCATGATGATATACAAACACGAAGATGTCTTATTTTCCAACTGACTGGGATTAATGATCATTCTACCACTAAGAAACATGCACGATATTCAGACCACTTTCTCCTCGACTCATTTTTTCAATTTTTTCTCACGCACTTACAGGACGAAAAAATGACCTCTCTTCTTCAACACTCAACGTACAAAAGGTCAGCCAGAAGGCGATTAAACCGCTACACTAAATAAATTCCAATTGCTATAACTTCAAGCTCCAAGGACTAGTTTTATCTACTACATTCAAAGTCGGAAGACTGTTCGAACTCTGATTCCGCCAATTTGTTCAGCCAGCCGCGATGCCAGAAATTTCTCTAAGGAGGGGATGGACGACCACAATCCTGAAGCAGACTAAAATTTTTCTTGCTCATCCGCAGCAAGAGTAAATTCCAATCCCAGAGAGGGGGGGGGGGGGGTCATCACTTTCATTCTCTTCCCTGGCTACGCTATTGCATCTAGTAAAAAACTTTCAACCAAATTATCGCGCGATAATTCACCTACAGATACCAAGAGTCACCTTGAGAAAACGGATACTAAAAAAATAATCGGTAAAATAATTCGAATTAAAACTTGGAAAATAAGTAAATACTTCACTATGATGGGTCTTCATAATAAATTAATCAAAGTTCGCGACAAAAATGCTTAAAAACTTTTTTTTTTTAATGGTCGGTTGTTTCTCTTACGTTCAACCACTCGGGGAGCCGTGGTTAGCGTCTAATTCAGCTTTATGCTATAAGAATTATATCAGTAGCTACATAATTAGGATAAAAGAAGAAGACATTTGATCAAACTGGCATGGGGGCGGAGTGAGAAGAAGAAGAAAATCGATCACACTAGCCTGTGAAGGGCGTAACGTAAAATAGACGTGGGTGGCGAAATGGGGTAGGGTAACTTGCCCTCTAATCCAGTTATCTGAAGAGCATTAAAAAAATTAGAAACTGCCTAATGAACGCTAGGCTGAAATAACAAACTGAGAATTGATGAAAAACTGATCAACAAATCTTGTCAATCATTTTTAACCCCTTAAACTCCCCCGCAAACGCCTCTTCTAACAATAGGCTAAATGACGGCATAGCTGATTCCAATCTTGCACACAGGCAAATTCTGAAGTAGGGGCAGGGTTTAGCGAAGATATGACATGTGTCATGTCGCGAGAAGAACTCTTAAACGTCAGGAGTCCAACACCCCCCCCCCCCCTAAGTTCCAGCGGTAAAAATAGTCAAAGTTCAAGAAAGGTCGAAATTCTTCCATGTCCCCCTCCTATCATACATCGCTTGCAGGTCGAATTTTTCCAAATCCTTCTCCTGTCTTTTCCATTGAGAAAATTTTTTCTAAAATGATGCGCAAACAACGGAATAGGTTTACTCGCACTAATTCCATTGATCCGTTCTTCGACGCCCAACGTTTTCTCCTGACGACAGGTCACAAATATGTTAAAATTGGAACACGGAGAAGGCAGACAAGCAACGACAGAAACACTCAGAGAGTCCCAGTGGCGTATTTGAAAATTCTTTCTTGAGGCGGGGATCCAAAAATTTTCCCAAGGACAAAATCCCCATTAAACAAAAAGAAAGAGAGAGAAAAAAACTTCATTACTTAGTCGAAAATTTACGAGTCCACGAGTTTTGGAGACCCTCCCTGAAGTTTCTCTCCCCGTAAATACGCCACCGGAAATGCTAGGATTCAGGATTTAAACAATTTCTCTGCGAGAACTATACATGAACTTTGACGATTGACTTCTTAATTCGCAGTGAAGAAGCCTTCCCCCATGACTAGCTCAAGTCCTGGACCTTCTTAGATTTCGAAGATTGCGTTTAAATCTTCAATCTACACTCGTCTCACTAGGATTCAGTGAAGACATTGAGCGTTGAAATTGGAGCATAAAGGAGGGACAGAAAACATCTAGTAACTCCAAGATTAATGATTAGCCCGATTTCACTGCGAAGTTTGTATTTACAAAGGAGAAAAAACAAAAACTATGATTAAATTTTGATAGTTGACTTCTTATACTTCGCAATGAAAACCTCTTTCCTCATGACTAGTTCAAGTTTTGGACCTTTTTTGATTTAAAAATCTTCAAACAAATTGTCCAATCTTCCACTCGCGTAGATGTTGGAATAGGAGGCAAGATTTAGAGAAAATATGGAACGTTGCAATTAGAATATGAGAATTAGTCAAAGAAGACCAGAAGCACGTAGAAATTCTAGGATTCACAGGTAACTCGATCCCACTTCGAAGATATTTATAAAGACTCTGGCTTTCCAATGAGAAACGCCATCCTGCACCAAAAATCAACTTCATCAGATAATATGAGACGTAAAAAGAGTACAACTTCGTTACAGAATTTTCTTGAGGTTGATCGGACTTTTCTTTCCTCGCTTCAAGAATAAACTTCAGCCACAAAACATAAAGTAAGACATTCATTCACGATTGAACGCTGAATTTTACCACATCACTATCGACCTAGACTATGTGCAGTTGAACAATCGAATCTCGAAGACCGAGTCAGCCATTGAGGTTTCTTCTTCATTTCGGATAGGCAGCGCTAGAATCGCCACGAGAGTTCTCGCAGTGCGCTCGTGAACTCGGTCCAAGCTGACGGGTAGCATGTGAGGAAGTCTCACTCAATATCAATTTTTATGTGCAAAGGTCAGCTTATTTCTACAAATTTTGTTCTAGTAGTTGTTTCCCTAAATGGCTTGAATGATTCGTCCGAAGGATACGATGGAATTCAAGAGGAGGGGATAGGAAGCGTTTTGAAAACTAGAAGTAAGTTTGGTTCAAAAAATTTCAGAGCAAAGGAGGCAGACCTAGTTCCAATACTTTTACCATTATTTTAAACCAATCGATCGTAAAATTGTGAGACTGTATCAAATGAGTAAGTCTATGATTTGCCTTTTCTGTTTGCATTACAGTTACCCGGACATACAGAATTTTCTTGAGGTTGATCGGACTTTTCTTTCCTCGCTTCAAGAATAAACTTCAGCCACAAAACATAAAGTAAGACATTCATTCACGATTGAACGCTGAATTTTACCACATCACTATCGACCTAGACTATGTGCAGTTGAACAATCGAATCTCGAAGACTGAGTCAGCCATTGAGGTTTCTTCTTCATTTCGGATAGGCAGCGCTAGAATCGCCACGAGAGTTCTCGCAGTGCGCTCGTGAACTCGGTCCAAGCTGACGGGTAGCATGTGAGGAAGTCTTTCCTCATCTCACTCAATATCGATTTTCATGTGCAAAGGTCAACTTATTGAAAATTTTACGTTCTACAAATTTTGTTCTAGTAGTTGGTCCCCTAAATGGCTTGAATGATCCGTCCGAAGGATACGGTGGAATTCAAGAGGAGGGGATAGGAAGCGTAAGTTTGGTTCAAAAAATTTCAGAGCAAAGGAGGCAGACTTAGTTCCAATACTTTTACCATTATTTTAAACCAATCGATCGTAAAATTGTGAGACTGTATCAAATAAGTAAGTCTGTGATTTGCTTTTTCTGTTTGCATTACAGTTACCCGGACATTCTACTTTCCAGATGGGAACACTGCCGGATTTCCAGGAATCAAAAAATTGTTCAAGAGATCCAAATACTTAGGAAGAAATTTCAGACGAGAATTCTTGTGATAATAGACAAAACGTGTTGACAGCGCAGGATGTTTTGCAACGAAGTGATAAAGAAAAATACCTATCGTTTCTCCAGAATTTCAGTTAATTGGTCTACATGAAACGTGTCCAACGGAGGTTAAATTGTACACGTTTTCATTGACAGAACCTTTGAGTTACCACGCACGAAATGATGTAATTTAAACGATATTATACAATAAAAACAGGTCCATAATCTTAACGTGTTTCCACATACAAAAAGGAACAGAGAGAGAATGAACAAAACCTTCGTATTATCAGTAGCTAATGCAGCTACGTACCCGAAACGGTAACATTCATTCCCAGTTCGCCCTCTCTTCTGTACACCATCATAATCGGGTGAATATTCTCACGACATTGAAAGCGTTTACACCCTCGGTAGGTCGCGAACATTAGCGAAAACACGCACGACTCTCTATAGGAAAACCAATAGAGCGTGAAAAGTGCACCGTTCCTACTTGATAATATCGTTAACGAGCGGAGATGCGTGTATGCATATATTCGGTTCTTGTTCGCGGAAAAAAATTTTAAAAAAAAGGACCCATCACTACAACTAGTCCCTACGCAATATTAACGGTCACTACGAACGCCCTACCTAGGTCACAAGAAAACGGTCAGGGGTTCTTCGAGTTGTATCGAAGAGCAGCATATAAAAACCTTTTATAACGTGATAAGAAGGTATTCGTACGGATACCGCAATTCATAGTTCAAACACATATTTTCGGAAATATTCACTCGAGTTCCTTAAAAGGAAATCCCGATTGTTGAAAAATAACAAGAAAATATGAAGTAACGATGTCATGGAGATTGATGAATCTGAGATATTTGCGTGGGTCGTACAAGAATATTCGAGCATGTTATGCATTAATTTCCATAATATGGATTCATGCAACGTTGGTTTGCATAACAATGGAAGGAATTGAGGTAAGCAAATACGTACTACAGTTCGCCAGCAAAAGAATAACAAACTTCTTCCAAAAAGGAAACAATTTTCGCAGTGCATTTACTAGGTACATATACATACAAAAAATTTCCCCGGGCCTTTCTCTGAACGTTCTCTTGGCCAGTAGCTCCAATTTCGGGGACGGAGGTACAATGGATTGTACCTTGCCCCACCCAACTCTTGATATTCAAATTCAACAATTTTTACAGGCAAAATCAAGTACAGAATAGCATGAAGTCAGAGCGCTACACAAATGTAGGACAAAGCTCAAAGCCGAGAAGGAAAGAAGCAATTTTAAACTTCGGAGAAGTTGTACCACAAAGGAAAACTATTTCGATTTACTTTGGCCATTTCTCTGAACGTACTTTTGGTCACGGGTTGATATTGAAATTCAATCAATTATATAAGCAAAATCAGGTGTCACAACATAATATGAAGCTTGAGCGCTACACGGATTCAGGACGAAGCTCAAAGTCGAGAAAGAAAGAAACAATTTTGAACTAGGAAGAAGAAGTTGACCTACAAAGGAAAACGAAGCTAATCGATGAAATTTAGTTTGGAAATTTGAGACCCGTTGAGGGAGGAGGGTGGTTAGAGCTAACCAACTTATAGGCCCAAAGTAAAATAAAATCTAACTGAACATTATTTGTTGTGAGAGGAACAAAATACATTCATGGGTTGCAAAGAGGGTTTCCTCGTAGACGGCCGGTCGAGAGAATCAAGGTTCAAGTATTCCTCATTCAACTTTACTAAGAAAGTCGCCCAGTTTATCTGAGCCACGCCCTCGTAGCTCGAAGGTCGTACATTTTCAAGCTCCTTCCTTTTGACAGCTTGATGGTCGGAATTCTAATGCAATGTGATTCCCAAGAAATATCAAAACAGATGCGCCTGTGAATTTTTTTGATACACGATCACGGAAAAGAAAGAGAAACAATAAAAACATGTCCAAAGTAGTCTCCAGAGATCGAACATTTTCAAAAATCACGGAAATACTCGGGTTCTTGACGGAAGTAAAGGGCCAAAACACATCCAACAATTGAATAAAATCACTCAAGTTTGCGAATTTGTATAGAGGTGGACACTAACAAAATTACTCGCCTGTAAATTTTACCACGCCCTGATAGAAATACGTTTTCCAACGAGTAGAAATCAATAAAGTACAGAGTAAAAATCAATAAAGTACCGTTCCGGTTCTCGTTTAGGAAGCCCTGATACGGAGTAAAGTGAAGGTTATATAGATAAGGGATGCAATTGCAAACCCTTAACACCCTATACATAGAGTACAGAATGAAAGGATTTGTAATAGCGTTCGCTGTTTTATAATGGTGGCAACCCCCACACACATGTTCGCTTACAACATACTAATGATGTTCCCACACGAAACATAATAATGAACGTTCATTCATCGTTCACGAATACTTTCTACGAAATTCATTTGACCTAAGAACCGCGGATATTGCTCGAGATCTGAAAATGACCACCACGAGTGTATCATATTTCGTTTCTCTCTCTCTCTCTTTCATTAGATCTTGCTCGAGTAACCACGAAAGATTGAAAATAATAATTTAGATACAAACTTCTTTTCACTTGTAAAGAGATGACTAAGAGAGATTTATGCAACTTCTCTGTTTAGTCTCTTGATTCTAACTCGATGAGATGTCAATTTTTTGAATTTCAACATCCCTGGTTTTGGGGTGACAAGCAAAAATCAAGATGTGATCGGGGATGAGAAAGGGGGCAATATAGTGGGCGATTTTTCCTGCCTTCACCACGGAAAGAGCGCAAAAAATTAGATACAGAACAATCATATACAGGGTGCGCCAAAAGATGTAAACAGTTGAATGGGGATTTGGACTAAATTTGTTGTAGCTCAAAAACGGGAAATGTTAGATATAAGTATAGTTTAAACATACTAAATTTGTGTCACAATTTTATCTTCCATTTGCGCCCTTACCAACTTTCTACAACTTTTCTGAGACGAGTTGTCATGGATCAAGATGTGCCAAAAATTGACCAACTTGCGAGGACTTCCCAAAATAGAGATTGAAAATTCTGCCAATTTCATTTTTTTTTTTTGAAATCAGCGTTCAATTTTATTTTCAAATCAAGTTGAATACAGAAATTCGGGGAAATTTTTAAATTTGAGGATTTTGCCAAATTGGTCAATTTTTGGCACATTTTGGTACATAACTCGGCTCAGGAAAGTCGTGGGGACTTGGTATTTGGCGCAAATTAAAGATAAAGGTGAGATACAAGTTTCATACATTCAAATTTTACATGTAACGTTTCGTGTGTTTTCGCGCTAGAATAAATTTAGTCAAAAATCCCATTCAACTGTTAAGATCATTTTGGCGCACCACATATAAGAAGATCGATTTTTCGCTCACTAAGGTTCCGTTTCCCATCCTCGGTCACAGATCAGTGATTGAATCCTGAACATTCCTCAAGTTAGGGGGCGTCCATAAATTACGTGATGCGATTTTTGGGATTTTTAGACCCCCTCTCCCCTTGGTTAGATATCGTGAGATTTGCCTTGATCCCCTCCCTCCCCCCTCTTATCACGCGTTAGATTTTCCAAAATGTGTATTTTTGCTTTAAATACGTTTATCTGTGCTTAATCGCGTTTATCTATTAAGAAAACGTAATTTTCTTGATCACATTTTATACCTATTCAAAAAAGACTAGTTTTTATTAAATTTAAGCCAGTTTAGCGATATTTTAAAATGTATTTGTGTGAGAAAAAAATTACGTGAGATTTGTCGACACTCCCCCTCACGTGAGTTTTGGTGAGACTTAGCTGGACCCCCCCCCCCAAAAAAAAAAAAAAAAAATGCCTCACGTAATTTATGGACGCCCCTTCAATAGGTGGAAGAAATGATGAAAAATTGCTCGAAGACGTACTAGAAACTTAATATACAGAAATACGGTAATGAAAATAATATTCTAATGGAAAAGTAAAAAAGATTGAGAAAATATGGTGTTTTGAAAAGATGAGATAGAAGGTGATATCATCAGTATTGCAACGAGTCTCTTGTCCCCTATCCAGCCATCTCTCCTCCAATCCACAAACAAAGACGTATCAATGAATGTCGTTGTTTTGGATGTATTCATGGCCGAACATCAATGTCACTCAGGAAGAATGATGGATTGAATATAGCTAAGTTGCAACGACAGCTGGGAAATCCGCAAGCTTTGCTACCCGTTCAAAAAAGCTACATCAAGAATTTAATTTTCCTTCAAACTCTCAAACTACATAAGTTTTCTTTCGTTTCCCTGCACTCTGAACGTAAGGGGTGATAATAGGTCACATCTTTTTAGGCATATCTAAGTTATCCTGTAATCTATCCTCTTTCCTCCTAACTGGGCTCCTCCACCGCCAAACGGCCACCCATGAGGGTACTTATTTGTCCCTACGTGTTGTAGCCATTACGACTCAGGCAATTCAGCAATGACATGTTGTCCTTACAGAGGAACACATCCCAGTAAAAGTGCTCACGGTACCGAACAAGACTTGACAGTGGCTCCTAAGGAGTTTGAAACCGGGTCTCAAAGCTGGACGTAAGAGCTAGAGCTGGCAGCCAAGAAGAAAAACCAAAACGGCTCCCGAGGAGAACGAATCTTTTAAAAGCACTAAACAGCTTCCGAAAAAGGTGGAAACTGAGTTTCAGAGCCAGCGCTTTGCTCCGGGCCAAAATTTCAGCTAATAAACGAAATGATACAAACTGCAAGAAAGCACGGATACGGAATAAGAAATGAGTACCGGAGACTGGAAATTGAACATATTTTACAAGATTCATAGCAAAAAGTCAGCACTACACTATTAACAAACACTTGAAAGAAGGACAGCAAATGCCAGAGATCACGGATTAAAAAGAGTGTTCAGGAGGTTGATTAAAATTCACAAATCCCATTCTATTCTCGCTCACTACTCAAGATTCGGCAGAAAAAACGACTATTCTTAGTTGATTTTATCGCATTTCGAAGTCTTAAATCGACCCCAGAAGTCGAAAATTGAAACCTTCCAACAGACAACAAGAAAAACACGAGAACAAATTTCAAACTTCCGGAGAGAACATGAAGTATTGAAGGTATTTCTAGTATTTTTTTTTTTTTTAAATATTACCTTTCATTATTGTGCAATACTCACATTCAGTTACCGTGGTTTGTTGCGACGCGTAACGTATCTTATCGGAGTTCAAAATTTCAAAGCGCGAGAAGGTACATTCGCCTGTCACAATGAAGCGCGGGAACAAAACATGCTGAGTATTGCAAAATAATGAGAGATTATCGAAAAACGGCAAACAGCATTTATATTCAGCGTCGAAAATACTGCTAAAAATCCCTCCATATTCAGTTCATAAGTTTGAAGCACAAGCGAAATGAGGTTTCTTTTCCTGAAGAAAAGATTACCGAATAAAAAATCTCATTCTTTATCGTCCAGAACCATTGGAATAAGCTAGAGGTCTCAAAATTGGGATTGGCGTGTTTTAGGCAAAATGCCACCCTACATCGAGCTCAGAAATCGGCCACTTGTCATCATCTTAGTCAGCTATATACCCTTTCGAATTACGGTCGGAATGATATTACGAGAGAATCTGAGACTTTTTCCCTTGGATATTTCCATCTCTTAAAGGTTTAATAAAATAAATACAACTCGAAGTTATAAATTTTCAGAAAAAAATATTCATTAAGCCTCGTGGTTTTTCCAAATATCGCAGTTTGCGCGCTAAATTTCAATTTCGACCGCCCAATTGTGCACGAAACCCCGACCTAACGCCACGTTTGTAAAAACTTGCCAATTTTTTTCGTACTTTACGACCGGAGTCTTCTTGTCTTTTCATGCGAGACAAACCATCAAAATTAGTCTCTTTAATATTTTACCCATAAAAGAACCGAGAAAACAGAGAATACGCACGGGTAAACATTGTCAACATTCGACAAGCCACTTAAAATCGCACAATAAATAAACTTATCACTTCATTAAACACAGCTCACTCGAGAAACTGAGAAAGTTAATTTGAGGCATTATTTTCCATAAACATCGGATGACGCGACGATCCCGCTACACGATTACTTTTTATGGGGCTCATTTCCGAATACTAACAAGAAGGCTAATATAAATGGCAGACCCTAATGCCGCCTCTAACAGTCGATTTTTGTAAAATTCACAAAGTTATTACTTATCGCATAACGTTGGTAAAAAGCCCATGCTACTGTTTAATGTACGCTATCGCGATAAATTTAAAACGTAATTAATATACGCGTATACGTCCGCTTCTGAAAAGTAGAAAAAGAGAACAAAATTACATACAGATTCAAGGTAACCCTCTTTCATGCTCGATGGGTTTCGAGTGTGAAACCGTCGATGTGTGTTACATTCCTGGAGTCAAAATATACTCGATTATTTTATAACATTATTTTTTCTCCTCCCGCCACTTCACTCTTACTTTTAGTTTTATTACGTTCGAAGGAAAATAAAATTTTATTTATTACGAGCGAACTTCGATCATGCATAAGTAAATTTCTTGTTTTCCTTCTGAAACATGTTGTATAGACGGCACTAGCAATTTAAAACTATCACATACTCAGTTTCTTTTCACGCACATAGGAATGAATAATATTGGATATCCTTGGCCATTACTGACCCATACTTTTAATTTCAGTCTTTCAGCCTACGACCTACTCCCGAAAAGAAGTCAAATTTAAATAACTAGAGAACAAGACTAGGGTACGAATTTCATTATTATAATTTCACTCGGGCCGAAGAAACAAAGCCTATCGAAAAGATCGGTTTGAATGTACAGTTCATCTAACCGAGAACCTTTTTTATTGGCCTACTCATTAAATTTCAACGAAAAAATATGAATACAAGTTCTTTCAACCGTGCGCTACAACTCGTCTTCCCCCTAGAACAAGTATGAAAATTTCGAGGTAATTAAGGCATAAATATTATCGGTTCAAAGGCAACTAACCGATCAATAAACCGAAAATAATTTCGTGCCAATTTTAAAATTCTGGCAATTGGATCAGGTCACAAGTAGCGAGAAAGCCTGTTTCTAAAATTATACGATGAAGTTCGAAGCATAAATTAAGAGGAAAATGTGGAACAATAAAACGAAATAACCGAAATAATTGAGACTGAAATATAGCTCTTCTTTTTTTACCTAACTTTTCAAGAGATTAATGTTACTCATTTGACCTTTCAATGGCTGTCTTTGTGCACCGCGAGATTTTTACAAGCGTTTGAAAATTAGACTTTCATGAATACGAGAGGGTGGTAATTTATTCAACTTTTCCGTACACGATTTAGGAGAAGATCCGCCTCGAGGTATTAAAAGGTAAGATTTTGAAGCTCGTATAAAGCCAAATCAGCGTCCTAAAAATTAGCTATTTCTTCTGACCATTGAATATTGCGATCATTACAGGCGTCATTAGGTCTTCTAAATCACCACCAAATATATGAATGAAAAGAAAAGAGGATACCATGCCCCAAATTTGTTTCATCTCTGAGACGTCTACGGATTCATATCGATCCGGACGTAATTAAGAATCGTAATGAATACGATTAGTCCATGTTCTTTTTATAGCTCTTCAGACGTCGTCATTAAAGCAAATTTTCGCTAGTATCTGTAAAGTCAAGAATTTTTGAAGTTTTTGTGATCTTGGCAATACAAGTCGATTAAGTACCATACTTGCATATTGATCAAACCAAAAGGCTTCACGTCGTACCGCTGATTCTGACTGACGTTCACCTACATAGGTATTACCCTGATGAGCCACAGGTTGGGCTAAAGGATCTGGATGATGCATTAGCAGGAGAAGAGAAGTTCTCTTCAAAGTCAACATACACTTGGTCAACCTGATCAAAGTAGCCCACGGGAGAAGAGGTCACCTCTCGTATGCTTGATTATATCTCGACCCGAGGTAAATCCTCTGATTCCTAGGAACTAATCATAAGTGAAGCAAAAATTAGTAAACGCTGCCTGAAGATATTTAAAAGAGCATCAGCAAGGCGAGGCTTGAATAAGGTGAAAGAGAGGAGATTCCTTGCGAGCTCATTGATCTTAATCTACTGTACGAAACTGAAGGCGTTGAAGTAATATGCAATCTACCAAATGTCACCATCTTATCTTTGAAAATCAACCACAAAACTACTCCCACATCAAACTTTCAGTCGAATCAACTCGTGAAATAAAAACGATTGATAAAGTTGCGGTACACTAGAGAGCTAACCTCGCTCTGGAAGTCCACCATACCTCCTCTTCCATGCTAATGCACAGAACAGAGACCCCCGCATATCTTGTACAAGGAATAAAAAACCAAGATATAACAATATTTTCAAGCATATCAGAATTGGTCAGTAATATTCATTAAGAGTTATGCAAACAACGAAATACTTTGTAGTTAACTTCTTTGTCATTCACAACTCGTACATAAATGATAAGCACGAACTCTTTGAAGCCGCAAAGTTGACATTCAAGAATCCGGATAAAAAGATCAACGAAAATGATAATGATGATGACACACGACAGTCCACTTTTAAAGATCTTCATCCTTGCCATTTTACCGCATTATATATAAGTATATACGCTTTCACGTATATTAGCACTTGATATTCGCTTCTCGTTCCACAACTATTCTTTCAACTATTGAAATATTTGCAGTAACGCCGTCGCAAATCGTGTTTAAATTATCAAGGAGGACAAACAAAGCGAGATTCACATGAAGACTACTGATTTCGGGTCCTATTAATAATAGATGAAGCAAACAAGAAACGAGATTCTTATGAACACTTTGACCCATCATTTGCAAGAGCTCTCGAACATTTTCCCTGGTCACATTCTTCATCTTTTTCAGCTACACGCAAAATGAGATCACGACTGCAAAATAAATTCAGAACGTCCCGATTTCGACGACCAATGACAGAGCTTCGGTTCGAAAACGAAGGCTTCACGTGGAACTGTGTTCAACATCTCTCTTTTCGATTTAAATCTTGTTTACTTGGCCTCATTCATAACAAGTCGCCACAACTTTTAAGGCAACCACTCTCTCCTCAAACTTCTTTGCTGGAATGAGAGCAGGGAAGCCACTTGTTGCGTGACCTATTCTTGACCATTTTTCGATTTTTCCAGTTACTCTAACTGCATGGCTAGGTGAAATTTCCTCTACTTTTATTGATTTTCTTAAAATTCCCTGACTTTCAGTTTGTTGTCATTCTGGGAAGAAGTAAGTACGTTTTCCTCTTCTGGAGCCGGCAAAGATCCTGCTGAATATGGGCCTCACTGCTGCTTTCTACCCCATACTTATGCTCAAGAATGTCTCACCCACTAAGGATCCAACTCCTGCCATGAAAGTTGTAGGAGAGTACAGACTCACATACAATAATGTCAATCGCTCTTTGCCCGCAGTGGAACGGTGACCCCCTAGTCTCTGAGAAAACCCTGCGAAAAATCTGATTCTCGCCCCCCACAAAAAAAAAAAACAATTGCACAAGTATAAAAAGAAAAAAAGACAGACAGACAGAAAAAGAAAAGATAAAGCCCCCTCCACCCCACTATAATTGAGTTGAAGATTGACTACGGGAAGGTCTCGAAAACAACGTCTGGAGGATCATGTCATTGTTTGTCAGGAAAGCGAAATTAACAATTCTCGACGTTTAATCCAGAAAAACACAATCCCGATACGGTTGATTTATTCTGCTCTCAAGAACACGACTGACACGCGTTTTTCTTTGCTAATTCAGATCAATGGCGAAATTTTCGTTACGTCATAAGACCCATTTTCGTGACGTCATATTCTCTAACCAACTCTGTCACGTATTTACCAGGAATCTCTTCAACTCTAACCCCAACTTACCTTCAAAATATACGATCTGTAGAAAAATATCTCTTGCGTGCAGCCGAGAGATTCATCTTAACAAATTTCAACGGTAGAAGCTATGAACATCGAATTCCCAATGTATCCTTTGTTTTTGAAATATTCTTATGGGGAAAGAACACGTTAAACACTTTTGTTTCAATCTTAGCAGGAAGATGAGGTTACGCTGTTATCAGCAATGGGGCTTCCGAATGACGTAACGAAAACTTGAGCGTATTCCTTGAAAATAGTCGTTTTACTCCCTTTCTTTATTGAATCTTTTTATCTCATAATTTTACTCCTCCTCTTTTCACCTGCTCCACCTTCAATATCACCTTTCATAACTCGAATAGTTTTCGTTTTGTTTTTTGAAATTTTATAATTTGGAAAGCTATGAATACTTCTTCTTACGTGTTTGTTACTTGAATTGTTTCATTCACCCAACTCGCAACAATTGGAAAACGTTTTGGTTTCTTTAACGAGTATAATAATCAGCAAGTCATAAAAAACAAAACGCAAAGCATCTTCCTTCGCCACTACACAAATTGCGAAGCAATACTCACTATAGGTAGACAGTGGCGCGAGAAGTGCATTAAGTCAGTAATTCTCACCAAATCAACTTTTCGCTCGTCGATTTTGTGAAAATAAATAGTTTCTTTTTTTCCCCCAACGATAAAAACAATCAACCAACGACGCTGCAGCATCGTTACTATCATAATTCTCATCAGCGGCGCGCCGCGCCGTAAATCGAGAAAAACACACACGTATTCGAACGACTTCGGGTTTCATAAGAAAATATCGTCGATTAAATTGTTTCATTGTTGTACGTCGAGCATTTTTACGACAATTTCATTCGGTAAAAATGATAAAACAAGAACCGCGTCACGAACTACCATCGTAAGAATCTGTAGAATTGGTATTATTGTATATCTTCAACAACATCGATTCTCCAGAGTCATTGAAATGTAACTAAACTACGCTCATATCGTTCCGAAGAAATGTAAGCTTTTACTCAACGCCGTACATATTATCACCGCATACAGAAAAACAGGTCGTAAAAAGGCTCGGCTTACGATACTGAAATATTATTCGACAGCGAATATTTTTTCATGTACAAATTTTACTTAACCGAAGGACTCGCTAAAGAACAATATCAGGGACGTTTCGCGAGTTTCAGATATCAATGAATTCATTTTGGAAGCTCGCTGAATTGCTCTCGCGCGAATTCTGACGATAGAAACAAAAATTCACAACAACGCTTATATTATCGAAGTTCCGAAGAAGCTCCCAACTGCCTAGCTTGTTAACAAGATAAAATCGTAAAATATTATCGTTCAAATATGAACTACGAGCTGAATTCGTGATTCTTGAACGTATATCTGTTATCACCGGTATCGAATATCAAAACAAACAAGAAAGGGGTGATCTTCAAGCTATTAACAACACTTACCATCGATGCATTTTTGAGTAAGTTTTGGTTGAGAGACGGTAACTTTTGGTAATTTGGATTTACTCTCGATATCATTTCGACGGGAATCCATTTGTTCGGGTATGTGAGAATCGATATGTTTGGTGAGTTGATCGGTCCAACTTAGGCGATAGGCTCTCGGAACGAGTTCGGGGGATTGCACTTTTTCCCATTGATAAGCTCCCGGTTCATTCAGCGGTCTATCGTTTGCGAAATCGAAATTCCACTTCTTAGACATTTCCTTCTGATGTTCTTGCATCTGCTCTTCCAAGAAGCGAATTGACTCGTCACGGTCGACTTTGCCAAAAAGCGATCTTTTTACAGGTAGTCGTGAAAAATCACATATATTATCAGCTGAAACTGGCATTCTCACTTCACTCGGACGTGTTTCGATCACGTCGATCGTCATTTTTATTTAATGATAATGGTAACGAAAAACGACCGTTAAGACACGTAAATATTATCGCTTAATTCGAATCGCAAGAACAACGCACGGTTTCACACGATTTGATGATATTGATTATTAATGTAATTAAACGTAAAGCTATATGTTCAATTCGATACTGAACAAGCGAAACTGCATCACACTGAAACGAATGACACCACTTACAGTTACGGGTACGTTCGACCGCGAACGACTACGTACGAAATACGACTCACGACTGCGTACGACTGCGATTTCACCGCTACTACGCAGGTCCACTAAAAAGTAAAAAACAACAACGACGCGACGCGGAAAGCTGAACCACTGACTACTCGAACTGATTTGTTAATAACGCTATTACGCTATGAATACGACTGTGAACGAGTGCGGTACGTTCGTTCGCACAGCTTGTAGCTTGCCCACAGACCGTACGTCTCACACCACCGTGTACACCACTACGAAAGCGTTACGACACGAAGTTATTACGAAAGGAGGAAAGGTATTGCATTTAATTCCTCCTACAGAGTGTACCGGTTAAGATTTCCCCTCCTGCGAGAAAAGAGAGAGTCAACGAAGAAAAAATTAGTGACGAATAAAAAGCATTCGTGCGAATAAACGCGCGGTGGTCATCGAGCTCGAGCTGAAGATTCAAAAATGAGAAATTGAAATTAAGACGAAGTCGGAACTTCTGTAAAAAGTTCAAAGTCATCAGAAGAATTTTAGATGTGAAAAGAAAATCCACAGTAGATGCATTCTACAAAATTCACTAATCATTGCTTAATACTCGTATATTAAATTTGTAACAGAGGCTGTTTTGTGTGCAAATGAAAAAATTTGAAGTCCATAAATTTTTGGTCTTCATATTAGTTGATCGGACTTCTCAAAACTTCGTCTCCGGGGCTCATGTCCATTATCTGAGCGTTTTTGCTAATTGTACATTTCTTTCACTTAGTTATCAATTTGAAGGGAAGAATAATATTGCTGCCGTACAAAGGAGAATGGACATATCTGTATAAGAGTGAGTTCGTCGAAACACTTCGAATAAATACGATTTTATTCCTCGATGCGCAGATATATTATATTTTCTACGAATCGACACAACGTCGTTACACGCTCTTTACATCTCAACTAAACACGTCCTTCTTAAACTTTCAACTTTGGAGCTATATCTGAGGAACTCACGCACCCCCTATGACGTCACAATGCGATGACGTCATAGAAAAGTTTTGTCTCCTCGTATCATATATAGCTCAAAAGACGAAACTTTTCCCAGTTCCCCTCCCATGTAGCTCAGGGCTGAAATTTTAACAGGGAACCTGTTCCATAGTTTTTTTTTTGAGAAATTTGCCGTGCGCCGTCCGGCAAAAAACTTAAGGAAAATTTTGACCCTCGAGCTATATATGACAGAGGAGGGACTTGGACAAATTTCGACCTCCAAGCTATATATGATAGGAGGGGGACTTAGAAAGAACGACGGCTTCCTCAACGAAATTAAACGAGGAGCGAAAGGAACCTGTTTTATGAGTCAAATTCGTTTTGGTGTCGAGAATTCAAGCAAGCCTAGACCTAGTATGAAGCTAGTATGAAGGAGGTTTAGAACTACTATTAATCTAGTATAAAATGGGCCGTCATCAGTGACCTGGACCTATTTTAGGGATTTCGAAATACGTATCTCGAGAGTCGATTTTTTTCAAGTTTTTCGCCGGACGGCGCGGCGCACGGCGATTTTTTCAAAAAAAAAAAACAAATCAGGTTCCCAGCTTGGAAAAATTTCTACCTACAAGATATATGTCATAGGAGGGGTACTCAGAAAAATTTCTTCTTTCGTGCCTAATATGATAAGGGGGGGGGGGGAATACGAAATATGGACCGCTAATTTGAGAAGCGAAACTCAGGAAAATTGTTAGAAACCGTCCCGTGAGTTTTTTCCCAGTTTCCTCGCGGAGCTTTTTCCTCCAGAGGGATGCAAGGGGGTATTTTCAAGCTCTAAGTCGTTATTTTAGAAAAAACTATATTTAAATAAAAATTGTTCCTTGTATAATTTCCCATAAAAAACTTTTTTCTTATTTTTTCCATAAATGCGTTATTATGCCACTACAGCACGTGACAAGTGAACATCGTTTACTGCTCCGTATAGGGTTTTTCCACTGTATATCATATTGCATACTCGTTTGCCTGATTCTTATTGTTATGGTACTTACTTTACATTAGTCTTATGGCAGGGAAATTGAATATGCAATAAGAGCATATCCATTCTCCTGCCATGAGACCAACGTAAAACGAAGTACCATTACAATAAGAATCTGGCAAACAATTATGCAATATGATATAGAGGAAGAGCCCTATTAATGATGATTACCACGCAAAATATAGATAATCTTGGAATAGTGAATAATGGTCACTTTTCACGCACTGTAGCGGCGTAACAAAGCATTTATCGAAAAAATATGTAGAGAGCTTTTTTATGATAACTTGTGCGAGGAACAATTTTTATTCAAACTTTTTTTGTTTTGACTCATTTTTCCACAAGTTGGAGCTTGAAAATGAAAAATTACACCTTTGCACTTTCCTGGGGAACGAAGTTCTTCTCGGAATATCGAGGAAAATTTGTGACGAAACTCAGGAGAGGGTTTTGAAGTATTTTACTGTTTTAATTCTGCACCATTTTGTTGAATTATACAATAACTAATATAACTGGACATTCCAGATAATCAACATTCTGCGCATTAGTCAAACAGAGTATAGTAGATGTTCACACATCACGCGACGTAGAGGCGTAACAGTGCATTTATAGAAAAAATATGTAAAGAGCGTTTTAATAGCAAATTTTACGTGAAACAATTTGTAATTGAACATTTTTCTCTGAAATTATTTGTTTGCGAGTCAAAGCTTGGAAACAAAAAAAAAATACTCCGGGCCGGACACAGCGCGACGCTAGCGCTGTGTCCGGCCCAAATTTTCATTTATATTGTTTTCCGTAAGCCTTATTTCTCTGATCGCTGGTACCTATATTGCACGTCCATCAATCAAACATTATTTATTTTGCACGGCAGAAGGGTAGTTAAGCGTAAAAGATACAAATGGGATCGCCATCATGTTGATGGATGAGCAGTTAATTTAGGGCTTGGAAAATAACAGTTATATAATAGTTATAACCGATAACCGAAACAAAATTGTGTGCGTTAACCGTTTCACTATTAACCATTTCAGAGAAAGTCTTCATCAATTGTAGGCTAACTGTTATAACAGATTCAACATTTCGGTTAAAGGTTATAACTGTTAGGAAATTTTCTGCAACTCTCTTTCGATCAAGAGAAATAGCCTGTAGCCCTGTAGTGTAACATGGAAGCTATTCTTCTCCAAGTTGCAATTTTTCAAGATCTGGAAAGTCCAAAACGATCCACAAAGTTGAACCTCATGCACTAGTGAAAGAAAACCACTTCTCTACATTGTTCATCACTTATCATTTGTCTTTGTACAAGACTCAGTCGCGGTACTTCATTCTTTGACCTCGTTTGTTCTTGTTCTTGATCTTATCAGTATCAGAGTTCAGAACACACCTCCCATGTGTATTTTAAAACAAAAAAATCTTGACAAGTTACTTCAAAACTCCCCATTCCGCTTATAATAATGAATTAATGATAAATCTCAGCAAATCAAATACCATATAGGTATACAAGAAAGAGGAATACTCCGACGTGGAGTAAAACATGCAAACGGCAGAAAAAATGAAAATACGACGAGCGCTTTCGGTTAAACAACCATCTTCAAGCCTGAAATAAAAGCAACTGACGAACAAAAGAGAAGAACGAGGTATTAAGATCGTCCAAACGAGAAATCACGGTGTGAGTCATAAACAAGTTCGATCAGGCCATCTTCCGGAATGTACGAATTGAGTACAGTGATACCGTCAGTGTTGAGATGACGAATTATCTCTATATTCTCGAGGGCGATACGCTTACGGTAGGAATTCTCCTTATGGAGGAGCTTTTCGGATCCCTCGCGGAAGCTGTGGCCACTGTTTATTAAGTGATCGGCGAAAGCTGACTCCCCCAAGTGTCCCTTCTTCCAAGACTTCAGGTGCTCAGCTACTCGAACTTTCATTTGGCGGCTGGTCTCACCAATATAAAAGCCTCCACAATCCTCACACTCCAACTTATACACACCACTCCTCTCATCAACAGGTATGGGGTCCTTCAGTCTCACAAACAACCTCTTGACTGTGGTAGGGTTGTAAAACGCGGGTCTGAAGCCAAACGGGCGAAGGGCCCGACCCAATTGCTGGGAGAATTTCCCCAAGAAAGGGAGACTGATCCAACGCAAACGGCGATCAAGGATCGTGTCTCGGGGGAGGGAGGTGGTGGAATCTAGGAGGCCCCTCGTAACTTTCCTCCGAACCACCACGTCAACATCGACATTGACCCCATTCACTCTGGCCAGGTGTTTTATTGTGATTAACTCTTTCTTGAAGGCAGACTGACTCAAAGGAATACGAGTCAGTCTGTGAACTAGGCTATGAAAAGCAGCCATCTTGTGAGCAACAGGACCGAACGAACCACCGTGGACTAAAACATCGGTCGTAGTATCTTTCCTGTAAATTCCAAACTTATAAGGAACGGATTCGTTTAACCATATAGGTACTTACAAAATGAATAAAATAGGTAACAATGAATCCCAGCATATGAAAACGTATCTGTAAAAAGGGCGTCCGTCAAGCGGAGGCCCTTTTTGCGGAGCCCATGATTTTTAGACGTTTCAGTTCATTGCCGATCTTTTCTCTTTCTTTCTTTTTTTTTTTTTTTTTTTTTTTTTGTATGGAATTTTACCCATCTCTGTAAGAAGGGCCTCCGCGTCACCTCTTCTCTCCTGTATCCTCTGAATTCAATATTCAACAGATTGACAATGTATTATTGCATTTTATAGAAAAAGAGTTGCTCTTCAATTTTTGTTCTTACACTATTTTTAATTGAACTTATTGTTATAAAGTTATATCCACTCAAAACTTCAAATTCGTTTTTCTATGTTCAATATTTCCTTGCAGAGGCCCTTTTTACAGATACGTCCTCATATATATTTTTTTTTGTCAGGATGTCAGGAATGATTTTTGAGCAACTGAGCGTTGACCAATATAATACAAGAAAAAAAAAAATTAGAAGCCATTGCAGATGTTGCAATGGCAGCGGGGAACCCGCAATTCCTTAACTCGACCTCTCAGGTGGTGTGGAACTGAGTTGATAATCTTGTCATATAATTCAAATCGAAATTATCATTCTACATTCCCTCCTATCATATATAGCTCGAGAGTCGAAATTCTTCCAAGTCCCCCTTCTATCATATATAGCTCGGAAGTCACAATTCTTCCAAGTCCCCCTCTTATCATATATAGCTCGAGACTTGAAATTCTTCCAAGTCCCCCTCCTATCATATATAGCTCGAGTCTCAAAATTTTTCCAAGTTTTTGGTTGGACGGCGGACGGTAGTTCGAAAGTCAAAATTTTCCACGTCCCCCCCCCCTATTATGTATAGCTCGAGACTTGAAATTCTTCCAAGTCCCCCTCCTATCATATATAGCTCGAGACTTGAAATTCTTCTAAGTCCCCCTCCTATCATATATAGCTCGAGACTCGAAATTCTTCCAAGTCCCCCTTCTATCATATATAGCTCGAGACTCCAAATTCTTCTAATTCCCCCTCCTTTCATATATAGCTCGAGACTCGAAATTCTTCTAAGTCCCCCTCCTATCATATATATAGCTCGAGACTCGAAATTCTTTCAAGTCCCGTAACCTAACCTAACCTGCGGACGCGGACGTTTCCTGAGGACGCGGACGTTTTCTGAGGATGTAATCTCCTAACAAAATGGATAGCGGGTTCCCCGCTAATTGGTTATAGGCTAACCGTTTTCAGTCGCGGATTTAACCGATAACCGTTAACCGTTTCAGGTCCCTGACCGTTTTGTGACGATAACCAATAACCGTTTCAGGTTCCTGACCATTTTATAACCGTGACCTATAACCGTTTCAAGATGTATCGGTTACAAGCCCTAAAATTCTATCGATTGATTCATTCAAAAACTCCAATAATTACAATTGGGCTTACAGTTACGTCATGGCAAGAGGACCATAAATTGAAATTTTTGTGAAAATTATCCGCCAACCGAAAGAAGTCGAAAAAATACGGCTTAATTCAGCTTTTGGCTGACAACCGAAAGTGTAAGGCTTTGAAAAAGCTGAAGCCAAGTACCCCAAAAATACGTCCAAGTACGGCTTTCGGCTTTTGGCTTTTGGCTGGTTACAACACTCTGGAACTCAGTTCATTCGGGCCGGCCATCCGCTAGGATCGCTAATTATGTGCGTAATTCGTTTACCTAAAATTGTGTTTTTGTCGAAATTGAAAACGGGAGCTAAACTATGGCGGTCTATGAGAGCAAAATGAAAAACTTGGAATAACTCTTGAGTGAAGCGGAATTGAAGATTTGTCATCTTATCTATTTTGTAGAATTTTTATTTGTGAACATTTTTATGGGATGTACGGAAGCAAAATCTGCTTCATTCAAGTGTTATTTTGATTTTTTCATTTTTTCCTCATGTACCGCTATATATAGTTTAGCTCTCAGGGGTGGATTTACGGGTACATTTTTTTTTTTTGGGGGGGGGAGGAACTTCCATTGTTCTAAAATTTTTTTCCTCACAAATGTAGTCAAATTGAACAATTTCAGTCTTTTTTGGAGGTTTTGGGGGGGGGGAACGTTCCCCCTGTCCCCCCCCCGTAAATCCGCCCTGGCTCTTGTTCTGAATTCCTCCCCTTTTGGTAGAAATGCAGCGCGACGCTAGCGCTGTATCCGGCTCAAATTTTCATTTATGTTGAGAGCCGCGCAAGAATTTAAATTTGAATCGATTATCGAATTTTGGTACGTAATTAGAAAAATTATATCAGCATCGGAAGACTAATGTTTCTTTGTTTCCTTTTGTTCTCATTAATGAGATTTTTGTGATCAATTTTTCATGTTTGAAATTCTCTTAGAATATAACCCATATTCCTTCTCTCTTTAGACTTATCAACATGTAGGTGTTCCTATTTTTGTCATTCAATTATTGCTTATAGAGATGAGATTTCTTTCGAAAATGCTTTAAGCTTGGGCATGCTTTTTCAAAATCAGGGTACCTACAAAAAATGCTGGTACAACTGCTAGGTATGCAAAGTGAGATTGACGCGTACAGAAAAATAACTGAAGGATCGCTTCGATGAAGTCCCGATAAGCAAATATATTCGCGCTAGATATGTATCTCATTCAATGCTGTATGTCCCACTAAAAGAAATCATTAACTAGATACTTTCGTTGATGATGAAAATCTGGAAGTACCTACTATTCGAAGAAATTATGTAAAACAGCTATCGTAGTCATTTTCCAGGGTTATAGGTCATATTGAAAAATATATGTTTCGGATAACTAGTTTTAACAAAAGTAAAAGAAGGAGCACGGTAGGAGTTTTTGTCTATTGAATGGTACATTAATCATGATCAGTCGACCTCTTATTCCCTCATCGTGATCCACACTAAATTGCAGATTAGTGTGAGCTTTGTTCTACTATCTCTAAGCAGGTGGTACGTGAAGAGTGTATACACCGCGTGGTCGAAAGCGAGCCACTTAATTTGCGTAAAATTTTACTTTCGGGCCTGTCCTATGTACGGGTATACAATGTGTATCTGTTGACTTTTCAAATCAACGAAAAATAATTAAATTATACACGACAGATCGGGAGTACATCTACAACGCATGTTTGGACATCCTTTTTTTTTTCTTTTTTTGCATAAAGCGTAGTTTTAGAATAAATTAATGTCAACCATGTTGCACCCTTTCATACGACACAATTAATGTGATGTAATCAGCGTAGCAAAGGAAATGTGATGCGACGTTGCTTCGCGTGCGCGCGAGTAAAACTCGTTTTGCATACAATGTCATCCTGCACCGAAACCGACACATGAGACGAAACTGCACGAGATGATCTTTCGATTTTGTTTAGAATTTTTTTTTGTTCAAAACGAGTACTGACTGAGATGGACAGGAGACAACTGATGAGCGTGATAATGTCTACGAGAAGTGTATCGAAGTCGACACTAAATTAATTTTCGGCTGTTCGAGCGGGATTTTTTGTCCATTGTTCGGAAAATTTTCTTTACACGCGTTAGGGTGTGCACATCAGTCATGAAGGACAAAGGCATTGCTGATGTATGTAAGATTTCCTCTTAATGAATAAGCGGAGATACATATAGGTGTATGTACTTAATAATGGCTATTTAAGGGGTGACAAGGAAATAAAAGCTTATTGAAATAGAAAGGGTATGATGCGGACGCCGAATTCGAAACGTTATACAAAAAAACTTCAGCAGAACAGCATAAATTTTAAATCAATTACTGCGTTAAAATCGTCCACTTGGAACGGACGCTAGAAAAATCACACTTCAGCCTACTTGGAAGGGTCGGTCTAGGAATTTGTAAGTTAGCGGGAACTCTAGACCATGTACACAATATAGACCGACCACAATTCCAAAATAAGGATAAACAAGGGACAATGTGGTATGTTGAAAGCGAACACCCGCCAATTACCACCGCACCGATTGTTTTCATTCTTTTATTTCTTCATCCTCTTATGTCACATTCAACAGACAAATTGTTAGCGTTATTTAGATGGCCAGCGGTGATTCGTAATCGTGTGTGGTATAGTGTAAAAACTGTAGGCCAGTCGAGGGCTGTCTTATAACCAACCGCATAGAAACTTCGTCCTCTTATGAAGGCACCAATGAGGAGACTTAAGGAATCGATGAAATTGTTGTAAGACGCTTCAGCTTGCATCTAACAGCTGAGTTCCCCCAAAAATTCATGAAGTACGACTCATCAGGTCTGCGCTAACAGACCAGTTTTTCTGTGGATAGGTATTTAAATTATTACCCTGAGCAAAAGTTCAGCAAAAACTGCTCTAAAATTAGTAGAAAATTGTTATTCTTAGTATTGCATTTTGTATAGTTTTTGCTAAAATTTCACCAGTTGTGCTAAACGACGTTGACGTGACTATAATTTTCGGTGAAGTACTTTCTTACTCTCGATTCGCAGCGTAAATGAGACAACATTTTTGGCCTCGGTCGAGAAGCATTCACAAGTCGAAAGATACCCAGCATCAAAATCAGATTTCTTAGGTTGATATATATGCTCTTCAAATTTGATTTTAAGTTTGCCAGTCTGGCCGATCTTCTTTCAAGAGTAAGAAGTTTATTGAGAACGACTGTACGCATTGTGCAGTCGTCTCTTTGAAAAAGTCCGCTTCGTTTTTGATGTTCATTCGCATTTGTGTGTAGATTGTAAATCAACAAGTTCTCGTGTTGTATAGCGCGAACGTGTCTCACATATCTATTTCAGGATTTTCGTTTTTCAAAAAGCACCACCTCTTTTAATCACCGCAAACAGTTTATTCAATCACGAGAAAATAGGATTTACTAGAGATCCTTTCCTCGTTCTTTTTTTTTCTTTTTGCTGTCTTGAAATACCAGCGTGTAGTCCGCCATCTGTACGCAATGTCGCTCCCCAAATGTTGGAACGTCGGCTTGTTTGAAACTTTTTTGTATCTGTTTTATACTGAAGATTTGTCACAAAGTCGATTTCATTTTAATTGCCTTCCGCGTTTTCAAATGATCATGTCCTCCACCAACCTTTTTTCCTTTTCGGCGTTTATTCGCACTGATCTTACATTAATTTTTATTCTCTACTTTTCGTCGATAAATTTATCTCCTATTTCGGTTGAAATATTTTTATTATCGATAGCACTACAAGAAAAAATAATCTTGTAGAGGGGAAGGGTGAGGTCCGTACGACTTTGAAAGGAACTACATCTCTAGTTGTAGAGTGATTTAATGATTTATTGATACAATCTAATACAAGAGAAAAAAGTCAGCCGGTTAGACTAATAAAATTAACTCACCATGATGTTCGATAGAAGTGAACGTGATGAATAATATGTATTTATACAGCTCAGTACAGAAAAGATATCACAAAAGATTTAGAATAATCACATCAGTGTATTGAAGAAAAGAAATTAGAGAGCAAAAAAAAGTTCAAAAAAATGAACTCAAAAAGGAAGGAAATTGTGAAAAAAAGAAATTATTGTTACTATGGTAAAGATGTTCTGGCAGAGCCAGATAAATAAAGATCATTTTTGATGTCTTTTTATAGTTGCTCGATCCAGCTACGATACTACGAGTTGAGAGGAATAATTTTCGATAGCGGATAAAAGGCAAAGTGAAGACATCAATCAGCTTAAACCTTTTTGTGACGTCATCAACATCCGTGACATCTAATTTACATGTTTTAAGCTAACTAGCTTTCGGAGACTCACTTGTTCCGCTCATTTGCCCGCAAACCAACTATCCTGGATCGAGTCAAGAATGATTATTATTATTAAAGTGCCCTCCAACAGCCGATCGGCCAATGACAGGAGGGCACTATAAACAAAAAAAAACAAAAACAAAAAATTAAAAAAAAAAAAAAAAAAGCACAATAAAACGAAAACAAAAATAAAAATAATAGAAACATACGGATAAAAAAAAAAAAAAAACAATAATGATAATGATAATATGTCCACCACTCCCCCAACCCCTTCCACAAACCAATCATTTAGAAGAATAAATAAATAGATATAATAATAATAATAATAATTACGAATATATTATGGAGGCCATTTGATCATAGGGGTGCGGATAAGATTAGACTAAAAGATTTATAATAAGAAGAAGAAGAGAAAAAAAAAAAAAAAAAATTAGAAGCCATTGCAGACGTTGCAATGGCAGCGGGGAACCCGCAATTCCTTAACTCGACCTCTCAGGTGGTGTGGAACTGAGTTGATAATCCTGTCATATAATTCAAATCGAAATTATCATTCTACATTCCCTCCTATCATATATAGCTCGAGAGCCGAAATTCTTCTAAGTCCCCCCCCCCCTATTATATATAGCTCGAGATTTGAAATTCTTCCAAGTCCCCCTCCTATCATATACAGCTCGAGACTTGAAATTCTTCCAAGTCCCGCTCCTTTCATATATAGCTCGAGTCTCAAAATTTTTCCAAGTTTTTGGTTGGACGGCGGACGGTAGCTCGAAAGTCAAAATTCTTCCAAGTCCCCCCCCCCCTATTATATATAGCTCGAGACTTGAAATTCTTCCAAGCCCCCCTCCTATCATATATAGCTCGAGACTCGAAATTCTTCGAAATCTTCTAAGTCCCCCTTCTATCATATATAGCTCGGAAGTCACAATTCTTCCAAGTCCCCCTCCTATCATATATAGCTCGAGACTTGAAATTCTTCCAAGTCCCCCTCCTTTCATATATAGCTCGAGACTCGAAATTCTTCTAAGTCCCCCCTCCCCTCTTATGTATAGCCCGAGACTTGAAATTCTTCCAAGTCCCCCTCCTATTATATATAGCTCGAGACTTGAAATTCTTCCAAGTCCCCCTCCTATCATATATAGCTCGAGACTCGAAATTCTTCCAAGTCCCCCCTCCTTTTATATATAGCTCGAGACTCGAAATTCTTGTAAGTCCCGTAACCTAACCTAACCTGCGGACGCGGACGTTTTCTGAGGATGTAATCTCCTAACAAAATGGATAGTGGGTTCCCCGCTAAAAAAAGATAGATGAATAATGAACAAAAATAAGGTATGGGCAAGCATTATCAATTGGTTTCCAAGTTCACGAGGACTGTCGTCACCTTGCTACCTAACATTTTTCTACTGTCAAAAAATACCTATATCAATTGTGCGGTTTTCTTTAACAACCCGGTTCAAGAGAGACAGGGCAAGAAACAATGGAGCAGAAGCAAACTGCGGTGTTCTGTGCTGAGGAATCTGAAAGATATCCCTACACCTACTCGTTCTGGATGGAGCGAAGAAATTTATCTTACTTAGTAAGAACGACGATTCAGTTTTTCCACACAGGATATCCCTCACTATCATTATTAAACTAATTTCCCTTCTCACTTTTAGAGTAGTTAACTCGTAGCCCAGGACCAACTCCGAATAAGTTATTGAGGTATCGTAATATCCAAAATTTCTAAAATAGAGATATCTTGTGAACATTTTTTGAATACGTTCAATTTTTTTCAACTTCCCCTTACCTACTGGACCCCATAGCACACTTGCACTATCCAGATGCGATCGTACAAGCACCAGATACAGCAAGCGGAGAACAGACATGTTGACAAAAGATTTGGTCTGTCTCATAATGACACCCAGATTGCGTTTTGCGCTATTCGGTACCTTGTGTAAGTGGCAATCAAAGTTTATTCTGGGATCGAAGAGGAAACCTAGATCCCGAATTTCCTCAACTGATTCTAAAATCTCTCCACGTATCTGATATTCTGCCTGAATCTTAGTTCGCTTGCGAGAGAACGTCATCACTTTACATTTTTTGGTGTTTAAAGGCATCGAATTTTCCTCGCTCCATCTCGTCAACACATCGAGGTCCCGCTGCAGCAACACAGAATCCTCCAAACAGCGTACCTCCCTGAATAGCTTTAAATCGTCAGCATACAATGAGCACCGCGAATATCCTAAGTCTTTATCTACGCCAATCATAAATAAGAGGAAGAGATATGGACCCAGGACAGATCCCTGTGGTACCCCCGAGGAACTATCGAATATTTCTGACTTAGCCCCCTTGAACATGACATACTGTTTTCTTTCCAATAAATAAGTCCAAAACAGTTCAATGAGAGAGTCGGAGAAACCCATGAAATCAAGTTTCTCGAGTAATATTTGTAATGATCTACCTTATCAAAAGCTTTTTCAAAATCTAAATATACAATGTCTGAGAGGATACTCTTTCATCTAGCACCTTATGTACATGATAAGTCAATTCCAGGAGATTAGTTTGTACCGATCTCTTCCCTACAAAGCCATGCTGGTGCGACGGAATTAAATTCTTTGTCTGAGGATTCAACTTGCTGAACAGCACAGATTCAGAAATTTTAGCAATTCCTCGCAAATTTTCGGGGGGGGGGGGGAACGATAGACTGGACTCACAGATTTCCAATTGGCGGTAGCGGTAGGGAGCTTGACAGGTAAAATGGACATCTGTTTTGTTTGTAACTTACTTTTCAGCTGATGGCTTCTCTACTGAATTATTTTTGGTAAACAAACACTCGACGGCGCGGCTAGTGGCTCGGTGTCAATTATGATAGAAAAATCACACGGAGCCGCTAGCCACGCCATCGAGTTTTCGTCTACTAAAAAAAAAGCCGTCAGCTAAAAAGTAAGTTACAAACAAAATGGTTGTCCATTTTACCCGTTCTCGAGCTCCTTATCGGTGGTTGGGGCGCTGATGCCGGTAAAGACAATAAAAAGAGGAAAACCAGTTCTAAATTGCAAATTTACGATAGCGGATAAAGGCCCAATGAAGACATCAACCAGTTTAAACCTCCTTACGACGTCATAATCATCTGTTGAATACTATGCTTGTGACGTCATCACCGTCCGTGAAGTCATTCTTTGGAGACGTGCCTCTGACGTCATTGGAAAAAAATGACGGGTCACCGGGCGCCGTCCGGCAAAACGTGGTACTTGAAGCAACCGACGGTTTCTGTGACGAAGTTGATCGTACGAAACCTGTTCTATGGTCAAATATTGGTTTTGATAATGAGAATTCAATTTTCCAAGTCCTCCCTTCTATCATATATTATGGCTTGAAAGTCGAAATTTTTTCAAGTCCAAATTCTGTATGTCGAAATTTTTCCATCTCCATTTCCTATCATATACGAGTATTGTGGCTCAGAAGTCGAAATTTTCAACAGAGAACCTGTTTTATCGGAGGGGGGCGGAAAAAATGTCGGTCGTTCGACTAGCCGGAAGAGCTCGGAGCTCGAAAATTTTCCGAGTCCCTCTTCTATATTGTATATAGCTCGGGAGCGAGCCAGTTTAATGACGTCATAGATCAGCCTTGTGACGTCACGACCTGGTGACGTCATAGATCAGTTTTTTTTAAGTTCCCGTCTTATTATATATAGCTCCGAAGTTCTAGCCTGTGACGTCGCGATTCGATGATGTCACAGGTCAGCCCTGTCACGTCACAATCTACCTTTTTCGCGTCCCAAAAAACAGGTTCACTGTCACCCCTCGTTCAACTCCGTTAAGAAACCCGTGTTTCAAGTCTCAATTCTTTATTAGGGTTGGTCAGTTTTTGCCGCACATCGCAGGGCTTACGTCTGATGTACCTTGTATGCTAAGACTGAGAAACTCGAACTCGGCCGCGGTGACTTCTGGATTGGGTCGTGGGTTCAAGATTCCAAGTCCGTCAACGAGGTGGGGGCCTCGCGAATTTCCATCGGTGGAATGAGGTGGGGGTCGGTAAAAACATCAAAAATGTTAAAAATTTGACTCCTAAAAAACGGTTTAATTTTCATGGTAGGAAGTACCCACAATTATAGAACAATTGGAGGAATTCTTTACGCTCATCTTCGATAGTTTAAATAGAGGAGTGAGAGCCGCGCCAAAATGAATGGTTTTCAGAATTAGGTATTCTGACCGCGAGCAAATAGTAATGGCGAGCCGAGAAAAAAGTCATCGAAAATTCGGCCAACCATATGATTTTAAAATCATATTCGGTAACACTGGCTGCGCGCCAAATTTTCGGATTGCGTTTCCAGAGTCGCCAAATCTTCCGAAAGACTGCTGCCTGTCTTCACGAAGGTTCGGTGCGTTTGTCTGGAGATCTGAATTGTTTATCATTTTTTTGGTATTAAAAATTCCATGATGTAAATCAACATGAAGTTTACCCCATTATACGATACAGATGCATGCCACGATTTAATGATATTAATATAGGTATTTTTTTGTTTCGTATATCTTGTGGGAAGAGACGAGACCAAAATTAAAGAATTTCACGTGAATGTTTTCAGAACAACGTTGATCGTGCATTCCTGAACTGTTCAACGATATTTATTAAACAAATAATTTCCATCTGGCGTCACCTACGATGCGATGTACGGAGTTGAAATACCTGCGGCGTTTGGATGGAATTGCAGACGAAATGATGGGTGCATCAGAAATTTTATCGGAAGATTGAATCATACTAATATACATCGTAACTTCGTCACAGTTCTTATACGGGTTGGCATAAAGTTATAGCTTTGGAGGAGAAGAAGAAAGCGGAATAATTCATATTTCCTCTTTTGTCTCGTAAAATTAGGTGCCCTATACTTCGAGATTTCAATATTTAACCTTGTCGCTCCATCAAGAATACGTCATTTTCTCATTCTTCTTTCCTTCAGAACGTACTCCTGTATTTTAGATAGTAAAATTAATTTTCAAGAATTCTTCTGGAACCGGTTTTCACGCCGCTCAACAGTTTCCAGCTACCGGGCTTTTTTCATGGCTGTAGGTGTACGAGTGAACGCGAAGAGAAAAACATTCTCTCTGATTTATGTTTATTCGAAGTTAGAATAAATAAAAGAAAGAGCGAGAGAAAAGAGAGCGAGGAAATACTTGCTTTTTTCGTAATAGTTACCGGTAGTTTTCTGGTCGAGTGGTTCTATTAAGAGGATAATACGTTACTCTGCATCGCATACGTTTGCGGAGGTAAGGAGGCCTAACTTGAAGATACGCGAGCAGACGAGAATTCTAAACGAAGAGCGTAAACGCATTTCCTATACCTATAGCTTGGTAAAAATTCATTTCATGAAGTCGATATTATGTTATTCCGACGGGGAAAAAGTCGCAGTCGGTTTGTCGTCAGAATTTATTTTGGTCGTATGACTTGCTCAAAAACTTCTTGAAACAATTATAACCCTTCATCCACAAACATCATTAGTATTTCCATATTGTATACATAGGAACTTTTTAAAAGCTTGGTCATATAAAAGCCTCTTACGAATTTCGAAAATGTTCGGTATTTTCCTTTTTTCCTAATAAAAAGTTTTCACCAGGGACTCGGAGTAGTGGGTCACGTGACACCTGGGACACTGTCTAATAACACCAATAGGGTAATAGAAGCACTTCCAAAGCGGAATCTGAAACATCATCAGTAACTGAGGTGTTGCAGCGTAGGAGCTAACAACCAAACCTTTCAACATCATCGTATCCCTTGAGTAACGTGACTCGCTACTCCAGATGCCTGGTTTCGAGCCTTCCCCCGCGCTAAGGAAAATTAATTCTGAGTTTTCCATTTGTCTAGATCAGAAAATAGCTTCCACAAATGCGGTTGACGCACATTCATCCAGTTACATCAAAATCCAATTGATTACAATTCTACTAACCGACCTCTACAGCCACCATAATGCCTTGATGAATTCAGATTTTTTGTCTATTTGCTGCAGTTGTATGAGTTTTCCACCTCCTTCATCGTGGGATAACACCTATGACCAAAATGTTACCTTTTATAACACTTTTTACAAGAAAGCTGTTATATGGGTTAAATCACAAAAAATGTCTGGTATCCGTGGACTAGCTAATTGTCGAAGGATACAAACTTTCTTAGCAAAGGCTGAAGGAGAAAGAGACTAAGGCGATGAACAAACCGATTAAAAGGATGTTACGCGAGGAACACAGGGAACCTGTTCTATGGGGTGAAAAATGATAGGTAATATGATCCGCATTAGGATAGTCCCTTCAAACAAACTGGACATGCAGTGCTTCGTACACCAATTGGTCCAGCCCTACAATGAGCCAGATATACAATACTTCGAACACCATATTCACCTTTCTATTATATATTGCGAGCCGCGAGTCGAAATTTTTCCAAGTTTTTGGCTAGATGGCGCACGGCAAATTTCTCAAAAAAGCATTTTTGCCGGACGGTAGAAGTTTTTTCCGCAAAATCCCCCGACAAAAAATCACTGGTTCTTTGATGGGGTCGAACGAAGGGTGGTAGGAAACCTGTTTCACGGGGCAGATGAGATCTGAAAAATGTAGATTGTGACGTCACAAGGCTGACCTATGACGTCATCAAATTGTGACGTCACAGGCCCGGACTTTAAAGCTACATATGATAGGAGGGGGACTTGAAAAAAAAATGGATCTACGACGTTTTCAAACTGTGACGTCAGACGGCTGACCTATGACGGCATTGAACTATGACTTCACAGGCCCTGCCCTCAAGCTATATATAAAAGAAGGGGACCTCGAAAACTTGTGACATCACAGAGTCGGACTTTGGAGCTTTATATGATAGGACAGGGACTTGGAAAAAGATTGATCGATCCATGACGTCATCAGGTTGTGACCTCTCAAAGCTGACCCATGACGTCGTCAAACTATGACGTCACAGGCCCCGCCCTCAAGCTATATATGAAAGAAATAGACTTGGAAAAATTGTGATATCACAGAGTCGGACTTTGGGGCTATATATGATAGGAGGGTGACTTGGAAAAAAAAAATGATCCATGACGTCATCAGATTACGACCTTACAAGGACTATGACTTCGCAGACCCCGCCTTCAAGCTATATATGAAAGAAGGGGCCTTGAAGAAATGACGACGTCTCAGAGTCTGACTTTGGAGATATATGTATTATAGGAGGGAAATTTATAAAAACACTGATCCATGACGTCATCAGATTGTGACCTCACACGGCTGACCTATGACGTCATCATACTATGACGTCACGGGCCCTGCCCTCAAGCTATATATAAAAGAAGGGGACCTACAAAACTTGTGACATCACAGAGTCGGACTTAAGAGCTTTATATGATAGGAGAGGGACTTGGAAAAAGATTGATCCATAACGTCATCAGGTTGTGACCTCTCAAAGCTGACCCATGACGTCGTCAAACTATGACGTCACAGGCCCCGCCCTCAAGCTATATATGAAAGAAGGAGACTTGGAAAAATTGTGACATCACAGAGTCTGACTTTGGGGCTATATATGATAGGAGGGAAATTTATAAAAACACTGATCCATGACGTCATCAGATTGTGACCTCACACGGCTGACCTATGACGTCATCATACTATGACGTCACGGGCCCTGCCCTCAAGCTATATATAAAAGAAGGGGACCTACAAAACTTGTGACATCACAGAGTCGGACTTAAGAGCTTTATATGATAGGAGAGGGACTTGGAAAAAGATTGATCCATAACGTCATCAGGTTGTGACCTCTCAAAGCTGACCCATGACGTCGTCAAACTATGACGTCACAGGCCCCGCCCTCAAGCTATATATGAAAGAAGGAGACTTGGAAAAATTGTGACATCACAGAGTCTGACTTTGGGGCTATATATGATAGGAGGGAAATTTATAAAAACACTGATCCATGACGTCATCAGATTATGACCTCACAAGGACTATGACTTCGCAGGCCCCGCCTTCAAGCTATATATATAAGAGAAGGGGACCTCGAAAACTTGTGACATCACAGAGTCGGACTTTGGAGCTTTATATGATAGGAGAGGGACTTGGAAAAAGATTGATCCATGACGTCATCAGGTTGTGGCCTCGCAAGGCTGACCCATGACGCCGTCAAACTAAGACGTCACAGGCCCCGTCCTAAAGCTATATGTGAAAGAAGGAGACTTGGAAAAATTGTGACATCACAGAGTCGGACTTTGGGGCTATATATGGACCCTAATAAGCAAAACTCGACCAAGCGACATTTTTGAGATTTTGGAGTTATATATACCGTTGGAAAGAGCTCAACGAGCTCTTTCCAACGGTGCTGATTAAAAAACTGGAAACGCAATACTCGTCGAATAATTATGAATTGAAAATATCGACCTCCATCTATTTTTAAGTAACCGATTTCCTTTAAGTCTAAATATCACGAAACTACGTGATTGTCGCTTGGTCGAGTTTTGCTTATTAGGGTCCATATGATAGGAGGGTGACTTGGAAAAAAAAAACTTATCCATGACGTCATCAGATTGTGACCTCACACGGCTGACCAATGATGTCATCAAACTATGACGTCACGGACCCCACTTCCTAAGCTACATATGGTACGAGGGGGCTTGAAAAAATTTCAAGCTCCAAGCTTTGCCAGCCGGCCGGACTTCAGACGATTTTTTCGAAAACCCCTCCGATAAAACAGGTTAAAAAGGTTCCCTGTTGAAAAAGCAATCATATGGGGGAAGGCGCAGAACGATGAACCATGAATGAGGATATCATTGGTGGTAGCCTTCCTGTAAATTTGAAGGTCGATCTTATTCGGGAGAAGAGAGATCGTGAGGCCGTTGCCGTCGTCATTTTCAAACAGTGGTAGGGCTTGTGGTCTGTCTTCATAGGTGATGCATGGTCTGTTCCCTCTGAAGATCTTGATGTGAATTTTGACTCTCGAGCTATATTATGATAGAAGGAAGACTTGAAAAAATTTCATCCTCCAAGCTATTTCATATACAATAGAAGTCAAAATTGTTTTTTAAGTTTTTCGCCGGACGGCAAATTTTTCAACCTCCCCATAGAATAGGTTTCCTGTTAAAACTAAAAAAGGATTACGTTGAAATATTTTCAATGTATTTTTTATGCGAGTGGAATGAAATCCTGTCATATCTACTGGCACCCTCTAGCGTTACTTACGGTAGTTAATGAAAGAAATATCGCGAGCAGTGAACTTAAAGGTGTAAGTTTTCTCTATCTTATCTACCCGTGCAGTTTTAGAAAAACAGACACCTTTTCTCGTAATGACTTCTACGATGCTCAAATTCAGAAAATAACAGAATGAGAAATGCAAAAACAAGATTCGAAAATGAAGTAATGAGGTCGTTAACTTCATAGCGCATGCACATAATCTGAAAAAATATTCACTCGCTGGTTATTTACGTACGGGATTGATAAATTTTCTGATACGGTCATTGAAACCATATATCTGCACACATGCACTTCCTCGCAGGTACGTGGAGCACTATTTAATCTCAAAAGGGAAATGAGTGTGCTCCGAACAGATCATGGTTTTTTTTTTAATACTCTAGAAAAATCAGATTTGTACGTTTTGTGCCTCATTTTTATCGTCACAAATTTGTATGCTCCAGATTATGAAGCGATTTATTACAGTTTGAAAAAGTCGATGAAACGACAAAATAAAGCTTCAAAGTTGGCACTTTTTTGCGGGGCTGAGGCATTTGGAGAAGGAATGATTTCGCAGCTTGCCGGTCTGTTTTGACCTTCGTCATAAAGTTAACGCCAGTAAGGCCAATGATGCCGAGACGTCAGAAAATAAATCATTATACGATGTAGATTATTATGAAACGGAATTTGCACCAGAAGAACGGAAAAATTTAATTTTCTGCTCCTACTCTGTAGAGATACGCCATTTCTGTAGCGAAATAGTTTTGCAACCCGCCTGCACGCGTATTCATGCGAAGTCGAAAATTCATAATATAGAAATTTAAATTAGTACCAAAAGTAAATTTTTTTAATCCCCAAATTTTTCTCTTGTCAAATTAAACAATTTTGTAACTACACCTAGGGTCATGGGCTCTTGGGCAGTTGAGAACAATGAGGACAAATATGAATGTAAAAATAGATGGATCGTGTTAATGATTTTCTCATGATTGTAGTTTGGAATGGTGAAGCTGGCTATGGGAAGCGGTTCTTTATGGTCCCGGTTTTCAGCTCTTGAGCCGAGAAAGTAGCCCTGAAAAGTTGTAACCTTTGTATTTTTTAATGGTTCTTTTCAGTTTCGATTCCCATACGCGATTCTTTTCGGTTCTGGTCTTTTCGACTCCGATTCTTGGGATTGAGACACCGATTCTCGGGATTGAGAATACCGCACTGAGAAAAAAAAAACGGTCAAAATCAACCAGTTCTTTTTATTTTGGTCGGTTTAAGGTTCTCAGCAGGGGTGTTGTGAGGCAATTTTCATGAGGACGATTCTTTGGGGCATATAAAATCAAGACTCAAACCTTACAAGCAATATATCATACCTTCTTCACCGTTGGAGATTTGTAGACTGGCGATTACCGCTAATGTGTAGAAGAGCTGCTCTTATTTTTCGCTTTCAAAACCTAATCGCATCAATTCCAATTTATTACCCATCGACCTTTTCCTTTCAACAACTCTTCGAACGTGTTGAAATTCATCAACTTCCCAAAACTTCTGGTTCAGATTCTCAAGAACTCTTTCAATTATACACGGAAGAACCTTTTTCTCATCATACACATATTTTTATTGACGGTTCTAAAGATCATCGGGAAGTGGGTATGGCCTTTTGGATCCCTCAACTAAGCTTCATTGCTCTTTATCTCTACCAAATTTCACATCCATTTTTCATGGGGAAAAGATGACGCTATTCCAAGCCCTTTCCTATATAAAACAAAACTAGCAAACAGGACATTTTCTCATTAAGTTTGATTCTCTCTCCGTTCTCCAATCCATTTCTTCCATCCCTTCACGCGTTAATTCATCCTTAGCTTTATCAATTATCTGCTTGATCAATTCTCTCGCCTTCATAAAGATTAATTTTCTGTGGATTCCCAGTCATGCAGGAATATTCAACAACGAAATTGCAGGTGTATTAGCTAAATCAGCCTCATCAAATTTGCTCCCTATGTCAGGATTATTTTCTCATTCGAGGAGATGATTGGGCAATATCCTACTCGAAATCCGTCAATAATCTGAAATCTCATTACGGTATTTCCTCGTTCAACCTCGGCATTCACTTGGTATAAACTTCCCTGCTCACCTAATACGTTTAAATCTTTCCGATTCTGACCTACGTCCCCTTTATTCAGACAATCCCTCTAAAGGCGACATCAATCATTATCTTCTCGAATGTTCAGAAATATCCAACATTGGACAAATATTATACTCAGAAGCCATAAATCTGCAATTCTCTACCCCTCTCAGAGCCCCCGACCTCCTATCATAGGAAACCATTGAATTTTCTCATAATTTTCAAATTTATTTCAGACCTACCTCCTTCCATCAACATCTAAATTCAAATTAATGTCTCCATTTTTTCTTTCACTTAAGGCCCACTGACCATCCTCTTTCGAACATTTTTTTTAGCGGGGAACCCGCTATCCATTTTGTTAGGAGATTACATCCTCAGAAAACGTCCGCGTCCGCAGGTTAGGTTACGGGACTTAGAAGAATTTCGAGTCTCGAGCTATATATGATAGGAAGCGGACTTGGAAGAATCGTGACTTTCGAGCTATATATGATAGGAGGGAGACAGAAGAATTTCAAGTCTCGAGCTATATATGATAGGAGGGGGACTTGGAAGATTTAGAAGAATTTCGAGTCTCGAGCTATATATGATAGGAGGGGGACTTAGAAGAATTTCAAGTCTCGAGCTATATATAATAGGGGGGGGGGGGGACTTGGAAGAATTTCGAGTCTCGAGATATATATGAAAGGAGGGGGACTTGGAAGAATTTCAGGGACTTAGAAGAATTTCAAGTCTCGAGCTATGTATAATAGGGGGGGGGGGGGAGGACTTAGAAGAATTTCAAGTCTCGAGCTATGTATAATAGGGGAGGGGGGGGGGACTTAAAAGAATTTCGAGTCTCGAGCTATATATGAAAGGAGGGGGACTTGGAAGAATTTCGAGTCTCGAGCTATATATGATAGGAGGGGGATTTAGAAGAATTTCAAGTCTCGAGCTATATATGATAGGGGGAGGGGGACTTGGAAGAATTTTGACTTTCGAGCTACCGTCCGCCGTCCGCCGTCCAACCAAAAACTTAGACAAATTTTGAGACTCGAGCTATATATGATAGGAGGGGGACTTAGAAGATTTAGAAGAATTTCGAGTCTCGAGCTATATATGATAGGAGGGGGACTTAGAAGAATTTCAAGTCTCGAGCTATATATAATAGGGGGGGGGACTTGGAAGAATTTCGAGTCTCGAGATATATATGAAAGGAGGGGGACTTGGAAGAATTTCAGGGACTTAGAAGAATTTCAAGTCTCGAGCTATATATAATAGGGGAGGGGGGGGACTTGGAAGAATTTCGAGTCTCGAGCTATATATGAGAGGAGGGGGACTTGGAAGAATTTCAGGGACTTAGAAGAATTTCAAGTCTCGAGCTATGTATAATAGGGGAGGGGGGGACTTGGAAGAATTTTGACTTTCGAGCTACCGTCCGCCGTCCGCCGTCCAACCAAAAACTTAGACAAATTTTGAGACTCGAGCTATATATGATAGGAGGGGGACTTAGAAGATTTAGAAGAATTTCGAGTCTCGAGCTCTATATGATAGGAGGGGAACTTAGAAGAATTTCAAGTCTCGAGCTATATATGTAACTGGAATATTGATATGCTTAGCCCGTGTAAATGACATATTTTACCGAAAATAAGTACCGGAGAACTCTACGTCCTTGATTTGAATCGTCCAATAATGCCGCAAGAATATTAATCTTCGAATTTTCAAATTATGAAGATCTTCTAGAGTGCAACGTCGGGACGCCGTTGATGTCAGTATGGCCGTGTAACTGGAATATTGATATGCTTAGCAATCTATATTATCTTAACTGTACCTCAGTACAGATGGTACTATTATTATTATGTTGTACGATACGGAACAGTAAACATCTCTTGAAGCCTCTCTCTAGTCTTCTGATTTACATATAATAGGGGGGGGGGGACTTGGAAGAATTTCGAGTCTCGAGATATATATGAAAGGAGGGGGACTTGGAAGATTTTTAGGGACTTAGAAGAATTTCAAGTCTCGAGCTATATATAATAGGGGAGGGGGGGACTTGGAAGAATTTCAGGGACTTAGAAGAATTTCAAGTCTCGAGCTATGTATAATAGGGGAGGGAGGGGGGGGGACTTAGAAGAATTTCAAGTCTCGAGCTATATATGAAAGGAGGGGGACTTGGAAGAATTTCGAGTCTCGAGCTATATATGATAGGAGGGGGATTTAGAAGAATTTCAAGTCTCGAGCTATATATGAAAGGAGGGGGACTTGGAAGAATTTCGAGTCTCGAGCTATATATAATAGGGGGAGGGGGACTTGGAAGAATTTTGACTTTCGAGCTACCGTCCGCCGTCCGCCGTCCAACCAAAAACTTAGACAAATTTTGAGACTCGAGCTATATATGATAGGAGGGGGACTTAGAAGAATTTCAAGTCTCGAGCTATATATGATAGGAGGGAATGTAGAATGATAATTTCGATTTGAATTAAATGACAAGATTATCAACTCAGTTCCACACCACCTGAGAGGTCGAGTTAAGGAATTGCGGGTTCCCCGCTCCCATTGCAACGTCTGCAATGACTTCTATTTTTTTTTTTTTCATGTTTTTACTCTTTATAAACATTGAAGGGCGTTTAAATCATACTCCCTTATTGAATTAATTCAAATTCCGCTCTAGTCCTCACAACGGATCGGTGTATCGGAGTATTATTGTTTTCGCCGTTTTTTTTTTTTTTCACATTTTATATAATATTATGTACCGGTACATAATTTTTTCCTATTCTATTTTCTTATTCTTCAAAATAATTTTTGGTTAGATGTGATAAAAATAAAAATTAAAAAATTCCCCTATTTCATTATTTTTTTATTTTAATTACGAGCTCCTACAGCCTGCCTTCAGGGTTATGAGCTCAGCGAAATTGTCTTTAGATGCGTGAGAGGAAGTTTGCTCGTTGTAGAAAGTTGAATATTATGTTGGGGATGGAGGGGAAGTCATCTGATAGTGCCTGTGTATGGTTGTGAGAGATGGACAAGGAATTGCGGAGTTAGTTCAAGTTGGCAGCAGAAGATGCGTTGAACGGATAGGGGGTGGGTTCAGATTCGCAATGAGAGTATGAGAGAGGCATACGATGAGAGATGAGATGGGTACATGTGTGAGTCTGGTGTGGCCGATTCTGAGACGGGTGATGAATATTTCTTCTCTTCGTGTTAATAGATTTAAAGAGTTCCGCGGGTTGGGAACATTTTTAATTTGGGCTAGCTTGTTTGAGTGTGATTTGAGATTAGACCAATGAGTTAACCATACTTGAGTGATAAATTTGTTGATATGTTTAGAGAAAGTGATCTGAGCGTGAGGGGAGGAAAGAGCGGTTGACTGATGGGTTACGGGTTGCTTTGTCGGCATTTTCGTTTCCCGGGATACCCTCCAGATGAAGAGTAATGGGATGGGGATGGTGTGAAAGGTGGCAATGAGAGTGTGTATACAATTTATGAGTGGATGGAGGAGGTGTGGTTGGACATGGCGTCAAGTGATGATAGAGAGTCGGAAATGATTAAGAATGGTTCAAGAGGAAGACGGGAGAGTAGGCTGGTGAGGATATGTTCTAAACAGCTAAAGATTGCTTGTAATCCAGTGGTGAAGACGAATGCCGTATTGCGATATCGGTGAGAAACTGTGATGTGACCTATTGAGTACGCGAAGTCCGTTTTGTATCAATCATATAAGAAATTGAAGTTTGAGGGGTGGTTACTTCATTGGACCAATGGGATCACGACACCCTGCGCAGGCCTGGTTAGGCTAACTAGCTTCCGGTGATTCCTTGATCCGCTGATTCTCCTCCAGTTCTGTAGTGTAAGCCTACTAGCGATTAGTATGAATTCGGTAGAACCCTAGTCTAAAGCCAGTAAAAAACCTGTTCTATGAGTCAAATGGTAATATGACTTGAAATAATTTCGACTCTCGAACTATGTATGATATTTCTATGTCCCCTTTAGAATCAGCTTGGAGGTCGATTATAATTCGAGAGTCGGAATTTGTCCAAGTCCCCTTCCGATCATATATGGCTCCAGAGGCGAAATTTTTCGAAGGCCCTCACCTATCATAAATGGCTCGAGGGTCGAATTTTTTTCATGTTTTTTGTTGGACGGCGCACGGCAGATTTCTCAAAATGACCCCCATACAACAAGTTCGCTGTTAAAATTATCTGCAGAAAACAGCTATCCGATAATGATGGCCGCGCTCGAAAATTTTCTATCATCCGACAACGGGGGGTGGAATGGGAGGATAATTTCGAATTAGGGTTGGGGTTTAATGTTAAAGGAGAAAAGAGTGTGTGAGACGCATATGGCCTATATTCTGAGACGGGTAAGGATGACTTCTTCGCGTCAGGAAGGGTGGTTTGGAATAGACCAAGGAGCTGTTTTAATAGATCGGAGATTGTTGGAGAATAAGGAGGACCAGAAATCCTGCCAGAAAAAGTGAGTTCGGGAGCAGGAATAGGATTCAAGACCATAAAAGGAGGAGGGATCAGTTAAGGTCTCGTGCGTCATATTCTTTCAGGTCGATGTATCTCGGTATCCATAGGAAAGAGGTGGAAGATGAGGAAGGACTTGATAAAAGTATAAGAATGAGGATTCGTTTAACGATGGGTTGGTAGATTGAGGGTCTCGAATAGCAAGTAAGGATAAGAGAGAATCAGATAGTATAAGTGGGGTGGAGAGAAAGAGAGGCAGGCTGAGGAATATGGAAACGGAGTTTCTCACACGGGAGGATGAGATGTGACCCTGAATGGAGACTCATATCTCCCGATTTGAATCCGTCCGGGAAGTTCTGGTATGTCTATAAAGTTGCCTTTTAGTTAAGTCGAGACGGATGTCAGGGATTGTGGTTAACCAAGAAAAAGTGGATGAACAAGTAGGACATGAGGATCTAGGTTTGAGATGAGTGCGTCATTCGATTGGAGCGACAAATAGGGTGCATTACAATGGCCGAGAGCATTCGAAAAATGGGAAGATTTGAGTATTGGGGTGCCAAAGCCAGAAAGTTAGCAATGAGTAAGAGAGAGGAACACCTGCCTGAGCGAGTGAAGGATAGGGATTGAATGGAGTCCAGCAATTTTAAAATTGTTTTTTTTGGAGTGGGTGTAAATTGAGAACGACACATAAGTTGGGAACGGATTACACTATAAAATGGAGGAAGCAGTGCTAAGAAGAGGAAGACATGCTATCCGAAGTGTCCTGTGTGCGACGAGCCACTGAACCCTGGTCAGCTGGATATCATCTCCACATCGCAGTCTACGATGACTGCTTTCTACAGTTTCAAGAGTGTACTCAATGTAATCAACATTGATGCTAGTTATTTTTTGTAATTGATATTTTTTTGGTATTAGGAATTTTATTACATGATTTTTATTCAATTATATAGTAGATACCTCCGAATAATTTCTTCTGCAGGGGTACGGTAATTTCCTCCGAATAACTTCAACCATAAATATAATTTAATGACTAAGTTGATCTCAAATTCGTATTTTTTTAAACCCATTTCCTCCCTTTAGGTTTGCAAATCTCTCGTTAGACAATGCGTTTCTCATATTTCGTAGAGTGTTATTAGAGAGTAGACAGGTGTCGTATATTAGCCTATAATGTTGCTTTGATTCATGGAATAACTGTCCACCTATAATTAAGGAAGGGTTAACGACTTACGTTTAGCGCAGAAGGTAAATATTTTTTGTGGTTCGTACTCCATGGCATATTTCTGCGAGAAACCAGTGTTTCTAAATTCGAACAACGACCTTTTCTTATGATGGACTGACCTCTTTCCGTTTCCGGGGGACACGGGCAGCGTTTTACCAAGAGCGAATACCATGATACAATTCAACGTGGCTTCTTTCCTTCGCATTTTCAACATTTTTTTTTAATCGCAGTAAACACGTTTCGTTTTCGCACAAGTATATACGAGTACGATGATGGTTTTCAGCGAAGGTTGTTAACCTCTCGCTTTTCTACGTATTATTTAAATATAAGTTGATTTAATGTAAATTATCTGAATATACGTGATATAAGATAGACCGCAACATTATTATTTAGCTTTTAATTCAATAGGCTCAATCCTTTCAATTTTTGATTTTAATTTTTTTTTCTTTGGCTTATTCCGAATTAAAATTAACATTTTTCATTATGAAGAGAGACAATATTCGTAATCTTTGATAGGTAATTAGAAAGATTATAAGTTATTTATGATACGTACCAAGATATCGTGATCGAAAGGTCCACGACCTTAATTGACCTACGTAAGAAGAGTGCATATTGGATTACGATTCACGTGTAGGTCTACTAAAAGAAATGAACGAGGAGAGAATCTTTACAGCCAGCTGCCTTCCACAAAATGAAAAAAAAAAAAAAAATGGTAAGGGAAAAATCAAACTTTTGGAGTTGCGTAAAATATTATGTATATGCTGTTTTGGATGCTCTGAATGATTAAAAGCTGAAATTACAAGGAGAAGATATTTTTTATTTTTAAAAACGGGAATATTTAGTCCAGGGTACAAATGATCCATTGTGTTCTTCTACTTGATTTAATCTTCCTCTTTTTTTCTTCAATCCTTGCGTCGTAACGCTCCTTGAATTTATTTTGAGAATAACTGAGTATTTTCTCCTTTGTGAAAGTAGGTATGTAGGTAGTCAGATTGCTATACCTAGTCATAATTATCAAATTTTTGTAATTTTAATTCATACTCCAGTGTTCAAACGTGATCAAAATGAATCTTCCTTGGACTCTGGTTATTCCAATATAGTAGGCCTAATAGCAGTGTTATGATCGCATCAACCGCGTAGGTTTCATCGCGGACAAAATGTAATATCGTCTTAAATAATATCCAATTTATTAAATTCCATTTTGTGTAATTAGAGTTCGTAAGTATTATCCACGTGCAATGACTGATACTGAAATGATTATTTTTAATTTTCGTAGCTGAGTTCATTAGAGTTCATCATTCAAAGATGTTTTCTTGTTATTATATTTATAACTTCACATTTCAAACAATAAATTTACACGTTGTTAATGATGAATTATTTATTTGTTATTGCATCTCGATAGATGAAATTAATTTACATATATTATGCTCTGATATAGATTTATAAGATTTAAAGAAACGGGGGGGAAAATGGGACCATCAAATTAATAAAGCAATTCTTTTATTTTAACGAATTTATTTGGATATCAACGTTTGTACTTAAACTATGTATTGATGAAGTCTTTCGAATTAGTTTACTCTTCAAATAAATACAGAAATATTCTTATACTCCGTCGTTTCGATCACTCTTGAGTTGTATACCCATATTTTTCTCTGCACCCTGTCTGAGATAATGATATTTTTTATCGCAATAATTATTATCTTACTCGACTACGTATCGGACCGTATTTCTTTTTTTTTTTTCTTTTTCTAGGTACGTGTATGTTCTAAAAAATAGCTAATTCTAAGTACATGGGAAAAACAACTTGTTGTTCAAACTGATGTACCATCATAGGTTGAATGTACTCCGCTTAATACATTTATTATACTTAGCTGTACCAACTTGAGAATACAGAAAGTATAGCCAACAGTAAAGAAAAAAACAACTTGTTGTTCGAACTAATGTACCATCATCAGCTAAATATACTCCACTTAATTATAGCTGTACCAACTTGAAAATACAGAAACTTTTACTCGGATACATTTCTTGAAAAATTTAAACTGAATTGCAGCAGAATTTTTGTCGAGGAAACTGTCGCAGACGTCACAATGTTCGAAGCTCTTTATCGTGGAATATATCACAAATACCTAAGTTACTTCGTACCTATATGACAATCACACTGCGATGGATCGATCGACAAAGAACGATAATGAAATGTGGTGATGAAAGATAAAATGTAAGTTGGGGAGCATTGCGATTGAGTTTTCAATACATCTCATCTCTGTTGGTTCAAAACAAAAATTTTCGATTGTTCTTCAAATAAGGTTGACTCATCTCGATTTTATAGATGTTGAATATTATGTAGTTAGATGGTAGCTTAATATTTTTTCATGTCGACTATAGTCTGAACCCATTTCGATGAATTGATTTTTATCTGGTAGGTACCTATAGTTCAAAACACTACCGATAGATAAATGCTCGATTGACGTAGATAAACAATATTGCAACACTTTTCGTAACATTGTATGAAAGAGTACTTATTTCATCATAAATGAAATATACGGTAGTTTCAAACACGTAGGTTCTTTTTCCAACGAGAAATACAATTATTGAAGGACTAGACAAAACGAATGAAAATTTCAGGAAAAAATTTCGGTGAGGGTTTCAACGATCAACGAAGATAATTTGATGTACGTATTTCGTTTGAGATGACGAAACGATTATAAAAATATCGGAGGTTGATAAATCTTGAGCTTGGAATTATAAATAGGCGAATCAATTGATCAAAAAAGTAAAATCCTGTAACTACAGAATTCTTTTTAGGATTCAATGGTCAAATAATTCTGTGTATTTTCCTTTTCTATGAGCAGGGGTGTCGTTATTCCCTTAATCCAATGAAAAAACACATCTCAAACCTTAATTTCTTATAGCTAAAAAAAAAAAAATGAAAAAGAAAAATTATTTATTGATATAGTTTTCCCTAAAACGATTGCACCCCTGATTGAGCCCTTTAAACACTCGAAGATTATACTAAAATGGTAGATCGGAGAGATAAGAATGGGGAATCGGGGCAGGTCTATTTTTTTCTCGTGGATTCGATTTTGTTTACCGATCTTCATTTTCAGTCCTAAACGTTTTGTTCAATATGGTGGCTATTAACGAAAAATCCTCTCTTGTCCTTGTGGGTGCGGAAAAATTCCGAATAAAAAAAAAATATGTTTCATCTTCAGAAAATCATGTTTTCTAAATCGGCATGGCGTCGTTTCGACCTACATGTCAGGATCAATCCATTTTTCCCTTTTAATTTCGATCATTTATACCACTTGGGTCACAAATTTCAATATTTTCAGTATTCTTCGCCTGTTTAAGATGAGCCTGGTCATTGAATGCGAGAAATTTTGAAGGTGGATTAAATTTTGTTTATCAATCTTAACTCTCAGTCGTTAACTTTTTGTTCAATTCCGTGTCTGTTAACGAAAACCCCTCTTATTCTTATAGGTCAAGAAATACCGAATTAAAAAAATGAAAAAAACTTTTTTCAGTTTCAAGAAACCATGATCGTTTCGACCCACAATGGACTCAAAACCTTTTGAAGGATCTAACAGGGAACCCGTGTTTTGGGAAGGTAATTTCGAAAAAAATGACGAGCGCCGTCCACCTGGCGATGGACGGCAAAACGCGGGACTTGAAAAAATTTCGACTTCCGAGCTACGTATGATAGAAGGGAGACTTGGAAAAATTTCAACATGATAAGAGAGGAACTTAGGGGGTGAGAAACAAAGTTCACCATTTATTACAAAAATTTTACGGAAGTTGAAACTGCTCACAAATCATTTCCATAAAACAGGTTCCCTTTTTGCCTCGAATAACAAGGTTAAAGAAGGCAACTTCGAGCAGCTCACCAGGTGGGCTGCGAGTTTTTTTCTTTTCTCTTCCAGGATGAAGAAAAAGAAGAGTAAGAGTACCACTATTATCTTTTCAAAAGTCATCTTCACTGTTCGATTTTGGTTCCTTTATATAGAACGTGACATACTCTCTTGAGAGAAAGGGGCCCACTTGCTGGAGGGTTTCGATAAAGTTGTTATATAATTTCATCTCGTCACCCGACACCACAGAAAAATTTTGTGTGTATCATTCCTCGATACCTGATCAACTCGGAAATGACTCGATAAAACGATTTAAAATTGATTTCCTTCATTTTCATAGTCATGCGACAAAATCTCAATTAAAATGGTGCCTATAAAACAAGCATTCTCTGCGCAAACAAAATCAGAATCTAATTCATCTCACTTTTTTCAAATTGAGAATTCCCACCTGATGGACAGTCATAATTGTAATACAAGCCAACAATGAAGAAGTCGAAGTTGGCTTTTAAGCAAGTTCATTTTGAGTTTAAGTTTCCTCAACCTGGTATTGTTTTACGATTTTTCATTTCGTTTATTTTTCTTCGAGTGCCTAGCTATATTTATTCGATGAGTTGGAATGTTTTAAAACCCATCAGAATTATAGACCGACTGATTCGAAAAATGTAAATTGTACTCATATTTTGCCCCTGGTATCGTGATGAAGAAAATAATATCCTCAGAACACACAACTGCAAATAAATATTGACGATTACGGCACCGGTATCTTATTTATTCAGGAACTTCGTAACAATGGGGAACAGGATCAGTGTTGTGATAGAGGATTTGATCTTCTTCGTCATTTATTTCTTATAAACCCAAGTGTTAACATGATTAGTTATTGTTTTGTTCTTTTCTTTTTTATGATATTAACGAATACTACTTAGAGCTACTTAAGGGCTATTCACTTTGGGTTACCATTTATAAAATATGTCCTGGAAGGTACGTTAAAATAGGTTTCGAATACGTATGCGTTTCGAAAAAAGGTGTTGTTTCTAGGTATATTCAAAAGTGATGAATGATATATTATGAAAGAAATAGACTTCGATTTCTTTATTATTTAGGCCATTCTAAAGCCTAGATACATTATATCTATGACTTCAATTTTTCAAGAAATCGTACCATAACCTACTTCGATACAAAATCAATTTTAATTAAAACCTATTAAGACGATTCAACGTTATTTAAATTCTGAATATTATTTCTTTCTCATTCATTTCAATTTATTCGATGTGCGTCATGTTTGTTTACAGAATCGCCCACACATACCCGGCTGTCCCAAGTTTTCTAAAATACACGAATGCGGTTTGATAACTGATAATGAAATATAATCCTAATCGAAATTTTAGTGGATTATTGAATTAAAAAAAAAAAAATTAACGAGACGAGTTATCTTTTTATTAAACGCATTTCGTGAAGTCGAATAATTCTCCAATCCTTTTCCTAAATTATAATTAATGTGATCGAGTCAATTTTCCTCTCTTTGATGCGTTATCGTTTTTCAACGATTCATGATTTCCTTTCGTTAGCCCTTACTCATAAGCTTGAATGGAATCGATGAAGGAATGTAAATGTTCACGCAACCACAGTGAACCCGAATTACTTCTCAGACTTCCCGACGATTTGACGCCTTATACGAAAGTGGTATTGAATAAAATATACAAAAAATACAACAGTGATCTGCAAGAGTACGAAGAAACGATTCGCATATTTATGTCGAGACAAAAAGCGGAAATGAAACATTACATAGAGTGTTTGGTGAGTAATACGACATCGGATCCATTGAATTCGAAAGAAGAACAGGTCCTCCACGTAGTGGGAGACCCTGAAAATGATGATGAAGAGGAACCCAAAGCTGAAGCTTATCCAGAAAATACAAGACCAACCGAAATAACGACTAATAAATGTTGCCCGCCTCCTCAGCCAGATGTTAGGCAACAATTCACCAATAACATTAGAGAGTTGAATCATATCCTGGAGAGTCTCCTATGTAAATGGGAATGCAATAAAGATAGTTCGACTCGCGGTTGTAAACGTATTGAAAATTACGATACAGTTCCGAATGCAGTCCGACCTGATCTGGCCACATCTTCCTGCCCCTATCATTCGCGTTCAAGTTCTAGGAAACGAACATGAAATTTATGGATTCATCAAAGTTGTGAATGATAGTTTTGTTAATTTTTAATAGACGTTTTACTTCGTAAATTTCTTTCATCAAATTAAAATATTTGAATTTATTTACATAGATTTATTTTCTTCTTATGTACACTTATTTGGTCGTTAATATCTAGATTGAGAAATTAAAATTTTAGTCATTTTACGTCCTCAAAACGCACTTATACGATCTAATAGTTTATAATTCAATGATTCAACTGATATTAGGACAGAGAACACAATTACAATCCCGGCATTATGTAGGCAATATTATCTAATATACTGGTCAGGGTTTCTTTGGTGCAACCATTCATTTCATCGACTTGTTGGGTGAGGCACAATAATGGTCCCATAGAACACAATAAGGTATCGAGTAATACAGACAAACTTCCCGACACTGCTATAGCTCCCTAAAAAATAGAATAATCATTAAATCCCGTTCAAAATTTGGATGGTGAATAAATAGTACAAGAAATTTTCGAGTATCTCACTTGATGCTCTTTCAGTCGTCGTCCAACTATACTCAAAGAATCGCCTAATAGTTTCAGATGAGCCGCAACATCTAAAGGTTCTGTACTCACTTCAGAGATACCCGATCTAAAATACGGAAAAATTTCAATACATGAGTTTTACGATGAATAACACGCGGAAAATTTCTTATTTTTATACAAATTTGGACTTAAAATGTCTGGTTCAGGAGCAGTGAACTTCTTTTAAAGTTGTTGTGCATATAATCAGTCATTCGCATTTTTTTTTTAGATTCAACTTACCTGGCATCGCTATTCGATGTATTATTATTGACTAATGAATTATTAATTTCTGTTGATGCAGGAGAATTTTTTTTGTTTTGTTTACTATTTCTAGACGTCGGTGGTGTCTCGCTTTTCTTGTTCATATATTTCTTACGAAGCGTAGTTTTTATCTGAGCTTTATGTATGTTTGCCTCTTCTTTAGAATCGGAATTTTTAGCTTCGAAGGCCATACGTTTTGCTTTCTTTTTCCACATCTATAAGCAGAGAAAGTAGCTATGAAACATTATCTCAAACAAATAATATATTTTGGTCACTTTGAACATAATACAGTTTCGCTCACGTATTTATCCGTGTAAGGAACAGTTGCCCACAAATCACTGAGCTTGCTGCTTAATTGGGAAAAATCTGGAATAAAGTGAAGAAATAGGTTATTCATATTGAATTCTTTTTTTTAAACTAACATTAGAAGGTTGAATTAATTGACCTATGTTAGGATTGGCTTTCATTAAATCAGGGCGAACTTCACGAGCCCACAACAAATAGGCTGAAAATCGAGCTTTCTAAACAGAAAAATGAGAATATTATGAGATTAGATGATCTCAGAAAAATGAGGTCAATATGTGTAGTTGATTGATTCTTACGCCTTTATCTTTCCGACCAGCTTTACTAGTTCCGCGACCATTCTTTTTCTTTTTTGCAAACTTCTCTTGCATGTACAAAGATTTCTACACAATTTGAATGAAATTATTCAATAGATTTTAAACATCAATCATACCTCTTTTTCCATGTCTAATATTTTATATTACCCGAGATGTACTAGTATTGGTATTATTGGATCGTGAGGTGTTTACTTCAGGATGGACAGATGCTGAAATATTGTTGACATTTGATTTATCTTCGACTAGGCTATCCTCTACGTCTGTACCTGCATAAAAATTATTGAATGGAGTCGATTTTGGTCGACAACGGTAAAAATGAATCTATTACGTACCGGAAGTATCAATGCTAGAATCATCAAAGCCATCATTATTAGCATATATATTTGTCTCTTGCTCTGAATCTGACAACTGTTGATTACTACTCGAATTTCCAAGTTCCTAAAGTAAGAATAATGGTCAGAAATGAGGACGATACAAGACTTTTAAAAGTCACACGCTCAGTTAAAACCCGCTTCTACGACTTCTTTTTCTTATTTTTAAGTGGTGTATTGCTCATTAGAAACATTTTTGGGGCCATTTTCGAATATGCTACAATAAAATGTATAAACTTGCACGCAGATTGAATAAAAAAATTTTGTACATATAAAGAAATGGTCGGAGTTCGACAGCGTCGACATTTAAGCGGTTTTTATCTAGGATACGTTTTACCGTAAAAGAAAATGAGACGTACGTCGTGGATCGAATAATTCATCTCATAATCGTCATTTTGATTTCTAAAGGATACGGCTTTCTGCAAAGCGACATTTGCTGGCAACAATTCAACATAATTGTAATTTTTCGGTAACTATGAATTCAAAGGTTATAAGCAACTTGGAAGTTTAGTTACCATTATCTGATTTACGCTTAGGACGTTCGCGATCTTCTGCTCCAGATTCATAATCTATGAGTTTCGATGATTTTTTCCGTACTCGGCCAGATCGGCTCACTCCTGTAACTACAAGCTCATCGGCATTAAACACGAGCCATAGAAGAACATTTCACTAAAATTCCAATACCCCTAACAATATTTTAAAAGTAGACTCACTTTCAGCAGTTTTAGACGGTGTTTCCGTCGAAGTTGACGTGTTACTCTTGCGCTTATAACTTCGCTTCATCTTTTAATTACGAAAATCTTGACTTTTTTCTGAATCAGTGACTGTTCTGAATTCAGCGGGTAAATTTTGAGTTGAAAGTCCAAGTGATGTTTTGTCTTATCTTGTTCTATGATCGTTCTTATCATAAACAAGAAAATTATAGTTTTGTTGGTGTTTGTTTATATCAACAACGCCAACTACGCCACGCTCTGCTCAACGTCACGTCAGTGGCCGAGACTGCATTTTAAAATGGAGAAAAATACTGTTCCGAAAGTGGACAAAAAACCGATTTCTCCGGATTGATATTTCGAGGCCATCAGCATTTTGCGCGTTTCTTGGGTTGCTTCTATGCTGCCGTACAAAGAATATTATTTGGAAAGCGTTGTGGAGAAACATATCTTTGTTGTAATGTACAAAACACTCCCTTCTATAGATTCACATTTTTGGTTATGTGGACAAGATCGATATTTGGGATATCAAAGGAAAATCGATCTTCCATCGATGATCAAATCGGAAAATATTTAATAATCGTGATTCCTCGAGCGGTGACTTGAGTTTGTTTTGAACCGTATTTTCTCATAAAATAAATTCAATAACTTATCATTTACAAATAGTTCTGATTCTGACATATTTTTCTATGATAAATTGAAGAACTCCCCAAAATAATTTTGAAGAAAATGTGATGAAAATATTTTTCACAACGTATTACTTTCGTGTTTAAATTCTCTCCTGAAAAATCATCATGAAAATTCGAAAAAGTTTAGTTCTTCAGCACATTGAAGTTGAAAACTTCAATTGTATCGTGGGAAGATACATTCAATGCGCTTGTAGGACAGTCAATTATGACTGTCTTGTTCCTTTTCACTTATTACTATCAGTACGTTTGTAACAGAGTTCTATGACTTTTTTTGTTGGAAAAGTGAGGTGTTATAAATAATTTGTAAGGTTTTTTTGTCCGCGGAACTCCTCCAAAACTACCGGATGGATTTTTTGTAACTTGGCCAATGGCCATATTGAATTGTGTTATATCTGAAGATATGCCTTTGCAATTTCTTTGAGGATTGGATAAATAGTTCCCGAGAAATTTTCAATTTTTTACAATTTTCACACTATTATGAGTACTTTGAATCCTATCCTTTTTATTGCTGTCAGCGTGTGTATTGTCATGAAGGACCTTTTATTTTTTTCCCAATTTTTTTCCTTTCATCAGGTTTATTCTTTTTTTTTTTTTTCTCTCTTCATCAAATGTGCTACGAGACTCTTGGTGACTTCATTCTCAAATTTATTATTGATTCACCCATTATTTTTCGTGTATACGTAATTGGTAGTAGTTTCTAGTTAATTTTTTAAATAGGCCTATTTTTCTCCTTCTGTCAAGCTCATCACTCTTTCTTATTTTTTATTAACTCGATAGTGAAAACCTTGAGTTAAATGAATGATTGAGGACAATTTCTTTAGTCTTCGCATCAAATGTGCTGCGAGACTCTTTTGGTACGGCTTCATTCTTGGTTCATGAATCATTTTTTCGTGTCTACATAATTAATAGTATTCTTTATTATTGTTAGTCACATTAGTAGGTACCTACTGAAAAAATCGAGTTTTAAAATCCATACATCCATATACAATTTTTTAGTCGTACGAGGTGACTTCATTCTTAATTTATTATTGTTATGTACGTTATTTTGTCGTGTATACATAATTAACAAGTGGTTAATAGTTGATTTGAGGTATCTCAGGAGGTGGGAATATCATTTTTAATTTGAACTAGCTTCTTTGAGTGATATTTGAGGTTAGACCCATGAGTGAACCAGGCTCGGGTGAGATATATTCGTTTGTTAGTGCGTTTGGAAAGGTCAGAGCGCGAGGGAAGGAATGAGACGTTGACTGATGGATGATTTGTTGCTTGTTTCGCTTCGATATCGATTTTTTTCGTTTTTTGGGATCTCCTAGTAGCTGAAATCCCAGATGAAGAATATAAATTTGTATAGAAAATGATGATGAGAGCGTGAATACAATTTATGAATGCATGAGAGGAAGCAGCTGGAGATAGCATTAAGAGATGCCAGGAATCGGAGGTGATAAAGAATTGAGTCACTCAGCCTAATATACAGTATATACTAGAAATACTAGGCTAAGAATAACGTACAGGAAAAGTGATTGTGAAGCTCTTTTAATTAGCGACTATTCCAGCTCGAAAAGTGAGGAATTACATTTGTAGCAAGATTGATAGGGGGAGGAATGCAGTGAACTTTCTCGACGCTTTGGAGGCCCTACATTACTTTCAGCCTGAAAAAAACGACGGCTTCCTTAAAGAAGTTGAACGAGGAACGCAAGGAACCTGTTTTATGAGTCAACTTGGGTTTGGTATTGAGAATTCAAGAAGCCTCTATAAAGAGAACAAAACCTACTATAAGCCCAGTATAAAATAATTCGAGAGTCTAAATTTTTCTTGACTCTGAGCTATATATGATAGGAAGGGGACTTAGAAATAGGACGTCATCAGTGACCTGGGCCTATTTTAGAGACTTCGAAATATACAGGTCGAGAGTCAAAATTTTTCAAAGTCCCCCTCCTATCATAATTATATAGCTCGGAGGTCGAAATTTTTCCAAGTTTTTTGTCGGACGGCGCCTGGCAAAATTTTCAAAAAAACCGTAGAACAGGTTTCCTGTTAAAGTTCAGGTTTCTGTATATCGGCCTATATTTAGGCTTGAACAGAGAATTTTTTTACGCGGATCTCCTCCAAAACTACTCTATGGATTTTTTCGAGACTTAGACAAGTTGTAGTCTCATATCTGGAGATGGGCACCAACAATTTTTTCGCGGATTAATTAATAGTAATTCTTCCGCGCGTTTCCAATTGACTTAATACAATTCTGCAAGTTACGCTTAATCATAATTGAAAGAAGAGTTATCGAAATATAAATTTGCAAAGACCGCAGAAGCAACTGTTATAGTCCCGTACCGCGCGAGGGGATGGATTTTCCGGGGAGGTTTCGTAAGTTTCAGATGACTCTTAACCTAAATTAAAATAAATTTCAGGTTTCCTTAGAGGACTATGGGTATTTTTACTCTGTCATCAGATGATGTGACGTCATAGTTATAGAATTTATAAACTGAGTTTTATTGTTCCTTAGATCACTTTCACTCTAAAAAAATTTCAGGCTTTATATAACTAGAGGCCTATATTTAGGCTCATAAGATTTTTTTTTTCCACGTATCTCCTTCAAAACTACTGCGGATACATTTTTTCGTTACTTAGGCAAGTTATAGTTTCATACCTAAAGATGGGCACCCATTAACACTTTGTTCGAGGATGTGTTCGCAAGTGTTTGTATATCAACAACGCCAAGTCGCCATTCGGCAACTAACGGCTTTGCTTTTGCTTTCCAACGTCAGTGGTAAAATGGAGAAAAATACTATCCCTAAGATGGACAAAAAAATAGGGGTTGCAATATAACAGTTATATAACTGTTATAACCGATAACCGAAACAAAAAAAGTTCGTTAACCGTTTGACCGATAAACGTTTCAAATTTTCAAGACCATTTGACCGATAACTGTTAACCATTTCAAAAATAAAACGGTTATAGCGGTTATAAAACGGTTATAACTGTTATAAAACGGTTATAACAGTTATGACCGATATTTTCTGGGAAATTTTCTGACCGTTTGACCGATAACCGTTTTAAATTTAGCGAGTCTCCTGACCATTAACCGTTGACCGTTATAAATCATTCCAGTTGCAAACCCTACAAAAAAAAAACTGATTCATCTGGATTGATATTTGAACCCTTTTGGCCTTTTTAGCCAAACCCAACCAAGCGACATGATAACGATCTGGTGAAAAGGAGAATCTCCACTCATAGTAAAGGAACATTTCTCTAGATTGTTATCATGTCGCTTGGTTGGGTTTGGCTTAATAGGGTCCATTTCGTTTTCGACATGCTATGATGCTACCGTCATTGACTATACATGAAGTATGAATACCGTACCCGTACGAAGGGTCGGAGAATATATTATTTGAAAAGTGTTTTGGGGGAACATTATCTTAGTTTCTATTTACAAAACGCCCACTTCTCTAGATTCATATCTGGATATATGAGCAAGATCGATATTTGCGATATCGAAGGAAAATCGATCTTTCATCGATGATCAAAAATCGGAAATTATAATAATCATCATTCATGATTGCTCGAGCGTTGACTTTAGCCTTTAGCTTGTTTAATTGTTGTAAACGGAATACCGAACATAATTTGAATTCAATATTTTATTAAATTTTTAAATCATTTACTATATAGTTCTAATCTTGACATGTTTTCCTATGATAAGGTGAAGAACTTCCGCAAAATTATTCGGAAGGAAGTGTGATGAAAATATTTTTCACAACGTATTACTTTCGTGTGTAAGTTCTCTCCCGAAAAATCATCATGAAAATTCGAAAAAGTCCAGTTCTTCAACACATTGAAGTTGAAAACTTCAAATCGTATCGTGGACAGATCACAATAGGACCTTTAAAAACATTCAATGCAGTTATAGGACCTAATGGATCTGGTTAGTCAATTCTATCCAGTTCATTTTCATTTATCATGAATACGTTCGTAACAGAGTTTTTCTGTTTCTCTCTTTCAAATTTCAGGAAAATCAAATTTCATGGACGCTATAAGTTTTGTAATGGGTGAAAAGACGTCAGCATTGCGAGTCAAACGTTTACCTGATCTTATTCATGGTGCCTCTGTTGGTCAACCGATTTCTAGAACGTGAGTATACGTTTGAATGTACGAGACTTTTTTCAGAGTAAATAATCATAATTTTATAATTCTCGTTTGCTTTTTTTCGAAGTGCTTCAGTCAGCGCTGTATTCTGCCTTGACGATGGATCTTACAAGAAATTCACTCGTATTGTTCAAGGATCTCAGTCAGAATACAAAATAAATGAAGAAGTAGGTTTTTATAAAATTGATATCTTTAGTATAGATTTTTTGGATAGTTGATCGTGTGAAACTTTCTTTCGGGGATAATAAAGAATACGCTTTTATCAGGGATGAAAATGAAAACAAGTATTTGGAATTCGTTTAGTTCGATGTACTCCTGTTAGTTTTGATCACTGATTTCATGTTTTGATTAGTTTCGGATACAAAATATTCTGAGAGATATTATGCAAGCTTTTTTGTCAGTCAATACTCACAATGAATTTGTAATTCTTGGTGAACTCAGCAATTGAAAAGAATTCATTCAAATGTGAATGTTGGTTGTTTCAGTTTGTAAATACGCAACATTATTTAGATGCTTTGGAAGAATTGGGTATCAACGCTAAAGCGAAGAACTTCTTGGTTTTCCAAGGCGCAGTCGAATCAATTGCGATGAAGAATCCAAAAGAACGTACCGCTTTATTCGAAGAAATCAGCGGGTATATTTTAATTTCTTGTGCAGGAGTTTTGATCGCGTACGCCTTAATCTATTCATAACTATCTTTTTAACAGTTCTGGAGCACTGAAAGATGAGTATGAACGTCTTAAAACAGAAATGTTGAAAGCAGAAGAGGAAACGAATTTTACCTACCTGAAGAAACGAGGAGTTGTTGCTGAGAGGAAGGAAGCTAAATTGGAGAAAGAAGAAGCCGAAAAATATCAGCGATTAAAAGATGAGCTAGTAAGACGACACACTCTTCGATTCTGTCCGCATTTCTCAATGTAGACTCTATTAAATGATTTTCGAAATTGTTTTAGAATGAAAAAGAAATCGAATATCAATTATTCCGTTTATTTCACAATGAAAATGAGATTCAGTCTCTGGAACAAGAAATAACGAACAAAAAGAAGGAAGTTCAAAAGATTGAAGCGAAAAAAGACAAAGCTGAAGAAGTTCTACGCGAACGTAAGAAGGAACAAGGAAAAGCTTCGCGAGAATTGGCTAAAGTCGAGCAGGAAATTCGCGAAGTGGTAAGTTCTCATTCTTGAATTATGGAATTCTTAATTCGACGTAGGCTGCATGATCATCTTTCAATAAAATTTCAGGAAGTTGAAATAAACAAGAAAAGACCTTCTTTCATAAAATCAAAAGAACGAGTCGCTCACATACAGAAGAAATTGAACTCTGCTAAAAAGTCCTTGGAAGAGGTACGTCGTGCAGATGAAGCTCATAAAAAAGATATTGAAGAATTGGAACAAGAATTATCCGAAGTAGAAGCCCAAAGAAAAGAATACGAGGATATGTTAGCCGGTGAAAGTCAGAGTCAGGGAAGAAACGTACAGCTTGAAGATGCTCAGGTACCCTGTTTTGAATTCAACGAATTTTATTGTTAACAGTGTTTTAATAGGACCTTTTTACAGGTGAAAGAATACAACGATTTAAAAGTACAAGCTCAGAAGCAGTCTGCCAGATACTTGCAAGAATTGGATTCGATCAATCGTGTACAAAAAGCTGATCAGGATCGACTGGACAACGAGACTCGTCAGCGTGCTGATTTAGAGACAAAAATCAAACAAAAAACGCACGAAAAAGAAGAAGCGCAAAAGCGAGTGGACAAACTGACCGAACATATTCGAGCTAGTGAGAACGGACTCGAAGAACAAAATCGTTTGTACGAAGAGTTAAAAGGTGATGTTGATACGTCTAAAGATCGAGTCGCCAAATTACAACGTGATTTGGATAATGTGACTGAACAACTGGGTGACGCAAAAGTAGACAAACACGATGATAATAGAAGAAAGAAAAAGCAGGAATTAGTCGAAAATTTCAAAAAAGCGTACCCTGGAGTTTACGACCGTATGATCAATATGTGTCACCCGATTAGTAATCGGTATAATGTTGCAATTACGAAAGTTCTTGGAAAATACATGGAAGCGATCATCGTCGACACAGAAGCAACCGCCAGATTGTGTATTCAATATTTGAAAGATCATTTATTAGACCCAGAAACGTTTTTACCCATTGACTACCTACAAACTAAGCCGTTAAAGGAGCGTTTAAGGTCAGTGTTAATATTTTTGACAAATCATAATGTAATTATTGATAATTAATCTACTTGTCGTTTTTTTCCCCGTCTCCAGGAATATTCGAGATCCAAGAGGTGTTAAATTACTTTACGATGTTCTCGAATTCGATCCCGTCATCAGTCGTGTTGTATTGTTCGCCACGAACAATGCTCTAGTTTGCGAAACTCCCGAAGACGCTATGCACGTTGCGTACGAAATGGAACGCGATGGGCGTTACGACGCGGTCGCCTTAGACGGCACCTTCTATCAAAAATCCGGTATCATATCAGGCGGTAGTTTGGATTTAGCGCGGAAAGCGAAACGTTGGGACGAAAAACACATGTCTCAACTAAAATCTAACAAAGAGAAACTAACGGATGAATTACGCGAAGCGATGAAACAATCTCGTAAAGAATCTGAATTGAACACTGTCGACTCTCAACGTAAGGGTTTGAAAGTACGTTTAAGGTACGCCAAATCCGATCGTGAACGTACAGTTTCGCAGATTAAAGATCTTGAGAAAGAACTACAAGCTTTAGAAAAGAAATTAGAAGAAAGCGGCCCACGTATCGAAGAAATCGAAAAACAAATGCGTTTGCGAGATCAAGAAATTCAGGAAATGAAAGAGCGTATGAATAGCGTCGAAGACGACATATTTGCCGATTTTTGTCGGCGTATCGGTATGTCAAACATACGACAGTACGAGGAACGTGAATTGCGTTCGCAACAAGAGCGCGCTAAAAAACGCCTCGAATTCGAAAACCAGAAAAATCGTATTATGAGTCAACTAGATTTCGAAAGAGCCAAAGATACGCAAAATAACGTGCAACGTTGGGAACGAGCCGTAAACGACGATGAAGAAGAGTTGGAGCGCGCGAAACAAGCAGAAAAGAAACAAATGAAGGAGATAGAGAAAGATATGGCCGAAGTTGACCGTTTGAAAGCCGCTAAGCTGACTAAAAAGTCCGATGTTGATGCGATGGAAGAACACATAAGTAAAGCTCGTAAAGACGTTGGCCAGTTGGCAAAAGAAATACAAAACGTACAAAAATCGATTTCTTCCCTTGAGGGTAAACTCGAAGCAAGAAAATCAGAAAGACATAGTACTCTGAAACAATGTAAAATGGAAGACGTGGCCATCCCTTTGCTACAAGGTAATCTTGAAGAGATCGCTCAAGACAGTGGGCCAAGTGAATCGATGGATGGTTCCGGTTTAACTCAAACGTTGTACGACCGTGTTAGTCAAATTGTCGTCGATTACTCTACATTATCGGATCATTTGAAAGATTTAGACGATTCTGATGATGTTCGAAAAATGGACTCGAAACTTACTAAAGTGATCAACGATCTTTCAGTACATTTGCAGAAAATTCAAGCTCCTAATCTTAGAGTATGTATCGGACATCTTGAACATTTCGTGTCATGTGGAATCAATCGAGTTTATTATGATTATTTTAATTCTGTAGGCAATGCAAAAATTGGATCAAGCCCGAGAAAGATTGCAAGAAACGGACAGAGAATTCAATTCTGCTCGTAATCGAGCGAAAAAAGCTAAGCAGGCATTCGAGAAAATCAAAAAAGAAAGATACGATAAGTTTATGTCCTGTTTTGAACATGTTGCAAATGAAATAGACGCAATTTATAAGGTAAACAGAAGTGATAATTATTCTCATATTTTTCGTTTTGAAAAGTAATTAATTCGTTTTGGTTACAGTCACTAGCTCAAAACCAATCTGCGCAAGCATTTTTGGGTCCTGAGAATCCAGAAGAGCCGTATTTGGATGGTATAAATTACAACTGTGTAGCCCCCGGTAAACGTTTCCAGACTATGTCAAATTTATCGGGAGGAGAAAAAACGGTGGCTGCGTTAGCATTATTGTTTGCTATTCACAGGTGAGAAAGTGGGCGAGAGATTGATGTTGATTACTTCTTCCATTCTAAATATAAGTTGTTAGAATGCGAATATTTCCGTTCGCTGAAAAAATTCCTCATTAAATTGATCCCAAGTCACGACTGTACCTGCGAATACAATAGAGAAACTTTTTCATGTGAGCGACTTACGTTTGAGAATGATGGTTTTCTTCTCTATGGAGAAGATCAAGAGCCTGCTAGATTTTCAGATTTGGAATCGTGGCTTGATTTTGGTAATTCCTTTACAAATGAAACCCGTTTCCTTGTTTTAGTTATCAACCAGCTCCATTTTTCGTTCTGGATGAGATTGACGCTGCTTTGGATAATACTAACATTAGTAAAGTGGCGACGTACATTCGTCTCAAAGAAGATCAACTGCAAACTATTGTTATTTCCCTGAAGGAGGAATTTTATTCTCACGCGGATTCCTTAATAGGAATATGCCCAGATGTGAGTAATCCACTCATCAAAAGTTGTTGTAGTTAATTTTATAATATTCATTATCATTTTATGCTGTTTCAGGAAGGAGAATGTTTGATCAGTAAAGTACTGACGATTAATCTCACTGATTATCCTGCGTTCTAATTGTATCTTGTATCATATTTAAGAGTCTAGATCATCGTTTTCCGACTCTTCAAATTTTTTATTGTTTTAATAGCTTCGTAGATTTTTGTTATGTACATTGGAAATATAAAGAATAAACTCTTTGCATTTTCAATGCACTTCATGGTTATTATAATTTTATGGGACGATTTTAGTTTCGTATTTTTTTCTTCATTACCAGGCTTGGAGCGGTATGACGAAAAAGGTGTTTTCAATTATTGTGACTTTTCTCTTCTTTCATGTCCCTTACTCCTCATCAATTAATTTCTTGTAAAATCCTATTACAAGTCTTAATAAAAGATCGACGACCTACCGGTTACTTAAGTTACTATTCTTGAAGTCTTACACTCTTCAAAGATTCATAAGAAAGTTAATAAGTAACCAAGACAAGAAGATTTCATGCATAAAAACAAATATGTATTTCAAAAACTTACAAGTTAAAACAGATAGAAAAATAGCTAAAATTCGTGCAACCAAATTACTGCACTCTTCAAGTTATCATTTTTTCGGGAGAGGCAACATTCAATCGTCCTCGAGATCCGACTCTTCATGAGAAGTTGAAGAATTTAATTCATCTTCGGAATCAAGATTAGCATATTCTCGATAGCCTTCGTACACAAGTGGCGGACTCCGACATTCAACATTAATTTTTGAACGTAACTTCTCTACAGCTGAACGGAATTCCAAGTCCTGAAAAAAATCAATATTTGAGTAACCATCGGATATTAATATTCGATAAACATGTGTGTACGAACCTTCAATATCTTGTTCTGCTGATGTTGAACTTTTATGGACTCTAGCAACGAAAGCACTTTGACTTCATTAGATGGATTTTTTGGACACGAATTAGGAAGAGATGTCGTTGAATCTTTGGCAAATTCATCTTTAGTAGGGTCCTGCACCGACGTTCTGTTCTTCAATGGTTTGTGGGTATAGAATTTCTTTATCGTGGTTGATCTCGAGCTCGAATCAAAACGTTGACACAATTCTTTAGCGTAAACGTCAACTTTGGGTAAATCATCGGAATTAGGCGACTGTATCTCAGTTCGCTCTTCGCACCTAGTCAAAGTAGTGACTAAGTTCGTGAAATTCATAAAACGCATCAATATTGCGAATTCAGTAATTCTGGAAAATTGGGACAATCACACTTACTTGGTAATTTTCTGTTTAGACACTTCCGTACCGCAGTGTGTAGCCAAAATTCTAAATGGATCGGTATCATCCTCTTCGACTGGTACATTTTGGGTATCGGTTCTATAATCTCCCGTCCACTCCAATCGATCAAGAGCACTTTGATTTCCGTCGACAGACAGTTTCGCTAACTCACCACAGAGAGTTTCTTGACAATCTCGCCTTTGTATTTCTGCTTTCACTTGTTCATAGAATGCTACGATTTTTGCTCCCTTATCTGGTAACTTTTGGAGGAATTTCCTGTAAATTTTTTCGATGAACTTTAACAGTGTGATCAACAAGATTCAAACAAAGCAAAGAAACTTCGTCTTACTTATTCTTGCACAACTTTTCTTCTCTGAGAAGAATATCCATCAATTCGATCTTAGACTTCTCTGCAATATTTTCGCGTTCTTCTTTTTGGTTCCTCAACTTTGGGAGGTTATCGAAGAGATTTTGACCATAAGTAGAACCCGTCATAGCGACCGGAGAACTAAATGAAAATATATGCTTGAAGTTGAGACTTCAAGCCTCAATAATTTCTGTTGTAGGCTGTACCTAGAATTTACCAAAATTTGGAGTTCTAAGTTTTAAGTTTTTAAACTACTAGTAAGAATTGATTTCTGGACGTAATGACACCTGAATGACTAGACAGACAATAATTATTGAGAATTTGAGATAAACATGATAATGACGAGTTTTTTTTGTCACAGTTCTTGTTTTCTCAACGTCTATCCATAGATTATAAGTCACGTCTTCTCGTCGACGTAACGGCGAAAGCTTAGTGTGCTACCCACAAGAGCGCTAGTAGGCGCCTCCGAAAACTATAAGGCGAACAATATTGTTATTTTTTCAATCACGGAACTACCGCATGGGAATTAGGGAGATTAAATATGCGCTTAAATCGCAATGTACAAAGCAGACTCGGAGAAAACTTGAAATTAATGTAGTCAGTAAAGGGAATGAATAATTTCGAACACGGTAATTTTTATTTTTCAATAAATTCAAATTTCTAGTCATTCAGTTGTTCTTTATATGTATAATCCGTACCTACAAATTTTGGTGTCCATGGATGTTTAATGTGAAAGTGGTCTTCTGAATTACAAATCATAATTGTGCTAACGATAAAAAAACTATGAACACCAAAAAAATAACACTTTTTTCTCTTGTATTTATTTGATCGTTATTCCGTGGACGGAAAGGTCAGGGTGAAAATTGCGAAAAGTTGAGCATCAGATACCGTGAGAAATACTCGATGATTTACGTTTCAACGTTTTTGATGAAGCGCGATACTCGCAGATCTGCTTAACTTACCAAATAATGGTATATTACCATGAAGAGGTTATATGCTGAGGATATCGTTTTAACAAACTGTGTATTTATTGATGCATCTTAAATTTTTAAACTATCAAAAAAATTACCCAGTACTTTATTTTTCTTGAAATTTATCGCTATTGATTCTTCCTCTGGTTCTTTCTGAGCAAATATTGTATAGATTTTTAAAATTCGTTCTTGTTTTTCTTTTGTACAATTTATCACGATTTGTCACCCGTAGATTTAGCAACTTCACCCACATACGTTTGTTACCTACGCATTTCTAAAATAATAATTTAAAAAAATTAATGCTTTTGTAATTATAGCTATCGCGAAACTTGAATTAAACTCTTTCTTGCTGAAAATCGTAAATAAATCACAACTGCCAATACTTTTCATTACCCAAGTCCTGAAAATAATATTTAAAGAATTATAAAGAGTCGTATTTGATTACGAATCATCAACAAACGTCCCTTCACAACTGTGGTAATGGCTCATAGATACATGAAATTTGTAAGTTATTAAAAGAAAACCTTACAAAGAGAACAAAAAAAAGAGTGATGACGGTAAAAAAGAAATTTTTTCGTTTACGGAATTCTCCTTTATTGCTATTACCAAACAATGAAGAAGATAGATTTCATCTCTGAATTTTTGAAGGGCAGTTTTTGTAAATTTTGCAGGGTAATTTCGTGAGATAATTTTATATACTTCCGAGTAGAAGATGGTTTGAAGACTTCTGAACCTCCTTATTAGAGGAAAACTCAAAGTCAAGTAATGCACGTCTTTTGAGGAGATGGATCTCAGAAGTAAGAGAATTTTTTACCTCTACCCTCGAAAATTCATTCATCTTTGGAAATCTATGTTTGAAAATTAAACAAGAATTTTACGCATATCTTGTACTTGGTCAACTCAGATACAGAAGCCCACGTACATATTGATTTTGAGAATATCCACTACGTAAATATTAGCAGGACTTCTTGCGTGTAATTCGTCTTATGGAGAAAACTTCAATGACCAATTTCCAATAACTGTATTGCGAAAAATATGTACAAAGGATAATTCATTCTTCTTCATCATTCACTTAGAGCTTCATAGTAATTTGATTGTTCGTCGACATGAACAAATATTTTCATCAATTTTCGTAAATTGTCCACTGATACTTCCGTCAAATTCGTGAGATACAGTATCATGATGGTAACATTGATCGATTCTTTATCACGTATTCGGTACCAACAATTTCGTGGTATTCGTAAATATACTTTCTCTTTTGTCTGCAAACGAAGTTATCATGATAAAATCGAAGTAGAAATACTAGAGCAGGTAGTACTCCAGAATCGACTTCACGGTAAAGGTATTACCTGCACTCGTGACCACATTTAGTGGATCTGCACTTGGGGCACGGAAAAAAACAACCACAGCATTTCTCATCCAAACAATCGCACAAATCTTTACCGACTGCTAGTAAGATTCCTTTGTCACTGTACAGAGCTTCTAGGCTACGACGGTCACCGGTTCTTTTGCGGCTGTACACAAAACACAACGGAGTTGAATCGATTTGAACACCAGAATAAAAGTCTGAATTTCCGATACTTACTTCATTTTGAGGAATCTACGAGGAAACAGGGCTAAATATTTGGAAGTTTCGATCTAAATATAGTTCATCCGTGAACATGGAGAGTTGTCAGCGGGTTTACGATCATGAGATCAGGATCTTCGGATGAACTTGTTCAAATTCAACTTCGCCGACTCGTAGATCAAAATCACTAGCTAAAATGCCAAATTTTCTGCTCGTCGACCTCGTGGCTTTGCTCGAGGCCACATTCAAGTATAATGATAACAGAAGTTGAATCGAGTTCTGTAAAAGTTGCCCAAGAGACAAGTCAAAGATCCATAGAATAAGGTCTATCGCACGATTACAAGAGTTCCTTTCCTCCATACTGTTAGCTTATCGCTCTGCCGCCTTATACAAAACTCAGTTCAGTTTGTATTCTTGCTTACTTGTTATCATTTCGGTTGTCAGTGCTCAGTGTTCTCATTTTTGTGAGAATCTCTATTCACTTCACTCCAGCGATTTTTCTTTCCTTCAGCTGCAATCCTCATCGTAAATTGAAAAATTGTATTGATTCTATTATTTTTTCAGTCAAGAACCGCTCTTCTCATCGTTGAATCGTGAATTTCGCTCTCTCGAGTTGATATGTCCAAAAGAAATAGACCGGATAGGCCTCCATTCTCCCACGATGGTCCTGTTTTAAAGGTGTACAATAGTTTAACGAGACAAAAAGAAGAATTCGTTCCTAAAACGGGCAAACAAATCAAATGGTACAGCTGTGGTCCAACAGTATACGATGCGTCTCATATGGGTCATGCAAGGTAATCCTAATTTTCATCATTCATAGATGACGTTGCATCCTCAAAACTTACCCTAAAAATTTCATTTCTTTCAACAGATCCTACATTTCATTTGACATTTTACGGAGGATATTTGCGGACTATTTTGGCTACGACGTAACCTATATTATGAACATAACTGATATAGACGATAAAATTATAAAACGTGCTCGGCAGAATTACTTGTTTGAGCAGTACACGAAACAGAATCACTCCTTTGATACAATATCCCTTGATTTGAAGAATGTCCGAAACATGATTGAAACTGCTGTCCAAAATACCAGCGATGTCGACAAAAAAACTATGCTGAACGCATCTTTAAATAGAATTATAGCTGTTCAAGGAAGTTTGAAATTACCAGAAAATAAGAACGCGGATACGATTCACGTAAATATCAGCCCCAGTTCTCCATTAAATGAACTTTTTATCGTTCAAAAATGGTACTGTATTTGTCTCGATTTCAGGATACCTTATCACCTGCGAAGGATTCCTTCTCAGAATATTTGGATTCTAAATTTGGGAAAGAGGTGACCGATAATTCGATATTCTCGGATCTACCGCGTTTTTGGGAAGCAGAATTTCACGACGACATGGATGCATTAAACGTAAACGATCGTACTACTTCTCGGAGAATATTGCCGTATCACTTTAATTTACTGAATTATATTTGCAGATTTTGAGACCAACTGCTTTAACTAGAGTAAGCGAGTATGTACCCGAAATTATCGAGTACATCCAAAAAATTATCGATAATGGTTTAGCGTACGATTCCAACGGCTCTGTATACTTCGACGTACTGAAATTTGATGAAAGCCCGAATCATTTTTACGCTAAACTCGTTCCGGAGGCATTCGGTGACACGAAGTCCTTACAAGAAGGCGAAGGTGATCTTTGCGCCGATACAAAAGAGAAGAAGTCAGCTACTGACTTTGCCTTATGGAAGGCGTCTAAAGCCGGAGAACCATGGTGGGATTCTCCATGGGGTAAAGGACGTCCTGGTTGGCATATCGAATGCTCGGTAATGGCTTCTGCAATCCTAGGCTCGGAATTAGATGTTCATACGGGAGGTGTTGATCTCAAATTCCCACATCACGATAACGAGCTTGCACAGGCTGAGGTAATTTATGAACTTACATTTTAGTACGAGAAATTTATTTATTTACGGCTTTACCGTCAGAGATAAAAAATTTCTTACGATAAAACCGTAAAAATAAATAAATTCTTTGTGTTATCTTTGTCAGAGTAAGTTGCTTTTTCGTGCATTTTAGTTTTTGGAAATTTAAAAGATGTATGTATTACCGATTTTTTTTTAGGCTTATTTTGATAATGATTGTTGGGTGCGATACTTTTTACATTCAGGCCATCTAACTATCGCCGGTTGCAAAATGTCCAAGTCATTGAAGAATTTTATTACAATTAAAGATGCGTTGAAAAAGTACACCGCTCGTCAATTGAGGTTTGCGTTTTTATTGCATAAGTGGAACGATACATTGGATTACAGTGAAAATACGATGGAGATGGCAGTCACGTATGAAAAACTCCTAAATGTAATCATTGAAGAAGAATTATGCATGCATATCTTCGTAAAATAGTACCTGGAATAATTTCGACGAAATGTTCTGCAGGAATTCTTTCTAAATACTAAAGATATATTAAAGGATATGAAGCATCAAAGTCAAGTTGATTCGCTGAAGAAGTGGTCAAATTTAGAACTGAAATTACAAGAGAAATTTTTCACGACTAGAGACGCAGTGCACGAAGCTTTGTGTGGTAGGTCTGCAAACTATGAAATTTAAATAATACTTTTCTTATGAATCGGCACGATATAGATGTGTTTCATTGGACTATTTATTCCTGATTTAGATAATATAGATACGAGGAAGGCTTTAGACGTCATTCGTGAATGCATTTCATCGTACAATATTTATGTTAAGAGTGCTGATTCAAACGTGAATTCTCCTTTAATTTATGATTTGGCCGCGTACGTAACCAAAATGTTACAAATATTTGGGATCATCCCAACATCTGATGGTATTGGATTTCCTCTATCTTCTAGTTCATCCACTGTCAACGTATGTTCCTTCGTATTTTGTTTTTATCATCCTAATTTTGAAGATTGTCTAAAGGTATCGAATTTATTAATTATAGACTGAAGAAATTGTAATGCCTCATTTGACTGCGTTGGCTGAATTTAGACATTCTGTCAGGCAAGAAGCAAGAAGTATAAAAGCTACTCAAATTTTACAAGAATGTGATAGACTAAGAGATGATGTTCTACCCAACCTGGGAGTTCGTTTAGAAGATCGAGAAGGTAATCGTATACTTTTAATCTTTTTCCCTTCAATGTTTTCGGATTATTATTATCGTTTTGTTGTTGATTTCAGGACGTTGTGCTAGTATTAAATTAGTTGATAAGGAGACTTTATTGCGAGAAAAAGAAGAAAAAGAACGAATTCAAAAGAAAAAAGAAGAAGAAAAAGCTAGAAAATTAGCTCAACAAGCCGAAAAAGATGCGCTGAAGAAAATTCCACCCTGTGAGATGTTTAAACGCGAAACTGATAAATATTCGAAATTTGATGACGAGGTATATACATCGTTTGAGAAATTTTTAAACAACTTTTCCGATCGAAATAATCTATGATTTGGCGTTCTTCCGATACAACCTTGCATTTTCCTCGATGAAACTGACCAGTTACCGCAGTTGATATTTTTAAAGATTCAAAAATTATTCAAGGTTTATTTTGGAAATGTAAAGTAGAATTTTGGAACAAAAAGATGAAGCTTAAAATAAAAAATTTAGTTGTTAGAAAGTTGTAAAAGAACTGAGAAAATATCGGAAGTAAAATTATCAAGGAGTAATTAGGCTTGTAATAGCTCGTGTATCTACTATTCAGCAAAGGAATGTCTATATGAATTCGGGAGATGTTTCGAGGGCATAAACAAAAATAATCGAAGTTTCACAGTTGTTGCTAGGAACTATGAAGGTGAAGCTTGGATCGCCTGAGGCTTGTATGAGGTGCTTCACTAAAAATAATATGACTGTGGAAACAAACATCTGAAACAAATATTTTGTCATATTGCAATAGAATGGTAGATGCTGAAATGAATTTTTCAAAACGAGCTCATGGAAGGTATCCGAAAACGAAATAGTACTTGGGGGTGTTAAATAAAAGTAAATATTTTAGCTTGGTTGCAAAATCATGATAATCAGTCTTTGTGTGAAAATTTGGAACCTTTTAATAGTAAACTCGAAAAAATTTCAATACTGTCAGCTGTAATGAAAAGAACTTCCAGTTTTCCTTCATATTTTATTTTCAATCTGGTAACAATGTTCTTGATAGCTAGACTTTAAGCAAACATATCGTTAATTGATTGCAGTTTTCTTTCTGATATTTTCGATCAACTAACAATGTTCTTGATCGTTATTACATGAATGTTTGTTGAATGAAGCTTGTTAGGCTCGTCAATGGTAGGCTAGATTTACCAAAAGCTCGCTTCCGTTATTTCATATCAAAACTATTGCGGTGAATCAGTAAAATATGTAGGTAACTCTTCATTTAAAAAACACAATGCGCCGTAACATAGATTATGATTGTTTGGATAAATTCAATGATGATTTTATTAGTAGTTTTGAGAAATGTTTATCTTAATGAAATGTGTATTTCTTTCAGATTCTTCCTACGATAAAATTTCTTTCGAAGAGAATGATTTTTTGATTGAAATTTTAGGTTACTATGGAGTATTATCGAAAATATCTTTTGTAATACATATAACCCCAAATTTACCTTTTTTTTTCTCTTATCCAATATTGTAAATTATTTTGTTCTTGATGTAACAATCAATTTAATCAGTGCTCTCTCGTTTTAGGGATTACCAACGCACGATATTCAAGGCAAAGAACTTAGCAAGAATGTTATCAAAAAATTACAAAAATTACAGATCCAGCAAGTGAAGAAGTACACCGAATATCTACAGTCAGTGGGTGAAAGCTGACACTAAACTTTCAATCCTTTCAATTGTCGTTCCTCGTACTTGCTATTGAAATCATAATATAAAGACGTCTTGTTTAATGCGCATCACTAATTCTGCCTTTTTTTTTTTTTTTTTTTTTCATTTTGAATAATATGAAAACGAAATAATATTTCATCCGACATAATTGTTGGAAGGAATACGAGTACATTCGACTCAATAATATTTTCACCATTATTAGAATCGTTCCATCGGCTAAAGGGTCATTGTTGGGCTACATTTTAAAATGTGGAACGTTGTTGATGCTTTCATTCTTTTTTTTCAGTATTTCGTAATAGTATTATTTATTCTACGCCTCGAAACTTGCTTACTTTCCAATAAAAATCGCGAAAATGAAGAGGAAAAAGGAGGTACTCGCGATACTTTCATTCCTCTTCCTGTATAAAACGAAAGAAAACGATGATAAATTAAGCAGGAAAACGCAACTGCCGTTGCGTTGGTTGTAACGTAATTAGCGCGAAGAAAAAGTTTCCATTCCCCATTTTAAGCGAGAAAAGTTGGAAAAGAGTGTAGCAACGCAATTACGAATAGAGGGGTGCGGTTAATTTTAAGAAGTAAAAAAAGATCCGGACGAAAGGTATACCGCACGCTACATAGTGCATCTCTAGAGACTATGACTTGTCTTTCATCTTTGTCTTATCTCGGTTCTCATTGGTTCTTGATTTTTGCGTTTATATTTTTTATTCATCCGCATCGTTATTATTTGAACTGTATGATAAGCATCTTCTTTTTTGTTCATTTCTATTCGAGCACATAAAATTTTAGCGGTAGAATTTCGAATAATATTATAATTCTGCTGGCTGTAAAAATATTTCCCTTTGGACTTGGAAGATTTTCTCTTACCTTCGAGTAATAAACTTCACATCTTTTTTAATTTTGATTCATAAAGAAATGACGATACGATGGTTCTTGTCTCGCGTTCTACAACTTTTCTGCCCGCTTGGAGATTGATTTCTGCTTGAGGAAATAAGCTGATTTTCTCCGCTCTGTTGTAAGAAAAATATTAAAATTCTCCGTGTTTCGATGTAGGTACGAAATATATCTGTAAATACCCGATCTTTGAATACAGGATTTTCAACATTTCTCACGAGGTTTCATATCGTACTTACACTTATCTCATAAATAGAATTTCCTCATGAATTTTCAAACCACGAAGTGCGCAATTGAGATAATTATCTAGATTTTGTTCGTTCGTTCGTTTTTTAGCATCTAGATATACAAATTATACAGGTAGCTCTCGCCCTACAGAAACGCCTTAGCCTACATGTACAGAGGAACACAGGGAACAAACTCTGAGGAGCTACCCGTCAAAATGGCGTCCGCTCGATGTAATCCTTTTTGGAGATACCTACTCATATGTAGGCCTATATATTGGATAATATCGTCTGCCTTGGTCCGAGTGTCTTCCATACGCTGTGTTTCGATACCTACTGATCATCGGTTGGAAACCTGTTTTGCTAGAATATTCATTTTCCGCATTAATTTCTCATGTTTCAATCCAGTTTGTGAGAGCACGACAGTTTCCTCAGTTCTTATATCTTCTCCATCCAACTACGTAATACGATGTACGTAATCTGCGGTAACACCATAATTCAAGGGAATTTATCCAGGTTCCGGAGGCGTATCTCATGACCGTCCAGATAGTAGCATAGCAAACTTAGTCGGGGATGTAACTTGCAGAATCCATTTTTCAGTGGGTACTTGAACGTACGAAAAGTCCAATAAGATGGTGATAAATGCTTGCACACGAGACAAAATTATGACGAGAGGAAGCCTAACTCAGACAAAGCCGTAGATGTACGATCAATTAACCGATCCTTGTAACGCCAAAGGCTCGTGTCATTCTTCATTTGATCACACGTTACACTCCTGTTGAAATCCGCATCACGATAATGAAACACTCGAGCATCCTTACGGTTTACCCAAAACTTTCTACAATTTGGAGCATTTAGACATTTACTTGCGAAATGATTGAAGACCGCCTCTACAATTTCGGTATCAAAAAAAACTTTAGTGTTGCTTAGTTTTTGCTTGAAGTCATAATGCAGAACATGCTGCAACATATACATGTAATCCGGAATATTTGTGTTCCATTTCGTCGAGTTATCACACTTTGGGGAGAAAATTGTTGGTAAGATAAGATAAGAAGCAACTGGTTTTTTGTCCCGAGACTTCGGTTGTTTAGAGAGCTTATTCATTAATTCTCCCCAATTCATATTTCTCTGAGGGATGATCACTTCATCTAGATCGAGCGACGATATATACTTGTACCTGTACATATTTTTATAAAAACAGTCGTTCAAGGAGATAAGCTCATGTAAAGTTCGTTGGAAATAGTTTCTCATATCACTGTACAAGTAGAGATGCTGCAACCCGACCATATTTGGTTGATATCCGCCCAAAGTAATTGGTACGACTTCGACAATACCTTGTTCTTTGTAATATTCGAACACTTTAATTATATTTTCGTGCGCGTGCAGGGTGTAGAAAAAAATTTTGTTAGCACCTAATAGTCGTAGCAGCTCAATCCACTCGATTGCTCGCGCGGAAATGTCAACGTGGAGAAAATCCAACATTTTAACGCAGACCGCAAATTGGTCTTTTTGTTCGTTTCTGTTGAGCATGTTGTAATTGATGGTTAAAATATTAGTGGCTATATCACATTTTCTTTCCACCAAAGAAATGTAAGATGGCTTTTGTTTACGAAACTGTTTCGGTATGGAACACGTTATTAGATAAGTATACAAGAAATTATCACAATTATCCCAATAACAACTCATAACATTTTCGTATTTGCTAGTTTGAACGATAACCGGCTCTTGTTTATAGGGAAACCATATCTGACAATACAATTTATCAGATGGTGCTGAGTTATTATTAATCATACCGAGAATGCGAACTGAGGAATTGTCGGAGCATCTCTTCCGCGCATCGTAATAAGCTCCAAATAAGTGAAATTGATGATTTGGAGTATGCAAACTCTGCCAATATTGATCATAAACTTGCAAATCAGCCATAGCAGGAAATCTGGCGCACGATTGGTTTTTATAGTACCATTTTGAGCAGTCATCTCCTTCCCAAACACGTATCGGCAAATGAGGTAGAGCCGCTTGAGTATTGCGAACAATTTCATCCCTTCGAACATAGAATTTGCTCAGCTCCTGCAATGTTATACTTTCGGTTGATTGGTCGTAAATCACCTTTACGTTAATAGCGATCATCATTAGCAGCAGTAAAAGTCCTAGGTATGGCAGTTGTCTGGGAATAAATATTCCTAGAATTGAAAAACGTAAAACAAATTAAGATCAACAGTTAGTATGTGATGGATAATATTATTTTTCTGGCGATAGGTACCTAAAATTGTTTGTAGGCCTATTAGCCTACTTCTTTCAACTTCGTCAAAGGCAGTGTTCGGACGTTCCCGGGAATTCAATTTAGGACTGGGAATTCCCGGTCATTTTCCCGGGATTTTTCCCCGGGAACTGGGAATGTTTCGGAAATTCGGGAAATTTTCCCGATTTTTCATCATGTTCCCGGGAAATTTTCTTGAATTCCCGGGAATATTCCCGCGGGAATTCCCGTTCCGGATTCCCGGTCCGAACACTGGTCAAAGGACCTTATTAGGTCGGGGTATGTAAGTGGGGAGAGTTTGTGAAAATTAAGGTGGGAAATAGGAAAAGATAATAATGATTAGAAGAGGGTAAATGTAAGTGGAACACAGATAGGTAAGAGAGTTAATGAGTGTATGGGACTGTTACAAAGAGCAGATGGTAGACCTGAAGAAATAGAGTTATCGAGGTGGAGATTTTTAATAGAACGGGTCTCGAAATGAGGCTTTAAATTATTATCATGTTGGCAGTATAGACAAATTTCCTCTGACGTCATACAGATGACAAGAATACCCGTTCTGGTGTTTATGATCTGACAAGAGTACCCGTTCTGGTGTTTTTGATTTGGTTGCTCGCATGAAGAATACACGGGGAGTAAAGATCTAGGTATAAATCTACAAAAACTACACGGTGAACTTGACGTTAAAATTAGTATTTGAGGACCTATCTGTATAAAGGGCGTCCGTCGGACAGACGCCCTTTTTGCGGAGACCTCGATTTTTGTGCGTTTCAGATCATAAACTATCTTTTATAATTTTTTTTTTTTTTTTTTTTTTTAACCCACAATTTTTTCCATCTTAGCAAGGAGGGCGTCCGTTGTCATATTTTCAGTGATCTCTATTTTGTTCGTTTCTGGATGTATTCAAAATATGATTATCGTTTCTTATAGAAGAAGAGTTGCTCTTTAATTTTCATCCTTATCATTTTTTTGATTAAACTCGTTGTTGCGGAGATATTTTGAACTGAAACTTCAAACTGATTTTTCTGTAATGAATTTTTCTTCACGGACGCCCTTTTTACAGATAGGTTCTCATTTTCAATTTGGATGGTTCCTAGAACGTGTTCATGTACTTTTGGTTATTAAGAAATTGCTTATTTCCAAATAGTAACACTTCAATCTTTGCTCCCTGTGTTATTCTTATGGGAGTCAAAAGTCTCCTAAGCCACCGTGGCAACACTGATTCCTAACTATGACGTAGGCAGGAAATCTGGTCTATTGGCAATAGGAGGAAGAGAAAGATTGGAATGATTGAGACGTGTGTCACCAACTCTGAGCCGGGTAGTTTGATTAGAGGAAGTCCAAAGGAACGGCTTATTTCTGATTGCTACAAGTTTGTTTGGATATTGTGTACTACAGGTTAAGAGCATCGGTGATTGGTAATACAAATTAAAGTCATCAATATAAAATATTATTTTAAAATACAAATAATTATAATATTAATAAGTTTAAATTAAAAATTATTTTCATTTTTATTATTAAAATATAAATAATAAATATAAAAAAACAAAAAAAAATTATTTGTTCTCATATAATTTTTATTATAAAATCATAAAGAAACTGAATAATAAATATTCGAATTCATAAAAATAATATTAAAATTAATATATTAAAAATTTCTATGTAATTATTATGTTTAAAAATAAATTTATTTAAATAACTATTAGGTATTATAAGAATTTTTTTTATTTCAATTCAATATTTCGAATAATATACATTTTTAAATTTTGATTTAACAAATTCAAATTTATTTTTTGATACAAATTATTAGTTATTAAGATCAAAATAAAAATAATATTAACTATAATGATGAGTATAAAATTAAATAAATTAATTTTAATCATATTAATTGAATTGGGATTTTTGAAAATTTAATTTATTCATGTTCATTTTCAATTTTTATTTTTAATTAATTTTGAATATTAATTTTATTGCTGTTATTCCTTTAATCGAAGTAAAATTGATATATTTAATTCTAGGACATCGATAATTTTATCAATAATATTTTAATTTATCGATTTTTTTCAATTCATTTTATTTCAGCAATATTATAATTCTAATATATTAAATAAATTAAATGAAATAGTTTTATTTAGTTTTAATTAATTTTTTCATTTAAATTTTTGTTGATTCAATTTTAATTAAAAATATAAATACTCGTAAAATCACACTATTAATACTCGTAATATTAGAGATGAATCAATATGTGTTCTTGAGTCATAGGCAAGGGTAAAAACTAAGTCAGAAATTTCACGGGTTACACGGGAATTTGGGCGACAAAGTCAAACGCGTTACAAAATTCTGGGAAGTTGATGTGGCCCAAAATCCAGAGTAAGGAGACTAGTGTTGCGGTTGATCATGGAGTTCACTCAAGGAGTTAGTTGAGTGAGGGTCGAGAGAGATGAAAGTGAATCAGTCAGTAAGGATTTGAGCTAAGGAATGAAGAGAGTACGATAGTATATCGCGTTTAGTTCGGCGGTAAAAATGGAGGTAGCATATCTGGACGACGCCTTGGATCAAGTATTGGGTCCAGAATCAGATCTGTCGGTAAAGCGGAGCTAGTGGGTCGGCAATTTGGTGGAGATAATAGGTATTTTTAATGAGTTGTCAGCAAATAGTTTTGTGGGATTATTAGCTAGATCGGGTCCGATATCTGAGGGATGGATTATCCGCGGAGGGGTGGATGATATGATAGCGTGTATAGAGCGGTTCAATTTGAGATGTTTACATAGTTGAGATTTGAGATGAAGGAGAATGGAGGCGGGAATTATCTGAGCAGAGCCCGGGTGCATTGATGCTGAGTGAGTTGGGCTGTGGATGTAAGAAAATGAACTATATGAGGGCTAGGGAGCGGTTTTGGACTAGAACGTAGTGCACCGGCGGGCAATCTTAGTGTTGACAATTAAATTATGGCAAGATTTACTAGATTGACTGTTTATTGGAGCACTGTTGTATTCGAGTACGAATTAGGCTTCTGTTTACAGCTAGTGCGGGAATGAGCTGGGTATTTGAAATGCCGAGAAACTTGGAGGAAGTACAGAGATTGATTTTAAACGTTTGAAGGAGTGGGGAAGAGAACGATGCGGAGCGTAGTAAGAATATTTTTTGGAACAATACCAGAATTGTTTTAATCATCGAGAAACGAAGGCCCCGCTCAGAGACCTGTGTTGAAATTCTATCAAAATTTTCCTACAGGAGCCTCGTGACTCTTTGCAAATTAAAGGTTATAATCGTCGGCGTTGAATGAGAGGAAAGTAATACATTTAGTTACATCGTTGATTGGTAAGCAAAAATAAGAGAACACTCCATACTTCTCCTTGAGGAACACCGTTCTGGATAAGCCCTTTCTCCGTAGTCTCATTGTTTCTATAAAATTCTTACTCAGATGCTTTCTTAGTTCTTCCTCTTCAAGGGTTTAACCAAAAAATTTCTCTAAAACGCCAGAAGATATCACGATCTGGATGCATGGAGGTGTCTTCCAGATGACGCAAACAGGCCTACATTTTGAGTGCTTCTTCCTCACATGAACATCATATTCACGAGTACTTGGTCAGTTTTTATCAGTATTCAGTTTATGAAATATTCGCCCCATTCAGTGTTTTGTTAAATTGCATCATCGACTAATATAAGACTGCAGAGCAGCACGAGTCATCTATAGTTTTATTTGAATACCACCCTAAATATCATAAATACTATATTGTACTTGATTCATAAAAAATGTTGATTACTCACCGTAAGACATTGTGTTTTGTTCGCGTGTAAGGAGTGCTTCTATCATAGTATAATAACTCAGAAACTCGAACAAAAATGCGAGGTTTCTACTTACATTTTGGTGAACTTGGAAACAGGCAATGACATAAGTAATTAGACTATAATAAAATAAAACCTTCTGTTTTGTCTTCAAAAAACTTGTTCTTATCGCTTCGAAAATTTTGTCGAGTCTCAATTGTCGAACAAACGTTACCCCACCTCTTTACTAGCGTTATCTATTGTTTGCAGTGCCGTGGTCCTTATGTACAAGTAGGTTACCCAAAAGTCGAAATTTTTCCATATCCTACGCAATATTCATTTTCAGTTTCTGTCGTCGGTCGAGATTGTTTTGATTAATTCGAAGTTTGTCTTCGATGGGGAAGAAATCGACTTCAGATTCACATCTCGTAAATTTTAGACATGTCGAATGAGTCTCATATAATGATTACGGACTATGACGTTTTCTACCGTATTTTCATTTCGAACAAGTGCAAAAGATTATTTCCCTCCAATATCTTCCAAACCAGTGCGATTATAAATAAATTCCAACTCTGAACTGTAGCCTACTAACTGTAAGTTATTCCGCGTTCCTCGTTACTCTTAAAATCGTTGAAAAAGAGGGAACCAGTTTTTTTACTACTTGTTCATCATCTATAGGATAGAGTGCTGTTCTATAAGGGGTGATCCAGGAGAAAAAAAAAACTCGACTCACGTTTCCAAATATTATGCATGATCTCTCGCGTGCCAGCGCTTTACACGCTCCATTCTCTCGAGTTTTAGGTATTTTTTTTTTTTTCTTAATTCATTTACTCGCATGTATATGGGTACGTGCGCGCCGATAAAAAAAATAAGCGTGCAACCTAACCCTCGTTTTTAGCCAAAAAAACGTAAGCTGAATATATTCCACGCGTCTGAAAGAAAAGAGAGAGAAAAAAGGCGATCACTACATACACCTGGTGTAAATAAACGTTTGAGGGGAAAGAACATCTTGACGCGGTTCTTTCTTTTTTTGCACAATGCAGTATAATTTGGAGCAACTCGTCAAAATTAATGAACGCGTTAATAGTTCTAAAAAATTGTGGGTGAAGGTGAACACTTGTCGCCTTTTTATCTGTATCAATTTGCATTAGCGGGATCTCGGGATACGCAAAAATTTTCGTCTTGGTACTCTTAGCTCTTTTTGAATGAAAGGTATCTAGACGAGGCCTTTAGAATGACGACCAAAAAACTTTTTATCAGACAGGAAAATGGAGATCGTGCGAATATCGTAGGTACCGATAACCACCGAAGTTTCTAAACTATTTAAATCATTTGTATCTCTCCATAAGTTCAACAGGTAATCTGTTTTATGGGTGGTAATTTGAATGAAAATGATTCCGGCAAAACGTGAGCCATATATGATAGAACGGGGAGGTGGGAGACTTGAAAAAAAAATTAAGGGGTTCTTTAACGGAGTAACACGAGGGGTGGTAGGGAACCTGTTTTATGGGGCGCGTTGGATCTGAAGAATGTATGACGTCATCAAGTTGTGACGTCACAGGCATCGACTTTGAAGCTATGTATGATAGGGATAGGAGGGGGACCTGGAAAATTTTCGACCTCCGAGCTATACCGGATGAGCCAAAATGATGTTACCAGTTGAATGGAAGTTTGCACTAAATTCACCCCAGCTCAAAAACGTGGAACGTTGGGTTTAATTTGCGTTCCTATCGAACTTTCTACGACTTTCCTGAGTCGAGTTATCGACCTAAATCTGCCAAAAATTGATCAGTTTGCCCAAATTCTCAAAAATTATAAATTGTTTAAACTTCTATATATATTTCATGTGATTTAAAAAGGGAAATTTACCGCTGATTCCAAAAAAAATATATGAAGCTCAAAAGTGGGGGATTTTTAAATTTCTTATTTTGGAAATCTCGAAGAATTGGTTAATTTTTGGGGTATTTTGATCCATAACTCGGCTCAGAAAAGAGAGTTGGGTAGGGGCGCAAATTGAAGACAAAATTGACGTACAAATTTCGTAGATTTAAAGTGTAGATCTAACTTTTTATGTTTTTCAGCTGGAGTGAATTTAGTGCAAACTCTCATTTAACTAATAACATCATTTTCTCCACACGGTGTATGATGGAGGCGAACGTGGAAAAATTGCGACCTCCAAGCTATATATGATACGCGACCTTGAGGTTGCCGGCCGGCCGGATGGCGGACATTTCGAAACTCCCCAGTAAAACAGGTTCCTTGTTGAAATGTCGACCTCCAAGCTATTATAATGGGAGGGGGACTAGAAAAAATTTCAACCTCCAAGCCATATATGATAGGAGAGGGATACTTAGATAAATTTCGACTTCCGATATATTATATGATCGGAGGGGGACTTGGAAAAAACACACGGTTTTTTTAACAGAGTTGAACAAGGGGAGGTGGGAAACCCGTTTTATGCGGCACTAGGGATTTGAAGAATGTATCACGTCACCAGATTGTGATCCACAAGCCTGACCTATACGATCAAATTGTTACGTCACAGGCTTGGACTTTGGAGCTATATATGATAGGCGAAGGATTTAGAAAATGATGCGACCTCTAAGCTATATATATGATAGGGATAGGAAGAGGTATTTGGAAATATGAGTCCAATTGGTTTTTGGTATTAGGAAATCAAGCGAGCCTAGACCTAGTATAAAGCTAGTATGAAGGAGGCCTAGACCTTCTGAGAAACTGGTATAAAACAGGACGTCATTGGTGACCTGGACCTATTAACAAGGAACCTGTTCTATGGGGGGCTTTTTGAGACATTTGCCGTGCGCCGTCCGCCGTCCAACAAAAAACTTGGAAAAAAACGACGGCTTCCTTAACGAAATTAAACGAGGAACGCAGGGAACCTGTTTTATGAGTCAAATAGGATTTGGTATTGAAAATTCAAGGAAGCCTAGACCTAGATAAAGCTAGTATAAAGAAGGCCTAGACCTACTATAAGCCTAGTATGATATAGTTTGAGAGTCTAAATTTTTCTCGAATCTCCAGCTATATATGATAGTTCAAGAGTCGAAATTTTAACAGGGAACCTGTTTTATGGGGGGCTATTTGAGAAATCTGGCGTCCGCCGTGCGCCGTCCGCCGTGCGCCGTCCAGCGAAGAACTTGGAAAAATTTCGACCCTCGAGCCATATATGATAGGAGAGGGACTTGGAAAAATTTCGACTCTCAAGCTATATATGATAGGAGGGGGACTTGGAAAAAATTTCGACTCTCGAGCTATAGATGATAGGAGGGGAACTTAGAAAAATTTCGACTCTCGAGCCATATATGACAGCAGGAAGACTTAGAAAAATTTCGACTCTCGAGCCATATATGATAGGGACTTGGAAAAATTTCGACTCTCGAGCTATATATGATAGGAGGGGGACTTGGAAAAAATTTCGACTCTCGAGCCATATATGATAGGAGAAGGACTTAGAAAAATTTCGACTCTCGAGCTATATATGATAGGAGGAAGACTTAGAAAAATTTCGACTCTCGAGCCATATATGATAAGGACTTAGAAAAATTTCGACTCTCGAGCCATATATGATAAGGACTTAGAAAAATTTCGACTTTCGAGCTATATATGATAGAAGGGGGACTTGGAAAAATTTCGACTCTCGAGCCATATATGATAGGAGAGGGACTTGGAAAAATTTCGACTCTCGAGCTATATATGATAGGAGGGGGACTAGAAAAATTTCCACTCTCGAGCCATATATGATAGGAGAAGGACTTAGAAGAATTTCGACTCTCGAGCCATATATGATAGGGACTTAGAAAAATTTCGACTCTCGAGCCATATATGATGGGAGAAGGACTTAGAAAAATTTCGACTTTCGAGCTATATATGATAGAAGGGGGACTTGGAAAAATTTCGACTCTCGAGCCATATATGATAGGGACTTGGAAAAATTTCGACTCCCGAGCTATATATGATAGGAGGGGAACTTAGAAAAATTTCGACTCTCGAGCTATATATGATAGGAGGGGGACTTGGAAAAATTTCCACTCTCGAGCCATATATGATAGGGACTTAGAAAAATTTCGACTCTCGAGCCATATATGATAGGAGAAGGACTTAGAAGAATTTCGACTCTCGAGCTATATATGATAGGAGGGGGACTTGGATGAATTTCGACTCTCGAGCCATATATGATAGAAGGGGGACTTGGAAAAATTTCGACTTTCGAGCTATATATGATAGAAGGGGGACTTGGAAAAATTTCGACTCTCGAGCCATATATGATAGGAGAAGGACTTAGAAAAATTTCGACTCTCGAGCTATATATGATAGGAGGGGGACTTAGATGAATTTCGACTCTCGAGCCATATATGATAGAAGGGGGACTTGGAAAAATTTCGACTCTCGAGCCATATATGATAGGAGAGGGACTTAGAAAAAATTTTGACTCTCGAGCCATATATGATAGGAGGAAGACTTAGAAAAATTTCGACTCTCGAGCCATATATGATAGGGACTTAGAAAAATTTCGACTCTCGAGCTATATATGATAGGAGGAAGACTTAGAAAAATTTCGGCTCTCGCGCCATATATGATAGGGACTTGGAAAAATTTCGACTTTCGAGCTATATATGATAGAAGGGGGACTAAAAAAATTTCGACTCTCGAGCCATATATGATAGAAGGGGTACTTGGAAAAATGTCGACTCTCGAGCCATATATGATAGGAGAGGGACTTAGAAAAAATTTTGACTCTCGAGCCATATATGATAGGAGGAAGACTTAGAAAAATTTCGACTCTCGAGCCATATATGATAGGGACTTAGAAAAATTTCGACTCTCGAGCCATATATGATAAGGACTTAGAAAAATTTCGACTCTCGAGCCATATATGATAAGGACTTAGAAAAATTTCGACTCTTGAGCTATATATGATAGGAGGGGAACTTAGAAAAATTTCGACTCTCGAGCCATATATGATAGGAGAAGGACTTAGAAAAATTTCGACTTTCGAGCTATATATGATAGAAGGGGGACTTAGAAAAATTTCCACTCTCGAGCCATATATGATAGGGACTTGGAAAAATTTCGACTCTCGAGCTATATATGATAGGAGGGGAACTTAGAAAAATTTCGACTCTCGAGCCATATATGATAGGAGAAGGACTTAGAAAAATTTCCACTCTCGAGCTATATATGACAGGAGGAAGACTTAGAAAAATTTCGACTCTCGAGCCATATATGATAGGGACTTAGAAAAATTTCGACTCTCGAGCCATATATGATAGGAGGGGGACTTAGATGAATTTCGACTCTCGAGCCATATATGATAGAAGGGGGACTTGGAAAAATTTCGACTCTCGAGCCATATATGATAGGAGAGGGACTTAGAAAAAATTTCGACTCTCGAGCCATATATGATAGGAGGGGGACTTAGAAAAATTTCGACTCTCGAGCTATATATGATAGGAGGGGGACTTAGAAAAATTTCGACTCTCGAGCTATATATGATAGGAGGGGGACTTAGAAAAATTTGGAGTTGGTCTAGGCCTTCTTTTTACTACCTTTCTCCAAATCTAGGTACCTTGAATTTTCAATACCAAATCTCATTCGAATCATAAAACAGGTTCCCTGCGTTCCTCGTTTAACTTCGTTTTTCCAAGTCCCCCTCCTATCATATATGGCTTGAGAATTGAAATTTTTCCAAGTCATCCTCCTATCATATATAGCTCAAGAGTCGAAATTTCTTCAATTCCCCCTCCTATCATATATGGCTTGAGAGTCGAAATTTTTCCAAGTCCCCCTCCTATCATCAATGGCTCGGGAGTCGAAATTTTTCCGAGTCCCCCTCCTATCATACATAGCTCGAGAGTCAAAATTTTCTAAGTTTTCTGGTGGACGGTGCACGGCGGACGGCGCACGGCAAATGTCTCAAAACGGCCCCCACAAAACAGGTTCCCTTTTAAAATTTCGACTCTCCATCCATTTATCATATGAAAGGGACATGGAATATATAGCTGGAAATTCGAGAAAAATTTAGACTCTCAAACTATATTATACTAGGCTTATAGTAGGTCTGAGCCTTCTTTATACCAGCTTTATCTAGGTCTAGGCTTCCTCGAATTTTCAATACCAAATCCCATTTGACTCATAAAACTGGTTCCCTGTGTTCCTCGTTTAACTTCGTTAAGGAAGCCGTCGTTGTTCTAAGTTTTTCGCTGGACGACACACGGCAGACGGCGCACGGCAAATTTCTCAAAAAGCCCCCCATAAAACAGATTCCTGTTAAAATTTCGACGCTCGAGCCATATATGAGAGGAGGGGGACTTGTAAAAATGTCGACTCTCGAGCCATATATGATAGGAGGGGGACTTGGAAAAATGTCGACTCTCGAGCTATATATGATAGGAGGGGTGTTGGCAATATCATTTAAGATAACCATGGAAATTATAATATAAGAGTAATGACGATGTTAATTTGAGACGAGAGTAGTATACAAGACGTACGACAGAGACTACGTGTTCTTATTTAATACTTGAAGACTCCGTGGATCTACCTCAAGAACCATCTTTGTCCATAAGGGGGACTTGGAAAAATGTCGACTCTCGAGCTATATATGATAGTAGGGGGACTTGGAAAAATGTCGACTCTCGAGCTATATATGATAGGAGTGGGACTTGGAAAATTTCGACTCTGGAGCCATATATGATAGGAGGGAGACTTGGAAAAATGTTGACTCTCGAGTTATATATGATAGGAGGGGGACTTGGAAAATTTCGACTCCGGAGCCATATATGATAGGAAGGGGACTTGGGAAAAATGTCGACTCTCGAGCTATATATGATAGGAGGAGGCTTAGCAAAATGTCGACTCTCGAGCTATGTATGATAGGAGGGGGACTTGGAAAAATTCCGACTCTCGAGCTATATATGATAGGAGGGGGACGTGGAAAAATTTCGATTCTCGAGCTATATATGATAGGAGGGGGACTTGGAACCATTTCTACTCTCCAGCTATCATATATAGCTGGAGATTCGAGAAAAATTTAGATTCTCAAATTATATTATACTAGGCTTATTGTAGGTCTAGGCCTTCTTTATACTAGCTTTATCTAGGTCTAGGCTTCCTTGAATTTTCAATACCAAATCCCATTTGACGCATAAAATAGATTCCCTGCGTTCCTCGTTTATTTCCAAGTCCCCCTAACATCATATACAGCTTCAGAGTCGAAATTTTTCCAAGTTTTTTGCCGGACGGTGGACGGCAAACAACAAATTTCTCAAAAAGCCTCCCATAAAACAGGTTCCCTGTTAAAATGTCGACCTCCAAGCTATATATGATAGGAGGGGGACTAAGAAATATCATATTTCGCTCGAGAGTCAAAATTTTTCCAAGGGTCCCTTCTATCATATATAGTTCGGAGTTCGACATTTTAACAGGGAACCTGTTTTATGAGGTCCTTTTTGAGAAATTTGCTTTGCGCCGTCCGCCGCCCACTCTCATCTTATATAAGCTCGAGAGTCGACATTTTTCAAAGTTTTTCACCGGACGGCGCAGGACAAAATTTAAAAAAAAAAAAACACAGAAAAAGTTCCCTGTCAGAATTTTAATCTCTGAGCTATGTATAATGAGAGAGGGACTTGGAAAAATAATACAAAGAAACCCCCATAAGATAGGTTCCCTGTTTGTCTCGACTAATGCAGTTAATGAAGGCAAACCCACGCAGCTAACGAAGTAGGCTGCGAGTTTCTTTTTTCTTTCGAGTGGCGTAGTACTAAATTTCTGGAAACCTTCTCAATCTTTTCTCGTTGAAATACATGGTTTAGCTCTTTATACTTCCCCTGCTCCACCAGTAAAAATAGTAAGTTTTTCATGGAACCAACTCCTTTCACTTCCATTTCATCTGAACGTACGGGCATTATTGATGTTGGATTCTTACGCACCGGCTGCACAGCCAATCGAAATGGCTAAAAACTTAGCTAAAAGCTATCGTTTCCAAATGATTGGCTTCAGCTGAGAGCTAATGGCTAACGAGTCTTCATTGACTAGCTGACGCCTAAAAATGTCAATATGAGTATCATTTTACAGGTTATTTGGAGCTCTGTCTAACTGTCTATGTGAAACGTAATTTCCGTTTCCCGCCTAACTGCCAGCAAACAAGCAAAGGAAAATTCAAAGTTTGTATCTTTTTTTGCTGTAACTCTAATGTAGAATTATAATTCAATTAATACCACAAACTTACAATGAAAAAAATGAGACGTAGACGTACACAAAAATTGGATCAGCAAAAATTACAGTCTTCGAAAACCCTAGATACAGAAAAGCTTTCGAAGGGACGGAAATGACAAGAATTCTTAATTTCAGGACAGGGAGTTTCGAGAGCCCATTTAAATACGGAATTTTGCAATTCTGGATGTATTTTTCATTTTTCATTTCAAGATTGACTGTCTACACTTCGGATTATTATTGGCATTCTCTCACGATGAAACCCTCTAATGCTCATAACACTACACGAAAAGCCACGCATTAACTGAATGAACTCACCCCTTCTGACTCTTCAATTCCATCTAGACCCTTACTTCCTATTTTTTCATCCACACTTCCTCCTCGGTTATCTCCTATCTCTGACATTCGTCTCGACCCAGCTGAAATTCCCAAAACAGCTAACTTTATATACGAACAAAAAATCGACAAAATGATTTCTTCAGAACTTCCCATTCTTCTTCTATCTGCTAAATGGACAGACCCAAAACCTGTGATATATCTTCTTCCTCAATGAGAAACTCCGCTTCCATATTCACCGTCGACAGCTATTACTTGGCTCTCTCTTCTCATCCGCTTCTTTCCTCCCCAAAAATTTCCCTTACCAGTTGATTATCTCTCAACCTTATCTACTGTCCAAGACCCTCATTCTATTAATCCTATTGTTGAAAGAATCTTCATTCTTATACACTCGTTGAGTTTTTCCTCGTGCTTCATCTCTCTCTTATGGATGCCGGGACACACCGACCTTGAAGAACATGAAGCATTGGACCTTACCGCTGAGCAGTCGCCGCTGACACCTTTTATAACTGATCCCTTCCCCTCCTTAGAATCCTATTACTGCTCCCCTCTCCTCCTGGCGTGATTTCTGGTCCTCCTTATTCTCAAACAAGCATCGTTCTATTTTGGGCTGCTTGAAACTGCTCGTACCGACTCACCCGTCTCAGAATAGCCTGTACCCACTCTTTCCACTTGTTGCACCTCTCACCTCCTGCATGTCTGTACTGGAGTGCTGATGATCTATCCGTTCAACTTTTCTTCTTTTCCAACTCTAAAATACCTCCGGCTCCTTTTCCTGCGTCACAAATTTCCTCTCAAACAACCGTGAAGGAAATCTCTAACCCGATGAACTACTTCCGATCCAACCATTTCTACAACACCATCTAATTCATACTCATTCTTATTGTCCTCATCAATCAACTTCGAGCCTGTGACTCCAAATGCAGTAGTTGCAAGGCTCGTTAATTCAATGAAAAAGAAAACTCATACAACCCAGAATCGATTTGATTTTAAAAGTACGGTATATTTCTCTATTGAGTTCCACATTTTATGTCTTGTTTATGTCAGAAAAATTTATTTCTTGATTAGTATTAATCATGACTGATGAAATCACACCCATTATCGCCGTCATTATTTTCTCTTTCAAAATAACAATAATTATCGTGACATCAAAATTTCAAAACTCGTTAGAAACGGTTATAAAATCTAAATAAAGAGGTTTTTTTCCTCGGAAAATCACCTTGATCCGTTTTTCTGATTGATCGAATGTCGAAATGGTTCTCAGTAATGACTAAGTATTATTCACCAATTTTTATTGATTTTTCGTTTACCTACGCAAAAAGCATAAAATAACGTAATACTTACGGATCACCCAGGGTCGCAAACGTCGTTTAACAAGCTATCATAATTTTGAGAGAACGTTATATAAGCAGTTTGGAATCGTAGATGGGCATCAGTCTAATTTGAGCAGTGTTTTCGAATTTTCTCGTATAATTTTTTCTGTACGTGGTGTTCTTCGCCGAAAATTAAAAAATGAATTTCAAACTTTTCTTCGCGTTAATTGTCGTCGCTTTTGCAATGATTTCTTCTTTACAGGCTAATCCGTGTGATACTACAACACAAGGTTCCAGATCGAAGCGAGCTCCAGCAGATGATCGCTCTGGGCAATCGCAGTGTAACGGCGGTGACCATACACACGCTCCCGGCAGTGACCCACACGCTAAAAAGCAATGAGTTCGTTTTCTCTTCTATCAAATTTATCGCAAAAATTTCATTTTTTTTATCAATTCTCCTATAAGATTATGTATTTTCATTTTTTGCAGGCTGATTTCCGGTCTATATATAGAAGCAGCTGAAACGACAAATCTGATTTATAGAATTACAAGAAGTTAGTTTTAATGCCGACCTACCAAGTAATTATAGAACCCAACAATTTGTGCACCTAGAAAATAAAAGCTCTGATACAGAAATTAATTTTTTTTTTCTTTCTCGTATGCGTTTGCGCCAATGTATAACATCATAGCGACACAAGTGATGCAAACTTCCTTATTTTAAAATTAATGTTCAGAAATTAGATACAGTAACCGGTGAAAACTGAAAATCGTCTTCTTGTTCTCAATTACACCGCACCGTCTCCGTCCGAAGTTTGGTAATTAACATGGTCAATTTGATTCTATCCACGGCCGCTTTGAATAGCTCCTTTGGACAGCACTCGAGCCATCTTCTGAGATCCGATTTCCGCGACGATTTTCTTCGTCCAACACTTCTTTTGCAGTTTACTTTCCCACCCAAGACGAGCCGGAAAACCGAGTATTTTTCCGCGTTTCTGCTCACGTGCCCGTTTTTCTTTACTGAATGGTCCTGAGCGACTCCAGTTCCTTGGATATTCTCCGCAGTACTTCCACGTTGGTGATGTGGTCTCGATAGGAAATTTTTAGCATTCGTCGGTGTACGTACATCTCTCCTCTTTTACAATGTACGAGTGAGACCCGTCAGCTCTCCGTACCATATAACGTAAACCAGACACAGCATCGTACCATTCTCATGCGCAATTCCTTGCGAATCATCAGGCTTCTTATGTTACGGCTTCGAGCGTATTTCCACAGTCCGACCTCTCTCCTCCTGCAGCCAGGTGCCAAGATATTGAAATTTAGTAACTGTTGGCCTTCGAGAGGTTTGTCCAGTTTCTTGTGCATCCATTTGGTTTTCTTGGCATTTATTTCTAATCCATCTCCGCACTGACACTCCCACTCTTGCGAGCATATCCTGTAGCTCAGGCAATGATTCGGCGATGAGAACGGGTCGTCGGCATACCTCATGTAAAGATACACGGGAACCATCTATTCTGAAACATCTCCTTGCCGACTGCCTGTCTGAAAATGGCCTCCGAATAAAAAGCGTTGAAAAATGCCGATGACAGGATGCATCCCTGTCTCGCTCCTTCCTGAATGGGCACCTTTTCTGACCTCTCTCCTTGGTTCCAATAGACCCTGTACACAAAGGCTTTAGCTGGGTAAGGGGGAAAATGGCCTTGTTCGGAAAATGTTTCAAATATCCGTCAAAATGTTGTCCCCAATGAGAAAACTCGAAATCCAAAAAATTGGACCCTTTCGCTCATCCCCATGGGCTGCAGAGCCATTTTTAGGCCTAAAATCTACATGGCTATATCTCAGCCAATAATGATCGCACAGCGATGAAACTTGGGGACATTTTAGTATACGTAAACGTTCATTCATGGTATTATTTTCAAAAAAAATTATTCATATTTTCCCTAGTTCCTAGCTATAACAAAACTTCAAACTCGAATAAAAAAAATCGGGGGGGGGGCAGCACCTGGAAAAAATCGTTCATTTGAAGAACCATACCTTCTACTACAACATCCATGAGTAGACAGTCCTCGGTGAGGTGCAACATTCCCAAAAAAATCAATATTTAATGAATTTCTGTGATTTTTCTATGAATAGCGGGGTGAACTATGACTGCTACCGCAATAGACCGCGAGAAATCAATAGTCAATGTTCGAGCTGAAAAATATGCACTCCTCCGTGGGATGAAATGGGAATGTTGATAGACCAAAAATATATTTTTAGTATTTCGTTTATCGATTTGGTGAATTCTTATGTAAACACGTCCACCGATTAGGTGGAGTACGTTAGATTGAGAAAAATAGTTGAAAAATTCTCCAGTCGCTGGAACAGTCTGAAAATAGAAGAGAAGTGAGAAAATCCATTTTTTCACCCTGGAGGACCGTGAGTTTTGGTATTTCATTCATCAATTCGTTCAATTCCCAAGTAAATATGTACGCCAAGTTTGAAAAAAAAATAGTCAAAAAATTCTCCAGCCGCTGTAATGGTCTGGATAGGACAAATAATTGAGAATATCCAATTTTTCACCCTGGAGGACCGTGAGTTTTGGTATTGCGTTCATCAATGAGGTCAATTCTTATGTAAACACATCCGCCGAAATCGAAAAAAATAGTCAAAAAATTCTCCAGCTGCTAGAACCTTCTGGAAAGGACAAATAATCGAGAAAATCTAATTTTTTACCCTGGAGGACCGCGATTTTTGGTATTTTGTTCATCAATTAGGTAAATTCTTAAGTAAACATGTACGCCAATTTTGAAAAAAATAGTCAAAAAATTCTCCAGTCGCTGTAATGGTCTGGAAATGACAATAAATCGGGGAAATCCACTTTTTCACCCTGGAGAATCGTGAGTTTTGGTATTTCATTCCACAATTCGTTCAATTCTTATGTAAACAAGTCCGCTGAGTTTGAAAAGAGTAGTCAGAAAATTCTCCAGCCCTGGAAATAGTAAAAACTCCAGGTAATCCACTTTTCCAACATGTAGAACCGTGATTTTTCATATTCTGTTTATCAACAAGGTCAATTCTTATGTGAATACATCCGCCGAGTTGGAGAAAAATAGTCAATAAATTCTCCAGTCGCTGGAGCGATCTAGAAATAGTTCCAAATCCAGAAAATCAACTTTTTCAACATGGAGAGCCCCGATTTTTGGTATGTTGTTTATCAAAAAGGTCAAATCTTATGTTAATACATCCGCCGAGTTGGAAAAAAATAGTCAATAAATTCTTCAGTCGCTGGAATAGTCTGAAAATGAAAAATTGAAAATGTCTGCCATTTGAACTTGGAGAATCGTGATTTTTATAATATTCTATTTATCAATAAGGTCAATTTTTGAGTAACAATACATCCCTATTTCGAAGAAAATATTCAATAAATTCTCCAGACGCTAATTAGTATGGTCGATTCTTCTAAGAACACTTACGCCGAGTTTTAAAAAAATTGAAAAAGATTCTCCAGTCGTTGGGACGCTCTGAAAATATTAAAAAATCAAAGATACACACCCGCCACAATGATTCATGTGTTACTTTTCCCCCCTCGAATCGCAGCGGTACAAATTGTGTTACTGATAGCCGTGCACTCGCATGATGTGGAGGAATCCTTTTCCGAGACACAAGAAGACAATGATCTCCTTTGTATTGTCATGCTCATGAATTCCAATATTTGAAGCATTGTCACCTCAACTCGAGAGAAGATTCCTGCACTTCATGGAAGTGCACGGCTCCTAGTTACACAGTTTGTACCTCTACGACTTCAGGGAATCAAAAATAAACATTCAACACTTTAAAGTGAAGGAATGAATCTTAGGGGTGGGTGTGTATCGGTTTTTTACTATTTCCAGAGCGTCCTAGCGACTGGAGAATTTATTGACTATTTTTTTTCCAACTTGTAAGACGTAGTAACATAAGATTTGACCTAATTGATAAAGAACATACCAAAAATTAGGGCTCTCCATGTTGAAAAAGTGGATTTTCTGAACTTGGTATTTCTAGACCGTTCCGGCAACTGGAGAATTTATTGATTAACTCGGCAGACGTTTTTACATAAGAATTGACCTTGTTGATAAACAGAATATGAAAAATCACGGTTTTCGATATTGGAAAAGTAGATTACCTGGAGTTTTTACTATTTCCAGGGCATCCCAAACACTGGAGAATTTTTCGACGATTTTTTTCAAACCCAGCGGACATGTTTACATAAGAATTGAACGAATTGTGGAATGAAATACCAAAAATCACGATTCTCCAGGGTGAAAAAGTGGATTTCCCCGATTTATTGTCATTTCCAGACCATTACAGCGACTGGAGAATTTTTTGACTATTTTTTTCAAACTCGACGGACATATTTACCTAAGAATTTACCTAATTGATGAACAAAATACCAAAAATCGCGGTCCTCCAGGGTAAAAAATTAGATGGTCTCGATTATTTGTCCGTTCCAGAAGGTTCCAGCAGCTGGAGAATTTTTTGGCTATTTTTTTCGGATTCGGCGGATGTGTTTACATAAGAATTGACCTCATTGATGAACGCAATACCAAAACTCACGGTCCTCCAGTGTAAAAAATTGGATATTCTCAATTATTTGTCCTTTCCAAACCATTACAGCCGCTGGAGAATTTTTTGACTATTTTTTTTTCAAACTTGGCGTACATGTTTACTTAGGAATTGAACGAATTGATGAATGAAATACTAAAACTCACGGTCCTCCAGGGTGAAAAAGTGGATTTTCTCTAATTTAGGTCATTCGAGAACGTTCCAGCGACTGGAGAATTTTTTGACCATTTTTTTCAAACTCGGCGAATAGGTTTACGTGAGAACTGACCTATTTGATGAATGAAATACCAAAACTCACGGTCCTCCAGGGTGAAAAAATGGATTTTCTCACTTCTCTTCTATTTTCAGACTGTTCCAGCGACTGGAGAATTTTTCAACTATTTTTCTCAATCTAACGTACTCCACCTAATCGGTGGACGTGTTTACATAAGAATTCACCAAATCGATAAACGAAATACTAAAAATATATTTTTGGTCTATCAACATTCCCATTTCATCCCACGGAGGAGTGCATATTTTTCAGCTCGAACATTGACTATTGATTTCTCGCGGTCTATTGCGGTAGCAGTCATAGTTCACCCCGCTATTCATAGAAAAATCACAGAAATTCATTAAATATTGATTTTTTTGGGAATGTTGCACCTCACCGAGGACTGTCTACTCATGGATGTTGTAGTAGAAGGTATGGTTCTTCAAATGAACGATTTTTTCCAGGTGCTGCCCCCCCCCCCGATTTTTTTTATTCGAGTTTGAAGTTTTGTTATAGCTAGGAACTAGGGAAAATATGAATAATTTTTTTTGAAAATAATACCATGAATGAACGTTTACGTATACTAAAATGTCCCCAAGTTTCATCGCTGTGCGATCATTATTGGCTGAGATATAGCCATTTGGATTTTAGGCCTAAAAATGGCTCTGCAGCCCATGTAGGTGAGCGAATGGGTCCAATTTTTTGGATTTCAAGTTTTCTCATTGGGGAAACATTTTGACGGACATTTGAAACATTTTCCGACCAAGGCCATTTCCTCCCCTCACTCGGCTAGAGCCTTTCCTTATAACAGGTCCGACCCGGTCACCTTCCAAAACTTTGATCATGCTTTCGTGTTTTACACAGTCGAAAGCCTTCTTGTAATCGATGAAACAGAGGTATAGCTTTCGATTCACGTCTCTGCATCTTTGCGCTAAAACATTGATGGCGCAGAAGGCTTCTCAGCATCTATAACCCCCTTTGAACCCAAACTATTGAGCGCCAGAGTTTTCCTAGCATTTCTCGTACACTCGGTAAGAAATAGTTTTAAGATGTGTTACATCAAGTTAATTGCTCTGTAATCTTCGCACTCTCCCGCTTTGCTCTTTTTTGCCAGCGCGATAAACACCGGTTTCAACCAATCTGCTGGTATATCTTATTGAAGAATCTGGCTAGAGACGTAATTGATGATTGATCGTTCTTTAATAATTTTAACAGTTTGCATTGTATTCCGTCGGGTCCGATCGCCTTTCCATTCTTCATTCTCTTAATTGCGCGCGACATTTCCTCTTTTGTTATTTCATCTTCATGCTCCATATCTTCCACAGTTTTCACCTTAGCCATTATCTTCTTCCCTTTCATCCTTGAATAGCTCGCTGATATATTCTTTCCATCTAGCAAATCTGACATCCTCTCCTAGTATCAGCTGACCTTTCTATCTTTCAGGGTTCCTGGTGTCAGCTTCCGACGCTATCGGCCAGTCAACTCTTTCACCCTCTTATGTATGTTAAATCGATCGCGTCTGGTTTGCAGCTCTTCAATTTCTTCACATTTCTCTCTTAGTCACCTGCCTTTGGCTTCTTGGGTCTATTTCTACGAATAACTTTATTTATTTTCGTGTACGCATCCTTATCACTTTTTTTCAGTCTTCTCACATTCATAAGATCCATTATTTCTGTGGTCACCCATGTGTTCCTCTTACGACACATGTTTTTCTGTATCTTGGCCTGTTCCATATTAATTTTGGCTCGAAATCAATTCTCGTCAAGTCCCCAAAATTCGGTAAATCTTATTCATGAGGTTGAGACATCAATTTACATGCATAGTTCTGCGTTTCTACGGCGTAGACCTTTTACATAAGCGTATTTTTCTCAGGAATAGCAGACTAACAAACACAAAAACCGCAATAAATTACACTGACCGAGCGCTTTCGGCTAAACAGCCATTCTCGAGGTATAGAAAGCGACTGAATCCAACACCAACAAGAGCAAGTAACGTCGAATGAGTATCATTAGGCAAATTCTGAGGAGTTACAGTCATCTCTAAGTATTGTTTAAATATAAATGCCTACATATTAGTTTCCAGTCGCTCGCGTTTGTACTTTTACCTGGAGTAAACATTTGGCAGTGTTTCGTTACCTACAGTTAATTTCTGTTATACTACGAATCCGGCTCTCGAGAATTAAAAATCTTTTTATAGATTTTATCAACCGAAATCTTCGCCCCAAACGTCCGACTTGACGTATTTGTGTCAACAATAAGTTCTTTGTTTAATGAAGACTGTGAGCTGCTTGACCCTTCTTACGTCGATTTTGGGAAAAAATAACGGTCGCCATGTCTACAACGTTTCAGACATTTCAATCGCTGAACCGTTCGTTTTAATGCTTCATCGATGTTCAATTACGTATTTTATTGTGAATAAAATATCGGTCACCAAATACATGCATTGAAATATAATTTAAGAGCAGCTTGTTCTCATATGTGCAGCCTATCGAAGTACTTTCCCACGATATACCTACCAGTATACGGAAACTGCTTTTCAACTCCAGGTGAATTTTAATTAGATGAAGTACTGACCCTATCGTTTTCTCTCAATCAAACAAATTCGGCTTCTTTTTACTTTTATTCATTGAAAATCCAGATAATCAAGGTGCAACTAAAGCCGTGTTTAGACGCATTACCCGGAGGTTTTTTCAAGTAGGTGAGTCCATTACCTCTGCGATTAGTTTTAGTCCTTAGCTAAGTCTAACCTTTAAAATGATGGAAATTTTGGTAGGAAGGCAAATGCTTAGATATTTGATGTTGAAGAGCCTAATTATTTCCGCTTAAAAATCCTCAGTTCAAGAAGTCTTATTGCTGTCACCTTTTCAGAAGCTTTTTCTTTTAGTAAAGTTCCTGTGACAGCTATATTTTCGCTAATTCTGTGTTATAGAAGCTGCGCCAGGTAAAATGAGAATCTCAGTCTCATATAGGTCCTCGATGACAGCTTTCTCTTGAAACGGTGTTTTGTATTGGGAGGTTCATCCTTAGAAAATGTCCGCATCTGCATCCGACTTAGATGACGTCATCAACTCAACTTGGGTTACACTGACAGAAGTAGAAAAAAACCTTTAACGCTTATTAATAAATTGATGAAAAAGTCAGAAGAAATAGTTACAATATTTTTAGCATCCAATCCTTAACTTTTACATACAAACATTAGTAAGCGTTATGAGTGGATGCTAAAAATATTGTAACTATTTCCTTTTTTTGCTCTTGTGACTTTTTTACCAATTTATTAATAGTCTAATGGTTCTTTTTTTTTAAATAACCGTTATAGAATATTTCTTTCAGTGTAGGTTATGTTGCTTAGAAGGGCGGAGGCATCCTCAGAAAACGTCCATATTCGACTTTGATGACGTCATTAACGATTGGGTTCTATAGAGAACTGCCGCAACCGAATTAAATGACGTCATCAACCTAACTTAGGTCAGGTAACGTTGCGTAAAAGAATTTCTTTAGGCTATACAGGGTGGGGCAGAAAGATGTTACCAGTTAAATGGGAGTTTGCGCTAAATCTGTCGTAGCGCGAAAACGCAAAACGTTAGACGTATACTTTAAACGTAAGAATTTTCTATCTCAATTTTATCTTTAATTTGAGCCATATCCGAAGTTTCTACGACTTTTCTGAGCCGAGTTAAGCACCAAAATGTGCCATAATTTCACAGCAGGGGTTTCCAACGTTGTGAATTATCGAAAGACAATTTTTCTATTGAAAAAACCGCGTAATCTCCAGAGTGTTCCCCGATCCTAGAGTAAAATTTAGCACTGAATCTGAATAAGATTGTTAAAAAATTCTGCGAAGCACCAAAATAGGTTTATGGGCCCAAAAAGGGTCAAAATTTCACCAAAATGATGAGATCGCCTAATCTTCGATGTTTTTCTCAATTCTGAGATAAAATTTAGCGCTGAGTCTGAATAAAATTGTTAAAAAATTCTGCGCAGCACCAAAATAGGTTTATGGGCCCAAAAAGGGTCAAAATTTCCCCAAAACGATAAAATCGCCTAATCTTCGATGTTTTTCTCGATTCTGAGATAAAATTTAGCGCTGAGTCTGAATGAAATTGTTAAAAAATTCTGCGCAGCACCAAAATAGGTTTATGGGCTCAGAAAGGGTCAAAATTTCCCCAAAATGATGAAATCGCCTAATCTTTGAAGTTTTTCTCGATTCTGAGACAAAATTTAGTGCTGAATCTAAATAAAATTGTTAAGAAATCTTGCGAAATACCAAAATAGGTTAATGAGACAAAAAAGGGTCAATATTTCTCCAAAACGAAAAAAATTGCCCAATCTTCAAAGTTTTTCTTGATTCTAGGGTCAAATTGTGTGCTCAGTTGTAGAAAAAAAACTCTTATATAATTTTTCGAAGCACCAAAATGTGTGCAAGTGCCCAAAAACGATGACAATTTTACCAACTTGGAAAATCGCTTAGTCTTTTCAAGTTCATTTGGTTCTCATAGAAATCGAGCTTCGCGAAAACAGAAGATTGGTCGCGGGTGGGAAAAAGTGCGAAAACTCTCGTTGTTTCAGGCAAAGGAAGGCATGATACCGCAAAGTTGGTCTTCTGTTGCGTGCCCGCGATGAAAGTCCCACTTATGTTTGAAGCAGTGCAAAAACTCCTAGATTCAGCCAATGGCAGGTACGATACCGCCTATTTGGTCTTGCTCGTGATGAGATATCAGCTACAGTCCAGTATTTGATTGAGGCAGACGAATGCCCGGAATTGCTCGGGGCTTCACCCACTGAAGGGAATGATGTCCTTAAGATTGTCTTTTGTTATGAGCTTGCGGTGAGAGATCGGGTAGGACCCCCTGTTCAATAAAGGCGAATAAATCCAAAAAATTTCCCGTGGAGACCCGCGAAGTAGGGAAGGGTACTAGGAAGATTGTTGTCTGCCATGAACTCGCGGTGAGAGACCAGTTGGAGCCCTGTGTTTGATCTAATTGGGTGAGTACGTGAAAATTCTCGTTGTTTCAGGCAATGATTAAAAACATACCGCGAAGATCGCGGTCCAGTGTGACCTCGCCAGGAGAGAACTGTAACAGCCCCGTTTTATCTAGGCAGGTGAATTCAAGAAAATTCTCGTTTCCACAGCCTGTGCTGGGAAGGATATCCCGAGCCGTTGTTCGTTAAGCTTGCCGTGAGAGAACGATCAAGGCCCTACGTTCGATAAAGCACCGGATCCGAGAAAATTCTTGTACTTTCGCGCGAGGAAGGAACGATACTGTGAAGCTCGTCTTTCGTCATGAGCTCGCGGTAAGAGAACGATGGAGGCCCCGTGTTCGATAGAGACAGGCGGATGCGAGAAAATTCTCGTAGGTTCGCGCGAGGAAAGGAATGATACGGTGAAGCTCGTCTTTCGTCATGAGCTCGCGGTGAGAAAACGATCAAGGCCCCGTGTTTGATGGAGGCGGGCGGATATGCGGGAAAATTCTCATACTTTCGCGCGAGGGAGGGAATGATACTGTGAAGCTCGTCTTTCTTCATTATAGCTCGCGATGGAAAACGATCAATGCCCCGGGTTTGACGGAGGCAGTCGGATGCGAGAGAATTCTCGTAGATTCCCGCAAAGGAAGGAACGATACTGTGAAGCTGGTCTTTCGTCATGAGCTCGCGGTGTGCTGTAGCTGATCGCTCATCACGAGCAAGGCCGAATTCGCGGTACCCTCCCATTGCCTGAATCAAGGAGTTTTTGCAGTTGGTAGGGCGTCAGTTGATCTCTCATTGCAAGCACGCAACAGAAGACTAACTTCGCGTTCTTTGCCGAAAACAACGTGAGTTTTTGCACTTTTTCCCGCTTTAATCATACGCAGAGCCCTTATCGATCTCGCACTGCGAACCTTCAACGGAAGATGAATTTGTCGTCTCCCTCCAATCCCCAAATGAGGAGAATTTCCGCAACTTCCTCTTTCGGATCTGTCACCCGACGCTAGTCGATCTCTCACTCCGCAAGCACTCAAAGGAAGACGAACTTGTCGATATTCCTTCTATCCCCTGAATCAACAATTTTACTGCAGAATGAGAATTTTTGATTTTTCATTTTGAAGATCATGTAGAGCTATTTCAGTATTTTTTTTGGACTCGGCGCAAAAATTTACTCCAGAATTAAAAACAACATTTGAAGATTACGCAATTATTCATCTTGGAGGAATTTTGATTCTCTTCGAGCCCATCAACCCATTTTGGTGCTCCGAAGTATTATTTCAGCATTTTTTTTTTGACTCAGCGCGAAATTCCACTTGAAAATAAAATTTGAAAGTTTGAACGATTCTCCAATTTGGGAGAATTTTGGCCCTTTTTGGGCCCATCAACCCCTTTCTGGTACTTCGAAGAACTCTGTGAGCATTTTTATCGAACTTAGCGCAAAATTCCACTTGAAAATCGAATTAAAATTTGAAAGTTTGAACAATTTTCCAATTTGGCGAAATTTTGACCCTTTTTGGGCCCATTAACCCGTTTTGGTGCTTCGAAGAGTTTTTTAAACATTGTTTTCGGACTCAGTGCGAAATTCCACTCAAAAATCGATTTACAATTCAAAAGTTTGAACGATTTTCCACCTTGGGGAAATTTTGACCCTTTTTGGCCCCATTAACCCACTTTGGTGCTTCTTAGGGTTTTGTTACTATTTTATTCGTTTTTACCGTCCAAATTCACATAAGAAACAATAATTTAATTATTAAAATTTTCGAAATTCAGTTCAATACTGTAAATTAATTAATTTTCAAGCCCTATTTTGGGAACCCTGACGATTTGGTAAATTTTCGGCACATTTTGGTCCATAGACACAGCTTAGAAAAGTCGTAGAAACTTCGGATGTGACTCAAATTAAAGATAAAATTAAGATACGAAATTCGTACATTTAAGCTATACGTCTAACGTTTTGCGTTTTCGCGCTACGACAGATTTAGCGCAAACTCCCATCTAACTGGTAACATCTTTCTGTCCCACCCTGTATACGCCCTCATAGGCTCCACAATCCACCATATACACCCCACTCCTCTCAACCAGCGGAATAGAGTCTTTCAACTTGACAAACAATCCTTTTACAGTGACAGGATTATAAAACGCTGGATAAACTAAAGAGGACACGTCCCAACTGTAGGAAAAACTTTCCCGGAAATAAGACCTTAATGCAACTTACTCTTCTCACGGTCATGGTATTTCTTACGAACCATCATATAAATATCTAGATTGATCTCATCTACTCTGGCCAGGTGTTTTATAATCATCAATTCCTTGTAGAAAGCAGACTAACTCAATGAAATGTGCGTTAGTCCATGAATCGAGCAATTTAAAGTAGGTCGAAGTATTTTCATGACAACTCTCTTTTCAGAGTTCGTCAGTTCTAGAAAAAGTTCCACCAGAAGCTTGAGGACTAACCCACGTACATAGAACGTCGTCTACATATCTGCGCTAATAATAAATATGGATCAACGGCTCCTGGTCCGAGGGGAGGATATCAAGTTCAAATTTGGACGTACACACTTTCGAGGTGAGGGAACTCGGAGGAAAACCAATATGAATATCTAGCTGTTCAGGAATAAATTTACAAAAGTTTGGAGACCAGCAGGTATTGAGCAGATCAAAGAATTCTGCCGACTTTCGTGTCATACGATGGTTGTTGAACCAAAAGCGCTCGTTTGTTGCGTAATTTCAATTTCTACGATATTTACAACTCAGATTTACTCCTCGGAGTATCCCTCCCTTAAGCGTGACGTCACTCGAGTCATTTCAGTTTTCTCTCAAAAGCTCATTGGTACAAAGATTACAAAGATAGTAACATTCTGTGGACAATAGTGATTGCGTATATTATTAATAATCAACGGCATTGTCTCTCTATATCTTATTACATCTAACGAAAAATGACTACTACAGCCACCGCGTGAAAGGCTCTAACACAGTTTTTTCTTTCCATTTTCGCTCGTTTTCAGTTTGGCGTAATGCACTCGTTTCCCGAATCGCGTGTACGCATAATTCGTTACGCCCATAAAATATAAATTCGCCACACACGTTTTAATCAAGTTTTTACCCTTAAAAATGTATCCGTACCGCGACGTATGTGTATCACCTAAAAAGGCCCTCTCAATGAATGTTGTCGAACATACGGTGTTGGCAAAAATACAAAGAAATTAATTCCATTTTCGGGCTATATTTTTTTCCTATTTTCATATTCAATAATTTCTTCTCGGACGCTAGGTACGCGAGCATGAAATCCATTAGGCAAACGTCGTCTTAAAATCGCGAACGCGTACAGGAAACGAGAGTTTATTCAAATTAGAAATGTATAACCAGGGGCTTTAATTTCCGGATTACTATTGCCCGAAAATATACCTATTTCAAGAAGAATACGACGAATGTACATTTATTTGTTATTCTGTCACTTCTTTTTTGCATACGAGCGAGTACAATATTTTAGCAGCTGCATTTTTAATGCAAAAATCTCGTACACGCTTTTCTAGTTTCACCTTGTTTGGGGAAAAATAATGCCCGGTTGGTAATGAAAAGTACGAACGTTCGATCATGTACGTAGTAGGTATAGTTTTTTTTTCTGGTACGATGGTGTACAATAGAAACGGATAATTTTGATTCCTCAATGCAGACTTTCATATCACAAACGGATCGAATCTATCGAATAGAGACTGAGAACTTAACTTATTGTATGGAAATTCTTCTCTTCCATAAGCCTCGGAAAACTATCTCGAAGAAATCTGGATATACGAGGTGATGTTTAAAAATACTTGAGGAAAATTGAAGAACTTCGATAAGCTCCCTTTGTCCGCCGGCATGTGTTATGGCCTGCTTCATATAAGGCCGAAATATAGCGAAGTTTCGACGTTGCACTCTAAGATAAGAAGGGACAGATTGGTTTACAAAAAAAAAAAACGACGGCTTCCTTAACGAAGTCAAACGAGGAACGCAGGGAACCTGTTTTATGAGTCGAATGGGATTTGGTATTGAAAATTCAAGGAAGCCTAGACCTAGATAAAGATAGTATAAAGAAGGCCTAGACCTACTATAAGCCTATCATAATATAGTTTGAGAATCTAAATTTTTCTCGCTCGAGAGACGAAATTTTTCTAAGTCCCTCTCCTATCATGGCTCGAGAGTCGAAATTTTTCTAAGTCCCCCTCCTATCATATATGGCTCGAGAGTCGAAATTTTTCTAAGTCCCTCTCCTATCATATATGGCTCGAGGGTCGAAATTTTTCCAAGTTTTTCGCTGGACGGCGGACGCCAGATTTCTCAAATAGCCCCCCATAAAACAGGTTCCCTGTTAAAAAAAAAACGAGAAAACCTGAATATTTTGTAGGAAGAATTTATTCGTGGATTGTTGGCCATTAGAAAGAAAATCTGACATAGATCCACAGAGGGTTTAATATTTCTGACTACCTTTTAAACGTGTAACCGCTCTTCGTCACAATCAAATACAAGAAGTTAACAAGTATCTACCAACATCCTATCTCCAGCTAAAAAGTTTCTGAAAATGTTAAGTGGCATTTGATTTTTGAGAAACGTTAAATTTTCGACTAAATATCCTGATAAACCAAATATGGTCGATGTTGGTTGGGAAACGTGGGCCAAATATGATGATACCATGAGAAAATGGTTGATTTTTAGTAAATTTCTAAGATAAATCGACCAAATTTCGACTATTTATTTCAATTGATTGTTGGTCAGATATTATTCTTGCTAATTTTTTTTTTTTTTTACGAGCAATGCAGCTGCACTAAGGGCTATTTGCTCGGCAGACAGTTCTGCGTTTACATAAATAGGAATTCATAGTAAGTTGGTTTATCAGTAATTGGACGAATTTGTCCGTTCTGTTATCAGTAAATGGACGAGTTTGTCCGTTTAGTGAATATGATAGTAGGCCTACAAAGTTCGATATTAGCACCAAGCATAATCACGATTCACAAAAAACGACAGAAATTTGATACAAAAATTCTGAAATTTTTGAACCATTGGAGAAGAAAAATAGGGTGAAATGATTCATATTTGTTTTAAAAACAATTAAATATTCAGAGTAGAAATTAGAGGAATTTAGGTTTTTCTGGAGCACATAAAAAGGTGTTTGCGCATAGGAAAAAAAACTGTGTCGTCGGCTATACGGCTCAAAAAATTTTCTGGCATAGCCAAATAAATAAAAATCATGTTCCATGTCTTTTATATTTTATCAGTCATCTTGAAATATTTCAGTCTAGGTTTCTACTAGGTCAAGTGTTCGTGAGATATTATTCGTTTACCCCTTTACCTATCTTGGCGTCGTATAAGTCTTCTATGAGAAATACGAGGTAGCGCGAATTCGCTCCGCTCGTTCGCCCCCTGTCTCGCTGTTGTATTGGAATGGTAAATGATAATTCAAGTCTAGGGGACTTGGAAAAATTTCGACTATCCAGCCTTCATTTATTTAATTATTCAATTATTTAATTAATTAATATTATTTATTTATTTATTTATTTATTTATTTATTTATTTATTTATTTATTTATTTATTTATTTATTATTAATTCTTCTACTAGGTCAAGTGTTCGTAAGATATTATTCGTTTACCTCTTTACCTATCTTGGCGTCGTATAAGTCTTCTATGAGAAATATGAGGTAGCGCGAACTCGCTCCGCTCGTTCGCCCCCTGTCTCGCTGTTATATTGGAATGGTATGAGACAATTCAAGTCTAGGGGACATGGAAAAATTTCGACTATTCAGCCTTTATTTATTTAATTATTTAATTATTTAATTATTTATTTATTGAATTATTTAATTATTTAATTATTTTATTATTTAATTATTTAATTATTTAATTATTTTATTGTTTTATTATTTAATTCTTTAATTATTTAATTATTTGATTATTTAATATTATTTATTTATTTATTTATTTATTCATTTATTTATTTATTATTAATTCTTCTACTAGGTCAAGTGTTCGTGAGATATTATTCGTTTACCCCTTTACTTATCTTGGCGTCGTATAAGTCTTGTATGAGAAATATTTTGAGGTAATTGTGGGTGTTCTATATTTTGAGGTATCAACTTTCGTGGGGCGAACGAGCGATCTCGCTGTTGTATTGGAATGGTATGAGAAAATTCAAGTCTTCTATGAGAAATATGAGGTAGCGCGAACTCGCTCCGCTCGTTCGCCCCCTGTCTCGCTGTTGTATTGGAATGGTATGAGACAATTCAAGTCTAGGGGACTTGGAAAAATTTCGACTATTCAGCCTTCATTTATTTAATTATTTTATTATTTTATTATTTAATTATTTGATATTATTTATTTATTTATTTATTTATTTATTTATTTATTTATTTATTTATTTATTTATCTATTTATTTATCTATTTATTTATTTATTTATTTATTCATTTATTTATTTATTATTAATTCTTCTACTAGGTCAAGTGTTCGTGAGATATTATTCGTTTACCCCTTTACCTATCTTGGCGTCGTATAAGTCTTGTATGAGAAATATTTTGAGGTAATTGTGGGCGTTCTATATTTTGAGGTATCAACTTTCGTGGGGCGAACGAGCGATCTCGCTGTTGTATTGGAATGGTATGAGACAATTCAAATCTAGGGGACTTGGAAAAATTTCGACTATCCAGCCATATATGATAGGAAGAGGGACTTAGAAAATTTTCTAATTATTTATTATATTAATTATTTAATTATTTAATTATTATTGAATTAATTATTTATTATTATTAGGCGGGATGTACTCGCGAATTTCTGAATCACCCACGGGGTAGAGATTTTCTAATTATTAATTATATTAATTATTTAATTATTTAATTATATGAATTATTTAATTATTTATTTATTTAAATATTTAATTATTAATTAATTAATTAATTATTTATTATTATTACGCGGGGTGTACTCGCGAATTTCTGAATCACCCAGGGGATAGAGATTTTCTAATTATTAATTATATTAATTATTTAATCATTTATTTATTTATTTATTTATTTATTTAATTATTTAATTATTTAATTATTTAATTATTTAATTATTTAATTATTTAATTATTAATTAAATAATTATTTATTATTATTACGCGGGGTGTACTCGCGAAATTCTGTAATCACCCACGGGGTAGAGATTTCTCTTGACGGGAGGGGGAGGGGGGGTGTACTCGCGAGTTTCAAAATCGGGGTCCGGCGAGAGAAAAGACATGGAACATGTCAAAAAGCACAGTGGCGCAAAACATCCTTGGATCATGAAATTTACTGTGTACCTACCTTGGATGATGAATTTTACTGGGTGGTACCTTGGATGATTTTTTTAAGGTTAAAAAAAATGAAAAAACAATAGAAATTTGATACAAAAGTCCTGAAATTTTTGAACGGGAGGAGAAGAAAAATAGGGTGAATTGACTCGCATTTGCTTTAGAAATGGATTATTCAGTATTGAAAACTAGAGGATTCTTAAGATTTTTAGGATTTTCTGTAAAGTATTAAAATGGTGTTGGCGCATAGGAAAAACCCCAATGGCGCCAAAAAAAATACAAGTAGAGAGACCTTTGAAAACAAGAGATCTTAGGTAGATTTTTCTGAGCTTACAAAGTTGAGCTACAATGTTTTTTTAGGGCTAAAAAAGAGAAAAATGACAGAAATTTGATACAAAAGTTCTAAAATTTTCGACCCAGTGGAGAAGAAAAAGAGAGTAAAACAGAGCAAAATGGCTCACATTTGCTTTGAAAATGTCTAAATATTAATTATTGGAAACTAGAGGAGTTCTATGATTTTCTTGATAGTTTGGGGAAGTATTAAAATGGTGTTGGCGCATATGGAAAAGCACAGTGGCGCAGAACATACAATCATCTCGTACCTTTTACGTACGGTACGTATCTTTGTATACTATTTTCCAATGAACCATTTTTCAAATCAAAATCGAGTTACCTGTTCGTCCCGGTGACCGATCGTAGCAGGTTGTTGAACCTTTTTTACACTTTCTATTTTTTATCATTAATACCTTGAAAAGGAAACGATAAAATATCTACATTTCGCGGTAGATCTATTTCATTGTCCAGTCTACATAACATTTTCTCAGAATTTCGACCTGATGGAATCCGATAACGTTTCCCACGAAAAATAAGGTATTTTCGGAATATTTGTATTTCCATTTGGTATACCTTAAACCTCAATGGCACATGGTTGCGTAAGAGGAAAATAAAATTATGATGAATAAAAAAGGAATAGGAATAGGATACCTGTACCACCTGTCCATTTACCTTTTTGCATTGTATTTCTACATAGTCCTCTTCGTGATTTATTCTAGCGCATAGATATATATAATATGCGCATAGATATATATAATATGCGCACGTAGGTACCGAAGACTGGACGGTAAGTTTGGTGGAGTTTGATAGATTTCGTATGTGTATTGTTCTTCTAAATTTTAGGTAGTCTTCGATCGAAAGAATTGGAAGTTGATGATGAAACCGTTAAAAAGAGTGAAAAAGTTAATTTTTGTGGCTTTGTTGTATTTGTTGCTATATCCCTTATCATCCCAATCATCGTACACTTTGAAACCGAAAACTGCTCGAACGGCTATAATATGGAAGTCTTATTTTCAGGTTTTTTTTTGCATCTATTGTACGTATGCTAGGCTGTAACGTCTTTGAATTGCTGGTTTCTATATCTTTTTGAGGTCTGCTGCTACTCTTCTGCACCTTCGGGTCAGAATTTCAATACTACTTGAAATACAGGACTTGCCTCATGTACTTCGTAGAAGTGAAATTCCTTTACTCTAGCTGAATATCGTAATTTTTCTCGATGATTTTGTGAGTCCCCCTTGTCAAGGTTTTAAACCAAAAATGATTCTTTAGTGGCGCCCGTACTCTGCTACTTGAACTTTCCTCGTCTTTAGTGATCTTAAGAGATATCCGTCGTTGATGATGTCACAACCATATGCTTGTATATTTTTCCGAGTCCCTCATATCTTTTCCAACCACCTAAATACATTGACGACGTCAGGCTCTTGCTCAACTTGTATTTTTTCCTGACGATCAATTAGCGAAGTTTGAATCAAGTTCATACCGTTGGAGAGAGTCTCAACTAGAAGAGTCTCAACCAGAAATCTTCATCTAGACCTGGCTAATGTTATCTTCAAAGTTTGGAGCTTAACCTTTCTTTGAGCCTCTCCTTCCACCACCGTAGTCTGCTGATTTGAATGCATCTTTTCGCATACCGAATTCTTCGAACCAACCTAAACTTGAAAAAATTGCAATCCCAAATTTTGACGGCGATATCTTAAAGTTTCATAGTTTTTGTGGCTTATTTAAGAATTTGGTGCACAACAATACAGAGTTATCGAATATGCAAAGATTGTACTACTTGAAGCGAGCATTAACAGGTGCTGCTAAACCGATCATAAGAGATTTTGTGGATGAACTAGAAAAGTTTTTCGGTTCTGTTCCTTTTTGCAGGTAATGAAGTCTGTAGAAATACAACCTGAAATCGTACCACGTTCATCTGCAAAAATCCCAACCCGTCGTGTACCATGGTGGTCAGAAAAAATCAAAGAATCCATACGAAAAAGAAAAGCCGCACTACAGCAATTCAGATCCACACGCTTTCAATTAGATCTAATAAACTTTTTACAATGTCGAGCGGAAGCTCGCAGACAATTACGTTTGGGAAAAAGAGAAGTTGGAACAAATTCCCCTCAAGCATAAATTCCTCCACAAAAAGCAGCGAAATGTGGGCCAAGGTCAAAAAGCCCTACACGGCAATTATTCACTCCAACCATTTGCTATTCAAATGTCAGACGGACAACTCACACAAGATCCTCAACAAATAGCAAACATTTTTGCAAAGTTCTTTGCAGGAGTCTCTACAACAGCTTTATAAATTCCAAAGGTATAAAAGATCTTTGGAAACAGAATGCCTAATTAATGAAGACACAGACCATGAATGGTACGACGAGCCATTTACCCAAAGAGAACTTGAAAACAGCCTCAAATCTTTTTGGAATAAAAAAGCTCCCGGACCCGACGATATCGAAATTTAATTCCTGAAACACCTACCGAGTAAGATGAAAAGTACCCTGCTAGATTTGTACAACAAAATATGGACCACAAAATGTTATCTATCACAATAGAGTCTAGCCATCGTCATACCGATCATAAAGCCCGGCAAGAACAAACTAGAACCAACTTCTTATTGACCAATAGCATTGACCAGTGTTGTATGCAAAGTTGTGGAGAAAATGGTAGCACGTTGACTGACACAATACCTGGGAGATAACAGTAGTATAGTCCCTCCTTCGGTACACCTCCACCCTTGTTGGAACACATACCAGTGTCGGACCAGTAACAGATTAATATCAGACCATAATTCTATTGCTTCATTAATATTTCTAAAAGGAGGGATGTGAAGAATACAAGTGTTTTAGTGATAACCCAATCAATGTTGACCCAGTGTTGAACCAATGTCAGACCAGTGTTAGACCAGCACATAGGATTCCAACAAGATTGGAGGTGTACCAAAGGGGGGGGGGGACTCTGAAATCACCGCTCAATTCAAGACCACACATTCAACCTCACAGATGATATTGAGGAATCAATTGCACAAAAACAACACCTGAATGCAATCTTTTTTGATATCGAGAAAGCTTACAACAGAACATGGAGACATTATATTCTTCAGAGCTTCAAAAATGCCCACCTAAAGCGGAAAATTCTTTCCTTCCTTTCAAACTATCTCTCAAACCGCAAAATTTAAGTAAGAATTGGTAACCAACTGTCCGATGAAGAAATAGTTGAAAATGGAGTACCCCAAGGTGGGGTCCTCAGCGTCCTATGTTTTCTCATCTCCATGAACAACATTGGCAAATTTATACCTCAGCAACCAATCGTTATTGCAACAAGTTTGATGATAGCACCACAAGCGAAGCGAGTGGTGCTATCATCAATATTTCTTACATCGCTGCTCACACTGTAAGATGGTTTTTTAAACAACATACGCCGAAAGCAATTTGCTGATTCTTGAATTATCCGATTTTCCAAAATTTCAAGTGTTTTATTATGGTGCATGGAATCCGTAAATCAATGGAGTCGTTCTTCAAACGATTAGGTAGGTTAAACGAATCCGTTCCTTCAAGTTACGGCTATCCATAATATACAAGAAAGAGGAATACTCCGACGTGGAGTAAAACATGCAAACCGCAGAAAAAATGAAAATACGACGAGCGCTTTCGGTTAAACAACCATCTTCAAGCCTGAAATGAAAGCAACTGACGAACAAAAGAGAAGAACGAGGTATTAAGATCGTCCAAACGAGAAATCACGGTGTGAGTCATAAACAAGTTCGATCAGGCCATCTTCCGGAATGTACGAATTGAGTACAGTGATACCGTCAGTGTTGAGATGACGAATTATCTCTATATTCTCGAGGGCGATGCGCTTACGGTAGGAATTCTCCTTATGGAGGAGCTTTTCGGATCCCTCGCAGAAGCTGTGGCCACTGTTTATTAAGTGATCGGCGAAAGCTGACTCCCCCAAGTGTCCCTTCTTCCAAGACTTCAGGTGCTCAGCTACTCGAACTTTCATTTGGCGGCTGGTCTCACCAATATAAAAGCCTCCACAATCCTCACACTCCAACTTTTACACACCACTCCTCTCATCAACAGGTATGGGGTCCTTCAGTCTCACAAACAACCTCTTGACTGTGGTAGGGTTGTAAAACGCGGGTCTGAAGCCAAACGGGCGAAGGGCCCGACCCAATTGCTGGGAGAACTTCCCCAAGAAAGGGAGACTGATCCAACGCAAACGGCGATCACGGATCGTGTCTCGGGGGGAGGGAGGTGGTGGAATCCAGGAGGCCCCTCGTAACTTTCCTCCGAACCATCACGTCAACATCGACATTGACCCCATTCACTCTGGCCAGGTGTTTTATTGTGATTAACTCTTTCTTGAAGGCGGACTGACTCAAAGGAATACGAGTCAGTCTGTGAACAAGGCTATGAAAAGCAGCCATCTTGTGAGTAACAGGACCGAACGAACCACCGTGGACTAAAACATTGGTCGTAGTATCTTTCCTGTAATCAACAGGAGTGAGGCTGTTATCAAAACTCCTGCTTTAAAAAAAGCCCTCCTTGTTCCTAACCCCACACCCCCCCCCCTCTTGTACGGGCTGCCTAAAGTGCATAAGAACAATACCCCGATGCGATCCGTTGTTTCTTTCGTCTCCTCTCCTACCTACCTCCTTGCAAAATTCCTTGACCGTTGGTTCAAAAATCGTATTGATTTTGAATCCCCTCACTCGGTCTTGAATTCGGCCTCTTTAACTGACGTCCTCAAGGATGTAAGCCTTCCCCCGGGAACGACCATCTGCTCGTTTGATGTTGTTGGTTTGTTCCCGAATATTCTTAAGGCTGCTACTATCCAGCGTATGGGTGAGCTACTCGTCAAAGCCAACATTCCTCATAATGAGCTTCACGAATTCTTCGATCTTCTTAATACTTGCTGGTCCCCTAACTACTGTAAATTTGAAGGGAAATTTTTCGAGTTCCCTGAAGAAGTAGGGATCCCCATTGGATCACCACTAGGCTCTCTCATATCCGAAATCTTCATGTCTAAGTTTGAACTTGACCTCTTTTCCTCGAACCAGGTGTTATACTTAATCATATTCATTATTGGCACAGGTACGTTGATGACGTTCTATGTACCTGGACTGGTCACCCAGATCTCCTTGGGAGTTTCTGAGGTATCTCAATTCCTGGTACCCTTCCATCAAATTTACGTTGGAAATAGGGGTATTTTCCATTAACACGGATTTATCGATCTCTATTGTAGACGGTATCCATAAGTTTGGAATTTACAGGAAAGATACTACGACCGATGTTTTAGTCCACGGTGGTTCGTTCGGTCCTGTTGCTCACAAGATGGCTGCTTTTCATAGCCTTGTTCACAGACTGACTCGTATTCCTTTGAGTCAGTCCGCCTTCAAGAAAGAGTTAATCACAATAAAACACCTGGCCAGAGTGAATGGGGTCAATGTCGATGTTGACGTGATGGTTCGGAGGAAAGTTACGAGGGGCCTCCTGGATTCCACCACCTCCCTCCCCCCGAGACACGATCCGTGATCGCCGTTTGCGTTGGATCAGTCTCCCTTTCTTGGGGAAGTTCTCCCAGCAATTGGGTCGGGCCCTTCGCCCGTTTGGCTTCAGACCCGCGTTTTACAACCCTACCACAGTCAAGAGGTTGTTTGTGAGACTGAAGGACCCCATACCTGTTGATGAGAGGAGTGGTGTGTAAAAGTTGGAGTGTGAGGATTGTGGAGGCTTTTATATTGGTGAGACCAGCCGCCAAATGAAAGTTCGAGTAGCTGAGCACCTGAAGTCTTGGAAGAAGGGACACTTGGGGGAGTCAGCTTTCGCCGATCACTTAATAAACAGTGGCCACAGCTTCCGCGAGGGATCCGAAAAGCTCCTTCATAAGGAGAATTCCTACCGTAAGCGCATCGCCCTCGAGAATATAGAGACAATTCGTCATCTCAACACTGACGGTATCACTGTACTGAATTCGTACATTCCGGAAGATGGCCTGATCGAACTTGTTTATGACTCACACCGTGATTTCTCGTTTGGACGATCTTAATACCTCGTTCTTCTCTTCAGGCTTGAAGATGGTTGTTTAACCGAAAGCGCTCGTCGTATTTTCATTTTTCTGCGGTTTGCATGTTTTACTCCACGTCGGAGTATTCCTCTTTCTTGTAGATTAGGTAGGTCTTTGTCGATCCAGTGCGATGAATGCCCTTTTTCCTTCATAGGGCAAACAGGAACTCGAGTCAGAGAGCATAAAACTGCCTTTGAAACTCCAATTTTGCAGCTTATCTTCTAGCATGCGCGAACACTTTTTTCCTAGATCTGAAAATGTTCGTCTTTTACATGAGGAGAGTTCTAGAAACAAAAAAATCGTAGAAACAAAAAAATCGCTTTGGAGATAGTAGAGATATTGTAATCAGTTTATAGTTATACTCATTCATCATCCCATCATCAAACCTGGGTGATGCGTTTTTCTAAAAATTACACATTCATATCAACTAATTTCTGATGAATTTCAATTATAACTCTCTGTTCAGCTATTGTATTATGTCTGAAGATGGGTATTTAGTCGAAAGGGGTCGCGCTTATTCTATAATAGGATTCTCGTCATTTACATTTATTACTTTGATAAAACTAACACTTGAACAGTAGACGTATCAAAGCTATCCTGAAAAATTATTTCGCCGACCGACTTAGAAAAATAAACTATTGGTACCTAGCATAATTAAAACTTTATAGACGAATCCCAATGAAGGAATGTACTACACAACAACGAAAAGATTGAAAAGAATGACCGCTTATTGTGTTCGACAAAAGAAGAAGGGTTAAAAAATGCCGCCATAGTAAAAAGGGGATGAACAATTTTTGAAAAAAAAGAAATAGTTGCCTAATGAAATGATGAAATAATTGAAATGGGTAGTCCAGGTTCGAATCACAGAGTAAAGCAAATCACTGGGAAGCCAGATCATAATTTGAAACGATTTGCCTCCTATATAGTGAAAAAGGCATTTTTTTCACTAAGGATTCTCAGGGATGATGGACCGACTAATAGCAACTAACTGTATTTGTCATTGTCAGCCTCCCACAGTGGTGTCAAGGATTTATTTCAACAAAAACGTGTCTTCAGTTCACGTGTTTTCGGATCACGTTTCCAATTCCTATTTTTTTTTCATACTCGAGGCACTGATAAAAAAATGGTCAATTCTCCTTTGTCATCTTGTCATTCTTTGTGCAAATACGAGCAAACTCTTTTTTGAACCCTTTTCCGAATTTTAACGTGCATCAAAATCAGACAAAGAAGGTGTCCGTTCTATTTCCGTATTTTTCTTTTTAAGACTGCTGTTATTCTTTTTTTTTCGTTTGTCTAACGTTTTTGTTTACAAGTGAATCTTTGTATTGCTTAGCGGGTGTATTAAGGGTTCTAATCTCTTAACTTTTCTCTAAAGAAAAAAGTTTAAACCAATGATGACGGATTTAGGAAATCGTCCTCGTAGATCTATTGAAAATAATTTACGATGCTGGTTTTAAAACTGTTATTCATCGCTTCGTAAATCTCCAACATACCAAAAATCCTATTCTTCTTTTCTCACAAGACTGTGTTTACAGTTTAGACTGCAATGATCGTAACGGTTTTTCACGTGGGCAATTGCCTCAAGAAGCATTCAGATATTGAACCAATACGTTTTTGAAGGTTGTTTTTGAAGGTTGCGGTTATCCGGGTATACTCCGAAGAGTAAAAGAAAACACTGCAAAAACCGCAACATTTTTTTGAAAACACACGAGCGACTTCGGCTAAACAGCCATTCTCAAGAGACGCAAAGCAACTGAACCCAACACCAACAAGAACAAGTAACATCGAAGGAGACCATGCCTGAACCAACGCGTCATCAAAATGTGAATCATTCTCATAGACTAATTCAATTAATCCCTCCTCAGGAATATACGTGCTTAACACGTTGATGTCTTTATTATTCCGGTGTCTTAAGAATTTCAATTTTCTCCAGAGCTATTCGTTTAAAGTACGACTTTCACTATGGAGGAGGACTTCGGACCCCTCTTTAAAGCTATGGCTTTTTTCAATTAAATGGTCAGCAAAAGCCGACTCACCCTCTTTCCTATATTCATCGACTCTAATTTGGAGTTGATGGCTAGTCATACTCTATATAAACACTCGGGCAATCACCACAGGCCATCCTATAAACACCGCCTCTCTTGACCATCGGAATGGGGTCTTTTAATTTGACAAATAAGCTCTTGGCGGTATTTGTATTGTAAAAATCCGTCGAAAACCAAAAGGACGGAGGGCACAGCTCAACTCCGAAGAAAACTTGCCCAGGAACGGTAGCCTGATCCATCGTTTCCTCCTATCGAGGTGTGAATCCCGGGGTGGGTAGTCGTAGACTTTTTCTTGTAAGCCTCCTAGGGCAACTGGCACAAAAGACGATCCGTGGATAGCGATATCAGTCAATGTATCTTTTCGGTAAATCTCGAATTCATGGACACCGTCAGTGACGGAAATAGGAAAGTCCAAATAATTTTTAGAAGAGTCACCAACTTTCAGAGTAAATTTTATGGGAGAGTAAAGGCTATTCAAATAAGCAAGAAACTCGCTAAGGAGTTCTGCGGGACAGGTCCACGCACACAAGATGTCGTCAACGTACCTGTGCCAATAGAAAACGTGGTCCAAAACCACCTGGTCCAAAGAGAATTAGTGAATCTCAAATGTGGACATGAACACCTCCGATATGAAAGAACCCAAAGGGGATCGAAGTGCTCTTGGAAGATCAGTTCACCAAATTGCACGAGAGGAAAATGACACGTTATAAATTTGTAAAATCTGTGTCGTGAAAATTTTTACCAACGAAAATCAAATTTTCTGATTGAGGTACTTGTCCTTTAATGTGAAACTGCTGATTTCAATTTTTTTTTTTTAACAAAAACGAATTTTATTGTAAAACTGGTTTGATTTTCATTTTTAACGAAAACAAATTTTATTCAAAATGTACTTCACAATTCATACATCGATTTTTTTTTTTTTTTTTGCGGCACTCAATTCATACATTGTCCTCCAGGGATGGGACTGAATTCATGTAAAAATACAAAAACGGGACTCAATTCGTGATTTCTCTTCATTCCAAATGTCTGCCCAGAAATCGACTGGAAATTTTGGTCAAAATTGAGTGAGTGACTGGGCGGCTCACATGATAATACTCATTTTAGACCGAAAAAGAGAGTGAAAATGTTGGTAGATGTGGAGGACGAATCGACTGGAAATGGACTAAGGTATGTCCTGAGGATACCGACTAAGGAATCGACTGGAAATTTTGGTCAAAATTGAGTGACTATGAGGCACGCCCGATGGTACTCATTTCATACTAAAAAAGACAGTAAAAATATTAATGGATGTTGAGGAAAAATTTACTGAAAATGAACCAAGGTATCTCCCAGAATATCTGTTCACAAATCGACTAAAAATGATTGTCAAGATTGAGTAGTAAATACAATATCAGTTTTAGACTAAAAGACGAGGAAAAATTCCAGCCTGTATTGACAGTATAACGACCAAAAATGGACCTAAATGTATATTCCGCATAATGATCAAAAATCAACCAAAAATTATGATCAAGCAATCACTCAAATCGAACTCACCTCAACCCTACACAAAAATCTCAAAAATGCATCCCCAGGACCGGACAACATACATGCTACAATGCTCAAAAATCTTCACCCTACCGCTCTTGAATATCTCCTTTCTCTTTTTAATTCGATTTTATCAGAAGGTATCTACCCTACAGACTGGAAATCGGCGTTCATTCGACCTATTCTGAAACCTGGGAAAGATCCGTCTTCCTCCTCTTCATATCGGCCCATTGCCCTCACCAGTGTGTTGGGCAAACTGTTTCAAAAAATAATTAACATAAATTATCTTCCCAAGCAATACTTGGAATTAGGTTTCGATTGATGAGTGGAAACTTCTGGAAAGATTGCGAGAGACAGCCAGCTTTAGCTGCCTTATCGGCCCTCTCGTTACCCTCAATACCTCTGTAGCTGAGGTCCAAAGGAACGAGATGAAGATGTTTCAAACTTGTAGCAAACGTTACAGGGTCAGTGGCTTGTACGGGGGTTCTTTGATGGAGAGGAGCACAAAAAGAGAGTCGAGAAACTATTGCTGATCCAATTTGACTGGAGTGATTAGATTGAAAGACGAAGGTAAGACCTTCATAAATGGCCGCGACCTTATAATCGAAGAATGAAGAGCCTGAACAAACTTGGAAGTTAGATGTCGATTACGTGAATTTTTGACAACAGTTTTGTTATGATGAAACGGTTTGATTCCTGGTTTGTTCTAGATTTCACCAGGAGATACGATATCGAAATTAACTTTCACGCTAATGAAAGCAAATTTTCCATCACCTCCGTATGTCTCACGACGGGCACAAAGCACCGACACGCGTCAAACGCTCCTTGTATACAAGAATCATATTCATCTTTTATTCTTTTTCTTTTGTACGTGTCAACTTATTATAATAATGATTTTTTTTTTCTCTCTCGAAAACTCATTAATGTTGAAAAATCCCGTGTAGAGACAATATATTCACATTGTGTCAAAATGCTGCTAGCGAGATTTGCACTTATCGTAATTGGAAACTTTTCAAATTTAGAAACATTAATTTTCGATGCAGAAAATTACAAAACCGACTTTAAAGACGCGTTTAAATGATAAAAAAAGAAGGAAAGAAAAAAGAAACGGCATGGTAAAAGCAACTCTCCAAGACCCAAGGGTAATAAAGCGAAGGGATGATAGAACCAAACAGAGAGAGGAAAAAAAACACATAAAACTCATTGTACATGCAAAAAATGGTGTGGGTGCCGCGTGTGGGTAAGGGTTAAAAAATACATTTCTACCGTACTTCGTTAGGGGTGAGTTCTTTCCTAAATTAATTTGCTTCAAGAAACAAAGCGCGTATTCTTTCTGTTAATGGAACTCGCTCACGATTCAAAAAAAAAAAAAAAATCTTCGACCCTAAATTTTGCCTTTTATACAGCTTATTATTCATGCGGTTATCTTCGTTTTCTTTTTCTTCGTGAATACAGGATACCTCCGAAATTCCGTTACCAGCGAGTATACGAAAGAATATTTTACAACTCTTGCCAACACGAATTTTCAAAGCTTTATAGGCTAACGGAAGATGTTCTGAAGACAGAATTACGTCGATAAAAATTTGTAGTATTTCATTATTTTTATCGTCGATAGCGCTTATAGACGTATGCTTGTGAATTAAATTTTTCACTCTCTCGTGAATATTCCAATTTCTATGAGTATATTTTTTATTTTAATATTAGCGATTTTTAGTTTGAGAGCTATAGCTGGTACATAATTTTGATAAAATTTAAAACTATAGAATCTAAAAAAAATTAATATTATTAATTTCGTCTTCGTCGGACAGTTTTATGAAGCTTCTCTGCTCAGTTTTATCCACCAGAATTTACAGCGATACGCAAATTACGAAGAGCGCTCTGACACGATTTACGAAACGTCCTGTACAAAAACCCCTTTCATTTAACTCGCGAAAGAATTACAAAAGTTTTTTTTTCTTCTTTTTTCTCGCTCCTTTCTCAACGTGTCAGGAAATTGTGAGAAATCTTTCTTCTCTCCACTCGCGTAACTACATCGTTTCCTCTTTTTCTATACTTCCATTTTATTTTATTGCAAAAAGTTGTAATAATTTATATTTCATACTCTTTTCTTATCGTTGCTCTTTCCGAGAAACTTTGGGACGATCCCTGTTCACCGGTACTTTTTTGTACGTATTTTAAATTCCTTTAAAAAATTTTATCATAAAAACGAATTTATCTAATCGTAAATTATGGCGAGAATTCTTTTTAAAAGAACAATGTAAAACTCGAGTTAACCTCACCTATACTCCTTTCTTTAAAGAAAACTTGCTAATCGTTTCTCGCTTCTTGTGGTCATTACTTCATCGACTATTTTTCTACTGGAAAGCACGTGGAAAATAACTCATGTCGTTCGAATCTCTGGCCGCGCCGTCTGTTAAATTGAGGGTACAAAATTTTTTCGAGTGATCACGAGACAACATAATTCAATCTTATACTACCACTGTGTTTCAGGTCGCAATTTTCAAGACCTTATTCAGGCCCAGGTCTTGGAATGGAAATTGGTGTCCCTACATTTCACGGCTTATCTCTTATCAATGAACCCTTGTTTCTATTACTTAATTCGTGTAAGACCTGTAAGATTTGGACATGTGCCCCCTATAGTCGCACCTAGGCGCCAGCCCTGTAAGCCCATAAGACTTCATCAGGAAACCGTCTCGCCCCGCAGTAGCCTCACTTACTCTAATCCAATTTTGTATCAAAACCGTGAGACTTCAAAACATTTCCTCTTCTTTGCTATCATTGTGCTGTTATATGGTGAGAGGAGGAGAAGCAGAGCGTTTTGAACGACTTCGACAAAACGTTCGTGACGCAAGCTAACGCTCTTATATTTAAGAATTCTGACTACATACCCTTGATCCCAAATGACCTCCTCAACTTGCATTAAAGACTTGCGAACGATTTTCATCATGTATAATCAGAGAAGAGTGAGCCTAATAGTACTTAAATTCTCTCTGGCAAATTTGTCCTCTCTTAGTAGCGAAAACCTATTATGAAAGATTTTCTCAAAAATTCCTCAAATTTTTACACACCAAGCTAAAAACAATTACTGTATTCCCAAAAGTAATACGTCCGTCTAATCACCATGAGTACAGTAGGCTATAAAAATATCCACCAAGCTAAGAACGGAAGGGCTATTCGCTAGATAGTAGACTGAGGGAGGAAGGCGAACAAGTGGAGCGAAAGAGCCCATTAGCTAGTTAACCAGCATATGGGGTAAGAAGAGGAGCCCATCAGCAAGATACCCTACGATACAGTGTACTATGCTATGAAAATGTATTATAATTTTAATAGTGTTCTGAAAAAGGCTTATCCATGATCTGTATTTTTTGCTGAAAAGTTCTTCTGAATTCTTGCTGGTACCGATCAAGAAGAGAATCGCGTCATTGATGGAAAACTTCGAACTTATCACTGCTGGCGAAGAAGAAAATTAATTCGATAACTGATGATTCCTCTGGCTTAAAAATTAAAAAAACATTGCAGACGTTGCAATGGCAGCGGGGAACCCGCAATTCCTTAACTCGACCTCTCAGGTGGTGTGGAACTGAGTTGATAATCTTGTCATATAATTCAAATCGAAATTATCATTCTACATTCCCTCCTATCATATATAGCTCGAGAGTCGAAATTCTTCTAAGTCCCCCTTCTATCATATATAGCTGGAGACTCGAAATTCTTCTAAATCTTCTAAGTCCCCCTCCTATCATATATATCTCAAGACTTGAAATTCTTCCAAGTCCCCCTCCTATCATATATACAGTACACTTCCGATCATCCGACGTCCGATTATCCGACCAGCCGTATTATTCGACCCCAAAAATTTGTTCCCGATTATCCGACCTCTCGATTAACCGAACTTTTTCCGTATTATCCGAACCGTAACTTTTCCAACCTCCGTAATATATGAACTCTCTCCGCGTTATCCGTCCCGGATTTTTATCCGAACTTTTTATCATCCGAACCACCCATTACCCCAGTTAGGTCGGATAATCGGAAGTGTACTCTCAAGACTTGAAATTCTTCTAAGTCCCTCTTCTATCATATATAGCTCAAGACTCAAAATTCTTCTAAGTCCCCCTCCTTCCATATATAGCTCGAGATTCGAAATTTTTCTAAGTTTTTGGTTGGACGGCGGACGGTAGCTCGAAAGTCAAAATTCTTCCAAGTCCCCCCCCCCCTATTATATATAGCTCGAGACTTGAAATTCTTCTAAGTCCCCCTCCTTCCATATATAGCTCGAGACTCGAAACTCTTCTAAGTCCCCCTCCTATCATATATAGCTCAAGACTCAAAATTCTTCTAAGTCCCCCTCCTATCGTATATAGCTCGAGTCTCAAAATTTTTCCAAGTTTTTGGTTGGACGGCGGACGGTAGCTCGAAAGTCAAAATTCTTCCAAGTCCCCCCCCCCTATTATATATAGCTCGAGACTTGAAATTCTCGTAAGTCCCTCTCCTTCCATATATAGCTCGAGGCTCGAAACTCTTCTAAGTCCCCCTCCTATCATATATAGCTCAAGACTCAAAATTCTTCTAAGTCCCCCTCCTATCGTATATAGCTCGAGTCTCAAAATTTTTCCAAGTTTTTGGTTGGACGGCGGACGGTAGCTCGAAAGTCAAAATTCTTCCAAGTCCCCCCCCCCTATTATATATAGCTCGAGACTTGAAATTCTCGTAAGTCCCTCTCCTTCCATATATAGCTCGAGGCTCGAAACTCTTCTAAGTCCCTCTTCTATCATATATAGCTCAAGACTCAAAATTCTTCTAAGTCCCCCTCCTTCCATATATAGCTCGAGATTCGAAATTTTTCTAAGTTTTTGGTTGGACGGCGGACGGTAGCTCGAAAGTCAAAATTCTTCCAAGTCCCCCCCCCCCTATTATATATAGCTCGAGACTTGAAATTCTTCTAAGTCCCCCTCCTTCCATATATAGCTCGAGACTCAAAATTCTTCTAAGTCCCCCTCCTATCGTATATAGCTCGAGTCTCAAAATTTTTCCAAGTTTTTGGTTGGACGGCGGACGGTAGCTCGAAAGTCAAAATTCTTCCAAGTCCCCCCCCCCCCTATTATATATAGCTCGAGACTTGAAATTCTTCCAAGTCCCCCTCCTTCCATATATAGCTCGAGACTCGAAACTCTTCTAAGTCCCCCTCCTATCATATATAGCTCGAGACTCGAAATTCTTCTAAGTCCCGTAACCTAACCTAACCTGCGGACGCGGACGTTTTCTGAGGATGTAATCTCCTAACAAAATGGATAGCGGGTTCCCCGCTAAAAAAATCACTTTTTTCACTTGATTTTCAAATTAAATATTCAGGTGATTCGCACCCTAATTTTTTGTACTCTGGTAGTTTAAAAATAGCCATATCTCTGTATTAAAGTTGTATCAATTTACTATTTAATTCATTTTTCTTATAGATATCATCAAAACTAGGTGCATTGAATAATCCAATCTTGTGAAAAAAATTCCGGGAGTAAAAATCCATCGGCCTTCGAGGTAATTCACCCGAACCCTTCCAATCTTTCCTTCATGACAGATTCCTAATGATTAGAATTCAAGACCTATACTTTCCGCATCAACCCATCAAAACGAGAATTATGGAATGTTGCTCTCTTCCTAATTACTATAAATGACCTGGCAAACAGTGTAGCCTTTCTTTCTACCAAACGCCTCTTTGCGGATGACTTCAGAATCTTCCTACTAACCTTCAACCCCTGACAAGCAGCAAGACTACTCCAATCAGCTCTTGACAAAATCTCCAAATGGTCATCTGATCAATTTAGATTTTCATGAAAAAAACAACTCATGGTGGTATTCGAAAAAGATACGCGAGCCATACGCCTTTTACAGAATTTACAGAATTTTACAATTACAATCCAATCATCTGCCAAGTTCCTTGATTTCACCTTGGCTTCCATAACTACCACTCCCCCCTCCCCACAATCGAATCTTAGTGGAAAAATATCCGAATTCCTTAAACATCTTCAAATACCTATCACATTCTCGTACCGGCTGTAAGCGCAAATTCCTCTTACAACTCTACAACAATTACCAACTTAATCACCATTCTCGCTGGTCTTCATTTAAGCTTCCTGGCTTTCACTGACCCTTGGCACACTACACACTAACTCTGCACCCAGCCTATGATCTGAGGTAGGTGTTCCTCCTGTACGTTGCCGCACTCTTCAACTCTGGATACTCTTTGGCTTCAATAGCCTATTACCAAAATCTTCCCATTTTTTAAAATTCTCTCAGTCTATATAATTCACCCATGTCGCTTCAATCTCATCTAGGCACTAATCTTACTTCCTATTTTTTCATCCACACCTCCTTGGTTATCTCCTGTCTCTGACATTCGTCTCGACCTAGCTTAAATTTCCAAAACAGCTTACCTTCGTAGTACAAACAACATACCAACACAATAATTTCTTCAGAACTTCTCTTTCTTCTTCTATGCGAAATGGACAGTTCCAAATCGAGTCCCAGAACCGGATTTGCGGCCTCCATTCAGGGTGACATATCTTCCTCCCGTAGCAGAAACCTCGCTTCCATAATCACCGCCGAACTTACAGCTATTGCCTGCCTCTTAGCCGCTTCTACCCTCCTCGAAAATTTATTAGACTGGCTGATTCTACTAACCCTGTCGTTAAACGAATCTTCATTCTTACACACTCGTCAAGTTCTTCACCACCTTTTCAATAGATACTTGGGCACGTCGACTTTGAGGAACATGAGGAAGTGGTCCTTGTCGCAAAGCAGTCACTGCGTTCATCTTCCATAACTGCGGTCCCTTCTCCTCCTTATCATATGCGTTCTTCCCATCCTCCTGATATGATTTCTGGTCCTCCTTATCCTCCAACATGCTCTGTTCTAAACGAATCCGTTCCTTTAAGTTACGGCTATCCATACTAAACAAGAAAGAGCGGAAAAAATGAAAAAACGACGAGCGCTTTCGGTTAAATAACCATCTTCGAGCCTGAAATGAAAGTAACTGACGAACAAAAGAGACGAACGAGGTATTAAGATCGTCCAAACGAGAAATCACGGTGTGAGTCATAAACCAGTTCGATCAGGCCATCTTCCGGAATATACGAATTGAGTAGAGTGATACCGTCAGTGTTGAGATGACGAATTATCTCTATATTCTCGAGGGCGATACACTTACGGTAGGAATTCTCCTTATGGAGGAGCTTTTCGGATCCCTCGCGGAAGCTGTGGCCACTGTTTATTAAGTGATCGGCGAAAGCTGACTCCCCCAAGTGTCCCTTCTTCCAAGACTTCAGGTGCTCAGCTACTCTAACTTTCATTTGGCGGCTGGTCTCACCAATATAAAAGCCTCCACAATCCTCACACTCCAACTTATACACACCACTCCTCTCATCGACAGGTATGGGGTCCTTCAGTCTCACAAACAACTTCTTGACTGTGGTAGGGTTGTAAAACGCGGGTCTGAAGCCAAACGGGCGAAGGGCCCGACCCAATTGCTGGGAGAACTTCCCCAAGAAAGGGAGGCTGATCCAACGCAAACGGCGATCACGGATCGTGTCTCGGGGGAGGGAGGTGGTGGAATCCAGGAGGCCCCTCGTAACTTTCCTCCGAACCATCACGTGAACATCGACATTGACCCATTCACTCTGGCCAGGTGTTTTATTGTGATTAACTCTTTCTTGAAGGTAGACTGACTCAAAGGAATACGAGTCAGTCTGTGAACTAGGCTATGAAAAGCAGCCATCTTGTGAGCAACAGGACCGAACGAACCACCGTGGACTAAAACATCGGTCGTAGTATCTTTCCTGTAAATTCCAAACTTATGGATACCGTCTACGGTTTGCATGTTTTACTCCACGTCGGAGTATTCCTCTTTCTTGTTTAATGCTCTGTTCTATTGAAAAAAACTGCAAGTCCTTGCGCCTCTCCCAACGTGAAGAGGTCTTAGAATAGGCCAAACCTGTCTCACTCGCACTTTCTTCGTTTTACGTCTCTCATCCCCTTTATACTTACGATGCAATGCTGACGATACAGCTTTTGAACACATTCTGCTTCACCGTTCTGCCTCTCCCTGCATTACGAAATCGCCCTCAAACAATCATAAAAAATTCTTAATCAATCTAATTCGTATTCATCCTCATCGTACCCATCTACTCACCCTGACACCCTGAGCCCATAATTCCAAATACAGTTGCATTATTCGTTAAATCGGTGAGGAGGAGGAGGAGGAGGAGGAGGAGGAGGAGGAGGAGGAGGAGGAGGAGGAGGAGGAGGAGGAGGAGGAGGAGGAGGAGGGGGAAGAATTAGAGCTTACTTCTGAAAAATACTATTAAATTTCCTGTAATCTCTTTATGATGAGGCATTTATTTATCCCAAGTTTGTAAAAATTACTCTCGTGGCAGGTTTACAGCCCAATCGTATGTTATTTGATTCTATTTTTCGCTGTCTTCATGCTCGATTAATTGAAATAACTGGTCAACATCATTTTTTTTTATAATCCCAATAATGAATTTATTATGTTACCTGAATAACATAACAACAAAAAAATAAGACACCAATTAAAAACTGAAAAACAACGCATAAACGATTACCCGTTTACCCAAAATAAAACTAGATTACAAATTTAAATTTTCCTTCTGGACGAATTGAGGTCTGCGTTTACAGGAAGACCGCTGCTATTAATTGAACACAAATAATAATTGTGATTGTGAATTACATAATTTTCAGCGACAATAAAAATTTTATAAGAATACAAAAAAAAAAATTTCAATAGAGAACAGCAGTGTAAACAGGAGCCCACACGAGGGCAAATGAGAGAAAGAAGAAAACTTACAGAATAATTTTATAAAAAGACAACAATAATAATGATTAATCATAAAATTAAAGAAAAGTGATGATGAAAAATTTATTATACGGACATGAGATGTAATAATTAAGTAATAATATGGCTGTCATCATGTAAAAATATCATCGTCTACACTGTCAAATAAAAGAGAACAAAAAAAAGGAAAGATTATCTGAATAATTATTATGAACACAAATTTGAGCACAGAAATTTCTTATAAAGTAATTATAAATTCAGTCTTTCGAATTTTTTAATATCAAAAAGAAAAAAAGAAATCTAAGCATCTAACTATTTTCTACATTAACAAAAAGCAAAAATAAAAAGATTCAACGGAAATAAACAAGAATAGCACCAAAAATATCAGATGAATTAACCAAAAAACAGCTTAATTATTATTCCAGAAGCAAAAAAAAAAAAAAAAAAAAAAAAAGATGAGCTTATATTTTATAAACAACATTACGAGAAAACGATGAAAGAAAAATAAGATAATCAACTTACAAAATAGATCGAAAATCATAAATTTTATAATTTCAAGAAACTTGGCGAAGAAACTATTAACGAAGTTTCATCCTAGTCCGTGAATCAGATTTTAATCGCATTCAATCGTTGATCGAGCATTGAGAAAAATAGGAAAATATGGTTGGCTGGAAGAATTAACCAGAGTTGGACAGCCGAAAGGTAAAACTATAGCTTTTGGCCTCCACCAAATTTTTCATCTTTCGGCTTCTAACTGTTGGGCCAAAAATTTTTCGGCTCTCGGCTTTCAACTGTTTTCAATTTCTTTTTATGGGAAGAAAGTACAGTAAGATATCTTTAACTCTAAAACGGGTGTGGGCGTCAATTTTTCACCAACGAATCGAATCATGATTTAAAACAAGGTTGGGCACAGATCAAGAAAATTCGTTCCGTATCGCAGATTTTGAATCACCGATTTCACAGCGGATCGAATCAGAAATAATCTGGGTAACATTTTTCACGGTCCGACAGATCAATCAGCAGCGGATCGGGTCATTTGATTCGTGATCCGCGATCCGATCCGTGCGTAGCCCTGCACTGATTACTATGAAAATGAAATTGAAGACTTATGATGTGTGAAAAAGGCCTCCGTTCAATGTATTTCTTACGGAACGGAGGCCCTTTTTATATATTGAAATTTCTGCCCACGAAAACAGATCAACGTATATCACGAATCGTGATTCCAAGAAAAATATCTCTTTCTCATGCTCATTACTGCGAATTGGGATTCGTGATGTACCTACGCGAATTATTTTTCGTGCGGTCGAATCACTTTAAAAACAGAAAATAATTGATTCGATTGAATTCGTTTTCTAATGATTCGAAAATGAGAAGAGGTTCCGTATTTCACACAGCTTCACAAGAGTTGCTTAACACACACACACGCACACTTGTAACTCGTAAGTCTACGAAAGAGATTGATTTGATTCAAATCCTTTTCGAATCATGAAGAAAAAATATGAATGATATTTGGATTCGAAATTTATCTGATGAAGAATATTACCGCATTGATTCGAGTACCTACGATTCGAACCCTAATCGAATCATTTTCAAGGCAAATGGCAATTGATTCAGAATCATTAATTGATTAATTAATTTCGAACGATTTATGATTCGATTCATTTTCTTGTGATTTGTACCCACGCCCAGTTGGATTGACGTACATTCAAGTTAACAATCGAGAGAAAAATCATCCTCGTAAAAAAAAATAAAAAAGTTGAACAAAAGCCTAATAAGTACAGCTTTCGGTTTTTTGGCTTCAAATTTCAGCTTTCAGCTAGCTTTCCAACTCTGGGATTAACGACTAGAAGAGATCCGGCCAAAAAAAAAAAAAAGACGTAAGTTATAAAATTTAATGTACTGTGGATAAAAGTGAACATTTTTTCGTCGAATCGATTAATAATGGACAGATCACGGAATATAGTTATTAGCAACAGTTCAACGTTCCTGCTCAAATATATTAAATCGTAGGTATCTCGAAAACGTTATAAAAATAATCACGAAGTTCGACCACGGCCCGATTTTAAGGATAAATCTTCCGGAGTACGACCACTCGGTTTCAAAGATAAATCTTCGGGTTCTTCCTGTGGAGGAGTACGTATCCTTTCGTAACTAACATCATCAGGAAGACCGGAATGATGTGAAAAATATTTGTAATACGAAAAATTACTGGAACTGGTCACATGCGTTGGAGATTCCTTGAGCGTATGTGGATGAGAAAACAGGTCGATCTTCTCGTCCGAGATCACAATTGGCTCACTCGTATTGTGCGTAACTCTGTGCGCGTGCAATTTCTCGGAATCCGGGAAACTCGCTTGACACGAACCAATATCACATTTAAACTGATGAACTCGCACATGTCTTCTCAAATTCGCGACTTGTACAAATCTCTTATCACAAAACGCGCATACGAAAGGTTTTTCACCCGTGTGTAAGCGCCTATGTGTCCGTAAATGGTGATCCCGCGTGAAGCGTTTCCCGCAACCTGGCTCCGGACACTTAAACGGTTTTTCACCTGTGTGGGTTCGCACGTGATTCATGAGCACGTGTTTGTAACCGAAGCTATTATTGCAATAGTCGCACTGGTATTTCTTCTCCTCCGGATGAACGGTACGTTTATTCGGCGATTTGTACTTCTTGCTCGAGGTTGTCGAAGATTTCCTTGTTGATTCCTTCTTCTTTTTAAACTGTTGACTGACGGGGTTGAGCTCCTGGCTGCTGGAAGGCACTTGAAGACTAGTGGTAACCTCGTCCAAACCTCCGTCCCACGGTCTCAACTTGCTTTTACTAGGATCGAACGAGAGAACATTCTTTTTGTCGTGGTAACAGATCGGATTCATGAATACTCTGCATGCGTCACATTTGTTGTTGTTCATCGCTTCTAACATTTCAGAATATGAATCCGGGGGACTGGGTGCTTGATCGGGTTTTCTGCAGCCGCACGGTTGAATCGGACATTTGCAGAGCATTAGTCCTTTCATACGTTCTGCCGCCATCCTCATCTGGTTTATTTGAAATTCTCGGATAACTTCAAGCGAACTCTGCGAAACTGCCAATTCAGATGAGACCATTGGAAATTCTGCGAACATAAGAACAACAAAGATATTGAAGGAAAGATTCTTCTCGTTTATTATGAAGTACAAATAATTTGAATTAGGTGAGAGATATCTCTGTCGTATTGACCATCATTAGTTTTTTTTAAGCGATCAACTTTGATGAGGGCCAGTCTTAACATCATCTCGAGTATTTGAAGATAAGAAATTGAGACTTGTATCTCCGTCCTGAGGATCTGATCGTCTTAGCACAATTGATAAGAAAATTTCCTTGGTTTCTCATAAATTCGATAGATTACTCCGATCTTATGTTGGTAGAAGATATTTAATCTATTTTTCTTTACATTTATGATAATGAGGTAAGACCTAAATTGTGACCTATTTTAGCGACTCTGGCGATTTATAATATGTGAGGACCCTTGGGAAAATTTTGACTTCCAAAGTATACATTTTAGGTCTTGAAGAGGGCAATAGGAGAGAGGTATGCGAATATAATGCACCGAAGGAACTTGAATAACTTTTCGTACTTCATCTTTATGTGGCAAGTTTTTTTTTTTTTCAATTTTGTCCTCGTTACATGTCCATGTGCTCTAACCTCACTTGCTATTTATGTGGCAAGCCCATCACATTCTTTACGCCCAAAGTACCAACAGGAAAAGAGGACGTAAACAAATTTCTGGTACATATTTACTAAAAGCCGGGAGGAGGCTATCTCAATTACGGAGAGGTTCAGGTTACCGGCTTGTACACAAACATAAATAAACAAACCCAGGTTCGAGCCTACAGATATACTTAGGCGTTTTTCCTTGTTTCATGATCCTCTCTTCCCTTGCATCAGCTTTGGTTGCCTGGTCGTCATTGTGCGTTGATTCCCTTGGGTCCGAGTATCTAAAGTCCACTTTGAAAAGGACCTTCTAACTTTCATAAGGGTATATTTGAGATTTTCACCATCCATGAGCAATTTTTCGTTCCCCCTTCTCTATTTAATCACCAGGAAACCTGTCTTATGGGGTTTCCCAAAAATATCCCCTACGGAATTTTTGACCTAATTCAATTTTGACATCAGCTTTGGTTGCCTGGTCGTCATTGTGCGTTGATTCCCTTGGGTCCGAGTATCTAAAGTCCACTTTGAAAAGGACCTTCCAACTTTTATAAGGGTATATTTGAGATTTTCACCATCCATGAGCAATTTTTCGTTCCCTCTTCTCTATTTAATCACCAGGAAACCTGTCTTATGGGGTTTCCCAAAAATATCCCCTACAGAATTTTCGACCTAATTCAATTTTGACCCTTGAAACTTTATACATCAGAATGAGGACACGGGGACAGAGTGAAGAGAAGAAAAAAAATAATAAAAAATGTTCCGTAGAGCCAAATAAATAAGGATCATGTTTCATATCTACTAAGTTTGCCTTTATTCTCATCAGTATGCTATAATGAAGTGAGTGGCTTTGGATTTCGTTCGCCCCCGTTCTTAGCCTGGTAGAAGACCAGTAACTGTATATAAGGCTGAATGGCTCCTTGTCTCACTTCTTAGCCTAGTATACGTCTAATACACTCTATGTTAGGCTGAGTGGCTCCCAGGCTTGCCCGTGGATCGTTCGCCCCCATTGTTAGCCTTTTATGGGTGTAGTATACTAAATATTAAGTAAAGGCATGAGCACGTACGTTCTCACATTCCTCTACCCGATCCAAAAAAGTGCAGGATATTAACTTCTGTCACCGCTGATTTCTGCGGATCATTTGTAGTGTCAAGACTTGCGGTGTTCTCTGAGCCGTCCACCTGACGAGCGACCGTATAAGGCGATGATGGGACGCTACTAGTCATAACGAGTAAGGATCTGAGATTCTATAAGAGGTGCTCCCCAAGAAGTGGAGGCAGAGGCTGGGTGTCTCCCGGAAGCCTAGTATAATTCTCTTATACTGTATCTTGGGTTAAGTGGCTCCCGGGCTCACTAGGGAAGGAGATAGCTACAAACCTAACAAAATCCTAGTAGAAAGTTAATATAAAAGTGGTAAACTACATAAGACAGAGGGCTCGCGTATGCCTATTTTCTAATTAGGGAGGGGAAGGTTCGATAAAGACGTCATGAAACATGTCAAAACCCAACATATCAAGCTAATTCTCCTAAAGAGTAAGAGAAAAGGAAATGAGGGCAAAGCTGTTGAAAAAAAGAAGCCAGATGATGCAGATCCGAAAACTGATTTATGACGATCTCATTCATCCTTTCCTCGTCTGCTTGGTTCCTCGTCAACATCCAAATCCATTTCGGAGCGGGAGGGTCGAGATTTTTCGACCTTAATTTTAATGGTCGATTAGAGTCTTGTCCAGCTCAAAATTTTTCCAGGTCCTCCTCCTGTTGTACATAGCTTAATGATGGAAATCTCTCCGATGAGACAACTCTTGCAAGGTCGATATTTTTTCTTTCCTCCTTCATTTACATACACGTTTGATGTGATTGGATGGTCGATTTCAGCGGATTGAGAGAGAAAAAAGTAGAAAACTTTGAAGAATGATATTCAATAGTAGGGGAGTATAGCGTCTTATACCTGTATACACTAATTACTGATAAGATAAATGTAGTAGGTACAATTTTTTGTGATGATTATATGGGCATCATGTTGCAATACACGCGACTTACAATTTAGTATGAGAGTTTGTGGGGTTAACATAAGTGAGATACAGATTAGGGGGAATAGAATATGGGTACTTAGGATTCAAGAAAGGATACGAATGAGTAGGAGGTGAGTATAATAAAAGGAAGTACGATATGGAATATATACACCTTAATTGTCAACGCATTCATACGTCTACGTCATAATCAATTGAAGCGAAGAAACCTTCAGATGGTGGTCAAAAATGAGTCATAAAAGAACTTTCAAAAGTGAGTATCCATATGTAAAGTAAAGGACAAGAAGACGACTATCCCCCACCACGTTGATCGAAGTCAGACTAATCCCAGTAGCCGATGTATGATATTGCAGCAGTTGAGAACAAAGGCCTTAATGGTGCAGTTTCAAATACAAAAACACGCCCAGATTGTTATATAGGACTAACACCAGCCTTCACAATCTCTTTATACCCGTCTTGGCGCTCTGTCGTGAGAATGGGAGTCCCTAGACCATTAAATGTAAAAAATATTGTCAGGATTTGCGGGCGAGAGTTTTAGCGCAAAGCCTCTCGGCAAACGACAGCAGAATTAATATCGACGTCTCGACCATAGTAGCGGTAGTTGACAGTGTGGGCTAGAGCACTCCACTGCTGTCAGGTAGTAAGAACTACACTAGAACCAATAATGCACCTCTGAATGGCGTGGTGAAAGTACAAATGACGTATCAACCCCGCACTCAGGGACCTCGTTCCATTAAGGACCGTCTTCATTATCGAGCAATAGCACGGATCGGTCGTCTGGTTAAACAAGCTCGCGCGAAGTATCAAAGGGGCTATTCCTCGAAAACCTACGTCTCCTTCATTAACTTTTGTTATGAAGACGACAGTGAGAACAGCTGACCTTAGAGGTCTCTTTGACCTAATAGGGGGATTGGCAATGGGGACAACTTGCTTCCTAAGATAGCCACCCTTCATAAAAGTGTGAAAAATGAAGAGATAGAAAAAATTAAGAATCAAAAAAGACATTTTTTTCCACTCTTGAGAAAAATTTACTCCACCACCCATGGACCTACCCCATCCTTATATCGCTCTGTTCCTTAAATAAAAAAAAAGGTATGTATGCAAAAAGTAACGGTAAGTCGAAGAATAATCATAGCAGAGGAGATACATGAGAAAGAGGACGGGAGGAAGATCGTCGAAGGAAAAATAATTCCAAGAAAATTATGAACAGTAGAACGAGGGAGGAAAAACGTACAGAGAGTTAGAAAACGTGAAATAAATAAAATACGTAAAAACGGATGCGGGAGAGTCAAACAATTGAATAGTAAAGATCAAAAGGAGACGTAGACAGTTGACAAGAAATAAGAACAAGTTCAAATAATCTGAGACTAGGGTAAAAATGATATCGGAGGAATCGGAAATAGGTGAATCTAGGAAGGATATGGAGGCTTAAAATTACAGGAGAGTCTCGCATGTAGGCAGTTCAGAAATTAAAATATTACGCGCGCGAAACCGAATGAAACAAAATATTCAAAAGTTATTCGACTAGAGAATTCTAAATCTTCTGCATAACGTTTTCAAACAGGTTGTACAGACTTCAACAAATATTACACCTGCCCACTAAAAATTAACTCAAATAATTTTATCACATAATTATTTTTAGAAAGCTTTCGAAATAATTAAAATCTTCCTGGATGCGCTTGAATAGGAATCAAATTAGATCAGAAAAGCGGCAAGTGCACAAATTCGGCGATGCCGGTTTTCCGACAATAATCACGTCAGTTTAACTCGTCGAAAATCCCCCCTAATTCTTGTTTCTATTAATTCTATCTACAACCTTATCGTATTTTCTAAAAACCCTTTCAATAATGTATTTCTACGAAATTTTGGAGCTAGAAATAATTCTATATAAATAATAGGTCTTAGAAAAAAACTCGTGTACGATACCATAAATTGATACCGGTTCCGCGATTTTTCTGAACACAATGCACCAATGCGTTCAAATGAAAATAAATAATATGTAGCATCGAATAAGTCACCCGCGTGTGAGCATAAATCAAGAGCACCGAGGACGTGAATTTTCGTAGGATTATCGTAATAAACTTGATTGTATAAAATTATGAAAGAGAATAAAAAATTATGAAATCACACCTTTCATCGCGGGCTCCACAGAGCAACGTATCGCAGTCATGCCTAGTCAAATAAATTCAAATAATTAATTCTAAGTATCATTAAAAACAGTAAACGCACATCACTTCACACGCACGTAAAGACTGTCGTCGCGAAAACATACAAAAGAACGTAAGCTTCCAAAGACTATAAACGAACTGGCGTTTAGTATTGAGGCAGGACTTACTTTCCACGATCACGCTGAAACTTCCCTTCAAAAAACCACTAGAAATGGGGTAAAAACGAAGCATCATTCCTCCCACCACGTTGTTGATTACGAACGCGGTCCTATCCGGTCCTTCCCCTCTACCGTCCTCAATAATATTAATCCTGGAGTACCGTAGGAACAGACCACGACGAACGGTATACGGGTATTGCATTCGCGAGCACTATTTACAGTGTGCTGAAGATTTCACTTCCGTATTGAACCGGTGATTTGCAGCAGATCTGCTCTGAACGTAACATACAGGGTGGTATTCTATGTAGTAAGTCATCGTCTTTAAAGACTTTCGAGGTGTCTTTCGAGTGAGCGACGAATTACCTTCCGTAAATATTACCGAAAATCCCACCATTGTCTTGAATTCACTTCTCTAATTTTGACTAAATCCTTTCTACGTAAATTCATGGTTTCCGTCACCTTTTATTTTGAGAAAAGAAAAAAAAATCCTAGTCACTAGATGATCGATCATGAATGATGAGAGTGACAGATTCCTCAAATGTACGAGCCATTAGATTGAGATTGAGAGAGCTATACTGAGGCCACCGCGGAATAAGACCAATTATAATCAGGATAAAATAAAATAATGAATGTCGAAAACAAAAGAACAAATTTAGTAACCAAATAAAACTAAGGAGCAAAGTTTTACACGAAACAATCAAAGGTTAGAAAGAATTTAGTCGAAATTAGATTTTAATGAATAAATCACAGGGGCGGATTTACGAATACATTCTTTTTTTTTTGGGGGGGGGGGGATATTCCATTGTTCAAAAATTTTTTTCAGTCAAATTAGACAATTTAAGCCTTTTTTGTAGGCTATGGGGGGACGTTCCCCTTATCCCCCTCCTGTTAATCCGCCCCTGAAATCACAACTTTAAGTAAAATTTTAAACCGCGGAATGTCATATGCGACCGGTTTCGAACGTGCTGGACGTTCCTTCTTCAGACGATGTATCGTCGTTGGATCGGAAAAAACCTCCTATGTGGCAAACATGAAATTTTACAGGAGAAGCAAAAAACTGATTATTTTGTGAAAAGAAGGCCAAAATACTTCGGAAGTGTCTCATTAAATGTGGAAAAGCTTCTTTGATACGCAATAGTAACAAAAAATTTTCAAAATTCTCTAAAATACGGCGGTATTGGGCGATAAATGCACATAGGAAGAATTCCTGGCCCTAAATATTGCACATAAGAGGTTTACTCTGCACATAGGAGGAATTCCTGGCCCTAAATATTGCACATAAGAGGTTTGCTCTGCACATAGGAGGTATTCGAGACCACATTTTCTGGATGGTGCACATAGGAGGTATTCAAAACCGCTCCTACCGGCGTAATTTTGAACTTAGCACATAGGGAATTTTTCCAGTCGATGCGCCTTGAAATTCCGCGTCCAACTATATAAAAAAGTGCATTTCTCAAAAAATGGCACATAACTTAGGAGGTTTTTTCCGATCCAACGACGGTATACAATTATAAAGGCAAAGAAAGATGAGATCGATACAAGGAGCGCCAAATGAATCATGAACGAGTAAAACCTTGCTCACGAAGAGGATCAGTAAAATCATAAAAATATCGGACAAAGGGCGATACAGAAGTGACCGCCAGATCATTTACGAGTTTATTTTCTATGGCTTTTTGTGTCGATATGGTTTCTTATACTTCCTCCAAACGATTTAACAATCTCCCTTTGGTGCAGGATCAAATGGGTTTCCCAGTTATGTAGGTAAAATCGTCAACTTCTTCTAAACAATGTTTCGCCATCGCAGAATTACTTGGCTTTTTCTTATTGACGGCAGTACGGTGGTCAGAAATTCTGGTGGACAGGACTGTGAGTCGCAAGTTCCACAAGTAAGACGACAGATGCCAGAATTTCTACTCGGGGGTATGGCATCTTGAAGGTTTGAGAGGAAAGGGTAGAATCCAACTTCATAATAAAAATTTTTCAGAATTTTCTCCAGTTTGTGAGAATGTTTCCCCAAGTACGGTAAGCGGAACGAACGTGTTCGACTAGAGATATCCTGAGTGACTAGTTCGTTGCCCTGGCTGTGGATGGCAAGAGCAGCCGCAAACTTTTCCGTCTGATTATTGATGGGATGTCTAAGGGGTGAGAGCAATTTCTTCAATATTGCTTATTTCGATCTTCTTCACCGCGGTAGAGAGGGGTAGGTGGAGGAGCAGATGGATAGCGTGATTGATGATGGCGATTTTGTGAATTCTAGGGTGTAGCGAGTTAAACAATAAAGAGGAATACTCCGACGTGGAGTAAAAAAATGCAAACCGCAGAAAAAATGAAAATACGACGAGCGCTTTCGGTTAAACAACCATCTTCGAGCCTGAAATGAAAGCAACTGACGAACAAAAGAGAAGAATGAGGTATTAAGATCGTCCAAACGAGAAATCACGGTGTGAGTCATAAACAAGTTCGATCAGGCCATCTTCCGGAATATACGAATTAAGAACAGTGATACCGTCAGTGTTGAGATGACGAATTATCTCTATATTCTCGAGGGCGATACGCTTACGGTAGGAATTCTCCTTATGGAGGAGCTTTTCGGATCCCTCACGGAAGCTGTGGCCACTGTTTATTAAGTGATCGGCGAAAGCTGACTCCCCCAAGTGTCCCTTCTTCCAAGACTTCAGGTGCTCAGCTACTCGAACTTTCATTTGGCGGCTGGTCTCACCAATATAAAAGCCTCCACAATCCTCACACTCCAACTTATACACACCACTCCTCTCATCGACAGGTATGGGGTCCTTCAGTCTCACAAACAACCTCTTGACTGTGGTAGGGTTGTAAAACGCGGGTCTGAAGCTAAATGGGTGAAGGGCCGACCCAATTGCTGGGAGAACTTCCCCAAGAAAGGGAGGCTGATCCAACGCAAACGGCGATCAAGGATCGTGTCTCGGGGGAGGGAGGTGGTGGAATCCAGGAGGCCCCTCATAACTTTCCTCCGAACCATCACGTCAACATCGACATTGACCCCATTCACTCTGGCCAGGTGTTTTATTGTGATTAACTCTTTCTTGAAGGCAGACTGACTCAAAGGAATACGAGTCAGTCTGTGAACTAGGCTATGAAAAGCAGCCATCTTGTGAGCAACAGGACCGAACGAACCACCGTGGACTAAAACATCGGTCGTAGTATCTTTCCTGTAAATTCCAAACTTATGGATACCGTCTATTATAGAGATCGATAAATCCAAAAAGTTAATGGAAAATACCCCTATTTCCAACGTAAATTTGATGGAAGGGTACCAGGAATTGAGATACCATGGTTGTTTAACCGAAAGCGCTCGTCGTATTTTCATTTTTTCTGCGGTTTGCATTTTTTTACTCCACGTCGGAGTATTCCTCTTTATTGTTTAGTATGGATAGCCGTAACTTAAAGGAACGGATTCGTGTGTAGCGAGTTGTTGTGAATGGAAACACCGTGACGGAAGTTGTTTTCCTGTAGATGCCAAAGTCGATGGTGAGGCCTGAAGATCCAGGAACGAAACGGAGAGAGAGGTCTAAATAATTGAGGGAGTCACCTCCGATGTCCAAAAAGAATTCCATAGAGTTGTGGAAATCGTTCATTGTAGTGAGGAAATGGAGAACCATTCCAGATGCCGATGACATCGTCAATATATCTGGCGTAGAAGAGTATCTCGTTGAGGTCAGTAAATAGAAGTTTATCTTCCATGTGAGACATGAAGATTTCGGCTATCAAAATAGAGGGCGGCCCTCCCATCGGAAGGCCGTCTGGAAACTGATAAGTTTTGTTTCGAAAAAAACATATGTTGTCTTTCAGGCAAAAGGTTAAACTCATGAATGATATCCTCATTGACCTGTTGTTCACAGAGGAGGGAAACCATGAGGGCGATGGTGTACATTACTGGAATACGAGTGAACATGCTGACGGCGACTATGGAGAAAAACCGCTATCCGGGGGGAAAACATTTTGTTCTGAGAGCGTTTGCCAACTCAATGGAATTCTTAAGGGAGTTTTTTTTTTTTGGAGTAAAGTTTGTAACTGTCTTGAACTAGCTGGCTAGGAATTTAGCAATCTTAACAATCTTAAAAGACGGTTGTGTAAAGTAAGCTACCACCGGCCGGATCGGATGTCCAGTTTTATGCAGTTTCAGCTAGCCTTATAAGAGAGGTGTGGCGACGCATATTACCTTGAGTGTATCACCATCTGAGCCGAAAATTGTGAATTTTCTGTCGAGCAGAGCACGCGTCCCTATGTGTTGTACTCCGTGAACGCGTAGCGTATAGGTTTGGCCCCAGCTTGGTCGAGAAAGTCCAACATTTTCCTTTCACAGGCGCAGTGCGATCGAGAATGGTTAAAGTTTCCCCTTCATTATTTTATCCTCATTATAATTGGTCTTATTCCGCGGTGTGTGTTTTTATTTGTTACGTGCCTCAGTATAGCTTTCTCAATCTCAATGATCATCAATAATGAGCCACACCGTAAAACTAGAGAAAATCGGTTTGTACATTGAGAGAAGAGAATAGTCTTGGTGACAAGAAAAAAAATGTTAAATTAAGACAAGTCGCCTACTTTTATTCACTATGACTAGATTTTCAAACCAAAATAACTGGGAAAACTGATCAAATTGACAAAAAAAAAAAAAAAGGCGACTGTCTGGAGTTGACAATTTCTTTCTAGTCACCAAGACTATTCTCTTCTCTCAGTGTAAATCTGCAAGGACAGCTGGAAATTTCTCCCAATTCATTTTGTAATTCCGGTCAAATATTTCGATTGATTCGAAGTACGCAATTTTCAAGAGCACGATACTAAACCACATGGTTTCGATACAGTTTCTCGTCTACGATTCATACGAGATCCAATATTTGAGGAGATATTCGTAGCGATATATTTCTATATCAGTATCTCCTACAAGTTCGACAAAATTTATGTTGAAAATATTCCGCGCGCAACACATAAGAGAAAACTTTTGTAATGGTCTCGACAAAAGAAAAAAAAAAAAGATAATTCTCAGCTCCCGGGATCTACTGGAGCGAATAAAAAAATCTGTTTTATGGAGGAATTTTTCAACTCCAATTCTGATATCGATAGTTTGATCGAAATTCTTCCAAGTCTCCTTCTTGACATACTCAGCTGAATAATTGGAATCGCTCATCATTTCCTTGCTTTTCCCAATTACAGCCCGCCTTCAGAATTCTTCCAAATTTTCCATCCGCCGCGCCTTCGAATGTGTATAATTATGTAAAACTTGGTCTTTCGGAAGTCTCTAAGATAAGTCTGAGCGTTCCTGCGCATTTTTTCGAATATTCTTTGCCTTTTCCAAGTCCTTTCAAGTAATTTGACAAGTACTTACAGCTTGATGGTCAAAATTCAAAACCAGTCTGAGATTTCCCATAAGTAAACTTATCCGAGTGAGCCTCCACCCTTAGAAGAACATTAATTACTTCTGCTAAAACGACGGTGAAAAACACACGTTCAAGGTCGACGAGTTTATTACCTGGATGAACTGGGTGAACTAAAGGACAATCACACATATAAAAGTAGATCTGTACAAATTATTATCTTGTCGAAGCATGCATGTAAATATAAAATTGAAAAAATTGAAGCGAGAGAGAGAGAGAGAGAGAGAGAGAGAGAGAGAGAGAGAGAGAGAGAGAGAGAGAGAGAGAGAGAGAGAGAGAGAGAGAGAGAGAGAGAGAGAGAGAGAGAGAGAAGACAGAGAAAGAAGATTACAGAACTACCCTTCGAGTGCTAGCCTAATTTCAAATTTTAAGTTATGTTGATCTTTTATAAACGTTTCTCCAGCTTTTTAATTATGTAAGTGTAAGGGAAACCTAAATTAAAGTAAATCTTGTAAACATACCTATTTAGAAATTCAAGAAAATGATTTTATTTTACCAATAAAGAGCAGAGAAGTTGAAAGTTCGGGATAATATTTCTAAAAAAAAAAAAAAATCGTGGTACAATAAGTGCGTCTCTAATTAATATTTTTTTTTGCAGATTCAAGCTATTATTGAAAAGTTTCTCGTACCAGTATAATTAATTCACAAGGTTTAGGAAGATGAAAGTTGCTATAGATGACGATGACGTCAAAGAAAAATGTCAAGTCTTTTGCAGTCTGTAATCAATGGGCGAGTGTTCATATGTTCTTTTCTTAATTCATATTAAAGCGAATTCGCGCGTCATCATGAACGTATGTACATCAAAGAAAGAAAAAAACGCTCGTAGAAAATGGTGGTAGATTTTTAATAAAACAACCTTCATCACGTATTTCAAGTCACGCCTTCCGTTGTTCAGTTAAAAAACCGGATTGGAAATAAGAAAGGGTTCATTGGCTCGTCGGTAGTAATGGTTATTTGAAAACTACCTACCTCGTTTTTTTTTTTTCTGAATAAATTATGATGCGGTGACTAACAAAACGAAAAGAAAACAAGCTACCTCGCATCCAAATAAGACTGTGACTGGCTACAGATCTGCCACCCGAAGTCTAATGATGTACCTATAGAGCAATGACGAAGAGAAAGAAGATCGATTTTATTTACAAAGAAATATAAAGTGAATTTTTGAAGCGTTTTCTAGCGAAAACTTTATTCCAAATAAAACCTTCATCAGTTTCAAGGTATTCCACAAAATTTAGGTACGTTAATTTACCTCAAAGCAGTTGACATGCAAGTTGACGTATCCATTAATTTCTAGATTATATTCGATTCTACTTGAAACTGCCCGCGCTGATGGACGCTTGTATTGCAAGATCTAGTAGTCGTGTTTGTTGGATCCATTCTAGTGGTGGGGAGTATCGACCTTTTTAAAGTATCGATTCTACTCGATATTTATACTTTCCCACAATTACCCGGAACGGCTCTAAACGACTTTGGAGCCGCTCTGATCCGCTCTAGAACGACTTAAACCCTCCCAAAACAGCTCCAAAACGGCTCTGGTAAAAGTATCGATACCAGATTTTGGATATCGATACTTTCGATACCGTGAAAGTATTGATAGTATTGATACTGATATCGCTAATTCATGCACGCACACTGACTGCTCGGTAAACCTCATTCTCCAGACCTCTCTCGTAAAATATCCCTTTCATTTATTCCTAAAATTGAAAAGTTACAACTTACAACTTTCATTCTCTCCCATTTCGATTTTTTGGAAAAAATTTGTTAATAAAGGCGGAGTATACGCTGCTATACAGAATATTTCCAAAGCTCGAAGGTGATGATGAATGGTAATGACTATACAACATAATTTCTTTTTGCTCGTCTCTCTAATGAAATTCAAATGGAATGCCACCTAGAAGAGTTTTGAAGTTGCTCCAACTTTTTTATATTTCAGTTAAAAAAATTGATTAATCAATTAAGTGGTGAGAAATTTTTGGAAATCACTCATATGTTATTTATATGAAACTTTTACACAGCATAACCTTTGAGTGTAGTGTGGAATGTGGCGCTCCTAGCGGAGTACTTACTGTCAGATTATCAAAATTTTGTCAATCGTCTGTGTGCGCATATGTTAAATCACTAGTGTGGCCTATTATGACAGCGCTAGTAGTGTGCACTACAAAAATAGGGAAATGTGATGGGCAGTACGGTTCATGGGTGGAAGGTTCCTTCAAACCAGTCTGAAGCAATTTTTATATAAGAGAAGATGATTTTTAGTTGTTGTCGAGTTATTATGAAATTCTTCATTGAACACTCAAATGGAAAAATCGCTGTGCTTTTGTTTTCAATTTTGCCGGTAATAACCCTCTTAGCGGATGGTTGGCCTAAATACAGGGATGGTTGTCTAGCTGTTAGCCGTTAGCCGAGTGATTTCTGCACAATTTTAGCTAGCCATTAGCTAGCCGATCAATAAAAATATTAGCAGCAGCCAGCTATTAGCCATTCAGAATCAAACTTCCAACGGCTAACGAAAGAAACCATTTTCCTCCTGTTCTAGGTTTCTAATTTCTATTAGTATTAAGAGAAGCCACTGTTCAAACTTTTAAGAAAATAAGGAATTTAATAATCTTAGCTCATTACAAGTAATTTCAAAAAAATTTGGAAATAAAACAGCGAAATAGCAAAAAGTATGACTCCTATTCAAATGTGGTCTTTATTTGTCATTTTAGAGCAAAATTTTATTATTACTTGACATACATGAGGAAAAAAATTTGAATAGCCGTTAGTCAGCTGTTAGCTAGCCGTTAAAAGGCTGCCAGCCACTGCAAAAAATTTTTTAGCTTTAATCATTAGCGTAAGCTGTTTGGAACGGCTTACCGTCCCTGCCAGAATACCATGAGCAGCTTGCAGCCAAAAGCTAACTACAAAGATATTGTGCTTTATGGCCGGACAGCGCTAGCGTCGCGCTGCATTTCTGCTGAGCGGGAAGAAATTGAAAACAGATGGAAGAATATACCTACAAATGAATGAAGCAGATTTGGCTTTTTGACATCCCATGAATGATGTTCATAAGCACAAATTCTACAAATTAGATGAGATATAACAAGACCTTGAATTTCACTTCAATCCATATTTTTCATTTTCTCCCTTATACCACCATAGTTTCATTTCCGTTTTCAAATTTGTTAAAAATACCATTTTTGTTGAACAAACCGCGCGTGTGGGTAGCGATCCTCGCGGATTGCCGGCCTAAATTGACATATTTACAATATAAATACTTGAATGTCAAGTTTTTTGATGTGCACGTATGGTAACGTACCATACCTGCAGATCGAGCATTTCACGAAGATAATTATTGTTGTTATTATTATAATTATTATTGAATTTCACACAAAAAAACTGAAACTTTTCTTCCAACCAGGTTTTTCATTCTTTTTCATGATCGTTGTTTCGTTGATTTGACTTTGTGGTTTTACGGCAGACTTGGAAAGCTGAAAAATAATATACTTGTAAAATTGGCGGCTTGCAGTCAATAGCCGACCACAACAAGAGTATACACCCATACCCCATGCAGACCAGATAGGTCTATAGAAGAAAGAATGTTGTAGCATAGCTAAATAAATGAAGAACATGTTTCATATCTCATAGTCACAGTCGATGACATCATTTGTGACCAGGTCAAGACTACACCTGCTTCATGACGTCATCAGCGGCTTGGAATCATATTTCTTAGACTAGTATTGTATGCACCTTATGGTAGGATAACTAGCTGATGGCTTACAGACTAGCTCGCTAGTTCTGCTCGTTCACGCTCCCTTCCAACTGTATTCAAATTATTCATAACTTAGTATACTGTATCTCAAATTAAGTAGACGACGGGCTCTCCCCTCTACTAGTATTTCTTGGCGTAGCATTGCTTCTTTCGACGAAAACTGATCTGCCTAAGGGAGTTGGACTTGGAAACATTCTGAGTAGCAAGCAATCTGTGATAGGAGAGGGACATAAGAAAATTTTAACCATGAAAGGAACTCTTGAGCAATACATGATACGAGGGGGAAGTAAGAAAGTTGAAAATGCGAACATTTCCTACCCTACCAGAAGCGAGGTTTGAATCACGCACCTCTGAACAGGTGCTGTAAATTCCTGGATATTCTGGACTTTTCTCTTGAAGATGCATAGTGTGTTGGCATTGTGCACGTTTGCGAAAGCCGCTAATGGCCTTTGTACCTGTCTTTACAATTGCGGAGGAGCATTTCAATGCAAGCTGAAATACAGCGACACTTACTGCAGAGCCGGTGGCCAAACGCTTGAGTCACAGACTTCTGGTTCAAAGGTGCGTGGTTCAAACCAAATTACTGTCGAGACAGAAAATATCCGTATTGTCAATGTCTATCCCCGTGAACATGTCCATTCTAAGATTTCTATAGAAGAGGGACTTGGAAAAGTTTGGACTTTCGAGTTATATGTGATAATGAGAAGGTACTTCATTAAGGCGCTGCCTGCACATAAAAGGAGGACTTGAACAAATTATCGACTATCAAAGGGTTGGATCGAGCAATTTGTGGCAGGAGAGGAACTTGGGAAGAATTCCAACTCTGGGAAAATTTCGATTTTTGAGTTGTAGGAAGGGTCATAATATCAGAGCCAGGTTCCTTTTGTTAAGGGAGCCGTCGTTTTCCAACTGCCAAGCGTAAATTTTCGAATTAGAGGGTAACCCACAGAAAATAGAAAACATGTCACAAATTATCAGCCATTAGGTATATTGATTGAGGATAGTTGAGAACCCATATAACTCAGAAATTGAAATTTTCCAAGGGGAAATATATAAGTGCACGCCTCATAAAATTATATTGACCGCCAGTTCCCCTCCCGCCATGGAAAAAAACTGACACGACAAAAAATTCCACTTGGAATGCTGCCTTGAGGCTTGTACTGACTTGTCAGTAACCAAAGCATTCCATTGTCTTCTTTCCCGTTTCTTTTTCCTGTATCAGGTGTACTTACTTGATATATTACTCGTCGTCGTATCCTTTGCCCGCGGTGAGCCTAGTGGCCCGTCGGCGTTGAGGAAGCTGAGCTGGACTCAGATGTGTCAATCAATTTCCTTCTCGGTCTTCCTATATTTCGTTTCGTCGTTGGTGTATATTCCAAGGCCATCTTTGGTGATCTTGATTCTTCCATGCGCTCGACGTGTGATCTCCATTTCCTTCTGTATGTCTTGACTTTCTTGATTATTGGTGTTACTCCCAGGGATTTTGTAATTTCTTCAGATCTTATTCTGTCTAGCAATGTGACTCTAGCGGTTCTTCTCATAAATCTTATCACATTGTTCTGCATGTTCTTAAGTGTGCACTATATGGGAATGTGTGCACTACTTACATGGTGGTGTATTTGTCCTCTTCAATAGACTTTGAGTGTTTTGATTTTGTGTGCACAACTTGTATCAAGATGTGTGCACTACTTACTTTGTGTATTTGTCTGTTTCATAGGATTTCTGGTGTTTTGGATCTTGAGTGCACAACTTATATGAGGATGTGTGCACTACTTACTTCGTTTTTATCCGTGTAATACATTTCTTAGGCGTGTCAATTTTGTTTCCTTGGCGTGTTATCGATAGGCGGGCAATTTCATTTTTTGAGGCATGCGGTTAAATGTATGCCTTTTCCAAGTCGCTTTATACTAGGTCCTCGGGTACCTGTTGTTATATATGAAGCGTTCTGCAGCCTTACGAGTTTCTTGATGAGGGAGTCCTCCTTTGTTCCCGAGTCACAGGTTGTGGCAGAATCAGAATTCTTCCATAGCCTCATCCTCATAAAGATATACTGCTCGAATGTTCTTGAACTGGATCGAAGCTCTCACCTCGTCGGAAATTTGAAGTCGCACTCGACGATTTTTTCAGAACTCCAAATTAGGTCAGAAGTCCCAACCCTTTGAAACCCCAATTTGCTGATTTAGCTAAAAAAGTCTTAAGAGAATTTTTCGGACGGCAGTAGAAGTCGGCACTATTTTCAAACCCCCTTCCTCGTGTATATTGCTCGAACCTCGTGCACCCGCACACCGGGTTATTCGCCCTTGGTATGATCTCCGTTTCCATCCGTTCTTTGTCAAAACTTTTTAAAAATAGGGTTGCCTCCCCCCTTTTCCAAAATGCGGCGCTGTCCATTGAACTACCTGGTTGGAGAAAGTCTTTCTTACGATTGAACTGAAATAAGGGGTAGATATGGCCTTATATAGTCTTGAGTGTGTAGAGCATGGATCGAAAAAAAACTTGGAGAAGCAATCCTACTTTTTTTTATTTGAAATTAATGAGAAATATGCGCAAATACTATTTATTGGCCACCTACTCTTTTAGTAACTCGTGTCTTGGGCAAACTTATGAAGTATTTGTCTTAAGACGGCTCTTCTGGAATAATTTATACGATAAACAGAGAAAATAGGCCCGGATCGCAAAAAGAATTCAAAAATACGAGTATATCAAGTCGGAAGATTTTTTTCCAGTTTCCAGTTCATATTTTCATTTGACTAACATTTTCGTAATCAAAAATTCAAAAACTGAGCGAGGAATATAAAAAAGGTTCTGGAAGCGGTAATTTACATAAAATACGGTAACTAACTTCTTTTTTCTTCTCTGAAATCTATACACGATGTATAATATACTCTACACTTTTTTCCTCTCTCTCTCTTTCTCCTTTATTTTATTGTTTAACTTTCCGTTAAGAATCTGTCAACCGAGGAGTAGGTCGAACCACGAGTCGCGAAAAAAATGAGAGAAAAAAAAAGAGAAACGAATTATTTAAATGAATATTGCAATTCGAAGGGAAACTAGTTAACAGTAAGAAATCAAAATGGCGTACGTACATTTTTTGGATGCAGATTTCCATTTTTATGAATAATTGGTTTACCCCAATCTTATTTTTACTACCCTATGCATGCCTGATTATCAAGCCCTTTGTCACGATCGGCTCTTTATTGAATATTTTAGCAGCTGCCGTAGCGCTCCTTGATTCAACATAAAACCTTTTTACCCTGTCCAGTAGTTCGATTCAAAATCTTTTTTTTTTTTCATTCTCCGTAGATTTTTATTCTGGCCGATAAAAGGTTATGTCATGTAAGCGCACACGAATCTTTCTTCCTGAATCGGGCCTTGTCGGACCACCGTTCGAAATCTGTACGCTAGAACTGGTAACCTTTTTTCTTCTAAGATTTCCACCCTCTAGTCTATACCCTTGATCAATATTGTTTTCTTCGTACGGTATAGTCCTTTCGCATTTTCGTTGAATATCTTAGCATTCGGTCATCAACAATAGCTGCGACGAATACCGCTCGCCATCGTGTACTGAAAACGTTTTATTATTTAGAAAAGACGAAATTGTTGAAAATGTTCCGGTTTTGCGTAACAGTCAGGCCGACCTCTGTCCTCTCTTCTAAGCCTCTTTTTTTCCCCTTTTCTTTGCGTCAATAAGAGAAAATAATACTATCCGAGCCAAAATCGAGAAAGGTATGTACTGTCGTTATCGCCGTCGAGGGTGATTTTGCTGTCCTTGATTTCAACACACAATCGAATCGGCAGCGCTCATATTTTCTTGGAGTTATAGTTTTTATACGACAAAACCGTAACCTTTTTCTCTCCTGATATAGGATAATAGAACCTTGTGACCGAGAATTAAACGGGAATACGACCTCTTTTACAGTTAATCCTTTCTCGATTTCGAAAAAAAAAAACGCAAACCCAGAGAGGAAGGCTTATACGGATTTTGATGGGTCTGTATTGTACTTGATGGAATCTGACCAAACCAAAAAAAATTCTTTTAGATCGAGAACAATAGGAGCATGATGGAGATTTCTTCGACTTTTACCGTTGGAAAAAGACCCTTATTTCGTTATAGTTATGCTGGCACAACTGGACGCTGCTGGTAATACCTTCCAATTATACCTGAAAAATAGTGGCTCATACCTGACTGTTTCACATAAATAATTATTTGTAAGTCGTCGGCCTAGAGCCAACATGATGATGGTTTCTAGTTCTCGTGATGATAATTCATCGTTGTACAATAAAAAAATGATGTATAATTCATTGATCATGCGAAAAATAACAAATTATTTTCTATTTATTGTAACTCCATTCAGTACCACAGAAAGTTGTTTTTTGACTCTCCTGTAAAATTACCATTTTCTGAGATACGACATTTTTGACTCTAGGCCGACGAAGTCTCCTTTCCCTATAGTCGAGTACCGCGGTTTTCGTACAAAATTCATCAAGTGAAGGACTCTATTTGAGTTTTCTACGAGTTGTCATTTTCGGATTATGGCATGATATTCTGAGAACATGATTAACATCAGCGACGTTTTACCAGTAAAAAATTTTAATAACTTGGAATATTCAAGTCTAATCAACTTTCGTACTATAATAGGATCAGCGTCAGAGCTACGACTCGTACTCAGTTTTGACTAGTTCACTAAAAATGAAAACAAATCATCCGTCAATTTGTCTTACTTATAGAAAATATAGAAATTCAATTGTTATCGGATACCTTTGCGGTATAGTTGTTTTTTTATCACCCTAACCCTCGCGAACGATTTAAAAAAAAAATAATTCAATGGGGTAAAAGTATACGCGAAGGAAACAAAACGAATTCACGCGTTCGCGGAAGATGAACCCAACAGGTTCTTTCACCTTTGTATACGTGTTTTTTAACGCCGCTTTTACGGTACAGATTACAAGGGGTTAAAAAACACAGGGCTTACAATCGTGCGCCGAACGTGCCAAGCACGCGTTTCAGGTATATAAGAGCCCGAAACCCTAAAAGCAATAAACCCTTTTATTTATAAAACTTGTCGATGATATTTTTATTGCCACATTGTTTTTCTTCGTCAGATTTATTGAGAAGAGAATAGCAACCGTCATGAATGGAATTTTTACTGACTTCTGAATGACTTCAGAAGAGAGCGCCGGCGTTTAGATCATTTATTATTATTTTTCTTTCATTCTAAATTGAGAACAAACTAAACAGAGAAGGTTAAGGTAGTCTTTCGGTGTGTAGGAACGGGTTGACAAGAAATTACGCAGCCCTGTTCGGCGCGGCGTCTTATATGTGTATATGTGTGTATTTTAAAAACCTATAACCACATCAACAAACTGGCCTTTACAAAGCAAAATAAGTCCCACACTGGTCCACAGAAATCTCATCGGCCACCAAACTTTGCAGATTAATTCTCCAACCCTATACCGTTTTTGCAATCACGTTTTGCTAGTGCCTATAAGTATGGGTGTGTGATATCATATTGTGGTTAAGATTATAATCACGTGCATTGTACAACCTTTGTAAAGGTGGTTTCGCTAGTTGGCGGCACCACCTGAAAAACTAAATTATAGATAAATGCCGAACTGACTTCATCAAATAATGCCAAGTCCGTGCGGAAGCTAGTCCCTCATTCGTTTGGCCGAAAAACGGTCTTGAAACGGTAACCAACAATCCGCTTTCCCCTCCATTGTGTAATCAAGCCCGAATGTGACTCCACTGTCGCTTACCGCCTCCAGGATATTTCTGAAATTCTTGCTTCTCCAGCTCAAACTGCGATAACTACTTTCTCAATCTTAAATCTACTTCCTCCACACTGACCTCACTTCTCTTCCCTAAAACCTGTCTATCATCCCGCTTGAACTCAAATCCACCATCCACAGAAACCTGAGAAAAACCGTTCCCGGCTTGGACAACATCCTCGCGCGCGCCTTTGTGCTCAAACACCCTCACCCAACTCCCTCCTGCCAACCTTCGACCTTAACCCACTCCTTTTTTCATGACAAATCCATAGCAGTCCGAATTCATAACCTCTACTCTTTTTCTACTCTATCCAGAAAGGCCGTCTCCCGGGGAGAGGTTTAACGTGTTCCTATTTTTCTGATCACCATGAACGACCTGATGAACTACCCCAAAGGTTCCGCTTCTCTGCTCGTCTTCTCCAACTCACCCTCGACCTTGGATCGTTGTTTTCGAAACTTCCTGGCAGAACAACGTTATATTCTATAAAGGACACGTACGTCTCCCCTATCTCCCCCTGCTTCTCCAGAACTTCCAATCAGCTTTCAATACTCTATCGAATTTAGTGACCTTACCTTGGATTCTACTCTGGATCCCTCACATTGAAGCTTTATATCTACCCCACACTCGCATTGATTGGAGTCGCAGCTTCTCCTCCTGCTATTTAATTCTCTAATTCACTCTCAACTAGACTTCTGGTCCCCAATCTATAAACAAACTAATAAATTTTCCCTTAAACTACTGGATACAATACTATCTCTTGGTCTTTGATGGTCTGCGAATCAGCCCTATGCTCGGCCTATGCGCAGAGGCTGCAACATTCTTCCTGTACAATACGAGTCCATCTTGTACAGGATTATCGGTCTGCAGTTGGTGAGTTGATTACGTAGTACCGCTCATTATCGCTTACCGCCAAGTTTCTTGCGTCCATGGACCAGTTTCTCCAACTCCTATCTTTTCAAAACTCACTAATTCTTTCATTAGAATCACAGGTAGACGATCATCTCAAATTTAAGCCCCTTTTCCCTATCCACTCTTCTACCCTGGACATTCATAACGCCTCATATTCGCCGTGATGTGCCAAAATCATCCTCTTGATTTACTGAGAGCAAACCAAAGCTATCATTGCTAATGATTTTTCCTCCACATCCTGTGCTTTACAGACGGATCCAAGAGGGGTTCCAAAATATGCTACGCCTTCTCTGTTGATGATATCTGGCTATTCCGTACGAAAAACTCGGCTCTCACCTCTCTATTCCCCCTCTCCCAGAAAATGTCACCTTCTTTTCGACTCTGTCTCGTCTCTCCAAGTCATAGAAGACCCCTACGATTCCAACCCTATCGTTCAACACATTCCCATCCTCCTGCACACTTCAATATCTTCTCTATCTTCAATTGCCTCCCTCTGGATTTCTAGACACGTCGGCTTCCCGAAATGCGATTCAAGGACCTAGAAACCAAGCTAGCCATGCTCTCCTTCTCAATTTCTGACCAGACCCCTTCTCCGGCCTGTGACTTGACATCTTATTATCGTTCTCTAATCATCGTATCATAGCACGGACTTTTATTTTCTCAATGCCGAGATAAACTTCTTCGATTTTCCGCGGAATCCCCCATACAAATTGACTCCGACAATTGTCAGACCCATTTCAACTAAAGGACTTTCAAGGAGCTGACTCCGAAATTAATTACCTGTCAAAAATAATGTCCGGAATGCCTGCTCATGGTAGGTGGAACCGACTTCTGTGCACCAAACATCTAGAACTGTTAATAACATGGTCGAATCCCTTCTCTACATGACCAATACCACGACCTAATATTTCAGTGCATAGGTATTCTCCTAATTGCATATCAAAGTCACCAGCCCCTAAAGCTTACCGTAATGAAACTACTGAACGATTTACCGAATCAGTAACGAGTTTCCACGGTGGCCTACAGTGGCTTGCCACCAGCTATATTGTATCATAAAAAATTAGGGGGGGGGGAACCCGCTGTCCCGAGAATTTTTCAAGTCCCCTAGCTCCTATCATATAGAGTTCGAGAGTCGAAATTTTAACAGGGAACCTGTTCTATGGGGGGCTCTTTGAGAAATTTGCCGTGCGCCGTCCAGCAAAAAACTTAGAAATTTCGACTCTCGAGCTATGATAGGAGGGTGACTTCCAAAAACGACGGCTTCCTGAACGAAGTTAAACGAGGACGCAGGGAACATGTTTTATGAGTCAAATGGGATTTGGTATGAAAATTCAAGGAAGCCTAGACCTAGATAAAGCTAGTATGAAGAAGGCCTAGACCTACTGTAAGCCTAGTATAATAATCAGGCGCGGATCCAGACGATCACTTTGGGAGGGGAAACAATCCAAAAAAAGTTTGAAGGACCTTTTTTTTTTTTTTTTTATATACATTTTCTTCGATACTACAGATTTTTTGTGGTTTTTTTTTTGTTTTTTGGGGGGATTTTGGGGGGCGGGAAATTTCCACCATTCTCCCCCCGTGGATCCGCGCCTGAATAAAGTTTGAGAGTCTAAATTTTTCTCGAATCTCCAGCTATATATGATAGCTCGAAAGATGAAATTTTTTCAAGTCCCTTTCATATCATATATGGTCGAGACTCGAAATTTTTCTATGTCCCCCTCCCATCATATATAGCTTGAGACTCAAAATTTTTCCAAGTCCCCCTCCTATCATATATAGCTCGAGAATCGAAATTGTTCTAAGTCCCCCTCCTATCATGTATAGCGCGAGAGTCGAAATTTTAACAGGGAACCTGTTCTATGGGGGGCTCTTTGAGAAATTTGCCGTGCGCCGTCCAGCAAAAAACTTAGAAATTTCGACTCTCGAGCTATGATAGGAGGGTGACTTCCAAAAACGACGGCTTCCTGAACGAAGTTAAACGAGGACGCAGGGAACATGTTTTATGAGTCAAATGGGATTTGGTATGAAAATTCAAGGAAGCCTAGACCTAGATAAAGCTAGTATGAAGAAGGCCTAGACCTACTGTAAGCCTAGTATAATAATCAGGCGCGGATCCAGACGATCACTTTGGGAGGGGAAACAATCCAAAAAAAGTTTGAAGGACCTTTTTTTTTTTTTTTTTATATACATTTTCTTCGATACTACAGATTTTTTGTGGTTTTTTTTTTGTTTTTTTGGGGGATTTTGGGGGGCGGGAAATTTCCACCATTCTCCCCCCGTGGATCCGCGCCTGAATAAAGTTTGAGAGTCTAAATTTTTCTCGAATCTCCAGCTATATATGATAGCTCGAAAGATGAAATTTTTTCAAGTCCCTTTCATATCATATATGGTCGAGACTCGAAATTTTTCTATGTCCCCCTCCCATCATATATAGCTTGAGACTCGAAATTTTTCCAAGTCCCCCTCCTATCATATATAGCTCGAGAATCGAAATTGTTCTAAGTCCCCCTCCTATCATGTATAGCGCGAGAGTCGAAATTTTAACAGGGAACCTGTTCTATGGGGGGCTCTTTGAGAAATTTGCCGTGCGCCGTCCAGCAAAAAACTTAGAAATTTCGACTCTCGAGCTATGATAGGAGGGTGACTTCCAAAAACGACGGCTTCCTGAACGAAGTTAAACGAGGACGCAGGGAACATGTTTTATGAGTCAAATGGGATTTGGTATGAAAATTCAAGGAAGCCTAGACCTAGATAAAGCTAGTATGAAGAAGGCCTAGACCTACTGTAAGCCTAGTATAATAATCAGGCGCGGATCCAGACGATCACTTTGGGAGGGGAAACAATCCAAAAAAAGTTTGAAGGACCTTTTTTTTTTTTTTTTTATATACATTTTCTTCGATACTACAGATTTTTTGTGGTTTTTTTTTTGTTTTTTTGGGGGATTTTGGGGGGCGGGAAATTTCCACCATTCTCCCCCCGTGGATCCGCGCCTGAATAAAGTTTGAGAGTCTAAATTTTTCTCGAATCTCCAGCTATATATGATAGCTCGAAAGATGAAATTTTTTCAAGTCCCTTTCATATCATATATGGTCGAGACTCGAAATTTTTCTATGTCCCCCTCCCATCATATATAGCTTGAGACTCAAAATTTTTCCAAGTCCCCCTCCTATCATATATAGCTCGAGAATCGAAATTGTTCTAAGTCCCCCTCCTATCATGTATAGCGCGAGAGTCGAAATTTTAACAGGGAACCTGTTCTATGGGGGGCTCTTTGAGAAATTTGCCGTGCGCCGTCCAGCAAAAAACTTAGAAATTTCGACTCTCGAGCTATGATAGGAGGGTGACTTCCAAAAACGACGGCTTCCTGAACGAAGTTAAACGAGGAACACAGGGAATCTGTTTTATGAGTCAAATTGGATTTGGTATTGAAAATTCAAGGAAGCCTAGACCTAGATAAAGCTAGTATGAAGAAGGCCCAGACCTACTATAAGCCTAGTATAATATAGTTTGAGAGTCTAAATTTTTCTCGAACCTCCAGCTATATATGATAGCTCGAGAGTTGAAATTTTTTCAAGTTCCTTTCATATCATATACGGTCGAGACTCGAAATTTTTCTATGTCCCCCTCCCATCATATATAGCTTGAGACTCAAAACTTTTCTAAGTCCCCCTCCTATCATATATAGCTCGAGAATCGAAATTTTTCCAAGTCCCCCCTCCTATCATATTATGGCTCGAGAGTCGAAATTTTTCTAAGTTTTTTGCCGGACAACACACGGCAAATTTCTCAAAAAGCCCCCCATAAAACAGGTTCCCTACTGAAATTTCGACTCTCGAGCCATATATGATAGGAGAGGGACTTAAAAAAATTTCGATTCTCGAGCTACATATGATAGGAGGGGGACTTGGAAAAATGTCGACTCTCCAGCTACCATATATAGCTCGAGATAGTCAAATTTAGACTCTCAAACTATATTATACTAGGCTTATAGTAGTAGGTCTAGGCGTTCTTTATACTAGCTTTATCTAGGCCTAGGCTTGCTTGAATTCTCAATACCAATACCCATTTGACTCATAAAACAGGTTCCCTGCGTTCCTCGTTTAACTTCGTTAAGGAAGCCATCGTTTTTCCAAGTCCCCCCCGCCCCTCTCCGTGATGTCATCAACCTCGGGCCGCTCGCACCCGCGCTGTGGGGACGAAAATTCCTGAAAGTACCTCCAACAAAAAGGGATAGCGGGTTGCCCGCTAAAAAAGAATCTATACGCGTTCATCCTAACCAATGTCAGCTTCGGATCTGCATTTTCTGCTCCCGAGCTCAACAGGCACCCCATCAGTCAGCTGAGAACCTACCGTCTGATTAGTGCTACAACACTCGCCAGCGCGACACCCATAAAACAGTACTTCCTCATGGAGTCCTCTCCAACGTCCCACCAGAAGTAAACTGAAAACCAATACTGCCAACGCAGTCCACAACTTAGGTCATCTTCAACCGCGTTGGAGATCAACAGATCTGAGATATATATGATTTCAAATGAACCATTGCGTACTTGACGCCCAACCGGTTTAGACTATTCCCAAACTGTGCACCGATTCTGCATAATATATGAACTAGAGTAACCAATACTTTTACTTTACATTAAATTCGTAGACACCTAATTAATTTAGTTTTAGTCATTATCTTAAGGGAAGAATTCAGTGATTACTCAACACAACCGTAAACACAAATTCATGAGGCAATCTATCACTCGCGTCAGTCAACTTGTACTGTTTAATGAACTAAACTACAGTCGGAAACTAAATTATATTCGTATTACATTTCGAGATATGGAGTTGGTTTTCGACGTCTGTTACCATTCTAAGATCCTTTAAGCATAAAGACTGTCTCCAGAACCGAATACTATATGTGATGAACTCGACTTAAGGTTCGTATGGTCCATCATTTTATGACCCAGTTCTCTGAATCCTCCACACGTTGCTGTGACGCATCCTAACATTGAAACAGATGTGACGACTTCCGTTGGTCTCTGTATTTCTTTTAAATACGTCAGTCGTAAAATTATTTTCGCCAAGTGTATACAAAATATACTCACGTTTATACGTAATATTTACACTAAGGACCAAAAATTCCCGTATCCCTAAAAATGTTTGGTGACAAGTTCTTACGTCCGTCTCGCACCTGTTTCTTTGATGCCTCCTGTTTTAGTAGTTGACTCCGTAAGATTTGATTTGATTGAATGTAGGGAGGGAATTAGTGAACGAAAGTGAACTACTGTTCAATAAAAATAGATAAATAACTTTGAAATGAGGTAAATAATATAGGTAAACAAGTAGGGTCTTTAAGATGGGCGACGTTTTCGTATGTCAAACGTCTCATGCCTTACTAGACTTTTGTTTTGTCGAAAAGTACAAAAATATCTTTACTGAAGGCTGCGCAGGACGTCCCTGTCTCAATGACCTACGGACTTGGACGTCGAGTGAGGTGTGCCCTGGGCTAGTAATTGATGAATCTTATTGCTTGGCCTTGCCCTGAAAGAGACATGAAACATGAACTTTTCACTATTTCAAGAGTCTCCGTAATTGAAGACTAGGTCGATTTGTAATTTAAATTTTCATTGAAGAACGCTCATCTCACCATGTCGGGCCAGGCTTCGCTAAATTGCCTCGTCCACCCTTGATAGTTTTGTACCACGTCATATTTTTCATAGTGACTAAAGACGTTGAACAATTTTAACAGATCTGTTTTCTGGGAGGGTAATTTTGAGAAAAATGACGCTGCCTGGCGATGGATGGCAAAAATATGTCTACTTCCGTGCTGGTAGGAGGGGGATTTGAAAAATATTCTACCTCTTAAGTTTTATATGATAGGAGGGGGACTTTAAAAAGTTGACAATGCACACTAACGACTCCCATAAAACAGGTTCCTGTTTGCCTCAATTAACAAAGTTAATGAAGGCAATCCCGAGCAGCTCGCTACATGGGCTGCGAGTATTTTGTCTTGTCTTCAAAAATTCTCTTTCAGTGAATCTCGACGACGTCACACATTTTCAGATTATAACACGTGTCGTCTGTAGCCTAGCGACGATTAAAAAAATCCAAGAAGAGTCTTCAAAACTTTAGCATCCAACGTATAAGTGCACAAACATTGGAGAGCAAAACGACTCAACTTCTCGGTCGCTCTTCGACATAGGACGGTGAGTGACTTCTTGCAAACTTTTCCGTGGTTTTTGACGTTCCTGATCTTCTACGGCGCATTCACGTCTCGAAAAGTGTCATCAAAAGATCCGATTCTTTCTTCCTTCCTTCTTGAACATTGAAATTTCACCCCTATTACTCGCGTATATAGAAATGCTTCCGTAAGGCGAAACTACTCGCATACAAAATTGATGTTTTCTGAGCAAATTACGTGAATCGGGTACGCTACGCCCTTTTCCGTAAGATAACTTTTAGTCTGTTTTGAAGGCTAACCGAACGTCGTAATCGTTTTCAAGGTCTTGTTATTTTACCGCGCTTTCCTCTCCACGCTATATAGTTTCTTGTTACTATATTCTGTTATTGAGTTATCCCTCGCTTCGGAGTTCTTGGCTTTGACAAATGACAGAGTGGAAAGAATTATCCATCTATGGCTCGACTATACGTAGTTGAGAATAGACCGTCAATATACGAATTCGGCGATAGTTAATATTGATTGGAAGCCATTGCAATAATGGGAGGGTCAGACGTGTACATCTACACCCCGGAATACAGTAGCATGCAATGACCCTTACAGACGCGAGTAATACAGCTTCTGCAAAAACTTTCCATTATATAGTAAGGTGGTTGGTTTCTGCGCTTTTGTCAATTAAATAATTCGCTCCTGTCTTGTATGGGGGGAAAACATTGCCTTTCGGGATTCGCGCGAATTCCGATAAGATATCATCGTATTTTGATGGTATATTCTTGTGTGACGTAATAGTTCACCGTTCGATCGATGATGCGCCATGAAATTGGTTTCACTAAATTAAAAAGAAAAAAAGAAGGATCAGTGTTAGTCTTGTCGGCTTGGATCTCACGATAAGAGTAGGAGGTAAAAAGTGAATGAGAGAAGAACTTTACAAGCATAAAGAGTGGATTAAGGTAGGATATATAAAATGCGAGGAGGCATTTAGAAGGGCGTTAAAAGACAGATAGTACCTACTTTTAGTTAGGATAGAAAAATTTGCTTGTATTTTGGCTGCTTGAGTACAAAATTAGGAAACCAGAATCATTGGACATAGAATTAAATGACAAAAATAATTTATTTGAATATTGAGTTTAGGCTGAAAATGTAGTGAAGGTGGCCATGTTTTCAAAATATATGAGAACTAGCGATTTGCGGCGCGCCTCCGGCGCGCCTGACCGCTAGCTGTGTGTTGAGTAGATATCTGTGTTTTATAGGTATCTGTATCTTGTAGGTATGTATGTTTTGTAGGTATCTTGGCGGAATTCGGATGAATTTTTTGCTACGTTTTTCAAAAATTTAATACTGTTAAGCCTACTTCATTTTCACCGAGAATGATAACATACATAGAGTAAAGAAAAAGAGAAGGTTGAAAAAACTGAAAAATGCGCGTAAGATGTAAGATGAACCATTTCCCTCACATTTTCATTTTCCAGACTTGGGACTGGCAGAATTCAACATACACAAAGTGTATTCTGGTATGTTTATAAATGGTTAGCATGCAAAGCGCGAAAAAGAGGTTAAAAGTTTCCCATAACCAAGAGATAATAAATTATTAAGAATGGATCGGAGTCGCGCAAAAATTAAAATTACCGAATTACATTATTTTTTTTTCTGTTCAAAAATAAGAAAATAGACACCAAAAACTGCGACTGTACTTATAAAATATCAAAGTTCCGAGTCGCACAAAAATAAAATCACCAAATTAAATTTTTTACACACTAATTCACTTGAGAGCTGACTTAACGCGTGAAGCCTGTATCGCAGCAGAATACAGACAAATCCATTGATATTTTGCCAGTCCCTAAGAAAACACACGGACAACAGGTAAAAAAAAGGGTCATTTCCGCTAGCCCATACGCAGTGCGCACCGTGTCTAGAGACATTGGTTCTTGTATGAGATACCGGATGTAAAATCCTTTATGTAGGTGTTTTTAAAACTGTGAATGAAATAACTTACTTAGTATGGAAGTACAGCGAACACTGTAGTCACAAAATTTCCTCCTAAAAATCTGGAACCGGGCTCATTCGAAAGGAAATTACAGGGGCTACAATTTTTGTTCTCTTCAATTTTTCATAAAAATGAGTTATACTCGAGTTATCACAATAATTCAATTTTCGAAACTGCGCCACTCAACGCGCGTAGGTCTAACGTACAGCGCAAAGCAGTTTCAGTACTCGATAATGCCCGTTTTTCCTAATTTTGTCGCCCCCTACTCCAACTTCAGGGAGTCAAAACATCGAAATGTATTTAAGAACCTGACCCAGAAAAAACGAAATTTTTCAAAAAAAATTCCAGGTCGATAGGTGAAGGCGTTCGGAAGTTATGGACGAACATACAGATATACATACATACATACAGACAGACAAATATTCTACTTTATATATTAGATTTTGTGAATACCTTGTACTCGTAGCTACCTTGAGATGTAGCTTTTCAAAAGACTTTCTTCAGCTGGTCCTTTCATAGCATTATTCAGTCTGTTCCTACTTTATCTCCGGGGCAGATACACGGTAGAGGGGCTTAGATACATGCTTTTCCCTTAAAAAAAAAAAAAAAAAAAAAAAAAAAAGAGGTCAAGTGTTTCTTTAGAAAAAATTGAAATTTCATCTCGAAATTGGCTCCACAAAGAGGAAGTGATTTGAAATACCTCTCTAAATTCTCCTATATTTTCAATCATTCCTTCATAAAAAGTAATTCCTAATCTACAACAAAAGAACTGAATATCATCCGTTTGTGGGCAGCTTCTCGTGACTTCCAACCCTCAAAAACCTCCTTATTAACAAAACTGGACTTTTATTCACTCGATCTTCCATCACAAGGCTTTCAAATCACAGAGAACAATCTTATTTTGACACTTTATATGTCCTTAGGCTGAGTATACTGTACTCTACTCACTTTCTAACGCTGGACCCTATTTCCTTGATTGACGTCTGAGCGTCTGTACGACCATGACCAACAAACTGGGGAAAAAACGACGGCTTCCTTAACGAAGTTGAACGAGGAACGCAGGGGACCTGTTTTATGAGTCAAATGGGATTTGGTATTGAAAATTCAAGGAAGCCTAGACCTAGATAAAGCTAGTATAAAGAAGGCCTAGACCTACTATAAGCCTAGTATAATATAGATTGAGAGTCTAATTTTTTCTCGAATCTCCAGCTATATATGATAGCTCGAGAGTTAAAATTTTTCCAAGTCCCTTTCATATCATATATAGCTCGAGAGTCGAAATTTTTCCAAGTCCCCCGCCTATCTTATATAGCTCGAGAGTCGAAATTTTTCCAAGTTTTTCGCTGGACGGCGGACAGCGCAGGGCAAATTTCTCAAAAAGCCCCCCATAAAACAGGTTCCCTGTTAAAATCGTTTCGGCGTAGCCAAATAAATAAAGATCATTTTTAGGGTCTCGATCCAGCTACCGGCTAAGACAAAATAATTTTCTATAGCCGATAGAGGCACAGTAAAGACATCAACCAGATTATTCTAGCTTTCGGGGACTCACTCGCTGCACTCGTTTATCGTCATTCTCAAACTAACTATTTTGGATCAAGTCAAGGATTCCTCACAAATTTTATGGGAAGAAGATCATTTAGACTCGGACCCGCAGATTTCCAATAGACGGCTGGAATGCCGATGCTGGTAAGGACATTAAATAGAGGAAACCCAGTCCCAAACTTGCAAATTTCCGATAGCGAATAAAGGCACAGTAATGACATCAACCAGTTTAAACCTTCTTGTGACGACAACACGATGCGTGACGTCATCAGCTTGAATTGGTCTGTACTTTAGACCTCTGGATTTAGTTACGAGTTTACTACACGTTAGGCTCAGTGTAGCCTAGCATGAGGGGCAACTCAGCCAATAGTTGCCTAGTTTAAATCCAATACAGCCTAATATACCAAATTTTCGGATAGGGGAACTCAGATTTCTGGATCAAGTCGCGCGGGGTCAAAGCTTAGCAATCAAATATTGTATGCTGAGAATAACCCCATGAAGTGTGATGCGAACATATGGTCACCAGATCACGGAGCCTCTCCACTTCTACCCCGAGTAACCTGGCGGAAGGTCACGATGCCATCGGTCTGCCGAAGAGTGTATGGCAGGTTCAGCCGGGGCAAGAAATGGCCTAGCTAAACGGGATAAGGGGCAGGGACAGGCCCAATAGCTCAGGCAGTCTGCTCCAAGCTCGAGTTAGCGAAGCTACTGCTTATGTCGCTATTCCTCCCCACAGCTCCGGTCATTGCAGTCTCTGTGCCACCGGACCGACTCTGGGTGGGTGCGATAAATGGGCGAAGGCCAGCGCACCCCTTCCCATAACCTCTCTAGCGCAGTTCTTTCTTTCTTACTTAATATGAGCTCATCGAGTGTAAAATTTTCTTCCGGAGATGAAATACCTCCCATCGGATATAACATTTCAATGTTTCAATGATACCTGCGGAAGAGTTATAACATCTCGGGTTTGGCTTACTAGCCATTGCCGGACTCATAAGAGAGGTAGGGAAGCAAGATGGATCCATCTGCCAATGGGAGACCGGACGACGATGAGTACCTGAAGATGATCTCGCTATGAAGGTCGAAACCGGTCGTCTCTTATTATTTTGACTTGGAATTCTCGCGACATTATATTTTTAATTTTAATTTTACTTCTTTATCCTTTATTTTTTAACTCGTATTTTGGACTTTTAAAAAGTTCTTCATAATTGTCTGTGTTACGGCTTCCGTCTACCTTTAAGCTCCACTTTTGACCTTTCACAATTTCGTATTTTTCAACTTTTTTAATCTTTTCCTCCTTTCAATTTTACCTTGTGTTTTTTTTTTTTTTGTTCTTTCCCGTGTTTTTCTTTCCATTCTAGTCTTCCTAGTCAATAGATTTGATTGTGTTACGTGCCTGTGTGTGCATTCTACCATCCATTGTATGCTGAGCCTAGCCTAGTTTTGGCGTCACACCTCAGACCCTGATTGACCTTGACCTTTGTAGAAACTATCTTGATGACGTTATGAGCTGGGAAAGTGTGTTCAAAGATGGATACCAGTAGGGAGGAAAGCGACCCAAACACGATGGAAGAGAAGAGATCGTCTAGCAAGCTCGATAATCTCAACCTCACTCACGTTTCTAATCCCTTCTTACCTTGACTCATATAGGAACCACCCGGTTAACCTCCTAGGCTGGGCAAGTACTAGTATAAGTCACTCTCGAGGCTCTAGAGTGAGCATTAGTGGTGGCTGAGGTGAAGTAAGTGCGGTCGCTTTCCAAAGAACTCAATGATTTCGATCTGACGTCGTTGATCCTAACCCGCATTCCTAATTTAACTATACTTGAAAGAATATTTGAACGTAGTTGACCTTGGAAAAATTCAGACTTTTGAGCTGCCAAAGGGGCATGGAAAAATTTTCTAACGGGAAAATTGAAAAATACGTATACTGCGAGACATTTGATAAGGAGACAAGTGAAATTTTCAACTTTCAAGTGATGTACCAAGGAGAAATATTTTTAAAAATATCAACTTTGAATAATCTTTCCATGAAAGCTCGTCTCAACCAACATATTAGTATGATCAATCAAAGAGACTGCGAATTTTCATCTCATTTACTTTGCCTAGCGACCAAGAGATTGAAAATTCTGATATTCTATTTTAAGAAATTGTGCTTAGTTGCAAATTGGTTGTGATAGGAATTTTTCTATAATTCACCATCCACTGTTCAGTGCCCATCGCTGTGTCCCTAAGTAGACAATTTGGAGCAAGCCTACATCTGAGACTCGAGAAATTTCACCTTATAAACAATAGCACTCGGAAAATTTTGGTTTTTGAACATTACGAGCCTAAGAGCTGAAAAAATTCCAAATCATATGCATATATGAGACGACACCTTTTATTCGTAAATTTAATTTCGAAATTCCAAACTTTTATCATAGCCCTAAAATGGGTTCCTTCTTAATACTTCTAGTAGATAAAACTAGCAATACTAGTTAGAAAACTCTTTGTTTTTATTCTCCAAAATGGTTAGAGCTAGAGTTCGAATTTTCGCTGCATACATCCCCTATCAGAACAACAAATAATAGCATATATACCAGACATATGCATTCGCTTTAGACGGATTTAAAAAATAATAAGAATACGATCCACTATCCCGCATTCGATCAATAATCTAAAAGAGTTTCGTTTGCTCTTCGAATCTTCAAGGAGAAATTCTACGCCAATCTTTCAATAGCGAATCACAAGGGGGATAAAACGGATAGACGTACCCATTATCATCGTACCATTACCATCATCATCGGAACGTGTAAAGTATTGTTCCATTATCATTTGAATCTGAAACGCCGGTCAGTTGCGTCAGAACTACCGCAAATGACCGGGCTTACAGTCATCCCGGACCTTTTTTTCGCCGGAATCACAAAATCTTTCTTTATTCAACATTAGTTACCCTCCCATCATTAGCGAACAGAAATATAGGCGTACCTGGATGAACCTTTAAACCACCATACGGGCGTCTAAAAATTCCAAGTTTTAATTCGCGGAGGAGAAATTCGTGTACGGTAAAGGAGAGGAATGCAACGGAGAATCCATCGGAGTGCAAATTCGCGAGAGAGAACTACTGCCAAAAAAGATATTGGCCGGAAGAAAATCTTCTTTGAAATTGTTAGTACGGCGATACGATAACAAAAATAAATATGCAGCTGACAACAAGATCATTACTACTTGCATTACGCCAAACCTACCCAAAACAATCCAGTCATCGATAATTAATATATCATTAAAGGCGCCAGAGAAAAATGATACATCGGAAAACATTTTCGAAGAATCCTATAAATATCAATTTTCAAGGAAATTTTCCGCAATTAACTCTCGTCTTCCTCGCGTTCGAATAATTCAATCGTCTGATCGTATGAGTTATTTCTAAATTTATTTTTAAACTCATTAGATATTAACGCATTATTATGTAGTTGCTCATTCAATAACAGTCAACATTTCATTTCCGCGAAATATGTCGGTATGTACCTTAGGGGGGAAAAAAACGTTCTCGTAGGTACTCTTGAATATTTTGAACCCATACGTATAATTCTTGACACTTCGACAAAATTTCAAGTTCTGAACGAGACTTATGGTTCGGTTTCTCCGCCATAAGTTCGCTACTGCTCTAGCGATGAAAATAAGCGATGGTCTTTCCTACTTAAAAATTGCTACACGAATACATTTTTCGTAATCATGTCCTCGAGCTAGTGCATCCACATTTCTCGTTTCTTTCCTTAATTCCGATTGTATAATGTGGACAAATAAGCACGACGTTGTGAGCGTTCAAACGTGAGAAGGGCAAAAACACGACCCCAAAACTTTGGTTCGTGTAATTGAGTTATAGAAAAGATGGGGCGTGTTTTAATGATGCGATGTTTTCCCGTTTGAAGCTTTTGAAAAAGCCAAAGTGTAACATTTAAGTAGAAAACCTGTTCGTTAGCGTCATAATCTCTCGGCGTAGTTCCACTATTGAGACGAACCGCAGGCTTGTTGAGTCGTTGGGTTGTACCTTTAGCATAATTTCACTCTGTTTAGCATTGCAATGTTTGCGTCTCATGTCTTTACTGAGCTCCTGATGGCTTATCCTCAAGTTTAGGGGTTCGACGACTTCATCGTATAACCTCATTTGAGAGCCCGGAATACTGAAAATTGGCAACGCTGCCGGCGAGAGGCCGATGTTTATGCACACTTTCAAGACATGTTAATTGTTAATAACATGTAAATAATATTTGATTCTAATTTATCGAAAAGCTCTCTTTTGTTAAAATTGATCAAATAGCAAGCGAGTTCGGATTGCTTAAAGATAAGAAGTCGGATAGAGGACAGTGTGCAATACTTCAACACCTTGCTGCACACATACAAGAAGTCTGTACCAGAGGTCAAACGCTCCGTTGCCACATTTGTTGTGTGACAAATGCGTGCAGGATCCTGTGTTGACGATTTGCCTCTTAAATTTCTTTGGCACCCCGTAGACATGTGGTTTCCTGAACACCCAACCGTAGGTAGCAATAAGCCATGCTTATGAGGTCGCAACTCAAAAAATTATCTGCGAGTTTAGTGTGACGCTACCGTTGCGACATTGAATGGTGGTGAGAAGGCATGCGTTCTTGCATAATATATTATGAGATTTGAATGATCATTTACTGATGTATTAGGCACTCCATCTTGGCGATTCTGAGAGCTCCCCAGATTATCTGTGAGTAGCAGAGATGCATCTTGCGTCTTATATAGCTCGAAGTTGAAAATTGTTCCGGGTCGGAGCCCCCACTTCGCCTGAAATTACAATTTTGCGGAAATTTTGACATTTTCAATGTCTTTGTCGGAATCCCCTCTCCACTATTAGAAATCCGAGCGGCCGAGTTGCCTCCTTCTAAATGACGGACTTGGAGTCCCTTAGCCGTTGACCCAATCCAAGAATCTGCGAGACCGAGTTCAAGTTTCCCAATTGTAGCATATTATCGTAAATTAGACTATACTAGCTTTAAACCAGGCCTATGCTAGGCTATTCATACAAGACTTTACTAGACTTAGCATAAATATATTGGATTATACTGAGCTCCCCCTCCGGGGGCGCACTGACGGGGGCACAATCGTGTCTTGGAACTGGTGCGTCACCAAGTCTTACCACTGCCTTGCCGTGGCGAGGGGGCTTACGACTGGGAGAGTTAGCTCTTGCTAATTGACAGTGCGCGGTGGAAGCTGAAAAGCGGAAAGGCAAATAGTCACGATCACTCTCCAATCAGTCAACTAAAAGTGGTACAGGCGAATTTCCCCCCTCGAAGGATGTCAATCAGGGTCCTCCCCGCTGCTATGTGGGAAGCAAGGAGTAACTGACACATCCTTAAGTCCAGCTGCTACCATACTTGTATGGTGAGGGGAGTCATTCCCTCGAGAATGACAAAGCAGCGGGCTCGCACAGACTTCTCCCTGTGTATGTCACCCTCATATTTTAGCATCACTGATCACCACTCTATCCTATCACTCTTCTCTTTTCGATTAGATTAAGGCACACCTTTCCTATCTTTCTCCCTCTTCTATCTTCATGGCTGTCGACTTAAGACAGGGTAGCTGCACCTACAGCAGGGAGTACTGCTTCGGGATTCCTACCGATTTCTTTCACCCATCTTCTCTGTTTTCCACCCATGCTCTCTTGCATGCACAAACCACTCCTTGCAGTACAGCTGGCAACTGGGGTTACGTACCGTCTGCACCCTGTGTCCGTCAAAGTGCATCACAGGCCTTCACGTCCAACGGGCTGGGTTGGGTTACGTCCTGTCCTGTCTAGCACCCCCTGACGCGGACATGAGACGCAGCCATCACGTCCCGGCTGCAAGCTGCACATCCACACGCGAGTTTTGAGCCTAACCTAATACCACACCCACATCAGACTAGCATCAGACCGTATTCAAACCCCTCCAAGCCGAAGTAGAGAGGCCTCCGGAAGTTCAACGAGGAACGCAGGGAACCTGTTTTATGAGACAAATGGGATATTCGTTTGGCCGAAAAACGGTCTTGAAACGGTAACCAACAATCCGCTTTCCCCTCCATTGTGTAATCAAGCCCGAATGTGACTCCACTTTCGCTTACCGCCACCAGGATATTTCTGAAATTCTTGCTTCTCCAGCTCAAACTGCGATAACTACTTTCTCAATCTTAAATCTACTTCCTCCACGCTGACCTCACTTCTCTTCCCTAAAACCTGTCTATATCATCTCGCTTGAACTCAAATCCACCATCCACAGAAACCTGAGAAAAACCGTTCCCGGCTCGGACAACATCCTCGCGCGCGCCTTTGTGCTCAAACACCCTCACCCAACTCCCTTGATTACCCCCTGCCAACCTTCGACCTTAACCCACTCCTTTTTTCATGACAAATCCATAGCAGTCCGAATTCATAACCTCTACTCTTTTTCTACTCTATCCGGAAAGGCCGTCCCCCGGGGAGAGGTTTAACGTGTTCCTATTTTTCTGATCGCCATGAACGACCTGATGAACTGTATCCCTTCCCCCTCACTACCCCAAAGGTTCCGCTTCTCTGCTCGTCTTCTCCAACTCACCCTCGACATTGGATCGTTGTTTTCGAAACTTCCTAGCAGAACAACGTTATATTCTATAAAGGGCACGTACGTCTCCCCTATCTCCCCCTGCTTCTCCAGAACTTCCAATCAGCTTTCAATACTCTATCGAATTTAGTGACCTTACCTTGGATTCCAAACATTTCTGGATCCCTCACATTAAAGCTTTATATCTATCCCACACTCGCATTGATTGGAGTCGCAGCTTCTCCTCCGGCTATTTAATTCTCTAATTCACTCTCAACTAGACTTCTGGTCCCCAATCTATAGACAAACTAATAGATTTTCCCTTAAACCACTGGATACAATACTATCTCTTGGCCTTTGATGCTTTGCGAATCAGCCCTATGCTCGGCCTATGCGCAGAGGCTGCAACATTCTTCCTGTACAATACGAGTCCATCTTGTACAGGATTATCGGTCTGCAGTTGGTGAGTTGATTACGTAGTACCGCTCATTATCGCTTACCGCCAAGTTTCTTGCGTCCATGGACCAGTTTCTCCAACTCCTATGTTTTCAAAACTCACTAATTCTTTCATTAGAATCACAGGTAGACGATCATCTCAAATTTAAGCCCCTTTTCCCTATCCACTCTTCTACCCTGGACATTCATAACGCCTCATATTCGCCGTGATGTGCCAAAATCATCCTCTTGATTTACTGAGAGCAAACCAAAGCTATCATTGCTAATGATTTTCCCTCCACATCCTGTGCTTTACAGACGGATCCAAGAAGGGTTCCAAAATATGCTACGCCTTCTCTGTTGATGATATCTGGCTGTTCCGTACGAAAAGCTCGGCTCTCACCTCTCTATTCCCCCTCTCCCAGAAAATGTCACCTTCTTTTCGACTCTGTCTCGTCTCTCCAAGTCATAGAAGACCCCTACGATTCCAACCCTATCGTTCAACACATTCCCATCCTCCTGCACACTTCAATATCTTCTCTATCTTCAATTGCCTCCCTCTGGATTTCTAGCCACGTCGGCTTCCCGAAATGCGATTCAAGGACCTAGAAACCAAGCTACATAGCCATGCTCTCCTTTTCAATTTCTGACCAGACCCCTTCTCCGGCCTGTGACTTGACATCTTATTATCGTTCTCTAATCATCGTATCATAGCACAGACTTTTATTCTCTCAATGCCGAGATAAACTTCTTCGATTTTCCGCGGAATCCCCCATACAAATTGACTCTGACAATTGTCGGACCCCTTTCAACTAAAGGACTTTCAAGGAGCTGACTCCGAAATTAATTACCTGTTAAAAATAATGTCCGGAATGCCTGCTCATGGTAGGTGGAACCGACTTCTGTGCACCAAACATCTAGAACTGTGAATAACATGGTCGAATCCCTTCTCTACATGACCAATACCACGACCTAATATTTCAGTGCATAGGTATTCTCTTAATTGCATATCAAAGTCACCAGCCCCTAAAGCTTACCGTAATGAAACTACTGAACGATTCACCGAATCAGTAACGAGTTTCCACGATGGGCTACAGTGGCTTGCCACCAGCTATATTGTATCATAAAAAATTAGGGGGGGGGAACCCGCTATCCCGAGAATTTTCCAAGTCCCCTAGCTCCTATCATATAGAGCTCGAGAGTCGAAATTTTAACAGGGAACCTGTTCTATGGGGGGCTCTTTGAGAAATTTGCCGTGCGCCGTCCAGCAAAAAACTTAGAAATTTCGACTCTCGAGCTATGATAGGAGGGTGACTTCCAAAAACGACGGCTTCCTGAACGAAGTTAAACGAGGACGCAGGGAACATGTTTTATGAGTCAAATGGGATTTGGTATGAAAATTCAAGGAAGCCTAGACCTAGATAAAGCTAGTATAAAGAAGGCCTAGACCTACTCTAAGCATAGTATAATAAAGTTTGAGAGTCTAAATTTTTCTCGAATCTCCAGCTATATATGATAGTTTTAGAGTTGAAATTTTTCCAAGTCTCCCTCCTATCATATGGCTCGAGGGTCAAAATTTTTCTAAGCCCCCTCCTATCATATATGGCTCGAGAGTCAAAATTTTTCCGAGTCCCTCTCCTATCATATACGGCTCGAGAGTCGACATTTTTCCAAGTTTTTCGCTGGATGGCGGACGGCGCACGGCAAATTTCTCAAAAAGCCCACCATAAAACAGGTTCCCTGTTAAAATTTCGACTCTCGAGCTATATATGATATGAAAGGGACTAGGAAAAATGTCAATTCTCGAGCTATCAAATTTAGACTCTCAAACTATATTATACTAGGCTTATAGTAGTAGGTCTAGGCGTTCTTTATACTAGCTTTATCTAGGTCTAGGCTTCCTTAAATTTTCAATACCAAATCCCATTTGACTCATAAAACCGGTTCCCTGCGTTCCTCGCTTAACTTCGTTAAGGAAGCCGTCGTTTTTAATCCGAGAGAGAAAGGAGAAATAGTAAGTTACTAATTTGATAACGTCACAGGTAGTTCCAAACTTATGACATCACTAATAAATTACGTCACAAAGAGGTTTAAGCTGATTGATGACTTTACTGTGATTTTATCCGCCAGCGAAAATTATTTTGTCTTAACTGGTAGCTACCTGGATCGACATTGAAATTATCTTTATTTATTTGTCTCCGCGAAAACATTCTTCTCCCAAATAGCTCCTATAAAACAAGATTTCCTATTGAGATGAGGGACAGAAAAGTGAAAGTTAGGAGTATATTGTACAAAGAATGGTAAAGTGAAATAAATTATTTAGGACGGAGGACTGAAAATAGAGTTTTTGTCATACTTGATGAAAAATTTTTAGTGGACCAGATATTGTCTTCAAATTACTACGACTTAGGTTACACAAGTACGAGTATTATCATTCAAATATTTTTTCGGTCCTTCTTCTACCATGTTTATTTATGCTCTCAGGAGAATTTCGACCTCAACTAATTTATTTGCGAATTATTTTCTGAGACTGTCGCTTCGGTAAGATTTCTCAGAGTAGCCTAGAACTCTTGCTTGTGAATTCCTTTCGACTTATTAAATTTAATAATCTATATACCAATTTTATTTATAAATAGTAATATTGATCAAATTATTTAATACTAATATTTTTTTCCCTTATATATTATTTCGTAGTGACCCATTTAATTTCCTATGAAATTACTTGTATCAATTCCTACGGCGTGATAATCACTACAATTCGAAAATTCAAAATTTACCAGAAAAAAAGTTCGAGTAGTTGCGCCTTGACAGTAATACCTATTTTTATTTATTTATTTACCGACATTATAATATTATATATATTTTTTTACAAGTACGTGGTTATTCGGTTTAATGCGGTAGTACTCTACAGGTAACTGCGATATCTTATTCCGAAACCTGAAATGTGTATTTAATGTTTCCTTTTCGCCCGTTTCGAGCAAACAAGGGAAAAGAAAGAGAAATCGTGCGCATATTAAGGAAACATCTGTCGACTGCGTAACCTGAAAGTGTAAGAATTTTTTTTTTTTTTTTTTTTCAAGAATGAAAGAATATAAAAATGTGGAAATCGCGCACAATATCCACGCGTGTAACCTTTCTTAAGCCACTATTCATTTTTTTTCTCCTTGAAGTGGATTTACCGTGATCCGGTGGGGTACTAAGTCCACGAAGGCGAGTGCATTATTTCTGCATTTGACGTGTGTTTTCGTCGTGCTTCTCATTTTCCGAGTTTAATTACAGCGAAGCCCGGTCAAAGTGAATAGTAGCCATTACATTTTGGAGGGAATAACGATTATTCGCGATAAATCTATTCCGTTACATTCGTTGCAGTGTAATAAAAAGACAAGATTTTATTAAGGGACAAGTCCGCACGTCATCGCAATAATTCACCCATCATCCGTCGTGCCCCGAATTTTTTGTTATATTTAACACACCGCCCTACCCTCGTAACGCTAATTCCAAAATAGCGCAGTTCGATATAATTTCCGCTCAAACGGCTGTTGTCCAAAAAAAAAAAATTATTACAATCGAGTGGCTGCACAGAGATCACGTTAATGCCGTCCAATCAGAATGATGCGGGTGTGCATACGATATCTCGAACAATCGTCCGAGAAGGAGGAGCTATGTAAATTAGGGCGCAGTTCCCTCTTTTTTAGTTTTAGCGAGTACTTACCCTTTAAAATAAATGCCAGAACCCTTCTGTCGTATACACGCGTACTCGCCGCGAGTGGCGATGAAAATTAGTAAGCTGTCTCGATGTAAAAAAGATAAATGATTCGATATCGAATGAGGAAAAATAGTTTTTATTATATAATTTCACTGCGTTGAAAGTTCTCCTTTCTGCGCTGCGAAATTGAGAAATTTCGTCACATCATCTCGATGTTATAATCTCATTAGAATATTCGACACCCCGGTCTCCGGCCGTAATATACTAAGCAAAAATTCTCATTCCTGTTTTCTGAATTAAGTAAATGGGTCAAACATTGAATTTCCGAGACGGTATAAAATTTAAAATGCATTCGGAGTGAATTTTATTTAGGTCAAGTGTAAAAGGGAGGTCCTATAAAGTTGATTAATGAAGCTTGTTTTTCTTATTATCCTTATTTGATGAGTATAATAGAGTAGGGATAACAAGTATTCTGCTAGAACTTCGGTCCACGAGAAACCTTGTGCTGTAGAATTTATGAATGTATGAAAAACGCGGTAAGCATCTGCGTAATTTAGTACGAGTATCGGCTTTTGCACGGTCCTCAGGAAGGGGAAGTCATACGGCTATGCAAGACATCTGCTATCTGCATTTGTTTCCTTCGTCCGTAATTATTTTGGAATACGCATCAGTTTTGCAAACTTTATTTCTTTCAAAAAGTTTAGATTCTTGAACGCCCGCGCGAAATTAATAAATATCCCTGTGTGCATGTCGCGTCGTATTTTTTTTTTTCTCGACCACTTATTATTGGTCTTGACATTGACAAAAGTGAGAAGTACCAGATTTGGGTCAGAATGTACTCGAGTTTACGGGGAAACATTGTTGCGAGATGGAAAAAGAATTCCTGACTAACGAACTTCCAGAAAGAGGAAAAGAAAAGTACAAATTTTGAGTTACCTTGAGCAAATCAATTGAATAACAATGTCCTTAGAATTTCTTATTTATTCATTTATTTACGCACTTTACAGCTTAGCGGCCCACTCGGAACCCAAAAATCCTGTCGAACAAGTTGCAAAAAGTTTCGTTCGCTAGTACATTATACGCTAAGCTTAGTTTAAGCCGAGTAAAGCCTAGAATTAGTATAGCGTGTAGTATAGGCATACACTAGGCCTAGTTTAGAGCTAGAATTTAGATTAATTAAGACTAGTTTGAAGCTAAAAATAGCAAATTTCTGGGAAAAAATTGAATCATGATTGTATATGTCTTTGGGCGTGTTATCAATACATCGATCTTGATTATACTGATGATATATCGATTGTGTAGGTACTAGACTGCTTCCGCTCGATCTTCAACAGTCTTAGTATGTTAAGGTAACTAGCTTTCAAGGACGCACTCACTGAGGGGTGGGGAAGATTAACCCTGACTTGGGCTCGCAGATTCTCAATAGACGGCTGGGGTGCTAATAAGGACATTAGAAAAACGACGGCTTCCTTTACGAAGTTAAACGTGGAACGCAGGGAACCTGTTCTATGGGTTGAATTGGTTTTATAGTATTGAGGATTGAAATCGAAATCTTGAAGAGTCTGAAATTTGTCTGAGTCTATGGTTTCATGGTGTATATAGTCTGAAAATAGAAAATTTTAACAGGGAACCCGTTTTATCGTCTTTTTTTGGGGGAAAAACGTCCGCCGTTCGCCATTCAGCCGGCTGGCAAAGCTCCAAGGTCGACAATTTTCCAAGTCCCCTCTTATCATAGATATCTCGAAAGCTGACATTTTTCTCTTTAGGGCTGGGTATGTTATATTTAAGACCCCCCGTGCCCCATATAGCAAGTCCACACCTTGAACACCTTTTGTGAACCATGCATTCCATGAACCATTTTTGAACCATATATTCAATGAACATTTTTTGAACCAAATATTCCATGAATCACATTTTTGGCCATAAATCGCTAACCGTTCGAGATAGGTTAAAAATTCAAACGGCGTTGGATCGAGGGCGTCGAGACGCATCTAATCCACACCTTGAACACCTTTTTTGAACCATATATTCCATGAACCATTTTTGAATCATATATTCCATGAACATTTTTTGAACCAAATATTCCATGAATCACATTTTTGGCCATAAATCCCTAACCGTTCGAGGTAGGTTAAAAATTCAAACGGCGTTGGATCGAGGGCGTCGAGACGCATCTAATGCACACCTTGAACACCTTTTTTTAACCATATATTCCATGAACCATTTTTGAACCATATATTCCATGAACATTTTTTGAACCAAATATTCCATGAATCACATTTTTGGCCATAAATCCCTAACCGTTCGAGGTAGGTTAAAAATTCAAACGGCGTTGGATCGAGGGCGTCGAGACGCATCTAATCCACACCTTGAACACCTTTTTTGAACCATATATTCCATGAACATTTTTTGAACCAAATATTCCATGAATCACATTTTTGGCCATAAATCCCTAACCGTTCGAGGTAGGTTAAAAATTCAAACGGCGTTGGATCGAGGGCGTCGAGACGCATCTAATCCACACCTTGAACACCTTTTTTGAACCATATATTCCACGAACCATTTTTGAACCATATATTCCATGAACATTTTTTGAACCATATATTCCATGAATCACATTCTTGGCCGTAAATCCATAACCGTTCGAGGTAGGTTAAAAATTCAAACGGCGTTGGATCGAGGGCGTCGAGACGCATCTAATCCACACCTTGAACACCTTTTTTGAACCATATATTCCATGAACCATTTTTGAACCATATATTCCATGAACATTTTTTGAACCAAATATTCCATGAATCACATTTTTGGCCATAAATCGCTAACCGTTCGAGATAGGTTAAAAATTCAAACGGCGTTGGATCGAGGGCGTCGAGACGCATCTAATCCACACCTTGAACACCTTTTTTGAACCATATATTCCACGAACCATTTTTGAACCATATATTCCATGAACATTTTTTGAACCATATATTCCATGAATTACATTTTTGGCCATAAATCCCTAACCGTTCGAGGTAGGTTAAATATTCAAACAGCGTTGGGTCGAGGGCGTCGAGACGACTCTAATCCACACCTTGAACACCTTTTTTGAACCATATATTCCATGAACCATTTTTGAATCATATATTCCATGAACATTTTTTGAACCAAATATTCCATGAATCACATTTTTGGCCATAAATCCCTAACCGTTCGAGGTAAGTTAAAAATTCAAACGGCGTTCGATCGAGGGCGTTGAGACGCATCTAATCCACACCTCGAACACCTTTTATAACCATATATTCCATGAACCATTTTTGAACCATATATTCCATGAACATTTTTTGAACCAAATATTCCATGAATCACATTTTTGGCCATAAATCGCTAACCGTTCGAGATAGGTTAAAAATTCAAACGGCGTTGGATCGAGGGCGTCGAGACGCATCTAATCCACACCTTGAACACCTTTTTTGAACCATATATTCCACGAACCATTTTTGAACCATATATTCCATGAACATTTTTTGAACCATATATTCCATGAATCACATTTTTGGCCATAAATCCCTAACCGTTCGAGGTAGGTTAAAAATTCAAACGGCGTTGGATCGAGGGCGTCGAGACGCATCTAATCCACACCTTGAACACCTTTTTTGAACCATATATTCCATGAACCATTTTTGAATCATATATTCCATGAACATTTTTTCAACCAAATATTCCATGAATCACATTTTTGGCCATAAATCGCTAACCGTTCGAGATAGGTTAATAATTCAAACGGCGTTGGATCGAGGGCGTCGAGACGCATCTAATCCACACCTTGAACACCTTTTTTGAACCATATATTCCATGAACCTTTTTTGAATCATATATTCCATGAACATTTTTTGAACCAAATATTCCATGAATCACATTTTTGGCCATAAATCCCTAACCGTTCGAGGTAGGTTAAATATTTAAACAGCGTTGGATCGAGGGCGTCAGAACCGGTGAGTTTTCAATTTTCCTTTCTTATCATATTTTTAGAAATATGTCTGCACTCCTATCATAGATTACGCCAAGGGACTTGGAAATCGTTCCTGACGTCACAGGTTCGAAAGTCGTATTTTTCGCACGTCCCAAGCTATATGATGAAGGGCGGGGGGGGGGGGCGACTTGGACGATTTTGCCCATATAACGTAGACCATTTTGACGTCATCAGATAATGACGTTATTGGATCGGAAGTCGAAATTTTTCCAAGTCCCTTACTATCATATTACACGGCTCGAAAGTCGGAATTTCTACAAGACCCAAAAAATTTCACTGACCTATGAAGTCATCAGATCGTGACGTCACAAGGTCAAAGGTCGAAATTTTTCTCAACCCTTGCCATAATATCTGATGGGAGGGGACTTGGAGAAAGTCCCACGCTCATCATTGTTCGAAAGTCGAAATTTCTATAAGGCCAACCTTTAAGCTATGTATGATGGGATGGGGACTCGCTCTTTCGCTCCGCTCGTTCGCCCCCTTCTTTGTCTAGTATAAGTCCAAGATTCAAACAAAAACGACGGCTTCCTTAACGAAGTTAAACGAGGAACACAGGGAACGTGTTTTATGAATCATATGGGTTTGGTATTGAGAATTCAAGGAAGCCGAGACTTAGATAAAGCTAGTATAAAGAAGGCCTGGACCTACTATAAGCCTAGTATAATATAGTTTGAGAGTCTAAATTTTTCTCAAATCTCGAGCTATATTTGATAAAACGACGGCTTCCTTAACGAAGTTAAACGAGGAACGCAGGGAACCTGTTTTATGAGTCGAATGGGATTTGGTATTGAAAATTCAAGGAAGCCTAGACCTAGATGAAGATAGTATAAAGAAGGCCTAGACCTACTATAAGCCTATCATAATATAGTTTGAGAATCTAAATTTTTCTCGCTCGAGAGACGAAATTTTTCCAAGTCCCCCTGTTATCATATATAGCTCGACAGTCGAAATTTTTCTAAGTTTTTCGCTGGACGGCGCACGGCAGATTTCTCAAATAGCCCCCCACAAAACAGGTTCCCTGTTAAAAGGGGGACTTGGAAAAATTCCTATCATATACGGCTGGAGAGTCGAACGTTTTTCAAGTCCCCCTCCTATCATATATAGCTCGAGAGTCAACATTTTTCTGAGCCCCTCTTCTGTCATATATAGCTCGAGAGTTTAAATTTCTCCAAGTCCCTCTCCTATCATATAGAGCTCGAGTGTTGGAGTTTTTTCAAGTTCCCTTCCTCGAAAGTCGAAATTTTTCCAAGTTTTTTATTGGACGGCGGACGGCGCACGGTGCATGGCAGATTTCTCAAAAAGCCCCCCATCGAACAGATTCCCTGTTAAAATCATCCCTTGATGACGTTATACTCCAGGGATTCTAAATGATGTCTGGCCCTGATGATGTCGTGCCCTCGTGCTCTGAGTACTTTGATGACGTCCCCTTTTCGACTTGTATTTTTCTTGACAATCAATGAATCACAAGCTCGAACCTAGTTTAACTGAGAAAAAGTCTCAGCCTAAATCCTCCTCTAAATCTAGCTTACCTTAGTTCTAACCTTGCGTATAGATTCTGAGCTTATTCCTTCCATGGAGATCTTTACTTGTATAGCATTCTGTCTAGACTTGGTAACTTTCCTATACTCCTAGCCAAAATGCGTAGTAATACTTTTATTGAAAATTACCACCATGTCTGCCCGGTGATGAAGATGGTACGCTGAAATTCAACTCATTTTCCTCCACAATTCTAGACGCAATTTCGACGTTGATCAAATCGATTTAAAATAGATTCGAAATTGATATCAATTTTCAGTTAAGATTAAAATTCAATACCCCTAGTTGACTCGATTCTAACATCAATAATGAGTTACTAGAATAAAATTAAGTTATCAATCAATTTTGAGTCCAATTTCAATCTTTTTTGGTCGATTTGCAGTTACAAAAAGGCGCGTCAATTTTGAGTTTATTTTTGGCCAAAATGATGAATTTATTTGAGGTTGATTAGACGTCGGGTCGATGTCGACCTAGAGCTGTTATGGTTAGGCAAACTTGTGAAGTTTTATGATCTAGTTAATTATTGTCAACCGCATTGAGTACATTATTATGCGCTCAGCACAAGAAAGGAATTGCCGTTAAATTTAAAATGACGTATCGGAACGCATTTGTTCCCAAAGAAAATATATGTAATGACGAATCACTTCAGTTGAGTGAACGATTCTCCTCTTTATAACAGATTTTTCTGAAAAACCGAGATTCTCGACCCATTAAACAATTAGGCGATGAATGCGCGAAAACTCCTCGGAGAGGAGATCCTTATTTTTCCTTTTTTCACGACCTGTTGAAAAAGATACCAACTTTCTGATAAGCTTAGCGAGGTGTCAATAACCATACAGCAATTAGAAGTTTCCCTCGAATGGGTTGATCGAGAAAACTTTTTTTTTCCGCATTCACTCTCGATTGGTTTTAGTTTGTGTCACAGGTTGTTGAACCTCCTTCAATAGTTTTGTTAATGCAAGAATCTTTTCAAACGAATATTTCCGTCTCATTTTACAAACTGATGTCTCTTACGTTTATTCAAAACTTTCCATTTCAACGCTAACAGATTATAAAGAGCAGCCTCGCGCGGTCCAACTTTTTACGTTTTTATATATTTTTATAAAAATTCGATCCTTAATATCATCTGTTCCCACGCAAAACCTGAATTCATATTATTTTTAGAATATTTTGCGTTTCCTCTTACCGCGAGTAGGAGTTTGACCTCGCGTCCTTCATAATAACTGCAACAAGGAAGAACAGCGTTATATAACCGGGAAAAATGAAACTGAACGTTCGAATCCGATACCTGTAATACACATTTAGGACCATCTGTCTATTAACCTTTTTTCCCGCATTGTATTACTATTCTTCCGCGATTTATTCGTAAAGATTACAAAAAGGTACGTCGTGTACGGTATCGATGAGTTTACGAAGTACGTGTCCTCCGAAGATATTTTTACAGAAAAGGATACCAGACACAAATAGGACGGGAGGTGCAACCGCTAGTAAAATCGAAAGTGATTGTCCGCGTGCATCCCGGTAGTTTATATTCGTGAAATATGATTTCCTTCGAAAAATATTACGTTTTACTCGTACGAATCAGGCCGGCCTACAAAACAAGTTGTGATGATCTGACATTTCCGATTTCAAATTTCATATTTTTCGAAACCCTCAGCAATGCTAAAAACTAATAAATCTGCCTTATTCAAGGGTGTACGCGACGAAAAAGAGAAGAATTCATTTTCGCACAGAAGTTTTACACAATTGTACTTTTTTTTCTGTCTTTTCTTTACAATACTCGTAATACTTGTAATTGTGTTGAAAGGTAATCGTGTAAAGCAAGTTGTTGCGTTTATAACATTAGCATAAATCCTGCTCGTATTGTCTGTTCTTCATAAGTTGATTATATTTTTGCATCCAATTACAATATAGACGTCAAGCCTATTTTCCGGCGTGATACTTTAATCCAGAATAAATGCTCCGTCTCACTTGTACAAATACTATTTCTGAAAATATATTATAGAAGAAGGGACCAAAATCGCTCCAGCTTCTCTCGTCCAAAAAATTTAGTCGTCGACTGAATAACCTGAATGAGATAGAATTATCTATTGTTGAAACGAGTTGGCTCAGCTTAATCGCACAAAAATTTGAACTTATTGAACAGACGGGAAGACAGCAGAAGGATTTGGAGAAATTTTGACTTTTGAGCCACTTGAAAGAATTTCGACTTTCAAGCCATAATAGAGACTTGGACAAATTTCGACGTTTGAGCCATATTATATGATATAGGAGGACTTACATAAATTTTTACATTCAATCAAATGTATATATGACAAGAAGGGGACTCAAACAACAAGTGAAAGGTCTAGCATACAATTATACAAAACTCAACATATAATAATTATATTATAACTTAATATAAGGTTAGTATATAAATTTTAAGCTACCAGCTTACGGAGCTCAAATCTAGAATAGTCTACATTAGGTCTTTAGAATAAGCCTAGTATCGAGGCCTATTAACTTATAATGAACCCAATACAATCATGAGAGTGATGGTGTCCTCAAATGTACGAGCCATAACCTCTCAGGGGCCAATACAATGAAGGCTATCTTATGTTCACTAGCTTTTGGAGGGCTTGCTATAGCAGCCTAGTTAGTATAGGCCCATATTATTATTATTAACTTTTGTTGAGGTGAATTACATTAATGTTATAATAGAACTTGATCATACAGTCTGTGCACCCTCGGCCCGTGGAGAGCAATGGTCTCCTGCAGTCTTAACCATTCTAGCTTGTCTTTTGCTATCCTTTGGAACTTTTCCCCCAATTCTTGTAAGTCGTCTGCCCACCTGGTTAGTGGTGACCCCTTTCCCTTTTCAAATGTGAGAGGGACCAAAAGGTTACCATATAAGTCCACTTTTTGTCCCTCATGCGTGCGAGGTGACCCGCCCACCTCCACTTTTGCCTCCTTATATACCTTGCTATGTCGGTGTTGTCTTTTAGTGCTCTCTTTATATCCGACACTTTTATATGAACCTTCATCTTGACACTTAGTTTCATGGCATTTTGGGTAGTTGTTATTCTCTTCATGCTTTTCTCAATCAGTGGCCACGTTTGTGAGCCGTACGCTAGGGTTGGGATGACACAGACATTAAAAACTTCGCTTTTCTAGTTCAGCTGAAAGGAGCCTTTGAATATATTTTTTAGGGACCAGAATTTCTTCCAAGCTTCTGAGATTCTAATTTCTATATTCCCCCCCCCCCTTTTCAAATGGGTCTTAGGTCATGCTTTCAAGTTCTGTTTCCGAGTTCGATAGGAGGATCACGTCGTCCACAAATCTGAGGTTTGATCATTTTTCCCGTTGGTATTTATACCCTTTCCCTCACAGTCCAGTTTTCTAAAGATATGTTCTAGAGCACAATTGAAAAGTATTGATGATATGGGGTCACCTTGGGCCACCCCCTCCTCATCGAAATAATTCCCCATGATTTCTGTTCTTATCCTTGCTTTTGTATTTTTGTATAACGCTTCAATGATAGTTATGTACATTTTTGGGATTCCTTGCGCCTTCAGGGCTTCGTACATAAAACTGTGTTTTATGGAGTCGAAGGCTTTTAGTTGGTAATCCCTCCCTTTTTGTATGATTTGGTTTATTGTGTGGATATGGTCTCATGTTGAGTAAGATCTTTGAAAGCCTGTCTGTTCATTATCGGAACTTATAATGAGTGAGTGAGGTGTAAGTAGTGCACTAATATTGAAAAGGGGGTTTGTTATAGCCAATAAGATCACAGTGTTATACTATAAAAACTCATGGTAAAGGCCTTGTTCTCCAGTTGCGACATAACTGATGATGGTATAACACCCGAAAGTACTCTTGTAAAAGCAACTAATAAAGTAGATTTGTACAATTGAAAAACCCCCTGTCTGTTCAGTTGGCTATAGTAAATCTAGGAGCGGTGTGATTCTGCTTAGTATAATTTTTGAGAAGATTTTTGCTGTAGTTGGTGTCAGGGTTATTGGGCGATAATTAGTTATTTTATGACGGTCACCTTTTTTTGCCAGTAGGATTATTTCTGGAAAGAACCAGTCTTTAGAGACTGCTTCTGTTTGTATAATTCGGTTGAAGATTAGTGTACCTATACTTTATATTATTAGGTCTAATATAATAAAGGCTAAAGGTCTAAATTTTAACAGGGAGCCTGTTTTATGGGTGGTAAATTGAAGAAACGTGACGGGCGCTGAGAGCCGGGTGCCGTCCGGCAAAACGTGGGACTTAGAAAAATTGAGGCTTCCTTGACGATGTTTTTTTTTTTTTTTATAAACCCTTTATTGTGAAAATGATAAAAAAAAATAAACAAATAAACAAAATAAAAAATAAAGATGAAAATAAAAAGAGAAACATTACAAAACAAGGAAGAGAAAAACAAAATTACAGAAATTTAGAAGGAAGAGAAGAAAAAAAAAAAAAAAAAATACAAAATAATGATAATAAATAAAGAGAGAGAGAAAAAAAAAACAGGGTGTTGGAGGATGGCAACTAGGCCTTACCTCGTTTAACAAATTTGTTATGAATTGTCAAATTGTGATAAACGAGGAACGCAGGGAACACAAGGAACTTGTTCTATGGGTCGCATTTGTCTTAGTAATGAAGTTTATAGGTCTGTTGGGGAAACCACTATTAAAAAAAACGCACTATCAATTCGACCTCTAAGGTAGTTTGGAACTGAATTGAGAAAACACCAATTTTCGAAAATCCCCCATCATATACATATGACAAGAATTCAAAATTTTTCAAATCCTTCCTATCATATAAAGAAGGAAAGAAAGAAACTAAATGAATAAATAAATAAATAAATAAATAAATAAATAAATAAATAGATAGATAAATAAATAAATAAATAAATAAATAAATAAATAAAATAAACAAGTAAATGAATAAATAAATAAATAGATGAATAAATGAAAAAGAAAATTTTTCCAAGTTCCTTTTGGCCGGGCGTCGGACGGCAAATTTTGCACCCCCCCCCGACCTGTTGAAATTTCGACCTTGCAGCTATTGATTGGGGGCTTGGAAAAGTGTCAACCTCTGAGCTATATAATAATGATAAAGAGGGGATTCAGAAAAATTTCGACTTTTAAGCTGTATATTATAGAGAGGGAGCTAAGAAAAATTTGGACATCCAAGCTATAATTATTATGATAAGAGGGGTCTCGGAAAAAAAAAACTCACGGCTTCTTTAACGGAAATCAACGAGGGGTGGCAGGGAACCTGATGGGGAGCGTGGAATCTGAAAAGTGTACAACGTCATTGAATTGTGACGTTACAAGCCTGACATGACGTCATCAAATTTTGGCGTCAGAGGCTTGGACTATGCAGCCATATTTGATAACAGCAGGGGGACTTCGAACAATTTCCAACTCCGAGCTGTACATGATAGGAGGAAACCCCCATAAAACAGGGTCCCTGTTTGCCTCAATTGGCACAGTTAATGACGACAATCCCGAGCAGCTAATAAAGTAGGTTGCGAGTTTTTCCCATTGCAGCCTAGTTAGTATAGGCTCAGTATATTAGGCCTAGTATAATGAAGAGTAGAGTACAAAATTCTTGTAGGTCCCCCCAAAGTAGTCAAGGTCATTGATGACCTCATCGTTAAGCAGATATCCGACTGACACCCCAACCCAAATACGAACTCGTATAAATATCAAATTAGACTCTTTGAGATTTTATTTCCGAATTCAATTTCTAGCACCAAAACTAATCTCACCCGTGGAACAGGTTCCTTGCGTTCCTCATTTAACTTTTTCAAGGAAGCTGTTTTTTGTATGCTAAGCTCAGGCTACTATAAGCGCATATGCTAGTCCTAGTTCAAAGCTAGTATAATCTAATTAAGTCGAGTTTAGGCTTAGTTTAAAGCTGGTATACCCTCCAGGTCAAATGTGGTGTGCAGAAGAAGTAGGCTACGCCGAACAGGGACGCCATCGTCACCGTTACCATCTGTATATTCAAAGTCCGTCTCATACCTTCCCGTGGTGACCTGGGTTAAGCCAAGCAACGTAGTTGTGCAGCGACCGACGTGAGAGGGCGCAGGAGAAGGAAAACTCCAAAAGATGAACCACTTCCGCAACTACTCGGCCTATTCAAGGAGGCAATTCCCTATGATGTACAAGCGCATCAGGGTAGTAATGGAAGTAGCTGCAAATGCACGCCACTCAAGTTATGCAACTGCTCAACAACTGCAGCATTGGTTTACATAGCTTTCGGGGATGATTGGCCTGCAAGATCCGGGATTTCAATTCAAAAATAAACAATCATGGCAGACAACACAAGGTGTAATAAAGATCCTTAGTTCGGATATGGGGAACCGATGAGGAAGAGTAATCCAATCAGCTCTCTTCTATCTTCAGAAGATGGTGGCCTGACCAGGGTTGAAGTGGCCGGTTCAGAAAATATATAAACTACCACAAGTATTAGCAACACTGAAAGTGGCAGTGCCCTACTCTTCAGAACCGTATCAAAAGTACGTGCTCAGCGTAAGCCGCTTCATCCATATCTTCAAAACAAGGATACGCAAAAACGTATGCGCAAGTTGAGGATGCTGTACTAACTTTAATGAAGTGTATATAGACTGCTGGGAGCCTATCAAGAAGGGTGAAGAGAGAAAACATACGGCAAGGAGGCAGTGGAAATGCGCCATCTTCTTAAGGAACTTGAAGAAAAAACAGATGGAAGGAAAAAATATGAAAATGAACCCAGCTTAGTGGTAATTCAGGACTGTGCGACCATCAGCTGGCGAAGACGCAAGAAAAAGGAAAACTCTTGGAAGGCACCGTAGAAGCTGAGATCCAAGCGAGAACTGCAGCTGAAGCCAAGGCTGAAGCTGAAAAATAATTGCGTAGCAATATTGAGACCAAGCTCACAGCGCTGGAAGAAATAGAAAACGAACAAGAAAGACCAAAGTGCCAGAAATGCTGCGAAACAACAGAAGTCAAGATCAGTACCTATATTGGAAAACAACTCGAAGTAGCGGTTTACTAATAGTGTAGGGGTGCCGATATTCACAACAAAGTGAGAATTTCCTCCCTTGGTGTGGTGTCGTACATTCAAGGGTATCAGTTGGTAGTTATTCTCGCTTTCCTCCCTGTCCACTCACTCTATCACCTCCCTGTTGTTTCCGATACCTTGTTTAGGTGCATGCTGGTAATCCACGTTCTCATTGACGCGTACAAATCTTCGTCAATAACACTCCGAGCTGTTGATTGCTTAGGTGAGGTAAAAAGTGTGCTTGTACTCGTATCACGATCTGACAAATGAGTAAAAATCGATTCCTTACCAAGGTTGATTCAAATTGGACAACAGATTGATACGACTGATCAGTCGAGGTCAGGTCAACAAATCCGATATCATGTTGACTTGATATCGACACTGACGTACAGTTGTGACGTCAATACTTGAAGTCGACCTGCGTACATTCACGATCGAAGACTCAAAATCGTCTGAAAATTTCTTATTTGTGCGTGGCTCCTTATACTTACGTTAAATTTTGTGATACAAACTGAAACCTATTATTCCGCGTAAAGGAGTTATTCTCTACTTCTTTTTCCTCTAAGGGGTTCTTTACGTTGCTATACTAATAGAAAATCATATTTTTGTCCAAGATGATTTTCAGCTTCTGTTCAAATAGATATACACGAAACGTGTCTTTTCGGATGACGGGATAAATAGTAAAAGGAATAAGTCACGAGTACGTTCCACGTGCTTATAAATGATTGTATTGCAAGAATACGAATAAAGCGGCGACAATATGTCTGACAAGTTATTAATCTTTAGGTGTGCCTCGTAAACCTGTACCGGGTCACTAGACTGTATTGAGGCGTCTGATCGATTACCGCGGCACAATGCTTTTTTTATCAGCTAGTCACGACATCTCAGAGGTATTTTTTTCCCTTCATAATATTACACCCACTAAAATTTGAAAATCCTCTTTCTTTATCGCCTACCTCTTTCTTCGGAACCATTGTACTTTTTCAAAAGTCTGCTAATTTCCGCTCTATTGGGAATCTTATAAGAAAGTGAGAACTCGTTCGTAATGTGTACGTACTAACCCGCGCTTATTTTTATTTTTGCTTACAGACAGCTACAAATATCCTTTATACGTTGCCAATGTGGTACCAGCGATTGCTTATTGGCATCCAATGAAGTTGATGGAGCAAGCTGGTCAAAACATGAAGAATCTAAGTCAAAAGAAAGGAAATGATTATCAGCATCTTGAATTTTGAGACATTTCTTATAGAGATTTGTATTTTGATGCAACATTTGTTCATCAGTATGTAGTCACCAATGATATTCTGTAAGAAATAGGATATTATATGAATTCTTTGTTCGAAGTCTTGTAGCCGTATGTAACTTCCAGCTTTACGAGTTCTATTCGGTAGCCATCAATCTCAACGTTTGAAATTCTGCTGTATGGCTTCCTCATCTAATTTGGAGGGCCTCTGTCCTTCTTCATCTTTTCGCCTCCAGCATGCCACTATTTCTGCTCGAATATTTTCAGTTTGAAGGTCAAATAACTATCATAAACTTTTTCAAGTCATTTACAAGACAAACATAATGTTTGATAATCCAAACGTTCGTAGGGAATGGGGGCAGTATTTCCTAACTTCTAGGTTATATACATGCATTATATTGTAGGCTGACTATCGCAATTGAAATTCATTAGAATGATTAGTTCTTATGTCAACTTCCGAGTCAAGCTTACTCGACAAAATTTTCCCGCAGGCAGCAGACGAACATTATTCCTTCTTATATGACCCCAGTTTATAGTAATCGAAGGCTACAACGTAAATTAACGTTTGACTACCATAGTGCAGCACACATGTACAATACAGGCACTTTATAGTTAAGAAATATTTTCTCTCACTTTACGGCATTGCTACGACCCTCGCGAAAAAAATTTCCAAAATCGCAAAATTTTTCGTCTTCAGGATAAATGATTGCAAGGTCTTAAAAAGTAAGCCGAAACATACGTGATGATTATTTTCCGCAGTTTAGAATAATATTTCTTTACCAGTTGCAATTGTATCCCTTGGTCTGCAATCTTGATGTTCCCTGCTTTCAAAAATATATCGACGAAGAGAACCACCCGCATGAGTTTCAATTTGCAATTATATGATCTTAATAAACCACGCGATTCCGCCATATTTTACGCTATGGAGTCAAAGTTTGTACCCGTACCGCGATGATGGAATACGACTCTCACTATGTTTGAATATGCACCTACTCTTTGTTATACTCGTATGTAGTTCGATCGATGATGGAGTATAGATTATCCGGGTTTCTCTGGAAAGCCTTTGTGTCTGAAAAACGGTTAGAGACGAAAAGACAACGAAAGAAGATATATTCAAGACGTTGATTTTGACTGATTTCTCCAAAAAATATGAGGCCGATGTACAAGATCAAGAAAAAAGATCTCCAATGGTTGAATCGACTGAGATCAAGGAATGAGTTCTCAAAATGAAAAGTACTCACTTCAAATCTTTTCGAGTTTTGAATGACAAATATCATTATATTGACTTTACATACACAATTTCTCTCATCACTGAAATGACTTTGCTCATTATCGATGCAGTGTTCTCAACAATTGACCGTGTGTACTGATGCCCTGTGCTTTGAAAAAATTTAATTGAATGCAGATAAGACGAAAATTTACGTAGGTCTCTGATTGGACAGTAAGATGAGCTTTGGAGTATATTCCCTTGAGACAGCTGAGGTTGCCGAGTGATCTGATATTAAACCTGGAAAAACCAGTGGTTCTCCTGAACAAGGCTCACTTATTAGCTCCCAGATTCGCTGAGAAGAGTACGACAGCTATTGAGAAAAGTAAGAGACCGATCTCTTGCGCGCTCCTTATAGAGGCCTCCTTCGTGACGAGGAGTGAGTTACTGAAAAAATGGCTCGTGAACCAGACCTACAGGAAGTGATGAAGTGCCTAAGTAAGAGAAGTGATTATGGCCACAGAACGATGACCATATCACTTATTTCAGCATGATAACATGAAATGAAATCTTATACATCGTCTCAAACTGATTCTCTTCTGGCTCTTTTCACAGTTCTCTAACATGTTTGAAACTCTATCCCATCGAGATTCATATCACATGTCGTATCGTGTCGTGTATTCCTACGATTCAATCCTCTCTTTTCAGCTTAGCGTAATTCGCCGAAAAATGTCCACGTATTTTACGTGTATTACTAGAATAGGTAAATACTGAAAATGGTAGGAAAAAGTAAAGACCGCGCGGATTCGAACTTAACCCTATACGAACAGTTTTGGATTCTATTCAGTGGCGCGAAATTTAAAACTGCAGTCCGTTCTAAACGCGGTAAGGGCAATCAGCCTGGTTCGAGTAAAATCTGTAATTTACGTCATCATTCTTCTTCTTTATTTATACAGCAAGATTAGAACCGTTTCGATACAGCCCGAGTAAATATCCTTCGTATTACCCACTGGTTAATACATCTTATAACAAAAGGGGTCGATCTTTTGATAGAGGTTGCTCTACCGAACAAAGAACTCTCTAGTTATATTGGGCTGAAGCGGACGTCGGTCATTTTCGTAATGGCGTCCAGCCCCATTTGATGAACGTGGAGCCGCGGGAATTCGAAAAATAAAGGCGCAAAAGATTACATAAGTATCCCTTTCGGAGCAGCTAACTTCCCTATTTTCGAATAGTTATCGCTTGTCTCTCTTCTTTCCTATTTCTCTTTCGCGTTTTCATTTTCGTATTTTATTAGCGTAGTCGCTAAGATTCGACGTCAGTCTTGTGTAGGGCAATATTTCTTAAAAACGGGTAATGATTCCACACGAGATGGCTTCTCGTAAGTAATGTTTTCCGTTCTTGTCGTGTTTGAAAAATACAAAAATTCGGTCTCATTATTGAAAACAACTGAAGAGGAGTATCGATCGGAGAATGTGGTCTCCTGATTAGCTGATGTCATAAAATCAACACGGTAGTTACTGACAATGTCATTTTGAGTGGATTGAGTTTACATAAGGAAAATTTTTTCCTTAAGTACAAACACGTGGATCAAGCAGTAGTGTTCGAAGAATAGTTCTGATGTCCTCTCGACTAATGTACCGTCATATAGAAGGTCACACTCAATTACATTGTGATACAATTCGTCTCACTTACAGGAAATCGTATACCGCGAAAGAATGAACTACTAATTGATTCTCCTGTAATAATATAAAGTTTCTTTCTTCTGGGCATGAATAGTTTGAATGTGAATGGAGTTCGTGGAGTGGTACACGAAATGTTTACTAAATATGAAATATGATCGACTGGTTCAGCTCAAAATTAGGCAACAGATCCCCATCTTTCGACTTCTTTCTCGACTGGTCTGATGTCTGTCTCTGTATCGATAACCTACTTTTTCTGGATGGAGGAGCCAGAAGATTCCCGAGGTCAGTTTGTGTCATACCCACTCAGCATTAGGTCAAGAGAGGGCAACTTCCAACTGTTCGGGCTTCGGCACTAGACTTTAGAGGGCTTGTACTACTGCATCAAACGATCCACGCTGATATTATTGAACAAGGGTTATCACTGTTGAAAAAATCTGATTGTGCTGAGTAGAAACATACTTTGATCGCAGTTTCGTGTTACTCTATCATATTCACTATTGGCACAGGTACGTTGATGACGTTTTATGCACCTGGACTGGTCCCCAGATCTCCGTAGTGAGTTTCTGAGGTATCTCAATTCCTGGTACCCTTCCATAAAATTTACTTTGGAAATAGGGGTATCTTCTAGTAACTTTTTGGATTTATAGATCTCTATAATAGACGGTACCCATGAGTTTCGAATGTACAGGAAAGATACTACGACCGATGTTTTAGTCCACGGAGGTTCGTTCTGTCCTGTTGCTCATAAGATAGCTGCTCTTAATAGCCTAGTTCATAGACTGACACGTATTCCTTTGAATCAGGCTGCCTTTAAGAAAGAGTTACTCACAATAAAACACCTGGCCAGAGTGAATAGGGTCAATGTCGACGTTGACGTGATGGTTCGGAGGAAAGTTACAAGGAGCATTCTTAATTCCACCACCTCCATCCCCCGAGACATGATCCGTGATCGCCGATTGCGTTGGATCAGTCTCCCTTTTCTGGGGAAGTTCTCCCTCCAGTTGGATCGGGCCCTCCGCCCATTTGGCTTCAGACCAACGTTTTACACCCCTTCTACTGTTCAAGGGTTGTTTGTGAGGCTGAAGGACTCCATAGCCGTTAATGAGAGGCCCACTCATTATGAGTTCCGATAATAGCACACCAGACATGGTTAACGAGGTTTTTAAGTTTCTGAAGACCAAGGTCAAACTAAGAATGACACATGTGAAGATTTGGTTCAATAATGAATGCTTGAGACGAGGTATTATTCCCAAGTATGCGACTATCAGGCTACCAGGAAACAGCGCAGCAGTGAAACGCACCAAGATGCAAGCCGAAAGATTGAGAGTGAAGAACGAAATTGGTGAACTCTACAAGAAAATCACCAGGCTGAATGGTCTACTGTATGATCAATATTTCCATCTGTCCAAGTTACTCCACCCGCAAGAAGTCAAAGAAATGATGTTTGAAAAAGGAGGAGAGGGGAAGAAGGGAGAAGACTATGTGGAAAAATGAGTGGAAGCCCAAACAAAACAGATCAAGAAGAAGCTTGCCGAACTGACCCGGAAGAAAGAAGAAAGAAAGGAAGAGACAGCGAGAGTTGAGTACAAATTTGCTCCCAGAACCGAGAACCTATCAAGCGTCACCAGAAGAAGAAAGAAGACTGCTGGACAAAGGCATCAAGTACGTGCAGCCAGAGAGGCTGAACCAGTGTAGGCTTGAAAGCATGGCCATTAGCTGCGAACAAGTAATCCAAACCATGGAACACGACGTGAGACCAGAAGCCCGGACTAAAATTGGGGAAGTACTGTTGGACATCAAAGAGGATATGTGCCGAACCTATGACAGAACGCAAGTAATGCAGAGGAAGGTCACAAATCTACAAAAGAAGATCCGACAGAACAACCTGATTTTGACAAAGGCGTACAAGGGCAGCACGGTAGTGGTAATGGAGAAGGAGGACTACACCCAAAAAGTGGAGTCGTACGTCGCAGTTAATGGATACCAAGAGCTGGCAAGGGACCCAACACGGAAATACCAAGAGGACCTGAAAGCTGTATTGAAACGGAACAATGTACCCGGCAATGGAAGGACGCTTGAGATGAACCCGGTTGCACCAAAACTCAAGGGGCTTGTAAAACTCCACAAAGCGAACCGTCCGATGAGACCCCTGGTCAACAGCATTCAATCACCATGTTACAAGATAGCAAAGACCGTAGCCACATTCCTGAAAGAAAACTACCAGTTTGCACCCAGACGAAGTATCAGAAACAACGGAGAGCTGATTGAGCAACTGGACAAGTTGGAAATCAGGAGTAACGACAAGCTGATATCCTTCGATGTGACTAATATGTTTGGTACCATACCGAAGGAGGAACTTCTCACTCTGCTCAAAAACAACAGATACCATGGGAACCCCGATGGGTCGAAGTACGCCAGCATAGTGGAGGAGATCTTGAGCCAGAATTACTGCCGCTTCAATAACAGGTTCTACAGTCAGGAAAGGGGACTTGCGATGGGATCACCGCTGTCACCAATATTGGCGGAGATATTCATGAATGATATGGAAAACAAGATATTGAAGGGCAGCAAGTTCAGAAACTCCATCAAACACTGGGCCAGATATGTAGATGACATCCTAATTGTGTGGTCAGGCACTGATAGACAGGTGGATCTATTCCTCTCAGAAATGAACGCGATGAATGAGAGCATCAAATTCACAGTGAAAAAAGGCAATGAGACCATCAACTATTTGGACCTTACACTCACAATGGAGAACAATAGGAGAGAATACAAAATCTACAGGAAGCCGATGCATACTGACACCATCATCCCAAATGACTCCTACCACCACCCCAGGCATAAGTTGGCGGCAATCCAGAACTACTGCTATCGGGCAATTTCTATCCTCAAGAACAACGAAGAGAAGAGGAAAGAGATCGAGATAGTAAAGCAGATCGCAGAAGCCAATGGCCACCGCAGATGTGTGGTGGAGGAGTCTTCGGGAAAATGGAAACAAAGAAAGGAACCATGATAGCATAGTGAGAAAGTACTCCGGATCGATACCATACATAGGAAAGTACACAAACAAGGTGATAAAGGCGTTCAATGGCTATGATGTGAATGTGGGTATCCAGAATAATCAACCCATGGTGAAGAGAATCAGCAATGACCAGACGGAACAAAAGGACAAGGAAAGCTTGAGCGGAGTGTACAAGCTCAGTTGTGAACAGTGCGAGGGGATCTATATCGGTGAGACTGGGAGAAAGTTTGAGATCAGGAGAAAGGAGCACAAAACGTCGAGGGAGAAGGAAGATGGCAAGTCACTGTTTGGGAAACACTGTAACGAAGAAAACCACGATGGAGAGGGAATATTTGAAGTCATACGCGTAAAGAATCGCATAAAGAGAAGAAAACTTTGGGAACAAATGGAGATTGCAAAAGCCAAGAGGAGGAAAGCCTGCCTCTTGAACAATGTAATCACATTTGACAGCGAAAAATTATTCGGTCTGGTGATTGGACGAAGAAGAAGAACGAAACCAACGAATGAGACGGCAGGAATCCAGGTAGCCAATAGAAACGTAGCATTTAGAACAATAGATTGAACCAATCACAAAGCAGTATGTTTTAGCCAATAAGAACACAATGTCATATTATTGTAAGAATAAGTTTCTAAGAAGTGAACAAATCACAACACAGCATTGTTATAGCCAATAAGATCACAGTGTTATACTATAAAAACTCATGGTTAAGGCCTTGTTCTCCAGTTGCGACACAACTCATGATGGGATAACACGCGAAAGTACTCTTGAATAAGCAACTAATAAAGTAGATTTGTACAATTGGAAAACCGCTTTTTCGAGAGGAGTGGTGTTTATAAGTTGGAATGTGCGGATTGTGAAGGCTTTCATATTGGTGAGCAGCCGCCAAATGATGGTGAGAGTAGCTGAGCACCTGAAGTCCTGGAATAAGGGACACTTAAGAGTCAGCTTTTGCTGATCATTTAATAAAGAGCGGCCACAGTTTCCATGAGGGATCGGAAAAACTCCTCCACAAGGATAACTCCTACCTTAAACGCATCGCCCTCGAGCATACAGAGGTAATGCGTAATCTCAACACCGATGGCATTACTGTACTTGACTCGTACATTCCGGAAGATGGCCTGATTGAACTGGTTTATGATTCACACCGCGATTTCTCGTTTGGCCAATCTTAATACCTTGTTTCTCTCCTCCGTTTGTCAGTTGCTTTCATTTCAGTCCTGAAGATGGTTTCTTAACCGAAAGCGCTCTTCGTTTTAATTTTTTGCGGCTTGCATTGTTTACTCTTCCTTCGGAGTATTCTTTCTTTCGTTCAATATGGATAACCGTGACCTAGAAGGACGTATGCGTTAAACTCTACAGTTCGTCAAGGACTAGGGTGTTGAGCCTGTTGACTCCGGGCACCCCAATCCTCAGCCGAAGCTGACTAGTTGTCGGACTCACTCGATTCGCTCTCTCTCTCATACTTCCCGCCCATTGATAGAATTTTAAGTACCAACTTTGCAGAAGTTCAGAGCTCAAAAATTTAATGTTGTACTCTATAGAGGTGTGCTCAAAATTTTCCCTTATTCTCACTCTCCTTCGAATTTTTTCAAGTTTCACCATTGAACTCATGTAGCTCTGACGTGTACCCCTAGATCACACATGTTTAGTTCGATGGTCCAGTCTTAAGGCCGTCTCGTGGTCGACCAGGGTCAACAAATTTTAGACTGCGCATATTTCTCAAAACAATACTCCCTTGTTGGTCTGGAGAAATCCGTGGAACAAGTTTCATAAATTTCAAGGCTCTCTCGAAGAAATTACGGAGTATGAATGCGGAAGAGTTCAACTTTCCCCCTAAAATTTCAATAGATTCTCTACGGATCATCAGATGCGTGTTTTTCGAATAAAGTCCACAGAGATTCTAAGAGGAAAACCTAGTAAATCTAATTCGTCCCTCATATTTTTCAGGTATTAAAATATTTTACACCACACAACTCGATTCCAGAAGTCAGAAAAATTTGTGCGTTTCAAACACGGATTTCGGTGTTCTCTAGATATCGTCGAAATGAAGCGAAACCGACATTTCGATACATCAAAGTACTTTTTTCTCCTCTAATGAACATAAAAACACGTACTAAACCCAGAAATGTGCGTCCTGCCTGCATTATTATCGTGCGACTCCAAAACCAAGACATCGGACAGAAGCGATTTCTCGTCAACGAAGCAGCATGTGGTTTGACTAAAGAATCGGACATTCTGAGAAATTTTCTTCGTTCCCCTTTCAATACCGCGTCACACATAGATTATACGCGTTTTACGTAAACGCGTAAACTTAGGAACGTCGCGACCGCAATAAATCTTATACCAGCTCCGAAAGATAAGAAGGGAAATGAGCAAAAACTAACTCTTTATACCTAGCGCACTATCTTCGAAAGTGTGTACGAAAAGGAAGCAGATGCTGGCGAAAGAAGTCACCGTATTGTACGTGCGTACAAAGGTCGCCGTATATAACAATTCGCTCGACGAGTTTTGTTTAAATATTTTTACCGTTGAAGGATCTTGAGTTGTTATTTACTGCAACGTCCGATGACCAAAGGAGTAACGTTATTTATCATGATTCAGCGAAGACGAAAAGGTTCGAATTCATGCTGCACAACGACTGCACCTTGTCCCCAGCATCACTTTAATATTATAAGATGACGGCATCGTTTTCCATCTTTCGGCTATATGAAGCAATATCTTCGGAAATATTCCGCAATACGGTATAATAAAATCCATTTTTCACCTTATACACTCGACGTTTGATTTTGTACAAGTTTTCAACTCGTGTATTTGTACGTCGATAACGAGTTATACACAAAAAAAGCTATCGAGGAAGACGGTGCATAGTTTACTGGAAAAAGGGGTAGACCCACTCGATATCGTAATTAATGATGGTGCCTGTAAGGGATAGAATCTGATTCCGCTTCTGTATGCGGTAGACACTGATGTGTGTGAATTGGAAAAAGGCATGTTTATGTATCACCGGTCGAAACTCTATTAAAATACTATTGTAATCTCACGCTGTTTAACGTGAGCCGTGCACCTGGAATGACAGGATACCGTTGACCAGTGGCCATTATGAAGAATTCCTGCAAAATCATGTTAGACCTGGTCGAGTGCGACCTTATTATCGAAATCGAGGAAGCTCTCGAACAATGAATAGTAAACATTAAGTACGATAGAATTGTCTCCTTTAACGCTGTAGCCCATTTTAAAAGAGAGCACTTCACTAGATATGCATCAAGTACCCCCAATGATATGAGTAGAGAAGAAATATTTCTAGTCCTGAAAGAGCGAGGGTCTAAATGCTCAAAAGTAGCGAGAAACTCTTTATAAAAAGTTTCATTAGAGCAACATCGCAAACTTGTATACGTATCGTGTCATGAAGAAACCTCCCATTTGTACAAAAACTAAATTTTTCAGGAAATGATGAAACCCGTTCCGTGAGGTAAAACTTGGTTGATGGGAAGCAAATCCTCTATGAAAAATTTGTGAAGATTTTTTGAATTGAAATCTGTTTTTGGTAATTTATGCGCAGTACGAGTACAGGAAATTTTCTACTTTTCTGTCAACACATATAAGGGGAATTCATTAAACACATAGGATTTATTAGTGTACACCATAGAAGAAATTTATCACGCACGTAACCGATTTTTCATGACAACCGTTACACATAGGATATTTACACTAACGCCTCCACAGGGGATAGGAGTAATCTAACACATCGGAGACTTTTTGTGACTGTGTAGACTACTATGTGAACACATAGGTGTAAAAAAGTCGATTTTGCAAGAAGTGATACATAGGAGGTTTTTTATGACAACGACGACATGAATCTGGAACTGTACACATATTTCTTCATTTGCAATAACATTGTGATTACAATGACCTGGTGGAGTCAAAAAAATGAAGATCTTTTTTTGACGTCTTTTTATGGTTGGTCGATCCAGCTACCAATTAACAGAAAATAATTTTCGATCGCGGATATGGCATAGTAAAGACACGAACCAGCTGAAAGCACTTTGTGTCTAGTATGATAAGCTAACCATTCTGGATCTAGTAGGGATTCCTTGAGAATTCACTGGGAGGGGGCTGGAAGATCAACTCGGGTGTGGACTAGCAGATTTCTGATAGACGGTCGGGTACATTAAAGAGAAGAAACCCAGTCCCAAACTTAAGAATTTCCAATAGCGGATAAAGACACAATAAGGACATCAAATTAGTTTAATCCTCCTTGTGACGTCATCACCAACCGTAACGTCATTAGTTTGTGACATAATCAACATTCCCCTTTCAACAGGGAATCTGTTCTATGGTTTTTTTTTTTTTTGAAAAATTTGCCGTCCGACGCGACGTCCGGCCAAAATGTACTTGGAAAAATTTTGCTTCGCCATTCAATAATTAATTATTTATTTATTCAAGTTTATTTATTTACTTTATTTATTTACTTTATTTATTTACTTTATTTATTTACTTTATTTATTTACTTTATTTATTTATTTATTTATTTATTTATTTATTTATATAATCTTCGTAGTTCGGTTTATCTTCAAGAGATGTTTATTCACTGTTGCTTTACAATTTAATGATCATTGTACCGTATGTACTACGGTATAGTACAGATAATATAGATTGCTAAGCATAATAATAATCTCGTGTGCTCTCGAGTTGATGATTCTGCGATTATTGGGTTTCACAGTTTACACGGCCATACTGACATCAACGTCGTCCCGACGTTGAACCCAAAAAAATATCCTTCAATTCGACAGCTTTGAAGGTTAACATTCTCGTGGCATTAATTGAGGAATGAGGATTCAAACCGAGTTTTTGTGGTATAATTTGGTTGAGCACGTTCACGGAATCTTCGCAGTTCGGTTTATCTTCAAGAGATGTTTATTCGCTGTTGCTTTACAATTTTATGATCATTGTACCGTATGTACTACGGTATAGTACAGATAATATAGATTGCTAAGCATAATAATAATCTCGTGTGCTCTCGAGTTGATGATTCTGCGATTATTGGGTTTCACAGTTTACACGGCCATACTGACATCAACGTCGTCCCGACGTTGAACTCAAAAAAATATCCTTCAATTTGACAGCTTTGAAGGTTAACATTCTCGTGGCATTAATTGAGGAATGAGGATTCAAACCGAGTTTTTCTGGTATAATTTGGTTGAGCACGTACACGGCCTAATCTTCGTAGTTCGGTTTATCTTCAAGAGATGTTTATTCGCTGTTGCTTTACAATTTAATGATCATTGTACCGTATGTACTACGGTATAGTACAGATAATATAGATTGCTAAGCATAATAATAATCTCGTGTGCTCTCGAGTTGATGATTCTGCGATTATTGGGTTTCACAGTTTACATTCATTCATTCATTCATTCATTTATTTATTTATTTATTTATTTATTTATTTATTTATTTATTTATTTATTTATTTATTTATTTATTTATTTATTTATTTATTTATTTATTTATTTATTTATTTATTTATTTATTTATTTATTTATTTATTTATTTATTTATTTATTTATTTATTTATTTATTTATTTATTTATTTATTTATTTATTTATTTATTTATTTATTTATTTATTTATTTATTTATTTATTTATTTATTTATTTATTTATTTATTTATTTATTTATTTATTTATTTATTTATTTATTTATTTATTTATTTATTTATTTATTTATTTATTTATTTATTTATTTATTTATTTATTTATTTATTTATTTATTTATTTATTTATTTATTTATTTATTTATTTATTTATTTAATTTATTTATTTATTTATTTATTTATTTATTTATTTATTTATTTATTTATTTATTTATTTATTTATTTATTTATTTGTTTGTTTGTTTGTTTGTTTGTTTGTTTGTTTGTTTCTTTGTTTCTTTGTTTCTTTTTCTTTCTTTCTACATATTTTACTGTAGAAAAAGAGATTTACTCGTGATATTTATTGAATAATCAAAGAAAAAAAAAAAATCGGCACTTGATGAAGTCGCGTGATGCGACGAAACGTCGGTCTCTTACAAGAAATATAGGTAGTGATATTAAGTGCCGATTTTTTTTTTTGTTTTTCTTTGATTATTTTACTGTATTTTACATATTGTCATTTGACGCAATATGATGCAGGATGTTCCAATGAAACTCACAGATAGGGTTTGCAGATTGCTACTAGCTACAGCCTGTACAATAATAGAACTGTCTTACTGGTTCACTGGTTGTTGTGTTGTGTTCACCATGCTCTCGTAAGATTTTTATAAGAATGTTGTCAACACAGAAGCGGTTTGGATTGGTTGCCTGCAAAAGCACCTATTCAATTGTGGCAAGGATCACAATTTACGGCTTGGAGATGAGACAAAAACAACTTTGATCGTCTCAAAAAAGGCTGTAGGAGAATTTGGTGGAGGGAAGCCCTACTAAAGGTGGATGTTTGGGAGATGTGCAAGCGGACCTCCTCGTGGTGTCAATAGGCTTGCGCAACAAGTGGTAGAACAAGGTAAAATACCAAGACGTTGGTAGAACACACTCCCAGATTGCACCGGTTCTGCTACAGTAAAGCTTTTCGTAGACAATATCGAACATCTTTTCATCTTCTCTTCAGTTGTTGGCCGCCTTCTCTTCATCCTACAGCTTCCGCATTGTAGATAAAATCTTGGCTCTCTCTCGATAGCTTTCAGCATTGCTGGTCTGGTGAGGTTGTGTTCAGCTGTTTCCTCCCCCGCTCCGCATCGGAAACTGGGTTAGTAGGCCGCAAAGATGCCGTGACCGCTGTGTTCCTCACTGGACCAGACGCATGGTTCTATTTCTACGCCTGGTTGGCGTATTATCATTTTACTCTTTGAGCATATTTTGACTCGTCTAACACCTCCTTCCCAGCTTCTTTGCTTGGACTTCTCAACAGCTCTGGCCCCTTTAGGTTACTAAGCTAAGGAACTTTCGCTAGTACATGAGTTAGAAAAAGATTTTTGCATTGATGTCATAATAAGGTGGGCGTGTCCTTGTCCCATTAAAGATGACGTCATTCCTCATATACGGCATGAAAGTAACGTTTATTTTTTGCTCTGCAGGAAGTTTTTTAGTAGGTAGCTTGAGAAATCTCAAACAAGTATTTTGAACAAAGGCATCATCACAATGGTACTGGCCTAAGAGAAAGAAAGGGGAAGGAAACTATGAGACTTACTGGGGAATTAACGAGCGTTTTTCCCTGATACATTTTTGTATACTACTTTTCAACTTTATGGAAAGGGGGAGCTTCTGAAATCCTCTGATTGAACTATGACTTCATTTTGGATTTCGGTCAAAATTCTCAACTTAAACCACGCCATTAGAAGTTTCCACCTCTACATGCTGGTCTCTCAAAGGATAGAGCGTAGAATGATTCCTGACCAAGTGGAAAAAAACAGTCACCAGTACTTGATTTAATGTGAAAAGTGAGTTCATACCCCTCGCGATAAAGACTTGTTTTTCTATGTCAGACTCGTGCGTATTTTCAGATTGTATCGTCGTTTGATATCCTTTACAATCTGTTGCTGATACGTAGTACGTAAACGTGAAAGCGAGTACAGTAGTGTACTTCATAAAGTAAGAAGCGAGTGTTATATTTTTGAGGAGAGATACAACGCACGAATGTACGGAAAAGTGTACTTGTTGCTTTTTGCCTTGAAAAATGTCGAGCAAAATCATATCTTGCGCAAAACGTACATCGCGCACAGTACATATTAATGTTGTACGTATGCTCCAATACCGAAACGCAATGAAGTAGATACTGCTTTTTCAAACATTTCTCAACCCCGCCTAAAAATTAAGCCAGAAACAAAGAAAAAGGGTGGCTAATTTTCCGCAGTGCAGTGTCGATACTACTCCTTGGCGTTCATTTTTCCGCAATTAGAAGTCTAGGCCTATAGACGAAGTTGTGCACGAATTATTAAGATTTTATTTTGAGTTTGCGGGAAATGAATTGTAAGGTGGAAACCTGGAAATTCTACGAGTATGAGGATGGTGTGCGGAGATTTTATTTCTGTATGGTATATTTTAACTAGAATGAGATTGTAAGGAAGGAGTAAGAGTGATAAAAAATTTATAACTTCTTACATTACGCACACATGAGCAATGCGAGAACTACGATTTGGTTCGGGCGATGAGTATTGATATTTTTCCCCCCATACTGTTTCTCAACCCCTAAAATCCGTCCATGAAACTCGGATCTTCGAATTCTTCTTTGTTCACCTTTCTCTAAAAAAGCTTATAATTATAGTTCTCAAGTTTTCCGTGCCCTTATAGAGCTTCCAGTTCGAAAGTCTTTTTTGAATATCCCGATAGATTTTGAACGAGGACTTATATGAGACATGTTATGCTGCCTTTTCTCGATAGCTTCATGAAATACTTTCATTCTAGCCCAAAAATGTCTGCGAGCATTGTTACTCTTTGTAATACTACTTGTGAATTCGACTTTGATACCCATTTCTATGACTTGGGCCATTTTTCTGAGGAGGGGAAAAAGGCATTGCTAACTGATCACCTTAACTTATTGTTTTCTTTTCATCAGATCGGCCAACAACTTTTCAGATTTTTTGCACGATTTGCCAACTCTAGTATCCAGTTGAAGAAGCCCGCCTGCGGCCAAGATGGTCCTGTTTCGACTTCATCTCATCTCATTTTTTGTGTTGACCTGTGCTGTCAACCCTTCGCCCTTTCTCACCCTTCGATGTGTCAGGGACTGTCAGCATTCTTTCTGTTTGGGGTTCGGATTCCGACGAGGTCAGTGTTGCCAGATTTGAAACAGACGCAAACCGTACATGGAGCAAAAAAGCCGTATTTGAAAAAAAGGACGTGTTTCTTTTTTCTCTCCCAAAGCCGTATTTAAACTGAAAAAACCGTAAAAAGCCGTATGTTTTGCGTACGGCCTACGGCCCAGGGTCGGGCCGTACGACCGTACAAGACTAAAATAGCCGTATGTTTACGGCCGAGGCCGTATTTCTGGCAACACTGGACGAGGTGACCAAATTTTTCGCTTGTATTCTCATCTACTAACTACCCCCCTCCTGGTTACTTTCTCACTTGCAGACAAAATGCATATAAAAATAATATTATATAATAAGAATGGCGATAGACAGAATTTCTGAGGCTAAAGCTTGAATAATTACCATAACTAAAATTCAACTCATTTTAATATTTTATTTTAAATTACAGTGGAAACTCTATATAACGAATCTGAAGGGACCACAAAAAAATTCGTTATATAGAAAATTCGTTAAAAAGAAATTCATTTTTTTTCTTATTTTTGCGAAGTTCCACATTTTGAATGATAAAAATTTTCAAATTTGACCTGAAAGTTGACATTGTTAGAAGGAAATGTTGAAACATTCGTCAAAATTCAAATTTTTTGGAGAAAATATTCAAATGTTTACCAAAGAATCAGAATTTTCAGAAAAAAGTTCGAATTCAGGCCAGAAATCGACATTTTTTTGGAAAAAATGACAAGATTTCTGTAGAAAATTCGTTATATAGAGTGAATTATTCGTTATAAAGAGATTTTTTAACACGTAAAATTCATTGAAGGGGGAGGGACCGAGGAAAAATTCGTAATATAGAGGAATTCGTTATATAGGGGTTTGTTATATAGAGTTTCCACTGTATATAAATTAATAAATTCATTTTCTTTGATAATATAAAATACTAATTATTCTAGTTTCTTTTTGTATTAAGATTTTATTAAAATTTTTATTAATAAAATTATATTAATAATTAAAATTAATAAAGAAAATATTGATAAAAAAATTAAAATTAAATACATAAAATATTTAATTTAATTTATTTAGTATAATTCGATCCTCCAATCTAATTTACATCGATCTAAACTCAAAGCATGTAATAAAATTTTAATCGACGAGACTAAATTATATAAATTCTTTAATATAATTTTATTAATTCAACATCGAGGTAATAAATTGAAAATATTTTATTAAATTATCCATCAATTTATTAATAATTTAATTAAATAAATTTTCTTTTTTAAATTATCCATTATTTTTATTTAAATAATTATTTTATAAATAAAATTTTAGTCATTTAAATATTATAACTTAAAAATATAGATAATAATAATTAATATTATAAATCAATCAATTATTAGGTATTTGGTCATTCACTTGTTTGAAGACAAATATCTTATTGAGCAAGAATAGTTATTACTAATTTTATTACTGTTATTCCATTAATTGGTAACTAACTATATTAGCAAGAGGAATTACTATAACATAACTGATATCAACTTTAAAACAATACTTTTTAATCCTAGAGAAAATGGAAATTTAGTAGTTGGAGTATATTTCATTTTTGATTTAAATATTAAAATTAATTATTATTTAAATGTATTTTATTAATAGCCTATTATTTATTTCCCTTAAAAATTGCAATCTTGATTAAATGGAAATCGACCTATTTTAGGTCCGGATTGTAGTGTAAAGTGAATTTAATCAATATTAGATGCTTGCGTGCCAGGAAACGTGATATGTCAACACCTAAGCTGAAGTGGTCTTAGTAGGCACGAATCAGCCTGAAAGAAAGGTTTTTGGAGATGCTATTATCTTTGTGCTTGAAGTTTTTTATCAATTTTTCAACGTTTTTCGAAACCTTAGGATATTTTGCTCACTAGAAACCTTTTTTCAGCCACATTTGTGACTACTAAAGCCTTTTCTTTTTATCCTCAGACAATCTAAAAGTACATAATGAGTTAAGGGTACCTATGCTAAATAATAAGCTTTCGGAACATCCAGTTCTCGGGTCAATATAGTCCAGTCTTCTAAATATGTATTTGATATTCCAGTAAATACTGTTTCCCTTCGATAAATTGTACATTAAAACCCATCGTGCCTTTCAACGATTTCGATTTAAGGAGAGCAATAATTAACATCGATTCTTGCGAAATCCACCTTATCGGCACGGACTCAAACGAAACCCTTAAATTACCTATACCTAGGAGTATTGTTCTGCCAGTTGTTGGTCGATCGATTGAATTAAACTATGTGTATTCCGCGGCTTCACTCTATAACACGATGTTCAATTATGAAATGTATCATTTTGAATCGGCGTTTTGGCGATGACCGTTTCACTAGACCCCAACGAACAACCATATGTTGCTTGGCGCTAACGTGAGATCGTAACATTGCAACCGGTTTTCGAGCTCGCGCCTTGATGCACCAAAACGAGGGAGGTAATTTCATACCTCTAGAGACAGTGAGTTCCTTTTACTTTTTCTCCGCTATATTTAATTTTTGAAAATGATGAAACCAGAACTCATATACCTGGACGCTGCGTACTTCCGCTGCTGTCTCTTCACGAGATTTTAGAATTTAGGACGTTTCGAAGAATTATTGGTACAGCAAAGAAACAAAGAAAACATATGAAAACGAATGCTGGGAAGTAATCTTATATTGAGCTACATAAAGAATTGGTTGGCGTGTTGAATATGCAAGGATCTGGATAGAAAACTCAAAAATCAAATTTTTACGTAACGATTGCTATGATCAGCTTTTTTTTTATCTGTTAAGGCTCATTTGGCAACTTTAGAATGAAAAATATAATCTTTTTTGCGTTTTGCTGATACCTGATTTAATTCGTCACCATAGATCAGAAATATCCTAAGTCGAAAACAGAGTTTTTCCAGAAGGCAAAGATTGGAAATTTTACTTCGCTGCCTTTTTGTTGAAATATATTTCGCCAAGGAAAAGAGATTGCAACATCAGCAAACTAAAAATCAAAAGTAGTATTGAAACTCTAAAGGACAGAACTATTTTATGTCTATGTTAAACTTTAGCAGTAAAAAAAAATGGTTCAGAGGGTAGACATAAGATACCTACGTACATAAATTCAATTGTGACCGTGGAACAAAATTAACCTAGGTTCAAAATTCTTCCTACTTATGTTTTGAGAGCAGAAAAAACTTATCGCGGACTCAAGTTCGTTATGTATCAAGTTTTTGGAAACAAAATAAGATGAGCTACTTTATAGTTCTATTAATTTTCGCAACTAATTTCCTGACGGTTTGGCCTTAGAATAATTAAACTAATTGAAAGAAAGCGCTCCATATATTTTATTAATCCGATATGAGTCTTTGAAAACTTTTTTTTTTTACGAGCAATGCAGCTGCGCTAATAGTATTTAATAAAGTAGAAAGGAAGGAAAGTTGAAAACAAAATACATGTAAAAGAATTGAGATGGAATAAAAATATAAAGGAAAACAAAAATATTCTTTTTTTTCCTTTTTTTTTCTTTTTTTTTGGCGTCGTCGTTTGGAGTTAAACGTGGTTGTAAAAGTCAGTAGATCGTAAGTAAGTTAGAGTTGAGTCAATTGTTTCGGAGTTGTTATTGAGAGTTTGTTGTATATTAATAGAAATGTTGAGGGAAGATCGGAGAGGTTGTAATTATTGCCAGAAATTTTAGATAAATACTATTGTTGCTCTACAAACCGCACAGGAAGAACACAATTAAATCGAAAAAAAAAAACTCATCTTGGTAATTATTTTCAAGCTGCGAAAATCCCGGAAATCTAATTTTTGGACTAAGAATAAATCCGTTCTATGGAACGCATTACTTTTTTGTTCCGCACCTTACTTGAACATAAAGGCTTATAAGAGGAAATTCTATAGGTAGGTATGAAATTATTATTAGGTCAAGTGCTATTCTTTGTCGAACCCTTTTCAAAAAAAAAAAAAAAGGTTCATCAATTCGAATGGGTGAACATGTCTTGAGCGACGCCATTTCTGTACAGACCCGAAAACCTGCCGAGATATAAGTGTATAGATATAGTAGGTTTTTACTCGTGGAACGATTATAACGATCCAGAAAGGGTTTGATAATTCTGTTGTATGAAAAAGGGTGAAGCAAATCATGATTGCTTGATAAAAGGATGTTTTTATCCTATTGTTCGGAGTTTTGCACTTGTTACGCTTATAGCGTATTATGTATTGACATGGAAGCTACTGTTGGCAGGGGGCATTCACCTTATTTATATTTTTGCGAATAAAAGCAATACAATATCCTATTATCCGACACTCAGGTATTCATAGACATGTATCTGTAAATGTTGCTGACTCCCAGTTTTACGTGTTTTCAAAAATTTTAATTCGTTGAAAAATACGCGACTTATAAATAGACTAACAATAAAATTTTTCAAAGACATCGATTTCAATGAGCACACAAAAAAAGTTTGAAAATGGATGGCAAATTTTTGGCACCGAATCTAGGGGCGCTGTGACCCTCCTGATCATTAAGGACCTCTCTCACAGAAAAAATTATAAGTCCGCGGTTTGGGAGATAATCGGGAGGGCGGTAGTTTATTTGACTTCTTGGTCGATCACATCATGTACGATTAAAGTAAGGTGTCCAGGGGAACCAGATGAATATGATTTTGGTGTTGTGAGGAGAACTTTTTCTAGCATACAAGAGTAGTAACGCTGGGTATTTAACCCAATCCTATCTACCTTTTTACTTATCCTAATAAACGTTTATAAACTAATCACCCATACGACACTAGTTGTATAGTAGACATCTGGTTGTCTCATTTTTTCCACACAATTGGTTCAAAATTATTTAGTTTCTAAAGTTATTCATCATCAAACGATTGCTTATTACTTCTCATTGAATCTAGTATGGAGGAGAGAGATAGATATCTGCCGTATTTTTTTTCTTGCATCGGACCTTATCATTTAACCAAGCGTGTTCACTATGTCAATGGATAGATGGAATTAAAAGTTCAAGTTAACTGGAAGTGGATTCAACGGGAAGTAATACTAAATTCAATGAGAAGTAATGAGCGATCCTCAGAAATTAAATGACTCTGAACCAATAGTGTGGAAAAAATAAGACAACTAGTGCCTTAATTCTGGACTGAACTAAGCTGGAAATGGTGACAACCCTTCCCTAAAACAGTGGAAAAGAGTCACCAAGAATTTCAGCGCAGTATGAATTTGTAGTCAGAATGACCAAATGGTCGTGACGAGGACGTCATTGTAAATGGAGATGGCCGTGAATAAGATACCTAATTGAATATACCAGAAAGACTCGGTTCGAATCGTCGTCAAATAATGCATAAGAATGCTAATTTTCAAAGCAGTCAAGTTGAAGGAGATTTTTCTCGAGTTCAACGTCGGAACGCCGTCTTATGCTCAGCAATCTGTATTATCTGCACTATACCTCAGTACGTACGGTACGATTATTATCGTGTTGAACAATATAATATGGAAAACAGTAAACATCTCTTCGAGCCCCTCTCCTGATCTTGTTCTTCAAATTGACGTTGCTTATCAAAGTCGCGTAAGGCCAATGTATCTGAGAGATTACTCGTGTTCGGAACAAACAGCGGTTGAATGCATAACAATTAAGATCAATGAGTGTGGGAGAGAATTGCGAACGAAAGACGTGCAATTCTATCGACGTTGCTTATCAAAATCACCAAACTGCTGTTTGTCGTCTAAGATATATACTCGTAATAAAACGAACGAGGTGAAATGTGCATAATTTTAAGCTAAGGAGTTCAATTCATGATTTTTTTCTTCTCAAAGAGTGAAAGAGAGGGACGTTATGGAGAAAAGGAACAGGTTTAACTGTACCGACGTAGATGCTAGATCTTTACGAGTACAATGGGAGAGAGAGTCACTGTAAATTGATGAAGTGTAATTTTTGTTAAATTAAAATCAATTTTCTGGGCAGAATGGTATTATACTCGTGACTCGACGAAGTACCTGGAACAGGACATCAATTTTTAGCGATCCTGTGCAAAGTGCAAAAATCTATGAAATTCAAGGAAAATGACAGAAAATATTCACATTATTTTTGTTTGAACGTTGACTGGACGTTCGTGCGCTAATCTTTTTATTAGAAGTGTACTCGTATTTCTCTAATATTGATATTAATTTTGGCGAAATATAAGTGAGTAGGGTAAAATATAATTTTTTGTAAAAATAATAGCAATTTCTAGACAAATTAGGGTGTAGTTATACAAGGTCAGAAAAGTAAAAAGGTTAAAAATTTTACTGACGACATCATCAGGCGTGACAAAAAACGGTAACGGTTTTTCGTGACAGCTTCTGACAGTTTTTCTCAAAACTAGTCCCAGTCTTGAAAGCATATAAAATGCTAAAAAATTTATGTCTTCGTTCAAACGATTCCTCTAATAATTTCAGTTTTGACTCATTTAGGTAAGACTATTATGATCATTAAATGATTGCTTTCAGCTTACATATACAACTTCTCAATTATCTTTCAACTTAAAATATTTTGAATTCTATTTTAATTCTCGAATTTTGTTTCATTATCAATCTTTCTATAGAAGAAAATTCTTTGGGATGAAATCGAATAACGAACTCGAGTATTCCTATCAGACAATTTATGACCCTATTTGGCAAAAAAACAAACAAAAAACAACAAGACGTGATTCATTTCCAACATTCACTCAGTAACGGGATAGCGTTCAACCATAGCCCCTTCATCGGTAGATTAGACTACTTTTCGTACTGCCCGTACTGCTGGGCTACCGAACTGAAATTTGAAGTGTGTTCGTAAGAAGCATAACATGACGAAAAAACGAGTTCCGTTGAATGCTACGGGTTCAAAATATCGAAATTAGTGCAATTGTGATTTAATAATTAATTAAAATTTTTCTGTCTCTGCGTTGGAGTTCTGTTCCCATCATTACTTGTCCAGACATGTTTGCGAATTGATTATTTTTTTCGTTCTTGCTTTCATCATTTTTATATATTTCTAGATTTAAGTATGAGTAGAAAAATTCAATTTATTCTCGGGCTTGAAACAAGAAAAGTTATGTCTTCTTTGGAAGCAAGCGACGTTGAATGTTAAAAAATGTAGTAATCAACAAATTAATTGATGAAAAATAAATTAGCCAACCCCCCTAACACCTTATGTAACAAAATGCTAGTCATATTTTATAATTTCTACCTCTTCCTGTTTGCTGAAAACTCTACTTTTCGGCGAGTTGTGAACCAGAGACACCTTTTTTTGTTTTTTTTTTTTTTTAGGAAGAATGGCCTGTAGATAAGATGTGCTGAAAGAAGGCAGATTTGCGAGTCTGTGTATGGCGAATAGCAGATTTTTGCTCGTTTGTATGGTTCTGAAGAGGCCGACACATATGATCAATACACACGGTATTACAACCACTATATCTGATTTTGTAGAACCCTACCCTTAAGTGTGGCGAGGGTTGTAGAAGGCAATTTGGCACACATTGTTTTAACAGGGAACCTGTTTCATCGGGGGGCTTTCGGAAAAACGTTCGCCATCCGACCAGCCAGCAAAGCTCGGAGCACGAAAATTTTTAAACTAGCTTGGGGGAGAGGCCTGTGACGTCATGGTTTGATGGCGTCATAGTTACATGACATATACCCGAATCCGTTTCCCCGAATGACGAAATCTCGAATGAAGAAATTCCCGAATATTTATTTCCCCGAACTACGTGTTCCCGAACGTCAAAATCCTGAATTTCAATAATCCCGAATTCACCCGAATCCCGAACAAACAACGAATGACAACTTACGGGAAAAATTGTTTATTCTCAGATTATCATGTACAGCGGATATTATGAGCAATGTTACGGAGGTATCCGATGATGTCATCAGCATTTTTGTAGGTTAGGTAATTAGCAGCAATGCCCATTATTCTATCTTGTAATTCAATCCATTTTTTCCTGGGCATGACTTTCACACGCTTGCCCAGTGCCAGTTCCGCCACACACGTTTCTACGAAAGATTGTTCCTTTTGAAACTCCGTGATTGCAGCAAATAGGTCGGGGTGATGTTTCATGACAATTATGCGAAAACGGTTGTGCCACCCTTCACTATTGTTATTCGTTCCGAGTGGCCCATAAAATAGGTTCCCTGCCACCTGCGAGTTTTCCCAAGTCCCCTCCTATCATATATAGCTTGGGTGCGGGGCCTTCAACGTCTCAGTTTAATGAAATCATAAGTCAGCCTCGTGACTTCACAATCTGATGACGTCAGAGATCATTTTTTTCCAGGTCCCCTCCTATCATATATAGCGTAGGGCGGGTGACTTCACAGATCAGTTTTTTTAAAGCTCTCCTCCTATTATATATAGCTCCAAAGTCCGGGCCCGCGACGTCATAATTTGATGGCATCATAGGTTAGCCTTGTGATGTTACAATCTATACATTTTTCAAATCCAACGTGGCCCATAAAACAGGTTCCCTGCCACCCGCGAATTATTCCAAGTCCCCCTCCTATCATACCTACATAGCTTTGGTGCGAGGCCTCTAACGTCACAGTTTGATGACCCCATAGGTCAGCCTTGTGACGTCATAGATCAGTTTTTTATTTTTAGTCTCCCTTCTATCATATATAGCATGGGGTGTGGGGCCTGATATTTTTCAGATCCCACGTGCCTTATAAAACAGGTCCCCTGGCCTCTTGTTCAACTCCGTTAAAGAACCCATGAGTTTTTTAAATAATTTCTGAACTCAGATAGGGCACACAAATCCAACGCGTCCTGTGTGTAGCACCATCAAGATCTTGAAGGAGGGTACCTCTCTGCAAGGCACTGATGGCATTCCTCCTTCTGCGTCTTGTTTTGCGAATTCCAATTGTTGGAAAGCGTAATAGAAATGGCATGAATTTTTTTTTAATTTGCGAGATGTCAGAAGAAAGCTAGCCAACATATGCGCTATGACCGTCTAAGTCGCGCTTTCATGAGAAGCGTGGTGAAGAATCAATCCCCGAAGATAGCTCGTCCGGTGGAGGCAGTCTTACGAAAAATATAGAAATCGAACGCCAGAGTACACGTAGAACTAAGGAGGAGGAAGATTTTGAGGTCGGGAAGGTTTATAGAGGATCCTCCGAGCTTCATAGTAAAATTCAATTTTATGTGGTAATTATTCCAGGCTTCGTGGAAAGCTCGAAGAGAGTCCTCATTACCTACTCAGATGCCGAAGATAATCTTCACTCAATCAATACGTTTTTATTGGATTTTATTTTTGTCAAGAGGGTGATGTACTCAAGAGAGAGTAGCGAAATACAAAATGCATATAAAACACGGCCACTGAGCGCTTTTGGTTGAACAACGATCTTCAAAGCATGAACGAAAGAAAGCGACTGAACCCAACTCAAACAAAGTCGTGATTGAACCAGCGAGTCATCGAAATGTAAATCATTCTCATAGACTAATTCAATCAAACCCTCGTTCGGAATATACCTGTTTAAGATGGTTTCGTTATTCCGGTGTCGTCTAAGTTCAATATTTTCGAGGGCCATACGTTTAAAATATGAATGCTCCCTATGGAGGAGGACTTCAGACCCCTCTCTGAACCTGTGGCCACTTTCAATTAAATGATCGGCGAAGGCCGACCCGCCCAAGTTACCCTTCTCCCATACTATTTTATGCTCAGCCACTCTAATTTGCAGCTGGTGGTCAGTCATGACTCCAGGGAAATCATTTCCGGCTATGCTATATACACCACTCTTGGCGGTCATGGGAATAGGGCCCTTTAATTTAACAGATAAATTGGGATTGTAGAAGACCGGCCGGAATCCAAAAACGCGGAGGACACGGCCCAACTGCAAAGAAATATTTCCCAGGAAAGAAAGTCTAATCTAAAGTTTTCTACTATCTAAGTGTGAATCCCTGAGAGGGAGATGTTAGAGTCGAAGCATTTTCCAGTAAGCCTCTTTTGGATCTTGAGGTCGATGTCCAGCCTTTGACCAGGTTTGTAATTGTCCCCAGTTCCTTCTTAAGAGCAATCTGACTCAAAAGAATGTGAATCAGGCGATGAATCAAGCTATTGAAAGTCGCAATCTGGATAGCAGGACTAAAAGACGACCCATATGGATCACAATATCGGTCGAAGTTTCTTTCCTATTCAAGGTTTATTTTTGGACACATGTAGGTGACCTCCTTGTGGTGTTACCAGAGTAATACTCTAATAACCTTACGCACACTGAACTGTTAGATTAAAGAGATATGAGAGGAGCGGAAAGTGCATCGTCATGTTATTTTGTACAAATACAGCGAAGATTAGCACTCATAGAAATTAAATGCTTCAATTCGACATTATTTTATTCCATCGAAAAATAAATTACGTAATCTGCTTTACACAATAGGATATACTCGACTCTCCCTGAAAGAGTGGCGTGTGATCCGCTGATACGTACGTGCATTAAATAGATTACAAGCACGTGAAATTGCAAGAAAGGGTAAGCATAAAATTCGAGTTTAACCGAGGAGAGCGATGAGAGGGACATACGCTCGTTTTCGATTACCCTGCACGTTCCGACCCGTTCTAAAAACATACATTTACGTTGGCACTCGCGAATATTTTTAAATCTTGTACTGTTTTAATCTTCGTTTTCAGCACTCCTACAATAATGATATAGCGTCTTCAGAAAACACTTAAGATTTTCCTCAGGAGGTTGTCGACTGCACAAAACCCAGCAGTCGTTGAATAATTAAACTAAGGAAAGCGGGTTGGAAAAAACGAAAAAATAAAGAAAATATTTTTCGTACGTTCTTCGATGCAATTAAATCTTGCAAATGAAGAGAAAGAGGAACGAGATAGAAAGAAAAGAGGAAGCACGATAAAAGATAAAAAAAAAACATAAAACGAAAACCTTTGGGGTAGAGCGTCGGCATGGTGGTGGCGTAACCCTTGCGCCGAAAACGCGTTAGACCCACGTGCAGCGTGGCAAAGGCTCGCATTCGACCGGTGAGGGATGATGCGAAGCAATTAAAATGAACGTTGGCTACGTTCGAGCATTACTATCAAGGGGTAAAAATACATGTATAAAAACTGGAGTTCAGGGTAGCGTCTGGGGTAAAAACTCCAGTATTGATTTTTCTTACCCCTAAGACACTACTGAATATTAGGGTTGAAAAAATAGCCCGTGTAAAAAAAAAACGAGAGGGTTGAAGTTTTTTTTCTGTTGCTTTTCAAAGGGTAAAGAGAAGAATAAGACGAGGAAACGACGACGCGTTTTAAAAAACTTTCGTCGAGTGCCGCGCGCGTATAATGCGAGAAACAGTCTCGCGTATTTTTCCTTTTTTGGATTTTTATATTTAATTTAGAATTGCGCGAAAAGAAAGGAATCAGAGAGGAAAAAAGAAAAAAATTGCTCTCAATTCATTCGACGGTTACTGTACCGCTTCCGGGTTGAGAACATAAAAGTAGCAGTATCCTCGCTCTTTCCTTCGCGCGAGCAAAGAGTTCTTTCTATTTTAATAAACGAACATCTCGCATTTTTGACTACCGCGCGGTACTCCTTCCACAAAGTCTTATCACTCGGAGCAAACATGGAAAGTGTGGTATATCTAAGAATGTTCAATCTTGAAACTGCAACTTATGTCATTTTTACATCGATTGTACGAAATCGAGATTAATTTAACTATCAAAATACCGATAAGACGTCGGGCTGGATTTTTAATTCGTTTCCACAAAGGAAGGCTAGTGAACTGAATACATATGTGCAAAGTCAGCGAGAGAAAATATTCTCTATTGAGTATAAATAATCGTCCATAAAAGTAAAACTAAACATAAAACCGAAAATCATTCCTCAACCGTCATCGACGAACTAAAAATTAAACTGATACATAGTTCTGGCCACTCCCTACCCACCCTCTTCTCTAGGAATTGAGATCTCGATAAAGACCTAGTCCATCTGAAAAAATTTTACGGCCTTAAGCTCGGAAGTCGAAAATAAGTTTCGGACGTGGAAAATTCTCAAATTTTCAGCCATATTCATCAGCTAGGAGAACTTGAAAAATTTTCGAGCTCCTATGGAAGAGACTTGAAGAAATAAATTTTGAAAGATGAGAGACGCGAACTCACGAGATAGTAAGTTAGATTCGCTGATGAAGGCTGTTGCCGGACGATCGTCCGGAAGCAGAGGCATCTGAAGGTAGAAATGGTCATAAGAAAGGAATTTTTAAAAAGAAGAAGTGAGAACATACCATAAAATCGAGATAATGAATTAGAATCATTGATTTAGGCTCCTGGTAAGGCGATAGTCCAAAGACGGAGACTCTGAAGAGATTTCGTCAAATCGAAGACATTCTTGAAAATGAGGTCTCTCTAGACCCATACTCGGAAAGACTCTGAATCTTTCTTGAGAAGTAATTCAGGAAAATTTTAAGCTCCGATTTTCTCTTTTGGAGGGGCTTGAAAATACCCTTACAAAAGTGAGATTTGGAATAACTCTACTCAAGAACTAAATGAGTAAAATGAAAAGGGAAATCTGAAAATAAATTTCCGCATCAATGGGTCTGAAAATTTCTTCGATTGATTGGGTGAGAGTAATGAGGGAGAGAGGAACTCGGAAAATTTTGTTTATGAGCTGAAAAAGTATCTAGTGAGAAAGGTTAAAGAATTTTTACTGAAGCCCGAACATGAACTTTGTAGAACAAGTTCCCTGCACTTCTCGGTCAACTTCATTAAAGAATGCAAAAGTCTTCCACCCTCCGGGGATAAAATGCTTTAAGCTCTAAATTCTATATGACGATTTTTGTTTGTTGGCTAAGAGATAATTTTTTCAAGTATTGTTTTAATTTGTCGACGCTTTGATATGGATAGCGTAAGGAGGAATGGAAAGGCGGGGATCGTTCGGAGGAGTTTAAAACGAGACAAGTCTCTCGCTTAGAGACTCAATCTCTGATCTGACGGTCGGTTTGTCCAATGTAAATAGCAGGAACTTGAAGAAATTTTAAATTCTGAACAATTAGGTTTACCGAGAGAAACGACTCGAAGAACATTCCAGGTTTTGAAAATATTTTCGAAATTCTTATACAGAGGAGGAGTTCTTGGCCTCCCACTACGACACTTACATAGTCATAGTCTCTTTGCTATTATCAGTCCCCCCTCTTTCCCCTTGAAGTCCCACTTTTGTGTACGTACCATTAAGAAAAAATGCCTACGATTTCTTCCCTCTGATTAACTCGATATAACATATCAGTATTTAGAATTTTTCAGAGTTTCTCTCTATCAAAGAGCCTTCATCAAAAATTGTCATTCGTTATCTCTATTTTGTAGCAAGTTCTCTCCCTTCATCTGTCAAAATAATTTTCTCTGAACCGTTCCTACCTTCAGATTTCCCTGTCTCAGAGGCTTCACGCCTTACCTCTAATTTATGGAAAGTTCTTCTTTCTCATCTCTGCAAATTCCTTTCTTTGACCATTTCTACCTCCAAATTTCTCTGTAGGGTCGTTTACTAAAAGCCTTTATTAGATGGTAAGTGCTTGTCTCTCATCTTTCAAAATTTCTTTCTTTTGACTATTTCTGTCTCTGGAGGATTGCCTACCAAGAGCCTTTATTAGGGATTCTGACTCATTATTAACAGGGAACCTGGTTTATGGAAGGGTAGTTTGAAGAAAAATGACGGGCGCCGGGAGGCAAAACGTGGGACTTGGAAAAATGTCTACCTCCGGGCACGTATGATAGGAAGGGGACATGGAAAAATTTCTACTTCTGAACAATTTGCAGAACTGCAATGGCCGTGGGAACCCGCTGTCTCGAGAATTTTTCCAAGTCCCCCTCCTATTATATAAAATAAAGCTTAAAGCCTGAAGTTTTTCTAAGTCCCATGACAACTTGAACGCGCTGCAATTTCAAGGAAGCCGTCGTTTTTCTAAGTCTGCCCTCTGTCATATATAGCTGAACAGTGGAAATTTTTCGAAGTCCCTAGCTTGAGAGTCGGTATTATTCTAAGTCCCCTCCTCCTCTCCGTGACGTTATCAAATTTCCTGAAAATTCCCCCAACAAAAGGGATAGCGGGGTCGCCGCTGAAAAATTTCTACTTCCGAGCTATTATGTTAGAAGGTGGACTTGAAAAAATTTATATTTCCGAGCTATTTATGATAGGTGGGGGACTTGGAAAAATTTCCACCTCCAAACTATAAATGATAGGAGGGGGCACTTTCGAGTTATGTGTGATAGGCGGTTCTATTTTGGCTGTAAGCTTGAAATGTTCTGTACTAGACCAAGAAGGGGGGCGAACAAGCGGAACGAGTGAGATCTCGAAAAGCCTTCATTATACTAGGCCTAATATACAGCATACTAGACTTGTTTATTCATATATTTGTTTATTTATTTATTTATTTATTTATTTTTTACTTAAACTTATTTATTTTATACATAAATTTGCACGTTTCGGTAGCATTGCTACCTTCTTCAGTGCAGACATGATGAAAGGTTACCAAGAAAAATTTCTACTTCCGAGCTATACATGACGGGGGGAGGGGGGGGGTCGAAAAATTTCGAGCTGTATATGATAGGGGTGGACGAGCTCTATCAAATAGGAAGAGGACTTGGAGAAGCTTCAGACGTCAGCGTGGATTAGGTTTACTGGGGAAACAACTGAAAAAAAATGCGCGTAGAACTTCACCTGATGAGGAAAAACCATCGAGGTGGTGAGGAACAAAGTTCAAGCTGTATAAGAATGACAATGCGCACCAGTGTCTCCCATAGAATAGGTTCTCTGTTTGCCTGAATTAACAACCCCGAGTAGCTCCCCATGTGGGCTGCGAGTTTTTTTTATTTCTTCGTAAATACCCTTCTCTTATCTCTCAACATTTCTTTCTTCGAACCATTTCCAACTTCAGTTCCAGTCTCTGGACGTCCGCCTGCCAAGAGCCTTTATCAGCGATTCTAACTCGTCAACTCTATTTCCCAGTCCCTTTGACCATTCCTACTTTCGGATCTCTCTTTCTCTGAATGATCACCTACCAGAAGCCCCCAACAGCGGTTCTATTGGCAAGTTCCTCTCATCTTTCAGAATTTCATTCTCTGGATATTTCTGTCTTTGCGGATCGTCTACCAACAGCTTCCATCAGTTATTTTGACTACTTCATTATCTCCAATTCATGACAGGTCCTCACCTCTCTCGAGATCCCCTATTTCTAGATGTCTGCTCTATCGCTGGACGATTGCTTACCAACAGTTTTCATCAGCGATGCTGACTCATAATCTCTATTGCATGGCAAGCTCACTCCTCTCATCTATCAAAATTCTATTCTTCTAGCCATTCTTACCATCGAATATCTCTGTCTCTCGAAGATTGCCTACCGAGAGATTCACTATCTCATCTTTCAAAATTTCTGTCTTCCAACTATTCCTCTTCGAATAGACCTCCTAATCCTCCCCATACTTCGCGATTTAAGATTTCTCGAGCCAGAAGGGGTCGCATCAAGAATAGACTGATGATCATCGATTTAGGAAGTTCTACAGTAATATATTGGAAAAGGTTCGCGGCTATCTCGCGTTTCACAAATTAAACTATATATAAATAATAAATAATAAATAATAACAGCCTTTATTTCTTGTATCTTTTTTAACAATCATAATAGTGATATATTTTGTTAAATGGCCCACTCATGGGCATAGGCCTCTCCGATCTTCCGCCACTTCTCCCTGCTCTGAGCTTGACTCTGCCATGACGTACCGACTCTATTTACTATTTCGTCTCTCCATCGCGTTGGTGGTCTCCCTCTACCTCTTTTATACTCGTATGGGGTCCAATTTGAGAGTTTATAATTCCATTTTTCTGGGTCCCCTCTGGCCATATGGCCTGCATATTTGAATTTTTGTTTTTTCACAATATACCCTATGTCTTTACTGTTAGTTTTTTCCTTTAAAATTGTATTTTTGACCCTATCTTTTAGTCTGATACTCATTATTCTTCTTTCCATTGCTCTCTGTGTTACTTTCAACCCCTCTGTTTGTGTTTTGGTTAGGGACCATGTTTGAGCTCCATATTGAAGTACAGGGAGTGTACAGCTCTCAAGAATTTTAATTTTTGCTTCTGTCGGTAGTTTTTTATTTTTGTATACGTTTTTTAGTCCCCAAAAGTTCCTCCACGCTTTCCTTTTCCTTTCCCTTAGTTCCTTATCAAGTCTGTTTTCCATCGATACTGTTTGTCCAAGGTATACGTATTCGGTAACTTTTTCTAATTTCACCCCGTTTATAATTAATTCTGTTTCTTCTTCCGTATTGCTCATGTACTTAGTTTTGTTCATATTAATCTCTAAACCTGATTTTTCACTTTCCTTTCTCAATTCTTCCGCCATCTCTTCTATTTCCCTTTTGTTTGAGCTTATCAATACTATGTCGTCAGCAAATCTTAAGTTGTTCAAGTACTTCCCATCTACCCTTATTCCTTTTCCTTCCCAATCTAGTCTCCGAAATATTTCTTCCAACACTACATTGAAAAGATTTGAGGAAAGTGGGTCGCCCTGTTTCACTCCCCTCTTCACTTCAAATGTCTCTCCTTTCCTATCTGTTCTAATGTAGGCTTTTGGGTTTCGATAAGAGTTTTGTATGATATTTATAATTTTGCTAGGAACTCCCTGCTTTCTCAGACCTATCCATATGCCTTGGTGTTCTATAGAGTCGAAGGCCTTTGAGTAGTCGATGAAGAGTACGTGGATTTGGATTTGATATTCTTTAGCTTTTTCTAAGAGTTGATTTATAGCCTGGATGTGGTCGATAGTCGAAAACCCCCTTCTAAACCCCGCTTGTTCATTTGGTTGGTTGAAGTCTAACGTGTTGTAAATTCTGTTTTTTATAATCATCATGAATATTTTACATAGGGTAACTGTTAGGCTTATCGGTCTATAATTTTCTATCATTTTTCTATCCCCTTTCTTGAATATTAGAGCTATTTCAACTTCTCTCCACTGTTCAGGTATCGTTTCTAATTCTATAATTTTATTAAAGACCTTTGTGATGGGCTTTATCAGTGCGGGACTAAGTGTCTTTATAGTATTGTTTTTTATTTTATCAGGGCCGGGAGCTTTATCTTTTTTCAATTTATTGATAATAGTCCTTACTTCTTCTTCCAAGATTGGGGGGATTAGCTCATTGTTTCCCTCCCTCTCTTCTTCCTCTTCTCTTTTCATTGTTTTGTCTATTTTGCTAGTGTATAGCTTCTTGTAGAATTCTGTTGCAATTGTTAACATCCCATGTCTGTTTTTTTCCTCCCTTCCAGTCTGATCTATCATGCTGGTCATATGTCTTCTTCCAGTACTCAGTTCTTTTCTCATTTTCCTTGTAGACCACATTTCTTCGATGATTTCTTTTGTTCTCCACTCGTTGTAATTTTTTATATCTTTTCTAACTTCCTTCTTCACCAATTTTTGTAGCTCGCATAATTCTATTTTATCTCTACCTGTTTTTGTGCCCTTTCTCCTCAAGGTATTTTTCTTCTCTATCAATTTTCTTGTTTTCTGTGTTAATTTTTCATCTCTCGTCAACTCTATTTCCCAGTCCCTTTGACCATTCCTACTTTCGGATCTCTCTTTCTCTGAATGATCACCTACCAGAAGCCCCCAACAGCGGTTCTATTGGCAAGTTCCTCTCATCTTTCAGAATTTCATTCTCTGGATATTTCTGTCTTTGCGGATCGTCTACCAACAGCTTCCATCAGTTATTTTGACTACTTCATTATCTCCAATTCATGACAGGTCCTCACCTCTCTCGAGATCCCCTATTTCTAGATGTCTGCTCTATCGCTGGACGATTGCTTACCAACAGTTTTCATCAGCGATGCTGACTCATAATCTCTATTGCATGGCAAGCTCACTCCTCTCATCTATCAAAATTCTATTCTTCTAGCCATTCTTACCATCGAATATCTCTGTCTCTCGAAGATTGCCTACCGAGAGATTCACTATCTCATCTTTCAAAATTTCTGTCTTCCAACTATTCCTCTTCGAATAGACCTCCTAATCCTCCCCATACTTCGCGATTTAAGATTTCTCGAGCCAGAAGGGGTCGCATCAAGAATAGACTGATGATCATCGATTTAGGAAGTTCTACAGTAATATATTGGAAAAGGTTCGCGGCTATCTCGCGTTTCACAAATTAAACTATGCGGGAAAGTAATTCATATATTATGCGGAGTTACATTGCATATTGCGCTATTTAGTACATTCTTTATACGGTACGCTTCGATAATAACTTTTACTATTGTTATTATAAAATCGTTAAAAATGATGCTGTATTGGTTATTCAAATATAAATGAGAATACGATTTACTTTTACGCTTGTTATTACCGTTGCCTCTGTGTTATAACATTACATACTGCTTATTGTTCTGTTTGCTGTCGTTACAAATATAGTCTATACCTATACGTCGACCAACTTACTGATAACGAATCATATCGTAGAATGTACGCGGTAGCCTATATCGCTTCGTAAATAAATAGTAGGTTTACACTAAATACGTAAGTATCTCGTACAGCAAAACGCGGATTGAAAAGTAACACAATCCAATAAGTTTCTACTTGTCTTTTTCGCAGATGAAGGGAAAAAAAAGTAAATCGCTGAGCTTGATTCTTTTGTTTACATAAAAGAGACGCGAAAGGGTTATTTTAGTATTTGTTCTTTCTCAGCTTCAGCCTCATTCCTCGTCCTTCTTCCGCATTAATTCAAAATGGGCTTCATTCCCTATCTAGTAAAATATCTGGCCCGGTGGAAACAAGAATACCTAAATAAAATTTGCATCCTACTCATAAAGGCCTAATTGTAACGCTCAAACATGATCCCCACTCGTAATTGAACTCCAACGTGTCTGAAAGGACTCGGTGAAGAAAGTCATAGAAAACCTAAAGCAAAAATCTAAAATAGAATGGGGAAATGGCATGGAAGAAGCGAGGGGGTACCATACACAAGTCGTATACAGAAAAGGGGGATGACTCGCAGTAGCAGATCTAGAAGAAACTTTTAAGAACCTTTGAGGAAAATGCATGATAAGAAGAAGAGATGAGAGGCGAATTTGGTATCTCAGAAATGTAGAGCTAGTATTTTCTTCCTGTAGGTGTCTCAATGTACCAATTTAGACCGTTTTTTTTTTGTAGGTTACGATATGTCATCTGAAAGCAAATTCTACCCTCTTTCAGCGATAAAGTCAAGTTAAGAAGAAATCTTCATAGTACACATGTGATGCATCTCCTTATCTCTTCCAGCTACCTTTTCTCTTTTTTTCTTACCCATTTTTGGAGAGGGACATGTACCAAAGTTTCCTTCTCGTAGATCTGGCACTGTGATAGTTTCGAAAAACTGATAAATAAGAAAGGCTCAGTCACTCAGAAATCTTTGTGAAGTTACCTCATCCCTTGGTATAAGATCCCTCTTTTCTTGTCGTTACTTTCCCCGTGTTTGTTGCATCAGTCTCATTAAATATGATACGATTCTGGATGGCTTAGTTAATAGTTATTTATTTTGACGGATTAGGTGTTACAAAATGATAATTTTACAGGAACAATGATCTTAGTTACTGAGCGATCAATTAGATTGAAAGTTGCATGCAATACACTTAGGCATCAATCTCCTATAGGTATTCTCGAAGTTCGACCATGGGGTCAGTTAGGGTCATACAAAAAATTATGATAAGGAACGCTTTCTATTCACGCTTCTCATAAGTGATTATGTCTTAGGACTTGCCTCGGAACCTCTTGAGAATGGAAGCGTTTGAGAAATAATTCTTTTTCTTTTTACATAAGGAAGAAGCTGGATGAAATATGAATTGAAATATTCCGAGCCATCTAGAGAAAAATTACTATAGGTAGGCTTGAGTCTCAAGTTCACAAGTTTTGAGGTAGCCGATATAGAGCTACTCAGTCTGAACAAAAATGGATCTTTCCTTCGCATCGGTTTCTATCAAGCTTTTGCTACAATCTCGAGAAATTTTCTTGTGAATATCGATCCAATTTATTGATTACAAGGAAGTTATCATAACTTACCGACTGGTGAATAAAATTTCCGTCTCGTGATAATGTTCAACCGGCGAGCAATTTCTCGATGTTCGTCTGCGTTCTCGCAAAAATAGAATACCGAGAGGAAGATGAAATTCGCGTTCACATGGTGAAAATTCGAACACAACTTTGAAAGAAAGTCTAGGTATACATGCACCGAGGACTAAGCACGAATTTAAAATTAGTTGTTGAAAAAATAGGATATAGAGTCGCGAGTTACTGGAATTATTTTATAGAGCAGGAAAAACGAACTGAGCGCGCTTCGTGAATTTCCACGAATAAAAAGTCGTCAATAGCGCACATGTGGGATCACCACGCTACAAGTCGTTCAGGCGTTGCATCATACACGTACGTATGTATGAATATTTGTTCCTGCCCCTTCTAATAATTAATCCAATCAATTTTCAAACACATGATGCATTTTTAAATCGCCCGCGTTACTTTTCGTATGTACCTGTCCAGACCAGTTCTTACTTTTTAATAGCGAACATTTGACATGAATTTTCACAGGGAAAGAAAAACAATAAATAAAAGAATGCAACGTACATGTATGTGTAAGTTGACAAATCTTTTATTTCGATGTAAGTACAGTCGATGCCGACTATAACGAGATTCAAGGGCCTGATACTTTTTCTCGCTTTACCCGGAAGCTCGCAGTAGACATACCCCGGTTATAACGAGATTTTCGTTATGTCCGGTTATACCGCAAATATAGAAAAACTTACACAAATGCAGTAGAGAAAAACGAATGAGGGAGTTTTGTACATATTTACGTATTTCATAGGTAGAATTTATTTCGACTGTTTTCAGAGCGCCAGCGTTGTCTTTAGGCCTCTCCTCATATAAAACGTGAACATTCTCAGGTCTGGAAAATGAATGTCCGGTTGCCAGAAGATGGACTGCAAATTATAATTATAAGGTTGACTTGAGAGTAATCAATGAATAGAAAGAACTCTTGTAGCTGCGTTCAAATGCTATTCGGACAATCTGTTCACAAGTGAAAAGCTGGAAAAACTTGTCAAAATAAAATGGCCCACCCATCGTAGCTCAAATGTCACAAGTCGACTATTGATACTTGATGGTGCATCTTAAGCTTTCGAACTGTCTGATAAGAGATGTAACATTTTTGCGGGAATATACGCCCTAATTGATAAGGAAAAGCTCGTTAAGACCGGTATCACTCCTCGTAGTAACCGGTGTAATTTACATAGCCTATATGGGTCAAGTGCAAGGGACCACGGATTCTGCTCGCAATACCCGAAATCTCGTTTCAACCGGCCTCGTTATAGTCGGCATCGACTGTATTCAAAATAGTACGGCAGATTCATGCCGGAACTTTGCACCTGATCATAAGAACGTGAAATTTAAACGAATCCGTTCCTCTAAGTTACGGCTGTCCATAATATACGCGAAAAAGACCAATACTCCGAATGGAGAGTAAATCTTGCAAACCGCAGAAAATACAAAACGACGAGCGCTTTCGGTTAATAAACCATCTTCAAGTCTGAAATGAAAGCAACTGACGAACGGAGGAGAAGAACAATGTATTAAGATTGGCTAAACGAGAAACCACGGTGTGAATCATAGACCAGTTCGATCAGGCCATCCTCCGGAATGAACGAGTTGAGTACAGTGATACCGTCAGTGTTGCGATGACGCATTATCTCTATATACTCGAGGGCGATGCGCTTTCGGTACGAATTCTCCTTATGGAGGAGCTTTTCGGATCCCTCACGGAAGCTGTGGCCACTTTTTATCGAATGATCAGCAAAAGCCGACTCCCCTAAGCGTCCCTTCTCCCAAGACTTCAGGTGCTCAGCTACTCTAACTTTCATTTGGCGGCTGGTCTCACCAATATAAAAGCCTCCACAATCCCCACATTCCAACTTATAAACACCACTCCTCTCATCAATGGGTATGGGGTCCTTCAGTCTCACAAACAACCCCTTAACTGTTGTAGGATTGTAGAACGCGGGTCTGAAGCCAAACGGGCGGAGGGCCCGACCCAATTGGAGGGAGAACTTCCCCAGAAAAGGGAGACTGATCCAACGCAATCGGCGACCACGGATCATGTCTCGGGGGAGGGAGGTGGTGGAATCAAGAATGCTCCTTGTAACTTTCCTCCAAACCATCACGTCAACGTCGACATTGACCCCATTCACTCTAGCCAGGTGTTTTATTGTGAGTACTTCTTTCTTAAAAGCATACTGACTCAACGGAATACGAGTCAGTCTGTAAACTAGGCTATGAAATGCAGACATCTTGTGAGCAACAGGACCGAACGAACCACCGTGGACTAAAACATCGGTCGTAATATCTTTCCTGTAAATTCCAAACTCATGGATACCGTCTACAATAGAGATCGATAAATCCAAAAAGTTAATGGAAAATACCCCTATTTCCAACGTAAATTTGATGGAAGGGTACCAGGAATTGAGATACCTCAGATTCTCAGAAACTCACCAAGGAGATCTGGGTGACCAGTCCAGGTACATAGAACGTCATCAACGTACCCGTGCCAATAGTGAATATGATTGAGTAACACCTGGTTCGAGGAAAAAAGGTCAAGTTCAAACGTAGACATGAAAACTTCGCAGATAAGAGAGCCTAAACGTGACCCAATAGGGGTCCCTACTTCATGAGGGAACTCGACAAATTTCCCTTCAAATTTACAGTCAGTAGTTAGGGGACCAGCAGGTATTCAGAAGATTGAAAAATTCCTGAAGCTCATTGTGAGGAATGTTGGCTCTGACGAGTAGCTCACCCATCCGCTGGATAGTAGCAGCCTTGGGAATATTCGGGAACATACCAACAACATCAAAAGAGCAGATGGTCGTTCCCGGGGGAAGACTTACACCCTTCAGGACATCAGTTAAAGAGGCCGAATTCAAAACCGAATGAGGAGATTCAAAATCAATGCGATTTTTGAACCATCGGTCAAGGAATTTGGCAAGGAGGTAAGTGGGGGAGGAGACGAAAGAAACAACGGGTCGCATCGGGGTATTGTTCTTACGCACTTTAGGCAGCCCTTAGAGGAGGGGGGGTGGGATAGGAACAAGGAGGGCTTTATTCAGAGCAGGAGTCTTGATAATAGCCTCACTCCTGTTGATGACACTCCTAACTTCTTTGACGTGCTTCGGGAAGCTGAAATCCTCACTCTCTTTAGCACCACACTGCTGGAGGACCTCGTGGACCTTGGAAGAATAGACGGATTTCTCCATCACCACAACAGCATTTCCCTTGTCCGCCTTAGTGACGATTAAATCTCCCTCTTTAATCTTCCTCTTTAAACCTTGAATCACTCCTTCTGGATCAGTCTCCCTTTTCTGGGGAAGTTCTCCCTCCAATTGGATCGGACCCTCCGCCCGTTTGGCTTCAGACCCGCGTTCTACAACCCTACAACAGTTAAGGGGTTGTTTGTGAGACTGAAGGACCCCATACCCATTGATGAGAGGAGTGGTGTTTATAAGTTGGAATGTGAGGATTGTGGAGGCTTTTATATTGGTGAGACCAGCCGCCAAATGAAAGTTAGAGTAGCTGAGCACCTGAAGTCTTGGGAGAAGGGACGCTTAGGGGAGTCGGCTTTTGCTGATCATTTGATAAACAGTGGCCACAGCTTCCGTGAGGGATCCGAAAAGCTCCTCCATAAGGAGAATTCGTACCGAAAGCGCATCGCCCTCGAGTATATAGAGATAATGCGTCATCGCAACACTGACGGTATCACTGTACTCAACTCGTTCATTCCGGAGGATGGCCTGATCGAACTGGTCTATGATTCACACCGTGGTTTCTCGTTTAGCCAATCTTAATACATTGTTCTTCTCCTCCGTTCGTCAGTTGCTTTCATTTCAGACTTGAAGATGGTTTATTAACCGAAAGCGCTCGTCGTTTTGTATTTTCTGCGGTTTGCAAGGTTTACTCTCCATTCGGAGTATTCGTCTTTTTCGCGTATAAAACGTGAAATTTTTTATATTATATTTTTCATTCCTTATGCCCAAGACGAGATCTCAAACCTTTTTATTTATCTTGATCTGAAGCCGGGGAAACCCACCGAGAATCCATCATTGTATCTTCGAATTTCACTCCTAACCACAACGTCGAAGATCTTCGAGAAAGTTCTTCTCCAAAGATTACGAATCATAATAGCCAACAAGAACTTAATATTCAACGCCCAATTTGGCTTTCGCGAAAAGCTTTCTTCAATTAAGTAAATACACGGAATAGTACACACAGCTACTGAAGTTCTCGAAAGCAGAGAATTTGCACCGGCTGTTTTCTTAGACGTAATTGCCACCTTTGACAAACTACTCCATAAGAACCGAAACCAGTTTAACCCAGGATACTGCAGGTTCCTTCTAGCCTACCTAAGCGGGAGACAGTTCTACGTTCAACACGACTCCGCCAGTTCATCGCTGAATAGTGTCCAGGCCGGCGTTCCTCAAGGAATAGTCCTAAGACCGATACACATACTATATTTCTTATACACCATGGACATACCGTGATATCCAGGTACTCAAACCTCGCTCTTCGCAGATGATGCAGCCATTATAATTCAAGATGCAGGTTATGACTTATGAGACAGCAGTCTCAACGTTACAAAAAGCAGTTAACGAAACCTCTAACTGGGCCCAAACGTGGAACATAAAACTAAACGATAATAAGTCCGTGAGAGTTGACTTCACCCTCCGCTCCTATGCTTACACTCCGATAAATCTAGCTGGTAGCCCCCCCCCCCTTCCAGTAGCAGATGTCTCACGCTATCTAAGTTTGCACCTAACTGGCAAGAACATATCAAAAGAAAACGAGAAATATTGGAACTTAGTCTCATCAAGTTTTGTTGGCTCTTACACCATCCACAGCTCAGCCTCACGAATAAGAGACAAATTTACACGACCTTATTCCGCCCAGCATGGAACTATGGTGCGGAGATGTGGGGAAGATCTGCTCCTTACAACATCGCCACACTGGAGAGGTTTCAAAATAAAATAATGCGTGCAATCACGGGTGCTCCATGGTACGTTGCCAACCTTCAGCTACTCTCGGACCTAGATCTGAAACCAGTCAGAACTATAGTGCACCAGAAGGTAATTTATCACATCCAACGACTTCATCAACATCCGAATGTGGAGGCAATCGCGCTCCTGGACGACTTGGAAGACACAAGATTCGCTTGTCAGCGAGAAGGCCTTGTCTATAGTCATAAGCTCAATTGTGGACCTACAATATACAGTAAAGTCTCGATATGGTGCGCCTCTCTCTAGTGCGATGGATGGCTTAGCGCGAATTTTCGTCGGTCCTTTGACTTCACCTACCTAAATGTTTACAAAAACACCTCCGTCGACTAGTGCGATCAAAACCTCGGCTTCATGAGAAAATAATGTATACATTGGACAATCATGTACGGAACAGTCGCTTCATAGCAATAAAAATGATTTTAAAGATTTCCAATTTTCCATTTTGGACCTCTTTTGTGCGCTTTCACCCATTTTAGTGCTTCCATGAATTTTCAATGTTCTTATTAGTTCTCCATTCAACAAAATTTTTGCAAAATATCCCATTTTGAGCTTGGAAAATGGCTCTAAACCGCCAAAATCATTTTTTCTTTAAATAAGTTCATAATTTGAGAACCCCCGCGTCATATTTTCAGTATATTATTTTAGTCCATGTGTAGGCAATTAAATTTCTCTTCGTTTAAATTGACGGCGTATTTTTGCAAACAATAGTTTTCCTTCTATTTTGTTGTAGTATGAAATCAAGCGCATTGCAAAAAATGACTATTTTTCTTTATTTTCATTTAAAGAAATTCGTGATCGTTTCTTGAGCATCACCAAATTCAAAATATCAAAACCCAGCCTATTTTTTACGTCATTGTGAGCAGAAGAACCTGCTTACAAAATATACATTAGATAGTTTCTGCATTATGTAGAATGATGTCTTTCTGCTGTACGAAGTTCAATTGACGCCTTTGCAAAATCACGATCAGGAGAATAAGACATCTAGTGTTGCCTACTGGAGGCTAAAATAAGTCTCATCGCAGTCGCCCTGATCTTTGTTTTGCAGATACATACATCAATAGACCTTTATCCTATGACATCCTTCAGCAAGTTACATTATACATTATAGTAGAGCCCTATAATAATGAGTGAGGACATGAATCGCCATATTTAGTCGTTACGTCATCATTACTGGACCGTATTATCCTTGCTGGCACGTTTGGATTTGCCCCACTTTGAGCAAACGTACCCGTATGAAATTTGCGACATTTTACCTTATTTGTTCAAACGTATACATAGGAACGTTTCGATACCGTGGTTTCGATCATAAATCGTTATTTGAATGTAAGGAAGAAATAAGAAATTTGAAGTTTATATTCAGAATCTGGAAGTTATAAAGCATTTGCAAATGTTCCTCTGGTGTCTTATTTATTTATGGTTTTCAAATAATAACTAATGATTGAAACGTCCCTATGTATTTCTTAGGGAGTAAAATTTTTGTTTTGAACACAAACGGTAAACTGGGGTATGACTGTGTTAAGGTGGGGTTTTGAAAAAACACGGTCCATTGTTGCAGTTCCCTGTGTGAAGGGTGAGAAATAGGGGGTAGATCTATTTTGTATCATTTAAAAGCACTACGTTTTGCATTTCACTTTGGCACAGACACCTGATGTATTCTAAAATAAATTCTAGTTGTTCTCTTATTATTTTCAAATTGTACTACACTGTTATCAGTTATTGAAATAGGGAAGTCTGAAGATGAATAATGATGTAACGACTAAATAGGGTGGCCCAGCATGTCCTCACTTGTTAATGGGCTCTACTTATAGTCTGTTCACCTTACAAAAGGGCAAAATAATGAGAATTACCTTCTGCCATCCTTTCTCAGTGTAATTTGTAGCACTTTCTCAATGTGAACAGACTACAGCAGAAACCCTATTGATTTTCTGGCTCTTGTTAGAAAAATATACGGGGAGCTAGGACTGAGATCATTTATGTTATAAATTGAGAAACATAATTTCTTATTCTTACCTAGTGATTGAAGTTGTACTTGTAGATTTTTAATGTATAGAAGACTAGAAGGTCCAGACTCCAGATCCTTAGCATTTTGCTAATAAACTTTTGATATAAGAAAATTCATATTATGTCAATTGGACCCTCTTTAGCCAAACCCAACCAAGCGACATGATACCGATCTAAAGAAATGAAGTTAATGTTCCTTTACTACAAGCGGAGATTCTCCTTTTCCCCAGATCGTTATCATATGTTGCTTGGTTGGGTTTGGCTAAAAAGGGTCCAATTATAGTGACCTAATAATCTTTGCTCCCGGTATCTTTCTTATAAAATGTCAATGTTCTACAGACCCCTAAAAATACAAGATCACCAACTCGCCATCTAGGCTACGCCTGTACGCCATGTTGAATTTCAGTACCCTGAAAATGTTGAGATAATTTGTTGTTGAGATAATTTGTAGTCGCCTTCAATGTATTCTTATGGGCGGGAAAACATTTCTCGCATTGTTAGATGCATGCATCTGAAAGGAAATTTCATGCAGAATAAATTCACATCTCTTCATTTTTTTGAAAAACTAGATATTTTCAGAGGAAAATGACTTTGAGTGTCAATTTTCTCCATATAGAGTCTTTCACGCTGACGTCACATCACTCTGCACATACTTTCCCATAAGAAAAAATAGTGTTCCAGTTCCAGAAATTGTTGAATACTTCAAAAAGAAATAGACTAAATCGCTGTGACGTCATTCATGAACATTTACTGATAACAGGAATCGAGAGAATGCGATAGTATACTGTACCTATCACTTCAAAGTAGGATATCGATTCCCATATAAGAATACACAGGGATCATTTCGATCATATGCTCAAATTAAAAAATTGGAAATAAGTAAGCAATTACGTGTTTATATTTAGAATCAGGAAGTTCTCATGTCTTTGAAAATGTACCTGCGGTTCTTAACTTATTTCTTGTTTTCAAATCTGAACGTAAGATCGAAACGTTTCCGTGTACCTATTTCTTATGGAGCATTTTTTTTGTTTTGAACTTACGCGTAAGTTGGGGTAAGTCATTGCGGAGCAAACATCGCCTTGTTATCAGTGAATGTCCGTGAATGCCGTCACGGCGATTTTAGTCTATTAAAGTGCTGAAGATTGATCGCAGCGATCTTGTACGTGCGGCAGAACCGACGAACTAGTGGTTAGCGATATTATATTATCGACTATCGCAATATCTCCATCACTAGCCCTGCTGACGTCATAAGAAAACATACCTACAGTCAGGCATGCACGCGTGCGAGTCTTATCAATCTTCCATAGTTCCATTATTCAATTTACCACCGACTCTAGTTCTAACAACTGCAACGTGCTATATTAACAATGAAGAACAAGAAAATGAAATTTAAACCGCCGAGGACGAAACCCGCTAAACGTGGGAGACTAATTATTCGGAACCTTCCATTTTCGGTGAGTATTCTCCTCTCTTTTGAATAATAACACTCTTTAATCGTTTCTCAGTATCGATATTGATTGTAGACAACTGAGGAAGCTCTCCGTTCTCATTTTTCTTCTTATGGAACCATTAACGACCTGAATATATTGAAAAAACCCAATGGTGAACTCGTGGGCTGCGGTTTCATCCAGTTCGATAGGAAACAAAGCGCCGCCAAAGCGATACATTACCTGAACGGCAAACCATTTATGGGTACAGGAAATTGAAAATTACTACCTTTACAGTCATTATTTAGTTCATTTAAAATTTTTTCTAATCGTACGCCATCAGGTCGGCCAATCATTGTTGATTGGGCTATATCGAAAACGAAATTCACTGTTGTGAACAAGCCCAGTAAAACTGAAGAGAAACTTGATATCAAAGACGAACCTTTAGATGATGCTAGTGAAACCTCCCTTCCTAAAGAAGCCAGTGAAACTGAATCTGAAGAGAAATCCGATAGTGAAGGCGAAGACGAAGATGAAGAAGAGAATGAACTGAAAACCGAACCACGTCAAGAAGATGATTCAAAGTCTAGGCCACGACCTCTTCCCTCTCACGATGTGAATGAGGGAAAAACTGTATTTTTAAGGAATGTTCCGTTCAACTGCACTAATGACGAATTGAAAGTATTTATGGAAACTATTGGTCCTGTGTATTACGCTGTAGTTTGTATAGACCCCTTAACAGAACATTCTAAAGGAACTGCTTTTGTTAAATTCAGAGTGAGTACATACATTTTAATTTCTATCCCAGTGCCTTTTCCATATCAGTATTTATAAATAAATTTGTCCGTGTTTTTAGAGCGCAGAAGACGCGTCGAAATGCGTTAATAATGACGTTCAATTGAATTTTAAGAACAACGATATGATTGCTTTGCCCGCTCTTCACAAAAACGACCTCAACAAACAGAACACACCAAAACATCCTGATAAAAAATCAGATTCACGTAATTTATACCTTATTAAAGAAGGAGGTAAGACGATAATGAATGTGAAACTGTTGTTCCACGACCCCAGATTTACACCGGGATTTTATTTTTTTAGTGATTATTGCTGGTACAAAAGCTGCTAAAGACGTATCTATGTCAGACATGAAAAGGCGTTTAGAATTAGAGGCATGGAAAAGTAATATTCTCCGGAATTTGAACATGTTCGTATCTCGTACGAGACTTATAATTCACAATTTACCACTGTCTTACGATGATAAAATGTTACGTGCCTTATTCAAGAAATATGCTCCTCCAAAATCTAACATAGTCGAGGTAGGTTATTTGAATCGTAGCTGAAAGCGTGAATGCCCCTAAAGTAAAAAATTGATAATTGTATTTTTTTTAGGCGAAAGTTATGCGAAACATGCGTCAATTAGATAATAATAACAAACCAGTCTCCAAAGGATATGGATTTGTATCATTCACTAAGCACGAAGATGCGCTGAAGACGTTAAGAATTATCAACAACAACCCTACTATATTTAATAAAAATAAAGTACGTATTTTTCCTTCAAGTTTCGCTATCGTCGTCGATTGACTGAAATAAAATATCTTGTTTCATTCCAGAGACCTATCGTTGCGTTCTCAGTCGAAAATCGAGTTGTCCATAAAATAAAACAAAAACGAATGGAGAAAAGTAGACTGAATAATTCGCTGTGCCCTAATGCAAAAAAACCCAAGGTAGATGAAACCGACTCGAGAAGAACGAAAGTGAAGAGACGCGATAGAAGTGAAAATGTTCCCACCTTCACTGGTATGGAGGCACATCCTAGCACCACGATTAAATTAACTTCCAAAAGTAAAATTGCCAGTCAGAAAGTTGTACATCAATTAAATGTGAATCACTCGAGAAAGGAAACGCGGAGGAAACAACAAGTAGAACGGATAAGAAATGAGAAAAAACGAGATCCTAAGGTTTGTTTTTCTTTTTGAAGAAGTTTGTAACGGTCGAGCGAATTGTAAATTAAGATATTTAAAATTTAAATTCTAGATGAAATTGACGAAGAAAAAGAACAAGAATGCCCATGAAGCAACATTCAATGAATTAATAGCGAAATATAAGGAGAAATTAGATCATAAAATTCCGCTGAAAAAATGGTACGAATAAATGAAATAAATTATTCATGTAAAATAAATTCCAAGTTGATTTTATTGTTGTCTATTTATTTTCTGATTTGTGGAACTCATACAGAATTCATTTCTAGTACTCAAGTTGTCTAAAACATTCGTTTATTCTATTTAATTAGAGTAAATCAAAAAAATCTCTGATCCTAATTTGTCTAATCGTTTGTTCAGTTATTTATTTTGGTTCATTACTTGTACCCTATTCAAAGATCAAAATATAGTTTTAAGAAATGTTTATTGAACATTTTATCAGATCACAATTCATCGATGTAACGATTTCCTACTAAAGTCTTAAAGTTGGCAAAAATGTAATAATAATTGTTCATCATTTTCTAATTTAAATTAATTTCACTGAGTTGAAGAAGATCTTCAAATATTCGCCGGGATCTTGAATTTTTAAGTAGAAATTGATACAAATTACTAGACACTTGGACAGTATGGATATAAACCCGTAAAAAATTAGTCAAAGATAAAAATAAAACGAAACAAAATATCACAACAAAATAATAGCTAAGTAAATGGAATCCGTTACAGGAGTGTTATCTTACTTATAGACGAGAAACGAACAAATAAAACAATGAAATTTTTACAGCACATAATGTCATCTTTTCACATTTTCTTAAGCATAAACAAAAGCCATGGCGATTATAGCAAATATTGAAAATGAATGGAAGACAAAAGAGGCACTAAATATTGCAATTTCCACAAAACTAACGAATAAAATTATCAATAATTTCGTTTCACACCAGCATTGGCCTTGAGCCCAAAAATATAAAAACAAAAATAGTAAGAATAAATAAGTAGAAAGGAGAGAATAAACAATAACATTTTTATCAAATAACATACAGTTGTTCCATTCTTTTTGATTCGAAGTAAGATAAGTTACGCCCATTTTGGTCTGATTTCTTTGAAAACCCACTGGTGGTACGTGTTTATTGTATCACAATTGGCTAGCATCAACTGCTTTGTTCGTGGATTGACGGATAAACACTTTTGATGTTCGGTATTCAAAAGATTACGAAATTGCTAATTACACAATTATAAAAGAGGAATTAAATTTCTCGAAGGCGAAATCGCTGAAGGAAAATATTCGAATTAATACCTTATTATACTCCCAAGGCCCGTCGACAGTTCCCAAGTTACAAAAAACGAGCTTGATTTGATTGTTATTACCTTCGATACAACGTTCACCATTTCCTAATTGACCTTTGGCGTTTAGTCGAAAGAGCTAATAAAATTCAATGCATCAAATAAAAACCTATTGGATTTGTTTTAATCACTTATAAAACGTTATTAAGTTATTAGTTTACCTGATTATTACCATGACCATGGCACAAACCTAATCCAATAACCGTAGGAGCGGCATAACCTAGCGTATCTAAACATAAATTGGTCGCAACATTTTTCACCTAGAACACGGAAGGAAAAATTTGAATGGTCATGCAATAGCATAAAAGATTTAATAATTGCAGCACGACGTCTTTCGGTCTCTAAGAACCATCTTCAGGATATTAAAAACAGTACTTATCCCTACAAGAGCGAAAAAAGTAGATAGAACAGAGAGGAAATACGCAATACAAGATGTGTAGAAAAAATTGACGTGAAGTAATCGAGTCACCGAAATTCGACGCCGGTATGTGTTGATAAGAAAAGGAAAGGCTTTCTTCAAAAGCTGTAAATTTCAAGCCCTTTTCCGCTGAGTTTAAGAGAATTGACAAAGAAAATGTGATACATAAGAACGCTGAGTTTTCAAGTTCCGTGACCCGACCTCTGATGTGGGACAGTCTGAGAATATGAGTTCTTAAACACCACTTTTTCGAGGAGGAGTATGGGATCTTAAGAATAGGATGGCTATTTCAGATTCTATTGACTGAATATCACGCAGATTCTACTGGAAAGGAAGCCCAACAAGGAGATTCGGATCCAGTTTTATTTGTGAGTATCTGAGTGGCAGTGCGATCAAGGAGAAATGCAATACGTTTGTTGCGAATAACATTGGCGATCTCAACACGAATATGGTTCATCTTAACGAATAAACAAGGGGTAAGGTACAAGACTGTCATGAAACAATTTTAATGCTACTCACCTCTCCCCATGCAACGTTAGGCGGCAGTTCAGGGAACTTTTGATACACGTCGTAGGCGACATTGTCCATGTACCACTGGAAACTTTTACATTTCAGTTTTTCCTTTAGCTTCAACTGCTCACTAATATCGCTGATATTCAAAAATCGAGCTAAAGGTTCCCTCGTGTAGAAGAACTCTTTAAATTTGTCGTCAAACCATACTTCAATGACTCGTTTGTAATTCTACGAAGCGAATAAAAATTATGACGAATTTTTCGATCCAGCAAATTGTTAAATATTATTCTATTTTCCACTTACATTAGTTATCAGAGGTCCTTTCACACGATCCGCCAATTTGCCAAAATTATACGGCATAAAACTTCGATACACATGGCCCACACGCGAACAAGGAACCCATTCGATACTGCCTCCACATTGCCAAATCTACTCATCATGAATTAAAATATGTAATGGAAGTTTCCTTAACAACAATAAGAAATCTGAAATATTTATCTCACCTTGAACGATAATTCAAAATTCTCTCCACCCCATACCAATAAACCAGGGTCATAACCACCTATCTCGAGGAAATATTTCCGATTCATCGCGAATAATCCTCCAGCGTGAGTAGGTGACCTATTTAAGAAGCAAATAATTAATGTTTACCATTTCTACGTTCGAGTTTTTACAAAAAGTACTTACTTGTATGGTTCACTGTCATGTTTCCTAGTTTTGCGTTCCTTCTCTGGTAACTCATTTTCCTTATATAACATACCCCATTCGAAAATACCCCGAAAATGATGCCCCGGCTCATATACTGTTCTGTATTCCCACGTATTATGATCTATTCCATCGATAACCGGTACTGTCATGATTGTTCTGCAAATTATCTCAATTAGAATATTACACAGAACGGTAATGAGATATAAAAAAATTTTCTTATACCTGTCACGATAGATTGGTGCTAATAATGGAGGTAACCAGTTATAACCAACTTCGCAATGAGCGTCTAAAAACAATATTACCTCGCCTACTGCTTCTTTAGCGCCTCGAGATCGTGTCCTAATAAGACCTTCTCTTTCTTTGTTCCTGAGTAATCTCACTTTACCGTCAAATTTTGCGATATACTCTTCTAATCTCGATTTTAGATGATCTGAAAAACGAAGAATATGATTTTAATCATAATTACAACACGAAATAATACTTCATTATATTTGCCCGTTGTAGTACCCTTATCACTAAAATCATCAACCAGGAGTATTTCTTCCAACATATTTGGTGGCGTTCGGTTTATGACGCTGTGAACAGTACGCATTAATGAGGACCATCCTTCGTTGTGGAATACGACAACGACGCTGGTTTTCGGCAAGTTTTCAGGATAGTTCCAATGTTTACATCTTCGATGAGACAAATGAAAATAAGAGTTCGAATTACAAATCCGCCCGTACGGTTATGACTTTTGTTCCAGTATAACCGTTTGATAACTTACTCCTCCATCCGCAGATCTGGAATACTTCTGTCCAGCGAAATTTCATCAGAACATGCCATATTCATTCCGTATTCTGAGAGTGCATTACGGGCATCATTCTCTTTGCTTCCAGGAAGCGTATATGCCACACCCCCTTCACCTGGACCCACACGAGGAACTTCTGGCGTTGGTTCGAAATTACCGGGACTAGAAACTAACGTCACCATCTGCCGAAAGTGAAAGCATAAAATAAACGATAGTATGTTAGAGTTTTTAAATGTATCATAATACCCACAGCGCTTCGACCGAGATTTCTGTAAGCCAACCTTTCCACGTTTATTGTGTTGTTGGACTTCGAATATAGTAAGATTATCAAGATTATCAAGATAAAACATCCTGTCACGATTTTCAGTGTTTTATTTTTTCTGAATTTGATCAAACCTAATCTGAATGTGTATAAAGCCATTCCTGATGCAGAAAACAAATGTAGAAATTAGGAATCCGAGAAGAAAAAAGTTAGAAGAGTAAGAACAAAATATCCGGCTTATTACTTTTTGGGATACTCGGTTTCTATGTATTGTCATTTCACATAATGTATCCTAGTTTCCTCGAAGGAAGATTTCGCTCCTCGGAAATCTTCATGAATGTGAGCTAACAATGTTGATTACAATAAGCTGCCATGGAAAAACTAGTTATGAATATAATGAGATATGATGAATTTGATGAACAGGACGCGAATTAAACATTGAAATAATGTTTGCTCTGTTCGAGTTTAACCTGGTCCAGCTGGCAGATAAACGGGACTTGTACACGAATGCTGATTAAAAGAACGTGAGGTGAAAATAACGTACGATCCAAACTATCGAAAGTCACGCTATTACGACGACAGACGGCACGGTCACACGGCTCTGGTCTGAGACTGCTAAGCCTAAGACTGCTGGCTTTGTTACTGGAAAACTAATGATCAGTTTCTTCTATATATAAGATTCTCCTCCAAAAAAAGAAGAAGTAAAAGAAAAAAAGGATGGTAAGTATCAAAGAAAGTATTTGACATCTTATTCGTCCAAAACAAAAACAAAAAAAGTCAGTAAAACAATAGGTACCTATTATTATGGTGGTTTCACATTTTTCATCTCTCTTGAAATAACTATCCATTTTTTTTTTACCTTGTTTTTTCAGATGTTGTCCAATCATGAGAGAAAGTATCACAACGTTAGCCGATTTTGAGATAAAACGATAGATTTGTAACAAAGATGCCTACATTTTCATGTTGTTTGTGTACTACCTAGTATATTTTTGGTCAATTTCGAGATGGACCTAATTTTTCTGGCAAATGTACTCACGGACACACTCTCTTTTTCTCTCGCTCTACCCTATGTCTGGAGGGATAGCGTTTTACAGGGGGAGGACTCAAAATTGCAAATTTAGGTAGACAGTTCGGCAAATTTTTCAAGTCTGACTTCTGGGGAGTGCCATTATAAACGAAAGAAATAAGGAGAGGGGGAGAATCGTAAAATTTCAAATTAATCAGGGGATTCAATAAAGACATGATACAAGTCAAAAATCTCCAAAGAACGTTTTCTGTTTCCTTCATATCTCACCCCTTCTGAGAAAGAATACAAAAACCGCACACTGATTCAAGTTGTTGTACAGATATAAATCCAAAAGCCAGGAAAAGGCAACATCATTAAGTTAGTACAATGAGTGGTCGAATTTTGTCGCCACGACCTGTCAATTCTCATTCTACTGGAAAAGAAAAAGAAGAAAAAAAGTTTTATTCACGTCAACAATACTTATACATGGCGCAAGGCTCCACTGATGGAAAATTATTTATACCCAGACGCGGATTCAGACAATCACTTTGGGAGGTGAAATAATTTTTTTTTACATTTTCTTCAATATTACAGATTTTTTTTTTTTTTTTTTTGGGGGGGGGATTTTCCCTGTCTCCCCCCCCCCCCGTGGATTCGCGCCTGATACCACTGTCATAAAGAGTAATTACATTATAATTATATGCGGGGTATACAAATTGATTCACCCTCGATTATGATTTTCTTTTATTGATTCGAGTTAACATTAAAATTAAAATTGAAATAGAATAAAATTTTGACAATGGTGAAACTTCCTTCTGGCTTAGTTATGCCTCTGGTTTCCGATTGAGAATGAACTATATAAATTCATCGGTGATAAACGTTGAAATTAGCTGGTCCTAGTTTTTGAACCAATATAATTTTGTTGTTAGTGCAATGACACTTGACAGCATTCATGTGTATGTCCTCGTACCCGCTGGACTTCGGAAGAAAAAAGTATGTACAATCATCAAAACCACCATTATTATACGTCAATCCTGCTGAAGCTGGACAGGCGTCTGCTGCACTTCTGCAGTTACTATGACTTCCAGTATGTGATGCATCTCCTTCAGCATCTGCGCGAGTACAACTTGCTGTTGATCAAGTCAAAATGCAAAGTTATTACATAGAGAATAATTCCTGGAATAAGTCGGCTAACTTCCCTCTCCTCGCTTGATTCGATACTTTTTCAAGTCCCCTTTGTTTATAGTCCTTGGAATTTCCGCAGGTCGCTCAGCTATCTTCCCCCTACACTCTTCAAGTAGAATTTTCCAAAGTCTGTGACTAACTCTTTTAGATAACCCATCTCCCCTTTCTGCTCCAAAGTCGAAGTGTTCTCAAGACCATTTGGTGACTTGGGTCAAACATTTAACCTAAGAACATGTTTAACAGGGGTGCTCTTGAAGAAATGTCTGCTGCCGTACCGCCTTCCGGCATATATTGAGCTTCCCAGGAGGGTAAGTGCTTTAACTTCCTTTTGAAATTCAAAAAAATTTCGACTCTCGAGCTGTATATATCAGGAGGAGGATTTGGTGAAATTTTGTCTCTGAGCTATATGTAAAAATATATGAAGGGAGAGTTAGAAAATAACCTATATTATGAAAGGTTATCAGAGAAAACGTTTGCCGGGCACCGTCCACCATCCCGGTCCCGAGGAGGATAGGCGATTTCAATCTTTGAGCTATATTTAATTGTACAGTCATAATAACTGCTCGTAACAGGCAAAAACTATCTTTTTCGTGAGTTCAGACTTCCTGACAAATACCATCGTAGAAATTTCTCTTACCTGTGCCAATATTACCGCTGAATTGTATCGGATTAAATCCTGCATCTACGTAAGAGATGCTCAATATCATCAACCCTGCACAAACTAATCCGGTAAGAGTCGACATTCTTTAAATTTGCGAACAAGATTTGCTTTCAAATATCAATTATAGTCGAGTAAAAAAAAGAAACCTGATGAGTAAAACAAAAAAAACCTCCACATACGTGAATATTGGGAGAGGATGAAACACTTGATTAATCGACGCTGTTACTTATAGAGTAATAGAACATGGAAAATTATGAAGAAATTCTTGAATATATACCGTTTCTGGTCTAAGAAATTACAATATAAAGTCATTCAACTTTTATCTATTAGAAAATCTTGTGAAATTACTGTCTCGTATAATTCTGTTCTGCACATAATAATACACATATGTTTTTATTATTCACTTTTTACTTAGTTCCAGATCTCGTTATGTGCTATTTGTTACATGGTGATGCTCGTCACAATTTTCTTTTGAAATAGGTGCACATTTGAGACGTTCTGTACCGCCTCAAACGGGTTAAAACCGGAATTTTTATTTTTATATGAGTCGCGGCATAAACGTGGAAAAACACTCACAAGCTCTAAATCACAATAAAGTCATGGGTAGTACAATTGATTGTAAATTACTCAGACCGAAATAAATCGATTTTGGACTCGTTGTAGTTTATTTTGTGCTTCGCCAACACGAATCCATAAAATAAAGATCCATGTCCCCAGCCCCTCCTTTCTCGATTCTTGGGGTAGGAGTGAGTGGATTTGTTTTTGCTACATCTGCGCTGAATTGTGTCATAGAGTTTTTTGTTTGCGCTGGCCACCGATCCTCTCCATCCTTACATGGGGGGCTGTAAATGTACCAGGCCCTGTCCTATTCAATTTTTGGCCTGAAAACAAGCTAAATTGTATGTGCTATACCTTTTTGCTGTATTATACTCCCGAGTTTCTCCATTGTGGACACCTTTTCTCTCGCCAGTCCTTGGGTAAGGGGGAGCCAGAAGATATGCAGAACCCACCTAGTGCTATATCCACAACAGATAACGAGCTTCCCGTTATCATTCCCTATATTGTTGAGGATAACAATTAGAGGACAAGGATACCAGAACAAATATAGCACCAACTTTTTCATCCTGAGAACTGATAATTATTGAAATTGGATTCTGTGTATCTTCTAGCTCTCGCTCCCCCATGGACTGGAGGAAACAGGGGTGTTCACAATGGGAAAACTCGAGAGAATAATACAGCAAAAACGTAACATACGCTATTCAGCCCATTTTCAGGCCAAAAATTGAATAGAACAGGGCTTGGTATATTTACAGCTCCCTCATTGGATTAGAGAGAGGAAAACTATACGGCACAATCCAGCACAGAAGTAGCACGAACGATTCCATCAATACTTGTCCAAAAATCCATTCCGGAAGTCTAGGTTTGTTCAACAATCAACATGGGTATCTAGTTGTATAATACCCCTTTTCACAAGTTTATTCTATTGTCTTTGAATGTTGGTGCTTGATAACTATACGTACGATATATGACACCATGAATACCACAAATGCGCAACAGAAAAAGACATCAAAAATCTGCCGTATAAAGTTGAATTGACGTATATGCAGATAATGAATACGAAGAAAAGAGGCTATGGGTATACTTGATGTAGCCTCTTTTTCTCGTATTCATTATTTGCGTATATATACGTTAATTCAACTTTGTAATAAGTGATAAGCACACGAAGACGTCATGGTGACGTGTTCATGGTAACGTGGGACGTGGATATTTGTTGCGTGGCTGGCAGTCGAACTCGAAAATTATCAGTACCAACTGTGGTACCAACTGAGGCCAAGCAGTCCTCGGCTGCGCTGCAGTCGCCAATCGTAATTTCAGACGTCAGTGGTTTTCATTTTGAAGAAAAACAATTTATTGTTTCTATCAAAATTTATCTAGCTGGATTCCGGAAAACTAAATAAAAGATGGGAGAAATTATGGAGTAACATTATTAAATTTTTTTCTTTCGTTTGCGATAGCAGCGAACCTTAATCAGTCGATCTAGCTATGAACTACTCGACTTCACACTGCTTCGTCTCAATGGCTTGCTGCCGTACAAAGTTGAATTGACGTATATGCAGATAATGAATACGAGGAAAAGAGGCTATGGGTATACTTGATATAGCCTCTTTTTCTTGTATTCATTATTTGCATATACGTCCATTCAACTTTGTATGGCAGCTTTGGTCAATGGTTGATTTTGTCAATGGTTGATTTGATGATCCTGATAATAATGCAAGTTGGTGCAAGCAAACTGCGATCGCCCATGTAGCAGAGTTTCTTGAAGCTCAAAGCTCTCACAGCTGAGAAAGCTTGTGGTTTTCACATTGAAAAAGCACCCTGTACGTACTAATGCAATACCTTTTGCTCTCTTCGCCGCTGAATAGCTCACCCGGTGTGAAGAAAATTCATGCAGTTGTGTTGTCCGTTGGTTGTCTGTTGTCATCCGTCATCGGTAACTAATAGAAAAAGTACACCGCTGAATTAAATTAATATTTTATTAGCCATTCTCTTTCTTTTCATAAATCATAATAGCGGTGTGGTTCTAGATCTACGTTCGAGATTTGTGATTTCACGGAAATCGCTGTCTACGAAGAAATCCTTAGTTTCTCGCGAAATGACGATGATACGATAATGAATCTATGACAATTTAAGCCGTTGTGATAAGATTCTCATTTGAATCCAAAGATGGTAAGTAGTAATTTTTGCAGCTCAATTATGCACCTCATTAATTCGTACTTTATTCGCCAAAATTCAATTCATTCTTACAGGACGCTGACGAGAAAGCCATTATAGAATCCTTGGTCGACGATGAGAAGCAGAAGTACAATATTTTCTACATACATCCGAAATCGTGTACTTTGGAAATATTATAATATTTTTTGTACGTTTCTAGGGCCATTGATGAACACAGAAAGTTCCATATTGAACATTCGGGGCATGAGCAAATGCACGCTGAAATGATTATTATTTTCATAGTCGTATTAATTGTTGTACAGTTGATTTTAATTGAGTGGAAACGACGTCATTACAGATCGTACATGGTGCGAAATATGATGGAAGCATTCGTTATGACTAATTCATATATACTGACTTTTCTCGTATCATAATTTCAGATAATTACACTAATAGCGCTATGGATTATACCCTGTGGATTAGCTATGAAAAACGCCTTCTGGCGATTCCTAATAATTTGGTTTATATTTACTGTTATCTGCGGTGTGGTAATGCTGCGGGCAATTGAAAAACCTATAAAAGGTACCACCCCACGGTAAGTGTTTCTTGTCCTTCGATAGAATATGAATGAATCTTCCAATTTTCATCTGCGTATTTCTTAGGTTGGTGTACAAATGGTTCTATCTTATCTACAAAGTTAGTTACGCTTTGGGAGTAGTTGGTTACGTCATTATGATGTGTACATTTTTCGGTCTCCACGTGATATTCGGGGCTAAACCGCAAACGTGGATGGATTGCGCCGTGCTTCTGGTATTTTATGGCTTGTATTACGGCGTGGTAGGACAAGACCTTGCTGTTATATGTTCTGAAAAGATGGCGTCGCATATCGGAGTGAGTGATGGTAATGAAATTACGTAAATTATTCGTATTAAATACTTATTCGACGAATATGCTTGTTACAGTACTATACAGACGGTGGCATGCCGACTCGTCATCTAGAATCGGATATTTGTGCTGTGTGTGGAAATAGACTATTAGTAGCCGCCGATAAAGAAGGCATAATTGAAAATACTTACAAACTATCGTGTTCACATACGTATCCTTTTCTGTATTTGTTTTATTTGTTTGAAATTTTGTGATCCCTGTGTAGATGTGTTACTCCTTAACAGGATTCAAGATTCCATGAATTTTGTATACGAGGTTGGTGTATTGTAGGAAAGAAACAAATGTGTCCGTATTGTAAGGAAAAAGTTGACCTCAAACGCCTTTTTCCCAATCCGTGAGTATTTATACGTTATTACTTTGTAAATTTCGGTGATGAATTATCAATGATGACGTGCTTATGATTTACTATTAGCTGGGAGAAGCCTCATGTGTTGTATGGTCAGTTACTCGATTGGGTTAGATGGCTAGTTGCATGGCAACCGATAATCTTCTTTCTAGTCCAAGGTTTCAACTATCTTCTTGGATTAGAATAATTTTGATAGTCAGTTTGTTTCGTTCAACCGCATATCTCTGCCCTTCTTCGTTTTTAGGATATTAATTATTGATTTTCGTCATTATTTTTTATTCATGTCACCGTTATATTTTCTTGTAATTATCGATTTATTATTGATTTTGTGTATTTTCTTTTCATTGCTCCGAATTTTTGAGTCAGTATTCTGTTCCTGCATAATACCTTTTTTCGTGTTTTTTTTTATTTATTTATTTTTTGGAGTACCGGTAATTACAATCTTTTTAAATGTTCTAAGTCGAATTATCGAAGTTTGTTACGTATTAAGTTATTAGAAATTCTATTATACTGACTTATTGTTTTCTTTCTTTCTTTTTTTTGTTCGTTAATAAAAGGAAAATGAAAAACTACGTCTGTTTCGTTCGTTCGTTTTACGAGAACTTTTGAAGCTGACTGTTGCAACAATTCAAGATTATTAGATTCTACAATTTTTAATTTACGGATTAATATAAAGATATATCACAATTGAGAATTAAGGAACAACGATGAAGATAATAATTATTGCAAATTTCATCTTGAACAGGTTCTTGATTTATCTTACGATTTAATAATACTTATAATTACATGTTCACTTCCCACAGTTTTAAGTGGTTATCCAACACATGATGAAACCAGTCCCGTTTGCGTGTGTCCTTGAAAGCTGGTGCTAATGTCTTCAAATCGAGCCTCAGGAGCGCTTCGTTGCCCAAAAGCCCATCTAATTCGTACAGCAGTTTCGTGTTCGAATGCAATTTTAATAGACTAACAAAAGAAAGAGGAAAGTATGATAGCTGTAATTTACGGTTAGCCCACAGTTCCACCGTTTCATTGCCGCTTGCTGATAAAATTCTTCCAATATGTCTGGCGTGCAACGGCGAAAAATAATCCGTAAGCTCGGTGGATGGAATTTTTGAAATACCTTTCAGTCTGAGTCGATCTTTGATCAGCTTGTAACGTTCGGGTTCGTAGACGAAAACCTTGAAAAGAGTAAATATCGTATTTATGAAAAATGAACTCGCGTAGGATGAGGCGATATCGTCGCGAAATTTTTATTTCATGTTATTGTGATGCATTTTCGTGAGAATACAAGAATTAGTTATGAGAATGCTCTCAGCCTTCAGAAAATACTGTACAGATCTAAAACTTCACCTGATATAGAGAGTTTCCCGTGATAAATGATGTAATGTAGTGAGAGCCGAAGCTGCGGATGAATTCGACGACACTTGAAGCATCACCAACTTTAATGTCTTCAATCTGTTTTTGTACAGCTTCGTCTAATAAAATATTTTCCGACTTTTCTAGAGTTGGCATCGTCGCAATTTCTCTATGTCGAGCAACTCGAACTAAAACATAACAATATTCTTGGGATCCGCTCACGAAAGCTGAATTAATACCTGCAGGTGAAAAAAGAAGAAGAATATATTAGATTTTATTATTTATTTAACGAGCCATCATAAGAATTTGAGATTCGCTAGTATTGCAAGAAGATGCATACCGGTACCATACTTTAGTCTTACTTACCTAAATTTCTCGCTATTATAGTCTTTGACCAACTTGCAGTAAAAGCTTTCCAAGGCTTTTCCAATCGCTCGACCGAGAAGTCTCTGAAATAGGCTTGAAGCAGCTGTATTATATTGTCACAAAATTCCATGTGGAAGTCTCCTCGAAATGTGTCACCTTTGGTCAGACTTCTCTTGGAACTGCGAAAAATTTTGCAAAATACAATTCGCTTCATAGGTATCGTAAAATGATCGTTTAAATATCAAAGAAAAGAAAAAAATGGAAATTAAACCTTCAAATTTCATCAATAATTTTAATAGCTCAACTCATTTCCCTCGAGCTAAGTTTAAAAGTTTTAAACAACCATAATCTTCAAGAATTAACGGTGAAACGATTGATTTTAATAATACTTCCGTTTAGAGTAATAAAATAATACTTCGTGTAGGTAACAATTTTTATTCAAGTATTTATTTAACGAGGTTGTGATGATAAAAACAACAAATAAATGAGAATAGAAAGGCGGGAAGCACCGAAGAAGATGAAGAAAATGACAATCAATAAAAAATTATAAAGGTATTAAAAATCTCAAAAACAAACAAAAATTACGCCGAAAAAAAAAACGGGAAGTCGTAAGAAAAAATGCAAGAAAAGGATCGAAATGATTATAAAATTGAAGCATAAAATTGAAAAGCGTCGAGAATCTTGTCAAAGGTCCAAATAGAAAACTGATGTGACTAAAAATATTGAATAAAACTTCAAATTAAGAAAATGTTATCACACTTGAATAACATCTCAGTATTTTAAAGTTATTTGAGCATTCTGATTCAGCTCACAATAAAATTTAGCCGTAAAACATCGATATCTTTGAGCTAATAAGTAGACGAAGAAAGTCAAAAGAAAGGCACTTTGTGGTTTTTCAAAAAAAAAAAAAAAAAAGAGGCTAGGACCTGAAGAACGTAGCTAAAACATAATGAGGTGGTAAATTCATAGGTGTTTACCTGTCTCTATTAGTCATGTTGGAAAAAATTTCTACCGTCGGCTCACGGAAAATCCACGATCGGTCCGAGTCATTCCTGGGCACTACTCGCATGCTGATGCTCAAGTATCCGTATCTACTGAATACGTTTATGGCGGTACCAACTTGAACCTCAGCTAATATCAAATTATATGTACCAATGCTAACTAGCAATAATGCTGATAACCATGTTAATAACATTATCTGTCCACCGTGCCGTGGCTGCTACATTAATTATACCTGAAACAGATCATTAATTATGGTTCTTAATACAATTCTCGATATTCTGTGCAAATGGAAACGCAGACTCGCCTAAGAATTGATACAATATGCTAAAAATAGTAGAATGATCGCAGATGGTAACCGCGTACCTCCGGAAAATAATCTGTACGCAAACGATGAAACACGCGGATCCTTCAATTTCACGGTGAGGAGGACTTCTGAAAGTTCCAATCCTCGAGCAGTATGGAAAAATTCTGGACACTGAGCAGTACCTGAAGAGGGAAGGAGGAACTTGGAAACATTCTGATCATCAAATTATGGAGGTGGACTTCAAGAAATTTTCCACTAAAAATGATCGGTTAGGATTGATTAGCGGAATGGATTCTCCGCTCTCCATAATGAAAGAAACCCTTCAATTTTCCTCCCCTCCCCAGAAATGATTGGATGGTCAAGGGAAATATCACTTCTTGTGACGTTCACAACAAATATTGCCCCAGTTTTAATTAGGTTCGTTTGTCAACGGGGATCCTGCCCCCTGAATCTATACCTACTCGCGAGCGTCAAGATTTCCCTAGAGGATGTTTAAAATATCGACTTTTTCCTTCCGTCTTCTGAGTCAAAAATAGTTCCAATAATTTTCTTTTTCTCATCATGACGAAAAATCTCGGCTTTAGTCAAAGAGAATGACAATGACATGTTTTAGGCTACTACTATTGTTCTCGTCGTCTTCATCGAACTGACCACCAATTATCTCGTGTGAGAAAGAGATCCGTGAAGATAGCCCAAAGGTTTGGAATCACATAAAATTATTTCTTTCAACATCTAATTTCCATCTGTCCACACAATAGTGCATTAATATACCGTAACTTTTCAATGATATTTTGATTTGTAACTGATCGCATTTGCCACGATAGAAGTTTTTCAATCTCTAATTGATGCTCTACGTACAATCAAAACATCTATGGAATTGTCGAAAACGACTTCAATAACACTGCCGTTCTTTCTTTCAAGTTTTAGATCGAAATGAGAGAGGGGAGGATCATGAATTAAGAAAAAATGTACAAATGTCTGCTCCTTTTCAGCAGAGGTGAACTTGGGATTTCTAGTGTACGAGGTGGTCGTAGTTTCGGGAGAAAAGCTCCGGTATAAGGCTTCTTGTCCCAAATCACGTAGGAAAGGCCGTAATTATGGAGGAACCACTTGTCTTATAAGCTTCTCATTGTTGTTTAATCCAACTGTTTGTATCCGATGATGACGTCAATCTGAGCTAAGTCTGTTCTGCTCTGTGAGAGTCGAAAGTCGACTCAAGTTCCTCCTGTGTAGAGATTGAGACTAAAAATTTTTTCAGTGATTTAGATTCAACGCATATACTTTCTCGAGGCAGGAATTTTTCTTCAAGAAAAGCAATATGAAGCTCAAAATTTTTTCCGAGTTTTCTATTTTATATACTTTTAAGATTGGGATTACTCTGGAAAATTATCACAAAAATCCGTCATGTGACCTTGGGACTTGAGAAAAAATCTATCCTCAGGGATCGGGTCACTCTTGGAAAATTGTTATGAAATAATTGTCTCAAAGTTTCTTACGATGATGAACATACGGTATAATGGCCTTCATTACACCAGGCCTGATATACATTACACTACACTACCCTTTACAATAATACTAGGCTATACTAGGAGCTCTCCTTATACGGATTGCTCTCGCGGCCAGTATTTTTCCTGCGAAAATCGTCGCGAAAAACCGTCACAGTTTTCTGTTACGCGTGATGCCGTCGCCGGTGACCTCCTCTTACTTTAGGGACTCTGAAAATTTTGACCTTCGCCACTTTCATTAAACTAGGTCTAATATGCAGTACTTTTTTGTTAGTCTTATTTGTGGTTTTGGTGCTGGTCTTGATGTTATAGGCGTTAGAGATAGTGGTAGCGTTGGTGTTCATGTTATTGTCTAGGAGTTGGTATGAGTGTAAATTTCGACTTCCGAGCTATACAGTATACGAAACACTCGAGAAATGTACCTTGTAATTATAACTCTTTATGATTCGAATCCTTTGAACTCTTTGAACCCCAAACAGGTGGGTTTTTCAGAAGAAACGTCCGGTGGAGGGCTGTGACGTCATAGCTTGATGACATCATAGGTCAGTATTGTGACGTAACAATCTACATTTTTCAGGTGCCTGTGTATCATAAAACAGGTTTCGTTCAACTCCATTACAGAACTCGTGGGTTTTTCTACTTCCTATTTGTATTTTACTACATTGTAGCAACTATTAATTACATAACTTCCAGAATACCCAAAATATAACTAGTCTATCAACGTTTTTGGAGTCCCACGTGCCCCATTAAACATATTCCCTGCCTCCCCCATTTAACTCCGTTAAAGAATTCGCGAATTTCAATGGAGAACCTGTTTTATCGGGGGGGGGGGGTGGAAAAAACGACCGGCGTCCAGCCGGGTGGATGGCAAAGCTCGGAGCTAGAAAATTTCACAAGCGCCCCTCCCATCATATTTATTAACAGGGAACCTGTTCTATGGGGGGCTTTATGATAAATTTGTCGAGCGCCGTGCGCCGTCCAACAAAAAACTTGGAGAAATTCCAACTCTCGAGCTATATACGATAGGAGGGAGACTTGGAAAATACGACGGCTTCCTTAACGAAGTTGAATGAGGAACGCATGGGACCTGTTTTATGAGTCAAATGGGATTTGGTATTGAAAATTCAAGGAAGCCTAGACCTAGATAAAGCTAGTATAAAGAAGGCATACACCTACTCTAAGCCAGGTAGAATATAGTTTGAGAGTCTAAATTTTTCTCGAATCTCCAGCTATATATGATAACTCGAGAGTCGAAATTTTAACAGGGAACCTGTTTTATGGGGGGCTTTTTCAGAAATTTGCCGTGCGGCGGAAAAATTTCAACTCTCGACCCATATATGATAGGAGGGGGACTTGTAAAAATTTCGACTCTCGAGCTATATATGATAGTAGGGGGTCTTGGAAAAATTTCGACTATCGATTCGAGAAAAATTTAGACTCTCCAACTATATTCTACCTGGCTTAGAGTAGGTCTACACCATCTTTATACTAGCTTTATCTGGGTCTAGGCTTCCTTGAATTTTCAATACCAAATCCCATTTGACTCACAAAACAGGTTCCATGCGTTCCTCATTTAACTTCGTTAAGGAGCCCTCGTTTTTCTAAGTCCCTCTCCTATCATATATGGCTCGAGAGTCGAAATTTTTCTAAGTTCCCCTCCTATCATATATAACTCGAGAGTCGACGTTTTTCTAAGTCCCCCTCCTATCATATATGGCTCGAGAGTCGAAATTTTAACAGGGAACCTGTTCTATGGGGGGCTTTTTCAGAAATTTGCCGTGCGCCGTCCGCCGTCCGGCAAAGAACTTGGAAAAATTTCAACTCTCGACCCATGTATGATAGTAGGGGGACTTGTAAAAATTTCGACTCTCGAGCTATATATGATAGGAGAGGGACTTAGAAAAACGAGGGCTCCTTAACGAAGTTGAATGAAGAACGCATGGAACCTGTTTTATGAGTCAAATGGAATTTAGTATTGAAAATTGAAAAAAGCCTAGACCTAGATAAAGCTAGTAAAAAGAAGGCCCAGACCTACTATAAGAGTTGAAATTTTTCCAAGTCCCCTTCATATCATATAATATAGCTCGAGAGTCGATATTTTTCTAAGACCCCCTCCTATCATGTATGGCTCGAGAGTCAACATTTTTTCGAAGTCCTCCTCCTATCATATATAGCTCGAGAGTCGTCATTTTTCCAAGTCCCCCTCCTACCATATATAGCTCGAGAGTCCACATTTTTTCTGTCCCCCCTATCATATATAGCTCGCGAGTCGACATTTACCTAAGTCCCCCTCCTATCATATATGGCTCGAGAGTCCAAATTTTTTCCAAGTCCCCCTCCTATCATATATAGCTCAAGAGTCGAAATTTTTCTAACACAAAGTACAAGAATGGCACTATTAACCACTGTTTTTATTGAAAAATTAAAATTGGATACGTTTCGGTAGACTAGCTACCATTATCAGTGTAGAAACGAAACTCAGTTCCCCTCCTATCATATATAGCTCGAGAGTCGAAATTTTTCCAAGTCCCCCTCCTATCATATATGGCTCGAGAGTCAAAATTTTTCGAAGTTGTTTGCTGGACGGCGGATGGCGGACGACGCACGGCAAATTTCTCAAAAAACCCCCCATAAAACGTTTCCTATTAAAAATTTCAACTCTCGAACTATATATGATAAGAGGGGGCTCATAGTATGTCTAGGCCTTATTTATACTAGCTTTATCTAGGTCTAGGCTTCCTTGAATTCTCAATATTAAATCCCATGTGACTCATAAAACAGCTTCCCTGCGTTCCTCGTTTAACTTCGTTAAGGAAGCTGTCGTTTTACGGAGGTCGAAATTTTTCCAAGTCCATTTTCTATCATAATAGCTTGAAAGGTGGATCCGGTGAGGTCACAATTTGATGACTTCATAGGTCAGCATTGTGACGTCACAATCTGATGACGTCTTAAATCAGTTTTTCCAAGTTTTCCTCCAATCATCTCCATGTCCCTATCCTATCGTATTTAGCTTGGGTGGCGAGGCCTGTGATGTAACAGTTTGATGACGTCATAGGTCAGTATTGTGACTTCACAATCTGATGACGTCATAGATCAGTTTTTCTTGAGTTTTCTTCCTATTATTTCCAAGTTCTGCTCCTTTCATATATAGCTTGGGGGGTGGGGCCTGTAACGTCACAACCTGGTGTCGTCTACAGTTATTTTTCACGGTCCACCTCCTATCAGATATAGCTTGGGGGCGGGGCCGGTGAGGCCATACTTTGATAACGTCATAGGTCACCTTGTGACACCACAATCTGATGACGTGGTAGATAAATGGTCGAAATTTTTCCATGCCCTCCCTCTCATCTCACAAATACAGAATTATTCTGAATCAAACCTCACCTGCGATATTTTTCGAAGTTCTCCAAGTTAGGTCAGTACTACCTCCTCCTTCAGGACTATTATCCGATCCTTCATCCATTTCATAGTAAACTCGTTGGTTGGAATTTTTCCCAGTCCGCGAACCTCTGATACATATGAAGGGTACAGGGGAAAGGGGGAACGTGCAAACGAAACGATCTGGAGAAACGGTTTTTTCTCAGTAATGCAAAAAATCTTATTGTCTAGATCGTTTTTTTTCTGGACAGTCATCCTTTCCCCTGTGTATCTCTCACAATAAAATTTCTTCTGCTCCCTGATTATTTCGCTCGTAGGTCGAAATCTTTTCATGTCCTTTCCCAGAAACAACAAATCTTCGCCCTCGGATACAAAACTCGTGACTCCAATTTATCAGGAGACGAACAAACCTTGTAACTCCAATTTGTTGAAATTTTACAGGAGAGACAAAAAACTGGTTTTGTTTTCTTCAATTTTATCAGGGAACCTGTTTTATGGGGGGCTCTTTGAGAAATCTGCCGTGCGCCGTCCGCCGTCCGCCGTCCAGCGAAAAACTTGGAAAAATTTCGACCCTGGAGCTATATATGATAGAAGGGGGACTTGGAAAAATTTCGACTCTCGAGCCATATATGATAGAGGGGGACTTAGAAAAATTTCGACTCTCGAGCTATATATGATAGAAGGGGGACTTGAAAAAATTTCGACTCTCGAGCCATATATGATAGAAGGGGGACTTAGAAAAATTTCGACTGTCGAGCTATATATATGATAGGAGGGGGACATGGAAAAATTTCGACTATCGCGCTATATATGAGAGGAGGGGGACTTGGAAAAATTACAACTTTCCAGCCATATATCATAGAAGGAGACTTGAAAAAGATTTCGACTCTCGTCTCGAGCCATATATGATAGAAGGGGAACTTAGAAGAATTTCGACTGTCGAGCTATATACAGTATGATAGGAGGGGGACTTAGAAAATTTTCGACTCTCGAGCTATATATGATAGGAGGGGGACTTAGAAAAATTTCGACCCTCGTGCCATATATGATAGGAGAGGGACTTAGAAAAATTTGGAGTTAGTCTAGGCCTTCTTTTTACTATCTTTCTCCAAATCTAGGCTTCCTTGAATTTTCAATACCAAATCTCATTCGAATCATAAAACAGGTTCCCTGCGTTCCTCGTTTAACTTCGTTAAGGAAGCCGTCATTTTTCAAATGACCGTTGATCTTTCAAGTTATGGTCGCCGTCAGCGATGCGTCTTTCTTTCGTCCAGCTGATGGTGGTAAGATCTCATTTTCGATAAAAATTGGAGTTACGCGGTTTGTTCATCTTCCGACAAAATGGAGTTACGAGTTTTGTATTCGAGGGCGACGAAATACACAGAGCTTGTTGGGCCAAATTTCTCTTTGAAGGAAATACAAAGTAAGAATCCTGTCCTTTCGGAATAAGGATTTACCAGAAGGATGGCGGCGGACCCCAGACACTTCTCCGGAATAGCCTATCAAGAACAGGTCCCCTGATGGAAGTTCCGAACGAATGGCGGGAAATAAAAATCTAAAATACTCTTTCCCATAGGTTCTCGGTCAAAATTTTGAACTTTTAATCCACATAGAAGAGGTAGGGGAATTTTGAGTTCTGAACCAATATGAAGGAAGACGGAAGGACTTGGAGAAATTCATTTGTTAGCAAATCAACCGACTACATTGAGTAATCAAAAATGGAAAATCGATTATTTTAGAGTCTATTCTCTTTCTTCCACATTGCTCGTATCTCCCTTGAAAAGCGTTCCCTGCCCTCCTGAATATATTCGTTAATAAACTCTCGTAAGTGTTATCTACAGACTACAGAGCTCGGCACTAGAAATTTTTTCAAATTCTCTTCCCTACAAATTCAGAGCTCGGACTTTTTTGAGTAGTTTAAATAATATATCCCCAAAAGCAATATTACTTTTCCTCCAAAAAGTTCCATGAAAAGTCTCTTTTTTTGGTAGAAGTCGAGGCTCGAAATTTTCTCAAATTTCCTGATGACGTCACAATGTAGACGCGGATCTTACTCCCAACAGAGTTTCGCACTTCAAAAACAATAGTATTAATTAACCGACAAAGCCTCAGTATGAGGGCAGTTAGGATTAGAAGAAAAATATCCTATTTTATAACGAAGATATTTTCTCCCGATTACACTTTTTGGTTCTCTACAATTCTCCTTTTTTAATACACATCAGATGATGAGTACTGCTGTTTAGTTCATACGAGGCTGTGCTGTTCCCACCGACTTCTATATGTTCGTACATTGTACACCTCACAAATGCGGTATAATTATACAGTTCAATGCTGCGTTAAATTTTTTCGTACAGTATGTATTATCTTAAGAGCCGATAATGTTATGAAAACAATTTTCTTCTTTTTAACGCAGAGGCCACGTTGATAATTTCGTGCACTCGGCTAATTAAATTGTAATTTAGGTATCTGTAGGCTATCTATTCAACTCATTACAAGAAACGCTAATCTATCATCTCACCTTGATAGCTACGTATGACCACAGATTGACCGAAACATTCTGGTTATGAAACCGGCTTCTTGTATTTGTTTTGGTATCTTAATAAACCGGAACGTATGGGCAATTTTTCGTGCGAAGCCGGTGCAATTCTAGGAGCAATTCTTTCATTTTTCTTAAACTTGAACTTTTGTAGAGTTGATCGAGACGGAAAATTTAGAATAGAAGGATGTTTATCCAGAAAAAAATGTGTCAATTACAGCCCCTGGATGGTGGAAGTGTAAAAAATTTTGTTCTCGTCGTCGAAGTTTATTTATAAATTTCCAAGAATAATACGACGACGTAAGTATTCCATTCTTGCAGAGAGGACACAATTATAAAACTGCAAGTATACCTACTCGTAAGTCGCGCGGAGTATCATGAGATCATCGAACGTTGAATATTTAATGGATTGTGTAATGAAGGCGAGGATGAAAAACAGCATAGATGCACGAGGTGGAGATACCAGAGAGAAGATAAACGACTTCGTTTACTCGGCAAAATTCAACGACGCCATCATAATTGGCGTGTTTGTGTTTACGCATCATCCAACTTTTTTCTTCACAATTGACAATGAATTACACGTTTGATTTCATTTTCAGTGCAATCGGTGACGAGGTGAGTTTTTATAAAGTTTACAATATAGGCTATAACGGCTTGCGCGGAGCGCTCTCAGTCAGTACAATGATGTGTACCTATAGCTGTAAACAATATTGTCTATTTCGTATACCTAGGTACGACAAGTTGATGGATACATCTGATAGGAATGATCGTGCCTCACGGTTTCTTTATTGAATTCGTCCTTCACGAATCAATTTTCATCTTTGAAATTCTTAGAAAAATCTCGACTTGATAAAAACAATACTTAGGCGAGATAACGCGTCCATTGATGATAGACCACGTAGATCCTTAACGACTCGATTTATTATACAAATGATTGCATGGAGTAAATGAAAACTTGTCGTGGTTTTTGATTTTACAGCTATAGCACGGTACTTACGTTTTTGAAATTTCGTATCCTAATGAATTAAATTCAAAAAAGATGATAAATGAAGGTGATTCTCACCTCAATTTTGCATCAAATTGAATTTAATCAAGAAAGCTTTTTCTATCCGTTTCACTACCTAGAGGGGCACCTTCAGAAACGTTCGCGTTCGACTTTTGTGACATCATCATTTTTGGGGAAATTTTCAGGGACTTGGGATATTTTCGACCATCGAGCTGTACCTATATATGAAGAGGAATTTGAGAACGGGACTCGAGGATGACGTCATCAACCTAAGTTGCTGAAAAATTAGCCTAAAATAGAGGAAAGAGGACTCTTTTGACCCATTGGATAACACGAAGAGAATAATCAAATTACCGGTATACTAATACATGCCCTGTTTACGACATCATCAGGCTAATCTCTGTGCACGTCAAGGTCAATTCAGATCAGGAGCGTGATGTGAGGTCGAGATCTTTGAGTTCACCGAAATCGAAAAGGTTACACGCAGGTCACCCGTGCCTTAAGGTAGCACGTACTAATACTTTCCCAGATCATGAAGTCAGGGAGTCCTGATTGACACAGATCACGAGTGCAAAGTCTTATCAAAATAATTAAGGTCACGGGGGGGGGGAGGGGCTCGATTCCTTGGAATAACATTTATCAATAATTGCTTCACTCATGACGTCACAAGAATTCTGAAAAGTCCCTACGCTGGTCACGTCAATCGGAATCAAAGGCGCCCTCCTCTCTTCCACATTAGTTTAGTAAGTTCGGGTTAACGAGTTAGGCTTAGACAAAGAGTGTGCGCCTAAACGACTTTGCTGATGCAAATTCAGGGATCAAAGAACGGTACGGATATAGAAAACGACGGCTTCTTTAACGGAGTTAAACGAGGAGCGCAGGGAACCTGTTTTGTTTATTTATTTATTTCAGTTATTTTACGTCCCCCTCGACAGCTTGTAGCCTTTTACGGAGGAGGACGGTTTACAGGGATAAACTAGATACTTAAAACAACTTACTGCACAATACCAAAAAAAAAAAGCGATAATTCAGAGCCGAAGAGTGTGAGGGCAAGAGAGTGAGAGCAATGAGGGAATGTTTTAGATTTGTGATTCATTTAGCGCTCTGAGTATTGCATGTTTAAATTTTGTTCTCGATTGGTAAAAAATGTCTGTCAGGGTGTGAGAAAGATAATAGGTTGTACGTTTTTAAGACCGTATTGATAGGCGTCTCCTCTTTGACCTGTTCGTAGAATATTTTTTTCAAGCGAGTTCTTTCCGGCGGTACCCTAAAGAGCACCATACCTAGGAGATCGGAATCTATCTTCACACCACGGACCAGATTATATAATGACATTAGACCGACACACAGCCAGGAACTCTTGAGGCTCGGCATTTCGAATCCCAGTAACAGCTCGGAGTAAGAATCTCCCAGGGGTAATAACAGAAGAGTCTTGTGTACAGAAACTTGATGAATTTGGATTAAACCCTTTCTAGATTTTGTTCAAACTTTTTGGTTGATTTGCTCCATATAATCGACGAACTTTCAAGGTGGGACCGCACAAACGAGTAGAATAGAATCATAATGGTAGTTTGATCCTTGAACATGTACGAATTTCGTTTAAGAAATCCCAAACCACGCATCGCCATTTGCACTGCTAGAGCTGTATGTTCTCAAAAATCAAGTCCGTGATCCAAAGTCATTGTGAGAGATACAGACGGAAAAGAATGACTGTCCAGAAAAAAAAAACGATCTAGACAATAAGATTTTTTGCATCACTGAGAAAAAACCGTTTCTCCAGATCGTTTCGTTTGCACGTTCCTCATTTCCCCTGTACCCTTCATATGTATTCTGGGAAAAATTCCAACCAGTGAGTTTAATATGAAGAGGATGAAGGATCGGATAATAGTCCTGAAGGATTAGATAGTACTGACCTAACTTGGAGAACTTCGAAAAATATTGCATGTGAGGAGAAGATTCAGAATAATTCTGTATTTTATGAGACGAGAGGGAGGGCTGGGAAAAATTTCGACCATTTATCTACGACGTCATCAGATTGTGATGTCACAAGGTGACCCATGACGTTATTCAACTGTGGTCTCACCGGCCCCGCCCCCAAGCTATATCTGATAGGAGGTGGACTCGGAAAAATAACTGTAGACGACACCAGGTTGTGACGTTACAGGCCCCGGCCCCAGGCTATATATGCAAGGAGCGGAACTTGGAAATAATAGGAAGAAACTCAAGAAAAACTGATCTATGACGTCATCAGATTGTGAAGTCACAATACTGACCTATGACGTCATCAAACTGTGACATCACAGGCCTCGCCACCCAAGCTAAATACGATAGGGCAGAGACATGGAGATAATTGGGAGGAAAATTTAGAAAAACTGATTTATGACGTCATCAGATTGTGACTCACCGGATCCACCTTTCAAGCTATTATGATAGAAAATGGACTTGGAAAAATTTCGACCTCCGTAAAAGGACGGCTTCCTTAACGAAGTTGAACAAGGAACGCCGGGAAGCTGTTTTATGAGTCATATGGGATTTGGTATTGAGAATTCAAGGGAGCCTAGACCTAGATAAAGCTAGTATAAAGAACGCCTAGACCTACTATGAGCCTAGTATAATATAGTTCGAGAGTCTAAATTCTTTCTCGAATCTCCAGCTATATATGATAGGAGGGGGACTTATAAAAATTCCGAACTCCGAGCTATACCGGGTGAATCAGAATGATGTTACTACATAGTTAAATGGGAGTTTGCACTAAATCTGTTCCAGCGTAAAAACGTAAAACGTTAGATGTATACTTCAAATCCATGAAATTTTTATCTACCTAAATTTTATCTTCAATTCGCGTCCCTTCTCAACTTTTTACGACTTTTTTGAGCCGAGTTGTAGACCAATATGTGCCAAAATTTGACCAATTTACCGACATTTCTGAAATTAAGAAGTACAAAATTCCCCTCCTTTTAAACTTTATAGGGTTATTCAGGTATCTTTTCAGAATCAGCGTAAATTTCACCATCAAAACAAGTAAAATATAAAAGTAGAAACAATTTTTAATTTTTGGTAATTTTGGAAAATTAGTCAATTTTTGGCAAATTTTGGTCCATAACTCGGCTCAAAAAACTCGTAGGAAGTTGAGTAGGGGCGCAAATTAAGGATAAATTCAAGATATAAATTTTGTAGATTTGAAGTAGGTATGCATCCAATATTTCACGTTTTTGCGCTGGAGTGAATTTCGCGCATACTCCCATTTAACTGGTAACATCTTTCTGGTCCACCCGGTATATGATGGAGGAAAACTTGGAAAAAATATATGGCTAGAGGGTCGAACTTTTTCGAAGTTCCCCTCCTATCATATACACCTCGAGAGTCTAAATTTTTCCAAGTCCCCCCCCCCCCTATTATATATGGCCAGAGGGTCGAAATTTTTCCAAGTTTTTGACGGTCGGCGTACGGCAAACTTCCCAACCCTCCCCCCCCCATAAAACAGGTTTCCTGTTAAAACAATATCAATATTTCTCATGGAGAGAGGGTGGATGCCAAAATAAAGAAGGATGGCTTCCTTAACGAAGTTAAACGAGGAACGCAGACAACCTGTTCTATGGGTTGAACTGGTTTTGTTGTTAAGAATTCAGTTTTATAAGTCACTTTCCTTCCTGTCACATATATTATGGCTTGAAAGTCGAAATGTTTTCAAGTCCCTCGCCTATCAAATAGAGCGCGGAGGTCGAAATTTTAAAGAATGAACCTGTTCTGGGAGGAGGGCTCAAAAAATTTGCCGCACGCCGTGCGCCGTCCAACCAAGAATTTGGAAAAATTCCCACTCTCAAGCTATGATTTTTAAAAACTCACGGGTTCTTTAACGGGGGTTTAACGAGGCGTGACAGGGAATCTGTTTTATGGAGCACGTGGGATTTGAAAAATGTAGATTGTGACGTCACAAGGCTGATCTATGACGTCATCAAGTTGTGACGTCATAGGCCCCGGCCCCTAATGTATATTATGATAGAAGAGGGAATTCGAAAAAAGACTAATATATGACGTCATCAGATTGTGACGTCACAAGTCTGATCTATGACGTCATCAAACTCTGACGTCACAGGCCCCGTCCTCCAAATTTTATATGATAGGACTGGGATTTTGAAAAAACTCACGCCTTCTTTCACGGGGTTTAACGAGGGGTGGAAGGGAACCTGATGTTTTATGAGTCACGTGGGCTCTGAAAAATGTAGATTGTGATGTCACAAGGCTGACCCATGACATCATCAAATTTTGACGCCACAGGCCCCGTCTTCCAAACTTTATATGATAGGTGTGGGACTTGGAGAATTTTGGAGCTCCGAGCTTTGCCGGCCGACCGAACGGCGGATGTTCTGCCCGAGCTATATATCATAGGAGGGGGATCAGAAAGTAATATTCAATACCAGAACTAATTTGACCCATAGAACAGGTTCTTCTAAGTGCCTCCTCTGTTTTTATGTTTCCCTCCTATCATATATAGCTTAGAGGTCGAAATTTTCATGTCCAATCCGAGCTATACATGATAGGACGGGGACTTGAACCATTTTTGCAAATAATGTTGGGCTTAGACCATTTTTGTTTTGGTTGGATATCACACGGCGCACGGCAAATTTTTCGAAAAAGCCCCCCTGTTGAAATGACACTTCGATTTGATCGATCTCTCATTCTTGCTCGAGTCATCTATAGATACTACAAATCGGAAGTGACATAATGAAATCTAAGCTGTAACACATTTTTCGTTCAACGTGATTGCTCCAAAATTTCTTTATTTTGGAGCAATTTTATAATTAAAGGATGATATGTAGAGGTACGTTTTCGCATTCTCGGAGTCTGACGGTTTCCTCTCTGGGTTATCGCAAAGCGGGACCTTTGAAGGCCTTTCCATCCCTCCGAGAGAATTGAGGAATGCTCAATAGTACTCGAAGAATTTAGGAATTTTTCTCTTGACATGGATATGTTTTAAAGCTGGAGATTATTCTGAAATTGACGTCACGAAAATGAGATTTGGAAAAATCTACTTCGAGACCTGTATCCATAGTCTAACCTAGCATACAGTATCAGTATAGGTCTAACGCAAAGCTTCATTAAAGCAGGTTTGACATAGGCCTAACATACATTGCACTAGGATAGCGTTCATTATACTAAATCCATTCTCACGACTAGCTTATGGAATCTCAAGGAATAAAAAGGCATATCTACGATTTAATGTTCTTTCCCGAGAGAGAGAATCACTAATTTTTTCTTTCTTTTGCAGTTTCATGGTGTGAAGGAGACCTCTCGAATCAATAGACAAGTACATTTTACGGATGATCGAGATTTCTAAAGTTTCAAGAGGTTGTCTCAAGTTCCAGAGAGTGTTGGTAAGTCAACCGAAAAAGTTTTCCATCGAAAAATCTTAGACATATTCCTTGTCCAATTTTTCGTAGAATAATGACAAGAAGTTTGTTGCAGATAATGTCTAGAAAATCGTGTCGAAAGAGTGGAAGAAAATAAAATTATTCATAGGTGAAGTTTTATTTTAAAAGATTACCAAAAAAATTCAAATATTGAAAACAGTTCGTCTGATGCATCGAAAACAGGTACGATATGATGACATGTATGATTGTATATTTTAAAAAAACGAGAAATTCATGAAATCGCGAAGATCGAAAAATACACGCTTCTTATGGACGATCAGTGTTACTTTTCCAGTTTATCGAATATCAAATTCAAAAATTCTAATTTTTCAAGGATTTTTTCATTGATATTGCTCTCTTGTCGTTTTGCCATAGGAGAATTTCTATCGGAATTAAAATAATGACCTACCTCAACCACATAAGAGTAGACAGAACAATGTGATAATTTTTGTTCTTGACATCATTTCTCCAATAAAAAGCTTGTACCTCGCCATCTTACTTACATAGACATTATTTTATACAATACAAACTGAAAGTTATAAAAAACGAGACTGGTGATTCATTTTTATATTGTGGACGTCTTCACACACTCCGTCTCGACTCAAATAAGTTGAAACTGACGTTGATTCTTTGATACTGACGCTCCTACTCAGAGTCCAAATTTTCCTAAGAAGAATTTTGTGTCCGGATCGTGACGTCGTTTGAAACCTAAATCTTCATAGGTATAAGTACCTCACTGCTTTCTCGCTCGCGGATACTCTCTCACGTCAATTAAGGCGAACAGAGTAACTTTTCTGGAGGCGATTCTTCAATTTGTTGAAAAAATTTCAGACATATAGTTCGACCCCCCTCCCCATCCCCTCATATACAACTCGATGATCGACATTTTTCAAGATAGCCCGACGGTCGAAATTTTCACCCAAATTGCCTTTGTTGAGGATGCATTCGTCCGTAAATGAACTTCAAAATTGTTTGGGCTAAAATCCTTACAGGGAAGGGACTTTAAAAAATTAATGTTGAGCTCCGACTCCTGCAAAGGGTAGAAGATTTACCTTTCGACATTATAGAGACGAAGATGAGACCCAACAAGCTTCCAGTAGGACCTTGATGTCCCTTTAATTTAAAATACTTTGTGCTCGGAATAATGGCGTACACAAAGCTAAAAATAAGCCCGTTAGACGTTTTACAGTCTCTCATTTGACACGAACAGAACATCAAATAGGTTTCCACTATTATGCATAACAATTGTCTGGAACGATCATTTGACCATGAAATTGAACGTTGGTACAATAACTTGGTGTATTTATGATGACATTATTTTTATTTTGCTCAAAATTTTGCGCACGTGGCACGTGTCGGTTATGAGAGATTCATCATTTAAATTTTCTTTCAAACTCGCGAAACTTAGCTATAGTACACCGAAGCACTTACACCTATCAAGTACGACACAGTAAATGCTAATGTTGTGTACGGTAGATTAGAAAAAGTTGCTTCATGAAGTCCAGATCGTGACCTCAATCGTTCTTCTACTAAACCGAACATACTATTGACTCATTGTTTAAAATTTCATGTACTACCATGAAAAAGATAATATATTTGGATTCGAATAAGTCTCGGAATATATTGTGAGTAGGGAGAAGTATACACTTATTAAAAACTCACCTCTAAACCTTCGAGTTTTAGGATAGAGAACAAAGGAATACCTGCAATTTTTTGCCTTCCAAAAAATTGATGAAATAAGCTTAGTCTATTTCGAGACCTCTAGCTTCCAAAAATATTTTCTATTCTCCCTAGTTCATGTAAGCGTAAAACAAATTACAACATTTGTTGTAAGAGCTGTAGATATTTTCAAGAAAATAGGAGTTTCTTCTCCGACTTTTTCATTGTTCCGATCCTGATGTTTAGCATTTTATACACTTGAAAAGACCAGAACTACTCTGGGAAAAACCACCACGAAATGATGTCAGAAAAAACAGACGGTTTTTTGACTGGAACAACTCTCTTTTCACGCTTGATGACGTCACTTGGCCTATTTTAGGAAATTTTTTTTTATACCAGACCTAATATGCAGAGTACAATGCTTCACTATAAGGACCTCTAAAAATGACGACATTTGCTACTTCACATTCATAAGTTGGTCTATAGTAGATTTAGCTACTCGGCTCAATAGGGTCAGAAAACGCGAGGTCAGGGTATGGTATGACGTCATAGACCTATACAAGCCTGTCCAGGCGAAGGAGTTGAGCGAGCAAGTAGTAAGAGTATAATGAACTTACACTCAGGATGTACAATATACTGGACTTTTACTAGGCCAAGAAAGGGAGCGAGTGAGAGACGTGACTATGACGTCTTGGCCGAAACAAACGAATCGAAAGTCGATATAATCGGTAGGATTGATTCAATATGATCAATATATCACATTGAAGTGTATCTCAACGATATTAAAGAAGAGAGAGGCGAATGCGCCCAGTGCGGGTGAGCCCGTTTCCTAATTAGCCTGTATGGCACATAAAATGGCACACTACGTATCTCTGGAGGATACATGTTACTCCTGTGCCCCGCCACGATTTTTGACATTTTTAATGTCTTTGCCGGGACCTCACCTCATTCCACTACTGGATAAGGTCCATTTCACCGCCCCCCCCTTTTTGAAATTTTAAATTTTTTGGGGGCAAAATGACATGTGCTCGATTTGTGCTGAATTTGAGCTGCAAGAATTATGTTTTGTGCTTGCCCCCTTCAGAAGATATGCAAAAAAGTCTCAAGGGGAACTGGTGAAACGATAGCCCCCCTTTTTGAAATTTTGGATTTTTTTTGGCTAAATGAATGGTGCTACAAAAAATATGTTTTGGGCTTGCTCCCTCCTCAAGATTTTCAAAGAAGTCCCTGGGGCCTGCTAAAACGACAACCTCTCCTTTTTCAAATTTTAAATTTGAAATGACCTCCATGAATTGTGCTTCAAATATTATGTATTTTGTTCTCCACCCTACTCAAAATATCGACAAAAGTCTTATAAGATGAGCTTATTGTGAAACTGTAAAGAACTCCTTTTTTTGTTCCGGTTAAATGAATTGAGCTCGACTTTGGTCTACTCTTCTGAAAATTTTGACGTTGCGTACTTCCAGCCCTTCTCCACAATCGGGGTCAATCTCAAGTACCCCTCCCCCCTTTATTACATTAAGAATCTTTATCTGACCTAATGAATTGTGCTACATTTGTGCTGAATTGTGCTACAAATATTACATTTCGTTCCCACGCTATTTTAAAGATATCTACAAAAGTCTTGAGGTGAAATCGTAAAACATACTGTAAAGACCCTTCTTTTTGTTATCAAATTTTGGATTCCTATCTGTCAAAATAAATTTTACTCGATTTGTGCTGAATCGTTCTGCATATTTTACGTTTTTTGCTTTCACTCCATTTCCATAATGAGGGTAAATTTGCAAGAAAACGGCTCCGCCTTTTAGAATTTTAAACATAAGCGAAATAAATTATTCTCGATTTAGGCTCAATTACATGCAGCAACGTTCAATATTCTAAGGAGGGAATCAGTTCTGTAATTTTTCTTTAAAAAAATATATTACTTTTTGTCCGCGGTCTGGTAGAAATGCAGAAATTTACAATTCTAAAAATAATTTGGTATTGGGGAAAGAATTTCTATTTTTCTCTTCCTTCTTCTCTGTTTTTTCTGTTTTTTCTTTTTTTTTTTTGTAATGTAAGTCGGATGTAGAAAAATTCAGGCCATCAATTTATATGGCATGGGGTTGGATGACTTGAAAAAATGTTACCTCCCAAGCTATCGTATGATAGGAAAAGACTCCAATTTTGAATTTCAATCTTAATGCGTTCATAATCAAATTCTGCTCATAGAACAGGTTCCCTAAATTTCTTGTTCACTTTCGTCAAGTTCCACTTACCTTATTAGGTTAGATTAGTTTCCACCAGATTGAAAGTCAATATTTCTCCAAGTTCTTCGCATACAAATAGCTTGATAGTCAAAAATATTTAAAGTCCCATAGAACAAACAGGTTCCCAGTTAAAATTTGGAAAAAAAGGGGGGGAGGGTATTGTTCTCACAGTAGCCCTACCGAAGATTGTGAATATTTCAAGAAAGAGGAAAGCGCAAAACATAAAATTTGCGCATTTCAACACTAATTGAGTACATTTCATTCAGCGAGATAAGAATGCAAAATTTGAGGTCTGTGGTTTGACAAACTTACGTCCATTCCGGAGGAGGAGAGGAAGCACAAAACATAAAATTTGCGGCCTATTTCAGCACAAATCGAGCACAATTCATTTTACAAATTTCAAAAAAAGGAGGGCTGCCATTGCATCAGCCCCCCTAAATACTTTTTCTTGTACCTTCGGAAGGGAGCAAGTACAAAATATAATTTTTGCAGCACAATTCAGCACAAATCGAGCACAATTAATTTTGCCAAAAAAAAATCCAAAATTTTAAAAAGGGGGTTATTGTTTAATTAGCCCTCCCTTGAGACTTTTTTATATATCTTCGGAAGGGGGCAAGTATAAAACATAATTCTTGCAGCACAATTCAGCACAAATCAAGCACAATTTATTTTGCTAAAAAAAGTTGAAAATTTCAAAAAGGAGGGGAACGATGAAATTTATCTAATGGAAATCCGCGAGGTCAAGTTGCCTTCCCCCTATTGATGGATTTGAATCTTGAACTCTCGACCCATCCAGTAATCTGTGAGGCCGAGTTCCAGTTTCTCAGTCTCAGCATACAGTATATGAGACTTTTACTTTCAAATTAAGTAAAATATGGAAGCTTAAACGATTTTTAATTTTTGATAGGTCAATTTTTTGCACATTTCGATCCATAACTCGGCTTAAGAAAGTCGGAGAAAAATGAGTAGGAGCGCACATTGAAGATGAAATTGGGATACAAATTTTGTAGATTCGAAGTATACACCTAACATTTCGCGTTTTTGACTGGGAATGAATTTAACGCAAACTCCCATTCAACTGGTAAATATATGATAGACTTTGCTTAGTCAGTTTTCGAGATCCTCCTTTCCGTCCACTTTTATTTTTCACAGAGTGCGGAGCAATTGATGTTTTGAAAAAATTTATTTTATTTTATTTTTACGAGCACTAGAGCTGCACGGCTCGGCGTTACAAAAGTTATGAAAGTAATATTATAAATAACACATAAGAAAGGGAGGTTTTAAGGAAGTTGGTAGAGTAAGGAAAAGTGAGGAAGGATAAGGGGATGGAATATAATGTCGAGTGTAACTGCTTCAGGTAATGGTGTGTAAAAGTTTACAATGTGTGTATGTAGAAGGTTGTAGAGGTATAGTCGATGTACTCGTATGTGTTCAGATGTGAGCGTAAAAGTCAGTTTGTCTTAGGTAATGTAGGGTATTCGAAATGATGCCCTGGTTGTTTTTGAGTGCTTGGGTGAGTGAAGAGGGGGTATCCGAAGAAGAGCGAAGGGGTAAAAGTCTGGGGCATGAAAAAAAGTGTTCCACTGTTAATTTGTCTTTTTGACAGTGGGGACATGAGGGAGGGATTAGGATGTAGGGACTGATGAGGTGGGTGTGAGTAATTTTTGTGTGACCAATTCTGAGACGAGAGAGAATTACTTCTTCTCTTGTTGTGTTTTGATTGGAGGATACCCAAGGAACCGGGGTTTTTTTGATACTGAGAAGTTTATTATTTTTTTGATTTTCCCAAAGAGTGTTCCATGATTGTGTGATGAGAGAACGATAGTAATTTTTGTAATCTAGGGTTGGTAGGGGTGAATTATCAGTTATTTGACTGAGGGAGGTAGCTTATTTAGCGGCTTGATCAACTGCGTCGTGGTCGGGGAAATTGGTGTGTCCAGGGATCCATATGAAGATAATTTGAGTGTTGATTGTTTCCAAAGTGTGTAGTGTGAGAAAGATGCGTTGGATTATAGGGTTAGAGTTGTATGCGTCTGTAAGGGAGTGGAGTGAAGAAAGTGAGTCAGTGAGAATAATGAATTTACCGTTTGGGGGTAGTTGAGAGAGGTGGGAAAGGCAGGAAAAGATGGCCATCAGTTCGGCTATAAAAATAGAGGCTATATTTCGGATGCGATGAGAAGATATTTCCCCGTCGATGGAGAATGCGTAAGCTGCTTTAGTAGATGTTTTCGACCCATCGGTGAGGCAAAGTGAATGGTCAGGGTATTTATTCTTGAAGTAGTTTCTTGATATGTTGGGTAAAACCAGGTTTGTCAGATTTTGGGATTTCTGTGAGATCTAGGCGTATTTTAGGTTGAGGGAAGGTCCAAGGGGGGAAGGTTGTGTATATGGGTTCTAGGGGATGTGCTATGAACGGTTTGTTGATCAGGTGATTGAATTGAAGGCGAATATGTTTGGTGGAGGATTGGTTGTGATTGTGGTGAAAGATTCGGTTAAAGATTGGAAGTTGTGGGAATTGTGCTACAGAGGATAAAAAGTTGGAGGTTAGGATGTGCCTTCGAAAGTGAAGGGGAGGATCTGGGGCTTCTGCACATAGGCTAAGTTTGGGGCTGGTGCGATAAGCTCCCAGGGCAATCCTGAGAGAAGATGTCTGGATGGGGTCGAGTAAGGCAAGGACGGTTTTTTTCGCTGTGTTGTAGATCGGGGAACCATAATCTAATTTTGAGCGAATAAGACTTTTGTATAGAAGAAGGAGTAACTTTCTGTTGCAGCCTTTAGATGGATGAGATGTGTATTTTATTATGTTTAGAGCGCGTGTGCATTTGGCTTTGAGGGTTTTAATGTGGGGGGCCCAGGTAAGTTTTTGGTCAAAATGTAAGCCGAGAAGTTTGCCGTAGTTACAAGATGGGATTTGGAAGTTTTGTAGAATTAGAGGAGGTAAGGAGGGGATAGGATTTCTTTTTTTGAAAATAATTGAGTAGGTTTTCGAGGAAGAAAATCTGAATCCTCTTTTTGATGTCCATGTAGTGATTGAGTGAAAAAATTCTGGAGAAGATTCGTATCATATTATTTACAATGAAAAACTGAGTAATATTACTGATATTTTGTTCGCGGGTAAGCCATTGGTTACCATTTTTCAAGAATGAGACGTAATGCAAAACGATCATCAACTTCTTCTGCACACTCTTTGATAAAGTAACTCTCATGCTTCAAAATATACGTACACGTAAGCCGCTGCATTGTGTTATAATACGTCTTATGCAATACTTAATAATTTTCTTTACATTTCGTTTTTAAAATTCCGAACGATTTAAAAGGAAACAGTAACGAAATGGAAATCACCCTTCTGAAATTAGGTTATCATATACATTATAATTCGGTCGCAAGCTGGGCGACTTAAGATTCTCTGCTACCCGAGTCGCGGTCAGGGAGCTAATTAATTAAATAAAACCTGTACCGAGGCATAAAATGTAATGTCATTAATGTGATCCAGTCGTGTTCGGCTCGCATAAAAATTAGCATTTGATATAAGCTGTATTCGACGACATATATTCTCTCCTTCTTGTCGAGTTATTATTATAAACTTGAACTATTTAAAAAAACTATGGAGAAGTTAGGTGAACAATACGTACTAACAATAAGCGCGTTCGAGTCGCAGTGATGACCTTGGATATGATAATAATCCCGTTAAAAAGATTTTGCTCGCCGAACAGCGAGCAAGTGCTGCCATAGATTAATTATGGTTTATAATCGCACATGGCGATGGTGACGCCTAAACTTATTCATAAAACGTAATTCATAATCGGTTATTTGAGAGAAAAATTTAATAGTAAGCAGATCATTATCATCTCACGATAATAATTATTGGTGATAATAACGTACGTAGATAAGACTACACCATTAATGTACGTACATCATCTACACATAATACTAACCATGACAAATTTTATAGTCCGGCCGTATGAGTGTGTACGACAATTGTATTCCAAAATTTATGCATAAATCAAGGTGGAAAATTGAATTTTCGATTTCGATATCGCGTAAAACCAATGAAGGTCGATCCTATTATAGACCCCCGCATCATTGAGAAAGATTTCATTACGAGACAACATTTCCAGAGCAGAGGTAATCCGTCAATAAAATTATGATCATAATTCTTTCGATGATTCGCCGAAATTTCAGAATTGAAATAGGTTATCTGACGATATACTAGACGATGAAGAAATACACCAATGTGATATTGATTTCTCCTAGATTGCCTGTCACTTTCATTTTCTGCATTCTTAGTTGCAAAAGATGAATTTCATTCTGCACACAAATATTCACACGCTCAGAATGGCTCGGCGAGTAATTCCCCCGGAGCTTGAAGGTACCATCTTCAAAGAAATTGTTGTAATCTACTCGATACTCATTCTCACAGCTACTTTTCTCACTCTGAGGACAACCCTATGTGCGGACGCTGAGAACCTGATCTCGAGGGAGTATTCCGCTAAGCAGAAGGACGAAAGGCGTGATAGTAAGAACTTAAGTTGATAGCAACAAGTGCATCACTCATACTCAGGGTTGGATTAACGATAAAATAGCATTCGGGGAAATATTTGCACCGGCCGGCCATCGCACGAGAACTTTTGAAAATTACCAACACTATCAAAATAGCATTTTTTTATTCGTTTTAATTTTTTTATCTGTATTATTATTAGGATTATTTGGCCACATTATTAAAAATGTTGAAGAATTAAGTTATCAGCTAATGTCCTGTTTTCTGACGCACCTCAGTTATAACATCATTTGAATTAATTTGGTTCAATATTTCAACCTTGCAAGACGTCAACATGAAAGCCTCCAACTTTACATCGCTCAACAAGTTTCTTAGCTTAGTTTTTATAACTTCAAGTTTTTTTTTTTTTTTTTTTTTCACGAGCAATGCAGCTGCACTAAGGGCTATTTGCTCGGCAGATAGTTCTGCGTTTACATAAACTTAGTATTTAATAAAGTAGAAAGGAAGGAAAGTTGAAAACAAAATACAAAATACATGTAAAAGAATTGAAATGAAATAAAAATATAAAGGAAAACAATTTTTTTTTTTTTTTTTTTTTTTGGCGTCATCGTTCGGAGTTAAACGTGGTTGTAAAAGTCAGTAGATCATATTATAAGTAAGTTGGAGTTGAGTCAATTATTTCGGAGTTGTTATTGAGAGTTTGTTGTGTATTAATAGAAATGTTGAGGGCAGATCGGAGAGGTTGTAAAGTCGGGCAAGAGAAAAAGTGTTCAACTGTCAAATTGTCTTCGAGACAGTGCGGACATGATGGTGGGCCAAGGTTTGCTAGAAGGTGAGTATGAGTAAGACGAGTGTGTCCTATTCTCAGTCGAGCTAAGATGACTTCCTCTCGTCTAGAATGTCTGTGGGACGAGGACCAAGAAGAGGGATTGGTTTTAATTTTTCTCAATTTGTTGTCAGTTAAATTTTTCCAAGAGGAAAGCCAAAGTTGGGAAATTAAGGAAGCGTAATATACTTTTAGGTCTTTTGCCTGTGAGAGAATAGGGTCCGTTATTTTAGGAAGAGATGTTGCTTGTTTGGCTGCTTTATCTACTGAGTCGTGAGGTGGAAAGTCAACGTGTCTAGGAATCCAAGCCAGAGTGATATAAGAGCTTATTAATTTCGTAGTGTGGAGAGCCAAAAATATACGTTGAATTAAGGGGTTAGTTGAGAAAGGATCCGCAATGGCTTGTGGAGACGAGAAGGAGTCAGTCAAAAGAAGGTATTTCTGTTCCGGTAGTAGTTGCGCAATTTGTGATATACAGGCAAGGATACCGTTTAATTCAGCTGTGTATACCGACGCTGAATTTCGTATGCGATATGCCTCCATTTCGCCACCAATGGAGAACGCGTAAGATGTTCTATGGCGATATTTTGAGCCGTCTGTGAGACAAAGGGTATAACCTGCGAATTTTTCGATAAGTTTTGCTATATGTTTTCGGTGATTTGAATTGCTGACTTTAGGAACTTCCGTAAGGTCTAGTCTGATATCAGGAATGGAGAAGAGCCATGGGGGGTAGCTGTCAGGATAGGCGGAAAGGTTGAAATTTTGAGACTACGAGCGAGAGAAGTTTCTAAGCAAGTATGGATATGTTTCATTGGTTGACGATTAAAAATTGGATTAATTTCAGAGACTAAAGATTTGTAAACGGTGGAATTTGGAAATTAAGATATCGAAATAAGAAGATTCAAAGAGAGGGTGGATCGACGAACAGATAGAGGTGGTTCCGCTGCCCCGGCACACAGACTAAGACTAGGGCTCGTTCTGAATGCTCCCAAAACCAGCCTAAGAGATGAGGAATGGATTGTGTCCAAAAGAGCTAACGACGATTTATTGGCAAGATTGTAGATAGGGGCTCCATAGTCCAGTTGTGATCGGATTAAACTTTTGTACAGATTTATGAGTAATTTTCGGTTGCAACCCAGTCGAGGGTGAGAAAGATATTTTAGGGTATTCATCGAGCGTAAACATTTGGCTTTTAGTAATTTGATGTGTGGAATCCAAGTTAGTTTTTGATCAAGTAAGAGTCCTAGAAATTTTATTGGATCAGTAGTTTTAATTCGAAAATTTTGAAGATAAAGTGAGGGAGTTGATGGAGATTTCTTTTTTTTATGGAAGATAATTAGGAACGTTTTGTTTTGGGAAAATTGGAAGCCGCGGTCAGATGATCAAGAGGAAATATTGTCTAAGGATTCTTGTAAGAGTCTGTGAGCCCTGATAGGATTTGAAGAGCGGAGCGAGATGCTGTAATCGTCGGCAAAAAGTCTTTGAGAAATTGGGAAGCTGGTGTTTAATGGAAGATCGTTAATGGCGACCAAAAAGAGAGGAACGCTCAGTACTTCTCCTTGCGGAACACCGTTTTCAATTATATAATGAGAGGAGAGCTTATCCTGTAGTCTGACAGAGATGAATCTGTCTTGTAGGAAACTTTGGAGAATTTTTGGGAGATTTCCTCGTAGACCGAATGTAAATAGTTTTTTACATATATAATGTCTTCAGACCCGCGGGTACGCTTCTTGAAGATCGAAGAATATTGTATAGAGGGGGGAGTTCGAAAGGAAGGCTTGTTGAATTGGGGTGTGAAGGTCGGCAAGAGCTTGAATTGAGTTACGACCTTTTCTGAAGCCATATTGTACAGGGGATAGTAGATTGTTTTGTTCGAGGAACTTGGAAAATTCACGTTCGCTTTCTACCTGTACGCAGGAGAATGTCATAGAAATTTTATATAGATAATGAACATTTGTGTAAACGGAAGTATACAGTATTTATATCTGACTAGCAATGAATACACGCATGGTAAACAATTCTGACAAGTTTTACAATTAGGCTTTCCAATTTTTTCCTCCGAATTTCAATTGACTTCCTTGATTCCATTCCATCACCATCCGCTAAATCATCCACAGATATTGATTCAATTTCAGATCCTCTTGATTCATCTATGCTGTTTTTGGAAAAAAACTCCTTTCCGTAAATCCTTCCATTTTCTTACAAAGTCCAGGAAATTTTTTAAATCTTTCTCCGTGACTTCATCCTTCGAGCCCATCTTTAAGGAAACTCCTGAAGGCGTTTGGTTGAAGACCTTCGACTTGAATTTCGTTAGAATTTTCTGGGTCAAGATCATTAAAATCTCTCATAATACCTTCGCGCATTTTATCAACTCTCTTTATCGTTATCATAAAACTTGGACCTCATTCCTGTTGATGCAGTATCCTCTACAATATACTTCAACGCGAAATTTTTGAAGGGATCCGGCAGGGGTTCATCGTTTGTCATCTTTCTTTTGTCGACCACGAATTTCAGGCAGAGAGTCTTTCAGGAATAAAGTCTTTGTGGAGCCCAACTCTTCTAATTTCTAATAGGATAGACTCGAGGCAATAAAGAAATACACTTCGATAATTTGTTTTGTCTTTCTTTCTACTTTCTCTTTCTCCTTTGGCCGACCGGCAAGCGGCCCACCGGGAAGTTCCCGATTCCCGACTCATCAATCCAAGCCTGCTTATACTCGCAATTTCAGTGTTGAAATGAGAGGAGGAAATTTTCCCAACCCTTTCCCCACTATTTGCACGCATCTGCACCAAAGCTACACGTTCGAGGAAAGTGTGGAAGTCTGTGAGATGAGATACAATCGCAAATCGGTACTCAATGGAGCCAGAATTCTATTGAAAATGATGATTAGAAGGTTTGAGGGTTTAGCGAGGAAATAGTAATCGAAAGATTGCAATATTGCTCTAGTTTTTGGAAGCAGTGCAGAACTACTCTTGTGAATAGGCATTGGTAGGAAATGTTCGAGCGTAGCCAAATGAATAAAGATCATTTTTATAGTTGCTCGATCCAGCTCCCGGTCAAAACGCAATAATTTTCGATAGCGGATAAAGGCACAGTAAAGATATCAATCAGCTTATTTCTAAACCCCTTTGTGACGTCATCAACATCCGTGACTTAGGTCAACTAGCTTTTGGGACTCACTCTTGGTCTGGTAAAATAAGGTGAATATTCTGAATCGAGTCAAGAATTCCTCGCAAATTTTCTGGGGGAAAGGAGGGAGGAGACCAACTCAGACTTAGACTCGCAGATTTTCAATGGGGCGAGGTGCCGATGCCAATAGAGACATTAAGAAGAGGAAACCCAGTGCCAACTTTGCAAATTTTCGATAGCAGATAAAGATAAAGTGTTAAAACCTACTTATGACGTCATTAATTTATGACATCATCAACATCCGTGACGTCATTAATATTCCCGCCTTTTTCTCATTTGGACTAGCAGATTTCTGGATCAAGTTGCGAGTATACTGCATGCTAAGCCTGTTATAGCACAATACAAGGGTAGGGACTATTCGGTCTCGCGGATTTTCAATAGTTGCCTAGTTTGAAGGAATTCCCCATTCTATCATATCTAGCTTCAGGGGTGCGGCCTGTGACGTCACAACCTGATGACGTCGTAGACAACTTTTTCAAGTTCCCCTCCAACTATGTATAGCTTTAGAGTCCAGGCGTTTAACGTCGCAATTTAATTACGTCATAGGTCAGCCTTGTGGGGTCACAATCTACATTTGGAGATCCCACGTGCCCCTTAAAACAACTTCCCTGCTTGCACCCCTTGTTCAACTCTGTTAAAGAACCCGTGAGTTTTTCCAAGTTCCCTTACTATCACATATGCTTGGGAGACGGGTTCCGTGACGTCACAGTTTGATGACAATCCGATGACGTCGTAGATCAGTTTTTTTTCTAAGTCTCCCTTCTATCATATTCAGCTGGAAAGTCCGGACCTGTGACGTCACAATCTGATGACGTTATTGATTAGTTTTTGTGTGTGTAGAACTCAGTCTTCTTTGTTCACTCCTGTCTTGATTGTGTTGAAGCTCTCTTGTCTTTTTCGTTTCACAGATTGCGGGAGAAAATCAACTTTCTATTTTCTGAGGATATAATCCAGCTCTTCTTCCTTGCCGTTCAGACCACATACGCTCCATATTACTATTCTCATGCTTTGGCCGTTTGCTGATGTTTTGTTTTTTGACAGGTGACCACCTCCGCCTGTATTCCAATTCGAGGCTGTTGTTGTCGTTTTGAAGAAGTGCGCTCATCCTCGAGTAATTACCAGTTATATGGGAGATATATTTTGGCAGTGGGGCTACTATTTACGCCTCCAGGCCAGGTTGGTTTTTGGTGGTTTTTGGTGAGGATTTTCCTTATTTTAATCTCTGGGGAACTGTCCCCAAACTACGGGGCCGTGGTGTGACCTGCTTCCTCCAGGAAAGTGGGAACCTTTGCTAGTAACGGCTTTGGCTGGGTTCAATCATCAGAGTTGTTCATCCACATCAGTCGCCACCCAACTATGTTGCTTGGCTTAACAGGGTCGCCGCGTGGAAGCTGTGAACTAGGTTTGAGCGTAGCAGTGGTTCCGGGTATGGTTGGCCCTACCGATCTATGGATCTTTCATTATCTGGCCCCATTTGACCCCAAGTCTATATTAAGGCTAGTTTATAGCTAGTATAACCTAATATACTGATGGTAGATCTAGTTTAGGCCTTATATACAGTGTTATCGTAATTTAAATTATAGTCTGTCCCTAAATAACCTAGCAATTCTTGCACTTTTTGGCCCCGGCTTTACCTTCCAAAAATTCAGATGCAACGAACCAAGCGCGACTCTCGAAAACCACCGGTCGGGCGCCACTATTCTGCAGTCTCTTGACTTGAAAATTGTTTGAGTCCTTATTTTGGTGTTACAAGGCATGCTTTATTTCTATCCTTACTTGTTGGTATCTCATGAAAATTTTTCAAAAGCTCTTTCTCTTGTTATTTTTTTCAGAATATTTTTCCAAGTCTGTTCCTTTGAAGTATCCATGTCTCCAAGTCTGCGCTCGCAGCCAAGGCTCAACTCCATCATTTTTCAAACTCATCTTCAAAAAGTTACAAGCATAATATAGTTTTGCCTCAATAAAAGGTATCCTCGCTGCTTACTCGAGACCATCACTAAAAAAGAATGATTGAAATTAACGACAAAGCTGTCCTTCCATTTCGGTCGGTCTGTTAATCTTGAAAAAAAGTAGTCTTGCTGAATCTATGATAATTTTTGCAATAACATATTAGGAATTGTGTTACTATATCTCTATCCCCATCTATTCAGTTCCACAAGGCCGAAGTGAATTAAGTTTATTTACCAGACCCTGAACTCTAATCTCGAGCCTAGTTATTTCTGGTTTTAAATTACTTTAGTTGCGATGCATTTATTATTCTTGACCTATGAACACGTTAATTCAAGATGGAAATATTAGTTTAATTTTTTTTTCCCTTACAGAATACTCGTTTAATCAAATAAATCGAGTAAATCCGAGAGAAAATAGAGAATGGTAATTTGTCTAGCGGTCGTTAGCTGGCGTTATTTGCGCAAAAAATATAATAACAGTTTGTTATCTCTTCGACGGTAAGTACGTCTCAAGTCTACGCTAGTATAATGTGAAAAATTATTTATCGGGTTTATTTTGACAGGAAAGGAAGTGAACAAGAGGAGGAATAACACCATAGGCTCTTTACTTTGAAGATACAGTGGTTGACCTGTCTCTCTATTTCAATCCTCTTCCGGCTTCATGCTTTTTTAAAAATTTTTTCTTGCACGTAACGGGATAACTTTTTCCTCGAATAGGAAGGCTATAATGGATAGATAAGAGGACCAGTGGTTTCAGTCTAGAGACTGAGAGCTGCATAAGTAAGTACAGATTTTCAGTGTACATGTTGCATATAAAAGGGTAAAATATGAAGCAGAGGTGAAGACGTCATCATAGGAGTGTGTCAATGGTATCGAAACAGAATTTTACAAGTTTCATAACGAATGTGTCACAGCTCCTACCGCCTAATGTATTTATAGCCTCCCTAAAAGTTTTTTTGCAAAACCCTAGACTAGGTCAGAGCCCAACATAATTAGACTACAACCTTATCCCCAATGTGGTACATCTAGACATCGCCTCTTAACAAAGTTTTCTACGGACGAATTGAATTTCGATATTGAGAATTGAATTTCTGCCTCCTATCATATATCAGCGTGATATTCGAAATTTTTCCAAGTTCAACTTTTCTTATGGTGGAAATTTTTCCAAGTTTTACTCCTCGATGGTTGAAAGTTTTTTAAATACCTTTCCTATCATACATAGCATGAAAATAGAAATTTTTCCAAGTTCCCTTCCTATAACTCGTTGGACAGAATCCTGACACCAAAAAAGCGAAAAGGGGAACATTTTTCCGCAATCCATTATTAGATCAGGGCAGCTTTCGCCGGATCGCGGATAGCATACGCCAAATTTTTCAACAGGTTCCCTGTTAAAATTTGTCCATTCCTTAATCTAGTCAAAACTTCCACTTCCTTTTGGAACCACAATTTCAATCTGTATATATAGCTTGGAAATCCCTCAACTGATCAAAGCTCCTATTCCCTCGAATAATTCCAAGCCTCTCCTCTATAATGGTGCCGTACCCTAAAAGTTGAAATTTTTAGAAGTCCCATTCCTCATCACTTAGGATCCTCAACGCAGACATGAATTCCTGATGAGTGATGATGAATCTCAAGGATTGCTCTCCAAAAAAAGAGGCTAGGATGAAGGGCGAAGTTAAGTACAGAGAAAAAACTAGAAACTTCTGCTCTTTCTACATGGTGAGACTTAAACCTGAAGGCGTTCCAGATCTGAGGAAACGAATTGATGAAGGTCCCTTCCAAAAATGAGGATAAAACGAGACCAACCAATTGCGATGACCAAGACAAGACACTTCCATCGTAATTTTTGCAGATTGGTATCGCTAAAATATCACATGGTCACCTCACATAAGAACGTGGTAAATTTGCGACCGCGCATTATTCAAATCTCGGACTCGTAACAAAGAAAACCACCGGCGGTCCTTTTCAGACGCTTCGTTCGGCGACAAATAAGAATTAATTGATTGACCAATAACTTCGAAAATCTTTACTATATAGATTCTGGCGATCGTGATAACAAAAGAATTCCGCGTAAAATAGTAAATCAAATTATTACCTCGACAGGCTTTTAGCTTCCAAACAACGGGGCAGATAGTTGCTCGCATCAAACTGAGAAGCGACCAGTTAGACCAGTTCTAATGAAGCTGTGGAGGTTGCAGGTTAAACATGTACGGTCCGCGCAGAAGTATAGGAAATGGGCTTACGTAAAGTTTGAATGGACTAGACTAATCTCAGAGTGGAGTCAATGTTGATGACCAATAGTGATAAAATTATCTTGACTAACTGTGGAAGGTCAGCTACAATATATGAAGTACGTACTATACATACTCGTGTAGAGTGTTGGCAAAAAACACGTTACTGCCACCGCGTACCGGTTTATTTATGATCAATTTACAACTGTGTTTTATCATCGAACTCTAGTAATAAGATAGGCGCACTCGTGACTTGCCTCTCGTCTCCACTCGTACACGATAACCTGAGCTCTTGCTTCTGTACCTGACTAATATCGTATTCTTGAGCGCATGATCTCATACATTATTTAATCTTTATTACATAGCATATTTTGTATAAACAAGCGAAAATAATATTATCGAGTATACGTGGGATTATGTGAAAAATGGTCATCTTTTACCATGAACCAAATTCAGAAATAGAATTTAGTCGTCTATAATTACGCGACGGAGGAAAGTATTCATTAAAATCACTCATATGTGATCTGTCGAAAACTGACATTGATGCGAATCATCAGTCGCATATTGATTGAAATTTAATTGGCGAGGCGTCCATAAATTTTCTCGCTTCACGGGTAATACGACATGAAGGCTGGTTGTTTCCTTTCGACGGGGTAACGACGGGCAGGGTTAAAGGCCGTGTACATAACGTGTGTATTCTATGGAGACTGTGTAGTCTTACAGGTTAGCAGACGTTGAGAATGCGGAAAACTATTATCAGTGCGGTATGGTGGATCGAGGTAATAAAATAAAGAGAGTATAAGTGTCTGAATGACGACTAATAGATGGTAAAAATACGCAAAGGCACGACATGATACTTTAAGAGACGCGAATATTTGTATTGAACGAGAAAAAAATACAGAAAAATGTTTACAGCTGATCTGGATATCAGGAGTATGTTTCATGAGATTCGCAGATGTCCCTCAATGGCTACGTGGGAAGTAGTTGCAAAATGTTTACAGCGCAGCGTCCTTTGATGTCGGGAATGTGTCAAAATTATTGGAACCGGAACCCCGCCGAAATTGAAATACATAAATGAGAAGAAACAGAGGATGCGACTCTGTATTAATTTTGCAGGTCGCCGCATCAAAGGTTCATTTCCTTATTCTGGGGGCGTTCAAAAAGACTTAAACATTGGCGGGCATACGATGATTCGTGTAATTTGATAATGGGTCTCGATTAACATTTAAACAATTTTGACAGTAGAATCAAAGAAACGTTTCACATCACCAGATAACCTATCCTCAAACAGACATACTGGCCGGGAGTTGATCAAGCGAAAATTGAAGAGGCCGAGCCGAGAGTCTTAGTCAACAAACTTCACGATGAGGTCACCACTACTGGCGGAGATTTTCATGAATGACAAGAAAAACAAGATATTGAAAAAGGCAGCAAGTCCAGAATCTCGATTAAACTTTGGATCAGATAGATAAATGATATCCTGATTGTGTGTTGAGGCACTAATAAGACAAGTGGGCCAAGAATTCGATCGGTCCACATTGGAAACGGACAGTGAGAAAATTTACAGGATACCAACGCTCACTGACCCCGTAACTCCAAACAACTAGTATCATCACTCTAGGCACCAATCAGTGACCATTCCAAACTACTGATATTGAGCAATTTCTGTCCTGTAGAACATTGAAAAGAAGGGGAAAGAAATCGTGATAGTAAAGCAAGTCGCAGCAGCCAACAGCTACTCTGAAGGCTTAGTTGAGGGGTCCTTAAGAAGGAAGTCCATGGCAGCACAAGAAAGTACAAGAACTTTGGATCGGTAGCATGTACAAAAATGTATAAAAACAAATTGTTAAAGGCGTTCAGTGATTATAATGTGAATGTGGGCATTCATAACAACCCAATCATGGTGTAGAGAATAAGAAACGATTAGGTGGAGATAAAAGGGAGTGTACAAGCTCAGATACAAACAGTGCAAAGGCATCTACAATGGTGAGACTGGGAGAAAGTCCAATATCGCGAAAAGGAAGCCCAAAACATCGAAGGAAAAAAAAGACGGTTGGCAAAGAACGGCAAAATGGAGAAGAGATATATTTGAAGTCATAAACGTAGAAAACCGCACAAAGAGAAGAACTGACCCCATGAACAATGAAATCACGTTTGACCAATGACTGTAAAAGATTATTCCACCTTGTTACAAAACTCTTGGAACCAATGGAGGTTGTAAAGGCAAAGAGGAGGAAAATCAGCTTCTTGAACAATGTAATTAAGTTTGACCACAAAAGATTAATCCACTCGGTGATTGGACAAGAGTAAAAGAACAAAACCAACCAATCAGATAACAACAAACCTGGTAGCCAATAAAAACACAGCACATGAGTTAAAGAGTGATCCAATCACAACACGCTATTATTGTAGCACATAGATAATCAGAGAGTTCGTCTGTTTGTCCTCTTATACCTTGAGAACCGCTCAACCTATCAACTTGAAATTTTTGCCACATGTTTGTGTTATTAAGGAGTAACTATTAATCAGGGATGTTGCACGAAATTATTTTAGTTTTATTTCGGTATTTATTTTCATTCTTTCACAAATTTGTTGTTCTATAACAAAATTAATTTTCAATTTGTTTTGTTCAATTTTGCTCTTCTTTTAGCTGAAAAAGTTTTGCTGTCGTTGTCGTATTTGTTTTACATGGTTTTTGCGAAAAATGTAGTAATTTTGCTAAAAATTATCGACTTTTGTTTTTGGTTCTAGAATTTTCTGTGATACCGACCAAAATTATTTTTCTTTATTTTACTTCGTTTTGTTCATTTTGTTTCATTCTTTCAGGTGAAAAAGTTTTGTTATTGTTGATTCTTGTTCCCGTACATGCAACATCCCTGCTTTTAACAAGTTCAAACAGTTTGGTATTGGCACTGCATGCACATTAATAAAAAGGAGGTAGAATGCAGACGTTTCAATTGCTTAGCAGTCTTCATCAGGGCAAATTAGTTGTACAAACTTGGAGAAGGCAAACATGACAACGCACTATAGACAATATCTCATGAACATATATGAAATCGCAAGATACACCATCCTCTTATCACCAGCAGGCCGTGCATAGCTTCAAGCTTCTGGCTGTCGGTCTTGAAATTAACAGAATCATGTTTTAATAATTATTTTCAAGAGTGTTGGAGAAAAATGACCCTCCGATTCCGGTTGCCTCCCGTGGACACGTTTGGAGGCGCCTCCTTACCTCCAAAGTATGTCTCTGGAGGTACCTCCACGTGCCTCCAGCGTAATTACTAACATTGGAGAAAATGGCTCCGGTGGCAGTGTCAGAGACTCCTCCAAAGACGCCTTCGGAGACACCTCCGGAGGCACTTGTAACGTTGATCAGTGTGACCAGATGTAGCATATTCGCCTATCAGTCCAACACCTTGGTTTAAAACCTCACCATAGCACTCCAGAGGAACTTTGGAGGTAGCTCCAGATGCCTCCCGGGTCCTTAAAGACGCCTCCAAACCTCCAGTAAGCCTTCAAAATTTCAGAACCCCGCCAATATTCCGTTCTCCTATATTACTTTCCTAGGCCAGGATATTTCCTATCTCGTTTTTATCAACGTGCATGCAGTGCCGAAATTTTAATATTGTAATTTATGTTCATGCACATTTGCTCGATATTTTTAACAGGGAACCTGTTTTATGGGGAGCTTTTTGAGAAATTTGCCGTGCGCCGTCCAGCAAAAAACATGGAAAAATTTCGACTCTCGAGCCACATATGATAGGAGAGGGACTTAGAAAAATTTCGACTCTCGAGCTATATATGATAGGAGGGGGACATGGAAAACAACGACGGCTTCCTTAATGAAGTTAAACGAGGAACGCAGGAAACCTGTTTTATGAGTCAAATGGGATTTGGTATTGAAAATTCAATGAAGCCTAGACCTAGATAAAGCTAGTCTAAAGAAGGCCTAGACCTACTATAAGCCTAGTACATTTAGTATAGCTCGAGAGTCAAAATTTTGCCAAGTCCCCCTCCTATCATATATGACTCGAGAGTCGAAATTTTTCCAAGTCCCCCCCCCCCTATCATCTATGACTCGAGAGTCGAAATTTTTACAAGTCCCCCTCCTATCATATATAGCTCGAGAGTCGAAATTTTTACAAGTCCCCCCCCCTATCATATATGGCTCGAGAATCAAAATTTTCCAAGTCCCCTCCTATCATATATGGCTCGAGAGTCGAAATTTTTACAAGTCCCCCTCCTATCATATATAGCTCGAGAGTCGAAATTGTTACAAGCCCCTCCCCCTATCATCTATGGCTCGAGAGTCGAAATTTTTCCAAGTCCCCCCCCGCCTATCATCTATGGCTCGAGAGTCGAAATTTTTACAAGTCCCCCTCCTAGCACGGGAGTCAAATTTTTCGAAGTCCCCTCCCCTCCTATCATATATGGCTCAGGAGTCAAATTGTTACAAGCCCCTCCCCCTATCATATATGGCTCGGGAGTCAAAATTTTCCAAGTCCCCCTGCTATCATATATAGCTCGAGAGTCGAAATTTTTAAAAGTCGAAATTTTTCCAAGCCCCCCCCCCTATCATATATAGCTCGAGAGTCAAAAATTTGTCAAGTCCCCCTCCTAGCTCGGGAGTCAAATTTTTCCAAGTCCCCCTCCTATCATATATAGCTCGAGAGTCGAAATTTTTACAAGTCCCCCCCCCCTATCATATATGGCTCGTGAATCAAAATTTTCCAAGTCCCCTCCTATCATATATGGCTCGAGGGTCGAAATTTTTACATGTCCCCCCCCTCTATCATCTATGGCTCGAGAGTCGAAATTTTTACAAGTCCCCCTCCTAGCACGGGAGTCAATTTTTTCGAAGTCCCCTCCCCTCCTATCATATATGGCTCGGGAGTCAAATTGTTACAAGCCCCTCCCCCTATCATATATGGCTCGAGAGTCGAAATTTTTCCATGACCCCCCCCCCCTATCATATATGGCTCGGGAGTCAAAATTTTCCAAGTCCCCCTGCTATCATATATAGCTCGAGAGTCGAAATTTTTAAAAGTCGAAATTTTTCCAAGCCCCCCCCCCCTATCATATATAGCTCGAGAGTCAAAATTTTGTCAAGTTCCCCTCCTATCATATATGACTCGAGAGTCGAAATTTTTCCAAGCCCCCCCCCCTATCATCTATGGCTCGAGAGTCGAAATTTTTACAAGTCCCCCTCCTAGCTCGGGAGTCAAATTTTTCCAAGTCCCCCTCCTATCATATATAGAGCTCGAGAGTCGAAATTTTTACAAGTCCCCCCCCCTATCATATATGGCTCGAGAGTCGACATTTTTACAAGTCCCCCCCCTATCATATATGGCTCGAGAGTCAAAATTTTTCCAAGTTTTTTGCTGGACGGCACACGGCGGACGGCAAATTTCTCAAAAAGCCCCCCATAAAACAGGTTCCCTGCTAAAATTTCGACTCTCGAACTATATTTGATATGAGGGGGACATATGTGATAGGAAAGGGACTTAGAAAAATGTCGACTCTCGAGCTATATATGATATCAGGGGGACTTGGAATATATAGCTGGAGATTCGAGAAAAATTTAGACTCTCAAACTGTATTATACTAGGCTTATTGTAGGTCTAGGCCTTCTTTATATGTACTAGCTTTATCTAGGTCTTGGCTTCCTTGAATTTTCAATACCTACCAAATCCCATTTGACTCATAAAACAGGTTCCCTGCGTTCCTCGTTTAACTTCGTTAAGGAAGCCGTCGTTTTTAGTAACTTTTAAGGCGTACATGGAACATTAAGATCCCATCGACTTAATCGAGGTAAACAGGGAACCTAGCTGTTTTATTGGAGTTTCTTTGTTTATCCTCTTTTCAAATAAAGATTGAACTGCTTGAAAGAAGCCGATTTAGTTTCCAGACATTCTATAAATGATGTGAATAAACCTTTAATTCCGCTTCGTTCAAGGGTTAATCCAAATTTTTCCTTTTTCTCTAATATACGGCCATGTTGAGTTCCTGTTTTCAAATTCGGCAAAAATACCAGTACTGTTGAGCGAATCACACGCGCAGTTAGCGATCCTAGCGGATGGTAGTAGGGAATCAACTATCGTTCTTTCAATGTTGTTTTTGTCCTATGGTCGGTAGGTATTCATGTATTTTCAGCTGTACAAAATAAGTAAGTTTCATCCTCTTTTCTTCCCTCGATATTCTGTTTTGGTTCAAACTCTAACGTAAAAATGTAAGATGATAAGATCGGGATGAGATAAATTTCACAAAACGAAGTTGTAATGTCCATATCAGAATTCTTGATCTTACCCAAATTCGGCTTTTTGTGATTAGTATAATTTGGAATTACGGAGTGGAGTTGGCAAAAAACTGAATTGAAAGGTTTCATGAGAGTGCATGTAGAAAACAAACACACTTGCGAGGTCCTATCAGCGCTGCGGGTGAGTGCAAAGTACAAGCACAGATGTCGTAAGCTATCCTCCATATTCCTCAGCAACGTTTGATAACCTCTCAAAACACGAGCCCGTGTCAGTGCCGCAGCAGCTAGTTGTATTATTTTTCAAGAGCTGTAATGTGTTCTTCAGTAGCGATACAACTGGTCCCAAAATTACTCTTTGTAAGCCAATGAATAAAATAGAAAACCCTTTCAATAGACTAACAGATTTTAATGAGGTATGGAGCGACGGCACACTCAACCACAGGTAAAACCTCATCAGAACTGATGATTGGAGACGGACCTCTTCTTATCAGAAAAGCAAATAATCTATTAATCAATCAGAATTTGAGAAAACGTGAAGGTATGGTCTTATACAGATCCAAAAATGTATGATGTAGACATAAGGAAATTAGGGAACGTCTATTAAGGTGAACAAAGACGATGGTGGAGGTTGCATCCGAAGTGACGTACCTATTAACCAAACGAGGCCGTTCGGAATGTTGACAAAAGATAATGTAGTTTGAAGTCTGGCACAAATAGTACCAACACCAGTGGCAGTGTACGTCAAATTTGAAAGACAATCCAACCGTCCCAAGTACAGTACAGTTGGAGGTTAGCTGGTTCGGAACCATCTTGACCAACTTTGAATCTTGTCCCTCCCCATCAGACTTCTTGTACAAATCTTGCTGATATTTAATCTAGGAAGGAGAGAGTTGTTATGATTGGCAGTAGCTCCGAGTACTCGAGTAAGATCTAAACATAGGCCTACTACAGCTGTCTCACTCGTCTTCTTTCGTCTTGATCACTAAAAGGCAATGTCAGACTTCAAAACTATACTTACACCATCCACTCTTCTTTCCTTGGTATTGGATATTTGTAACATCACACTGAAAAATCTGGAGGAAATGGAATGAGGATGATAACGAATTTATAAATTTTTTAATTGTACGAATACAATATACGAGTCTAATACACTTAAATTGATGCTACACCTTGTTGATTACAAGACAGGTGGAAATCTATATAATATTCATGGCGAGAAGAAATAAAGAAAATTCCGAGTCACACGTATCAAATTCTCAAAATTTCTCAATCCTCTAAAGGAAGATGAGAAAGTCTATATGAATTGAATATTCTTTATTATTTTGAGATTCGTATGCTGAGTTTACATACACCAATGTGGTATTTTTCTGTGACACAGGCAGCTTATCCGATTACAAAACATAATAACGTAATGCATGACATTTGTCTCATCGGCAGACCATAATACAGTGATATACATTGGTATTACAAAATTATCCTATTTGTCTAAGAGTGAAATTCTCTCTCTGAAACGTGGCAAAAATTTATAACTTAATGTCTAGGTTACTGAAAGTGAATATGGAAGCACTTATAACTTCTGCGCATAACTATTTGTGCCTCGCGTAGTTACAATTAAGTATTCATATCGCGTAAACGAGCTATTTTCTATAATATGTACGCGGAGAACTTTCGTTTAATGCAACGATGCGGAAGTTTATCTCTGATTTCAATTCAATAAGAAATATCGGCACTAGCTCAGGTCCGAGAGGGCAAGTTGTCAAAATCCTAACGAAACCTCAAAAAGATTACGAGGAATTTTTTTCACGAAAATGATCGATGTGAACAGATGAATTTTCGAAAATTTTGATGGTGACGTAATGAAGAAATAATAAAAAAACTAGAACATCGAGAAAAAATTTTCGATAGTAGAGTTATTGAGAAGAATCTACAAAAAACACTTAGAAAATAAGTACCTACGTAAATTCATTCTTTTGTGTTTTTTGGTAGTACTATAATACAAGTTTCTGAGAGCTTGAAATCATGATGAACTCGTGACCTTCACGTGTAAAGCGACCAGAGAACTGTCAATGACACCTACGCAGGCGAAATGCTTATTAAAAACTTCCTTTCCTGGAACGATTAGCAGCAACTTATAAAAGTTTGCAAAAGTAAAGGATCAAAATATTGGAAAGAAGTTGCAAGAGTCTCGACTCAACGCAACTCAAATAAATTAAATCGTTTTATGAGATGAAAATTTTGATTCATCTTCGAGGCAGTACTCGTTTTAGCACAGGGAGTAATAATGCGATGAAAATAGTGAAAAACACGCAGCCCATTTTGTTAGCTGCTCGGGGTTGCCTTCATTAAATGTGTGAATCGAAGCAAACAGGAACCTGTTTTATGGCAGAGCTACTCGAAAACTTGGAAGTCAAAATTTTGCCAAGTACCCCCCCCCCCCCATCATACAGAGCTCGATATTGGAAATTATTGCAAGCCCCACCTTTTGCGGGCCGGGACAACCGGTTTTCTCAAAAGAAGCCCTCATACAACAGGTGCCCTGTTACGAAAGATGAGAAATGTTCCGAAAAATCCGACTTGCTACAAAATTGAATCCGTTTTCGCAAGGAAGGTTTAAGTCTACTTTAGGCCCTTTTTTAATTGAAACGCGTTAATACGTGAAGTGCACTTTAGCGAACATGCTATCAAAGCTACAAATCATTCCGACGTGCCTTCGTTGATGTTCGATGACTGAATACGACCCGAGTCAACACATGTTGAAATTTCAACACGTTTTTCCAGAAACGAGATTTTTGCATATAGGATTCAATTACTTAATTTCATCACCAAGAAAAAATACCCTTTAATTTGTCCACTTACTTTTGAAAGAGTGAAAAATTTTTGTAATAGGATTTTCATTTTTTTTGGAATAGGGAATCTACTTTTGGAAAGGATCCACCGTCATCCGATGGTCAAATTGTAGAACAGGTATCCAACTTTAGATACTTAGGTAACAACCTCAACAAACGCGGAGACACGAAGAAAGAAATGACTGGCCGAATTGAGCAGGCAAAAGGAGCCTTCTTCAGAATGAAAAATCTGTTCACAGGACGAGCCTTGAGCATAAACTTACTAATTAAGATGCTCCGATGTTACTTCTTCTCAAGAGAAAAAGATACAAGTGATGGAGATGTATTTTACTCTAAACAGAATCTAGAAGGAAACTGCATTGCTGAGCACTATTAAGAAAGGAGACTGCATTATCTAGGCCACGTATCGAAATTTTCGCTTGATCTCAAAAGATAAGGGCAACACAAAGAAATCAGCTTGAGGGCGATATGTTTTAAAGGATCTACGTCGTTGGTTAGGCTACACAACTTAGGATCTACGTATTCAGAAAGGAAACATCAAAATTACAAACAGCTATTTGGTAGGCCAACCTCCGATAGGAGATGGCGGAATGAAAAAGAATTAGGTAGAGGTCAAGTGAAGGTAACAAAGAACCTTAGATAAAGAGCTTCGGATCGTCAAGCAATAAATATACCAGCTAAGGCAAATTTCGACCGTCAAGTTACACATATGAGGGGAAGGAGACTTAAAAAAATTCTGACTTCTAATCTATTCTTATGAGTGTGATTTTTCGGCCCGTAAGGAAATTATAGATTCACGGAAAAAAAGCAGTGTATTCACAGAATATTTATAGGTAGTTTAACAGGGAAAATAAAAATTTCACGAAATAATAGAAATTGTTACGAAACGGAAAGATAAATAAACGTGATATAAATAAATATAACGTAAAAAAAAAATCGAAATACAAGTTGAACATAATTTTATAAAGTGTCACGATGAATTTGCGCGCGGAAAATGCTCTGCATTTGCATATTCCATTCCGTTTCCATCTTCTTCTTCATGAATTTGGCTACAAATGTAGACACTTGGTTCCATGCTTCCTTGAAAACTTGGCATGGTGGCTACCAGACTACTCGGAGGAAGCGCTTCATCGACCTCAATCTCTTGCAGTGACCGACTAAGCTTACCCCACTCACGCCTCAACGCCTCACGCTCAAATAAGCTGTGTGTGGTCTATCCTCCCGCCCTTGATCGCAATGCAAATACGTTACCTGCTATACTTTCTTGAACTTTTCTCGTCCATTTTCGTGACTCAATCCGAGCAATTCACACTTTTTTTCTCACGAATAAGAAGCGCCTGGTATCCTTTTTGACCCATAAAGGCTGTTGATCAGTCGTCGTTCTCTTGTTTGGTTTGAACACCACCGCTCTCTCCTCAGCAAGGAGCTCGGTTGCTGATGAACGTGCTAATATGCGGAGAGCCTCCGTAGAGATAGTGTAGCAGGCAGTCAGCACAACTCTTCCTTGGTTCTTTTCCATCTCTTTTCTCCTGTACGCTATCTTCATGGAGTGAGCCCATACTAGGCCAAATGTGAGAAAATACAGTCACTCAAAGTTTATTAAACAAGACCGGTTTCCTCTTGGGTCAGGAATACATCATCAGATAGTAAAAGTACAAAGACTGAATTAAACGTGTGCGAACGGTAAGGAAGGAGGTCTGGAAAGAATGACGTTATCATCGGATAAATTATTGTGAAACTTGAAGATAAATGGATGCGCACAAACAAGACGAGTACCATTTAGGAAGCTTCTGTTAGTGACAGAAGAAACCACAACAATTTCAACCTTCTCTGGACGATCTCAAAGGCGGCCTTTGATGGCTTTATCGATTAAGTCGAACTTGATGGAGGTAAAATCGTGGCTACTTTTGATACAATATTATGTCTCGCTTGTTTGAGGAATCCCTCCAACTGGAAAAAACTGGTCACTTGATATTCATTTGAAAATACGTCATTATCTTTTCTTTTTCCGCGCACACAGGTGTTCGGGATATTCATTTTCATTGATTTTTTCGCGCGCATGCGTTCTGTTAAAACCTATTATTCATTCCGTGCAGTTTTATATTCCCCTATTCTTATCATCGAGGTATTTAAACAGAGGGAAGGACTTGAAGGAATCCGGACTACCGAGCTTCATAAATCAGGAAGATAACTTAGGAAAACTTCAACCTCTGGGATATTAGTTTAAGGGAGGGATGGGGGGGGGCAGTGACTTGAAGAAACTCCAACCTGCAAACAATACATATTAAGTAGAGGACTTGAAAAATTTCAACCATGAGTTAAAGAGTTTCCTGGGCATGAGGGGAAGAAATATCCATTTCTGAGCTGTATACAAGAGGAAGAGGTGAGGGGGTCAGAAATATTTGGAAAACTGAGCTACATAAATCAGGAGAGGTACTGAAAAGATTTTGATCGTCGAGATATAAATTATGAGGGAAGAGACTCGGAGAAATGTTTGTAAGAGAAGGCAAAGGACTTCGAAAAATTGATTGATACCTTCAAACTTGGAATACATATGTATGTAAATCAAAAGACAAGAGAGAGGCTTCGAGAGATGTTTACTGTTCCGTATCATACAACATAATATTAATCGTACCATTTGTACCAAGGTATAGTAAAGATAATATAGATTTCTAAGCATATCAATATTCAGGGAGAGTGACCTTGAATAAAGTCCGGCCTCCGAATTATATAAATCAGAAGGTGGACACAGAGAAACCTTGACTTCCAAGCTACGGGAAAGAAACTTGAGAAAATTATGACCGAATAATCGACCCTAATCAAATATCAAAATCGAATTTGAAGAATTATTCTCCCGCCATAGAGCAGCAGGGGTTTTCCACGCAAACAGCAAACAAAAATTTACGATTTTGGTTTTTGTTAGCAGGGAACCCGCTATCCCTTTTGTTGGGGGTACTTCCAGGAAATTTTTGTCCGCAAGCGCGAGTGAGGTTAATGACATCACAAGGTTGATGACGGGAGGAGGACTTAGAAAAATTCCTACCTCCGAGTCATATATGGTAGGAGGGGGACTTAGAAAGTTTCAACCCTCTAGCCATATATGATAGGAAAGGACTTGGAAAAATTCCTACCTCCGAGCTATATATGATAGGAGGGGTACTTGGAAAGACGACGGCTTCCTTGAAATTGCAGTTTGTTCAAGTTGTGATGTCATGATGTTCAGGATTTGGAAAAACTTTAGGCTCTAGGGGACTCGGGCGCTGCCATTGCAGTTTTGCAATGGTATCTATTTTTTTTTTCTGGAGGGAAAACTGTATTGACCTTCCCTCTCCCTCTCAAATTCACTCTCAATTAAGAGATCATATCCTGTACGACCCTATACATACAGTAGGTTCGCTGCAGTCGTGAAAATGAAAACGGAGTGAAGAAAAAAAATTCCAGCATAAAATATCATCAGAATCATACAATAATTCTACAAAAAATCAAAAGTACAAGATTTGTAGATCATGAAATATCACATCGAATACGGTTTTGATCTTTGAGACGTATTCAAGTCTCAATGTCCCCCTTATCTACCTAATTGAAACCAATTGCGTTTCTCTCATACCGGAAGAGTTGATGGCTCAGTTTGAGAATAAGATTTTCAATTCTGGCGAGGAGCTCCTCCTTCACGTTTGTCGCCTTTATGTCGGCAATACATTGTGTATTTAGAACAGGCCGGTCAATATCCTCGTCGATTTTCTATCGTACCCCAACTCTAAATACCCTTCCATAAAATTCACCATCAAGATTGGTGGGAAAGCTATTAAATATTTGAACCTGCATAATATCTTAATAGAGAACAGTATTTTAGCATTTATAGAATTATGAATGTGCATGTACCGACATCACAATAAACGGTGCATCCTACTGCCCTTTAAATCAAACTCGCGGAATATAATTCTTTCATTTACCGCTCAGTAACTCTCCTTCTCACTCCGGAAACCTTTGATGAGGGACTTGAAATAAAATATTTGGCTCACGTCAATGGAATCAATATCGACTTTGACGGAATGGTCCAAAGAAGGTTGACCTAGCCAAGAGTCTCGCAGCACATTTGATGAAGACCAAAAAATTGTCCGCAATTCATTCAAATTTGAGGTTTCGAGTATGTATGACTAATAATAATGAAAAATAAAAAAAATATTAGGATGAATCTGACAAAAGGAAAAAATGAAAAATAAAAAAATAAAAGGTTCTTCATGACAATACCCGTTTTTATAACAATAAAAAGGATAGGATCCGCTTTTCGTATCATAAGCAGCTACTCATAAATGTGTGGAATTTTTTAAATAATTGAAAATTTCTCGGGAACAATCAATCCGATCCTAAAAAAAATTGTAGGGCTTATCTTTAGATATAACACTACAATATGGCCAACAAGGGTGCGATGAGAGGAGGGGCTTCTTGAAGGTGAGGGGGGGCTTCCTCTTTTCTTCTCCGTCTTTTTTTTTTGCTTTTGAAAATTTTTTTGGGGAGGCGAGAATCTTATTTTTACGGGGTTTCTTCAGAGACTAAAGGGGGTCACCACACCACTGATGGCCAAATTACAAAAAAATCCATCCGGTAGTTTCGCAGGAGTTCCCCGGACAATAAAGTCTTATATAAGGAAACCTGAACGGGTGTAATATCGCACTTTACCAAGAAGAAAAGTCGGTAAAAGTAATTGTGAAGCACTTTCATTTACCGACTTTTCTAGTGGAAAAGTGGGGTATTACATCTGTAGCAAGGTTGACAGGGAGAGGAAGCAGTGAACCTTTTCAATATTTTGAAGGTCCTGTAAAAAAATTTTAGGTTTCCTTTCCTTATGCATATATAGGCCTATATTTAGGTTCATAAGATTTTTTTCGGTCCGTGGATCTCCTCCAAAACTACTGGATGGATTTTTTCGAGACGTAAGCAAGTTATAATCTCATATCTGAAGACGTGCACCTGCAATTTTTTGAGCATCGGATGCACTTAATTGATGGTAATTCATCGTTTCCAGTTGAGTTGATACGATTCTGTCTTAGGAATGCAATATGCCGCTTATAATTATTAAGTTTGCCCGCTTATCCATGTCCCTATCAGCTCCTCAGAGTTCTCTAAAGAGGATTCGGTCATTGAAAACTTGGCCGTTTGTACCTAATCATTTAGATATTGATGTCTATACGATGATAAAAGAAAAAATTAATCAAAAAATACCTTGATGGGACTCCCCCTCTCCCCTGTAATACTACTGATGATAATAAATTTAACAAATGGATTCGCCTCCCCTATTTGGGTAAAGTTTCTTCCGTATTAACTCAGGTTTTGAAACCCTTTGGCTCTAAACCAGTCTATTACTATCCTACTATTGTTAAACAAAGATTGAATTCATTCGACTTATAATAAGAGCTCTAAATTCTACCCCTATTCCAGCCCTTTGTGCTGAAACTGGCATTACTCCCCTTCAATTTCGTCGAAACCATTTCACAGATAGGTTCTTAATTCGAAGTATTACCTACCAAAACTCAAACCTTACAAACAATATATCATATCTTCTTAATCGTTGAAGATTTCTGGTCTGGCGATTACCGCTAATGTGTAGAAGAGCTGCCCTCATTTTTCGCTTTCAAAACCTCATCGTTTAAATTCCGTCTTATCATCTATCAGCCTTTTCCATTCAACAACTCTTCGAACGCATTGAAATTCATCAACTTTCCAAAACTTCTGGTTCAGATTTTCAAAAACTCTTCCAGTTATACACGAAAGAACATTTTCCTCATCATATACATTATGTTGACTGACGGTTGCATCCATTTCTTCCATCCCTTCACGCCTTAATTCATCCTTAGCTTTATCAATTATCTGCTTGATCAATTCTCTCGCCCCCATAAAGATTAATTTTTTCTGGATCCCCAGTCATGCAAGAATATTCAACAACGAAATTGCAGATGTTTTAGCTAAATCAGCCCACTTATCACCAGTCTCATCAAATCTGCTTCCCATGTCAGAATTATTTTCTCTCATTCGATGCTCTACGCGAGATGCCTGAGCAATCTCCTACCCGAAATCCTCCAATAATCTAACCTCTACTTCCGGCATTTCCTTGGTATAAACTTTTTAACGATATTCCTCGCTCCCTTACAGTTAAACTCAGCAGTCTTCGTTTTGGACACAATCGACTCCCCACTCATCTAAAACGTTTAAATCTGTCCGAATCTGATCTCTGACCCCTTCATCCAGACAATTCTTCTAAATATTATTAAACAGTTTCTTTAGGTTACGGTACATTGTACCTAGATAGATAACTAAATCGAACGATAAATTTCACTTTCCGTATAATTATTTATTAACAAATAATTATACGGAAAGTATAATTTATCGTTCGATTTAGTTATCAATTCTTCTAAAGGCGACATCAATCATTATCTTTTCGAATGTTCAGAAATCCAACATTAGACAAATATTATACTCAGAAGCCATCAATCTACAATTCTCTACCCCTCTCAGAGCCGCCGACCTCCTATTACCCGAAAACCCTTCGATTTTCTCACATATTTTCAAATTTATTTTTGACCTACCCACTTACATCAACATTTAAATTTAAATCAATTTTTCCATTTTCTGTCGAGGTGAGGCCCAGTAGCCATCCTCTTTTCAACCTTTTTTTTTTTTATATAAACTTTAAAATGCGTTTAAATCATACTCCCTAACACAAGCATTCAAACTCGGCTGATTGCTATGTCAGAGTATTATTGTTTTCACCTTTCATTTTTTTTTTTCATTTTTTACATAATATAATTTTTTTCTATTCCTTTTTTGTATTTTTTATTATTTGTTTTTTTTAAATGTAGATATCTTTTTGGTTGAATGCAATAAAAAAAAACGAAGAAGAGTGCTATTTAGCCGAAAGCTGACTCGGCCTTTCATTTTTATACGATTTGTAAATTAATTTGAATTGATAAATTCATCGGTCTCTTTTGATAATTCATTTATTCTCATTTGTAGGTACACAAAATGTGCCGTAATTTAGAAGACAGGATTAATTTTATAAACTGAGTTTCATTGTTCATTCTACAAATATCTGGGTTGATTGAAAAAGATGATTGATATTTAATCTAAAAAGTGGGAGTGACTCTCCTAATGAGTTTTAAATTGTGAGAGGAAAAGTCGTGTTCTACTCACGCGACTGCGTAAGTGTTTTTCTTTGTAAACCCTAATGAAAATAGTTGCTGGAATCCGTTCATCACCGTTTATTTTGTCCAAAGAGGAATGAGTATTCCCGTATACGAGCTTCAGCAAAAATATTTGTAATACAAAAGTGCCAAAAATAGTTCATTTTACCTAGTGTATAGGCTAACGACTTGAACCTTGATAACAGCTAGATAGAGAGTCGAATATGTCCGGCACTGCCGTCCAAAATATGAAAAATTCAAAAAATAAACAAATAAATGATTTATTTATTTATCTATCTATCAATTAAAAACCCGACGTTTCGACAGTACAACTGTCATTCTCAAGGGTTAAAACGGGGTTCACGTTTTAACCCTTGAGAATGACAGTTGTACTGTCGAAACGTCGGGTTTTTAATTGATAGATAAATAAATAAATCATTTATTTGTTTATTTTTTGAATTTTTCATATTTTGGACGGCAGTGCCGGACATATTCGACTCTCTATTTATATAATCCGTCCAGACAAATTAATTAATTCTTAACTTGATAACAGCGGTCATCTTAATTGAATCTTCCTAGTTCACCCTATTGTACCCTCTAAATATTTGCGTACGCGATTACGTATTTGCTCTGATACCTTTCGTACAAAACAATCGAAGATGTTATAATGATCGGTACAAAACTAAAAAATTATCGTTTGCATTGCCCTGTCTTAAGGAATGAAGCAAGGCAATTGGGTCATAGAGAGGACTTTGGGGAAAATATCTGCATTTTTCAACCTGACTGGACTCTTTGCACAAGAAGGGTCCGGAAACTCTTAAATAATTCTTCTCTTGACTATGTTAGAAAGTTGCTTACTTTTATCCTTATTATGGAAAACGCGAATCCAGTTCTGCATTCCTTCCGTTTAACGTCATTCTACTCGTGCCACTTCACAAAACAAATTTAACCAGTTACGGGTGCGAGCGAACATTATTTCAAAAAGATGAAATTACTTTTAATGAACAGAATTGAAAAGAAGAAAAAAAAAAACTTCGAAGAACGTATTAGATTACATGTGCGAGTGCACGCGACTACAATACGAGAAAAATAAACTCGCCGCGATAGCGCGAATGGGAAAACAAAAGCAAAAAGAGATGTAATTTAATGATAATATAACGAAATATACTGGGAGTCGTTCAACTTAAATGATTGATAATTGGCGAATTTGAAGCAGAATTGTTGTTGATAAGTCGCGTCATTTCGCGGAGACGATAACGTAACAAATATTACGACTACGAGTATATTTCGTACACGATGTGGAAAGGACGAGCAGCGAGTTACCACCTGTCCATCCGCGTTTGTTCGGGCAACGTGAATGAAGCTGGGCGAGCTTGAGCGAAAAAAGTAAAGAAGCCAGCGGGGAACAAGCGACGACGAATTATTAGATCGCAGATAGAGGATAGCGCGGTCGGTGGTGCCGGTGGTGGTAACGATAGCGACCGATAGACCGACACCACTCTTCGATAATCGACACGCATTGACGGATACGCGACTCCGAACCGAACGTGCGATAAATTGCTCGAAAAACAAACGATCGCTCGCGATCGGACGGGCACTCGTGTGGAACCGAGATGACGGCTTGACGGGCTCGAGTAAGTTATTAGAAGCGGGATACGCGGCATGATTTTAATGTAGAATTTTAATAAACCCGCCGGCACGGTTTTTCGGGAGCAGTAATTAAATCCGTAGAGAACTACGACGTGGCGAGTTATTTTATTAGGGGAGAATGAACTCGATGAACAACGAATATGCCATTTTTACGAATACAAATAATACGTTTTATTATAATGGCGACTGATCGACCGAGTGATGACGGGAAAGAAAAGATACAGGTGAACATTTTACATGCGAACGAGATGACATCACCGGAAACGTTCCAATATAGTGGTGAAAAAGAAAGAAAAGAAGAAGTCGAATAGAGAATGACAAATACATTGACATTATTGACATCGGGACTATCAATCCCGTCTCCAAATTATCGCTAACTCAAAAATATACAATAATTCGACAAATTACACAATTTTTGCCGAAAACGAAAAAAGAACAAAATGTGTTTCGGAACTCTCACGTACTACCACTCGGGAAGTGAGAAAGAAGAAGTTGAAGAAGAGGAAAGGCAATGGATTGAATTAGGGGGCGTCCATAAATTACGTAAGGCGATTTTTGTGATTTTTTGACCCCTTCTCCCCCCTTGGTGAGATATCATGAGATTTGCCTTAACCCCCTCCCCCCTCTTATCTCGCGTGAGATTTTCCGAAATGTGTATTTTTGCTTTAAATACGTTTATCTGTGCTTAATCGCGTTTTAAAAAAACGTAATTTTCTTGATCACATTTTATACCTATTCAAAAAGAACTAGTTTTTATTAAATTTAAGCCCAGTTTAGCAATATTTCAGAATGTATTTGTGTGAGAAAAAAGTTACGTGGGATCTGTCGGCACTCCTCCCCCTCCCTCACGTGAGTTTTGGTGAGACTTGGCTGGACCCCCTCCCCCCAAAAAATTCCTCACGTAATTTATGGACGGCCCCTCAGTCTAGAAGACCAAGATTGCGCTTCGTCCCCTCAGTATTACGTATCTCGAGTGTGCTTAGTTTGAAATCCGCACGTTATGGGAGATTATCTATGTCTTTTGAAAGTTTAGAAGACATGAAGGTTGATCTGTCCGAAAAAATCGAAATCATAGACGCGGAACGGGAAGTATTTTCTGATTTCTTTGAGGACGAGCCTTTCAATTGAAAAAATTCTTATCGTGTGACACCTGTATTCAAATTTTTACGTCACAAGACTCAGATCAAAATCTTTGTGGCCAATACTTTGAAGACATCGATAGAGGTGGACTGTGCGTTCCCAGTAGTGTATCGTACGAGTTGGGTCGAATTTCAAACCTCATTATGCAACGGGTAATTTCAGAGAAATATGAATCCTCTTTTATTCGTTGTAAAAATCAACGACACGTTTTAATCCATTTAATGGAAGAAAGCCTGTTTCTGTTCGATAACCCGTGCCCGGAGATATGTCTTTGTTGTCAAAAGCGCAGTGATGCTCTATTCTCGCTTGCCTTTAAAATTTTCGCGAACATTCTATTAAATAACTATCGAAAATGTAAGAATAACGCTATAGACAGTGAACGTGGAGTAAAGAGGCCAAAGCCGGCCGCGGAAAAGTCATCAAAGTGCTCTGGATCCGAGAACTCAAACTTTGATCCAAAGTCAAAGCGACCTAGAAAATTAGGTACTGTGAAGAAATGAAGGATCACGCTGTAACTCCTATAATCTCTATTATTTTTATATATTCTGTTTGAACAATATTCATTATGTCAAGATGATTGAAATACACGCATTTCACCTTTCTACTATACGTTCTTTTTCGTGAGTCAAATAGTACGAGTTCTAGAACAGTAATTATTTCATTACTTGCATTTACTATCCAATTTTATACAATTTTAATTCAGAATAATTTATCACCCACATGACATTGTTTCCTCCTTTCAAAATCTTTATCTCTGGGGAAAAAGGTGACGAAGGAGATTAATAATAACGAGAAGAAATGAGATAAATAAGACGAATCATTACGCGATCATAATATACGAGTTATTCGCGATCATAATATACGAGTTATTCGCATGAGGACACAAAGTAGGCGCCCTCTATGAAAACTGTGGTGGCCATTTTTGGAAGCTGCCTGAAAAGGGGATGTTACAGAAAATTGTTGAAATCTTAATTTTTTCTTCTTTTAGGTTATTCTATGAATGAAAATAATAAAAATATGCTCTTACTACTTTTTTGTATTTTTCAATATTGACAAAGCTACAGCCCGTTTCAGTTTTATACAGGTTTATGGCAATTTTTGCCGAATCCCCTTTTCGGGCACGACTCTAGCGCACCTACAGTTGTGTCCTCATGCGAATAGCCGTAGCTCGGACCACTATAAACAGCTGATGCGGCGTTGTCACATGCTTGACGTATACGTTTTTCTGGATTATTCGTTTTATGACGATTATTTGTTTTATGACGTGGATGATGGTTTTTTTTCATTTATTCTTGTGAATACATGTTATTACTTGATCGCTGTACATTCAATAATCGAGAACTTTTCCAGAGAACAAAATATTCTGACGGTCCACCCAGCAAACAAGGGTAACACAGGACCCTTTAGATGTGCGACCAATTCACGTCTTCACCTAATACACTAAATAATTTTGACATACACATGAACTGTACATTTTCTTTTCAACTTGTCATGAAAGAAAGCAGCATTCATATGGATGTTTACCGGTAAGAACTTTTCTGACATGAAAATGGTGAACTGCAAATATAGTACACTAGAAGAGATAGTTAGCCCACTCGTTCAAAAAACAAGACACTTTTCCATTAATTCAAAACCGTCCACCCATCGGTATTTTAGCGCTAGTACTGCGTTTTTCTAGAGCGGGGTAAGCGCGGGCTGTGGAAAAATAGGTTTTATACTTTTACATGAGCTCTTATGGGAAATAACCCTTCATCAGCGATTTTCTCTAAAAGTATGCGTTAAAATACAAACATGTCAATGGTGAACTTGAAGAAAATTTTCCGTACTTCAATTTGTTTTCTCATAAATTTTTCATCAAAACGTATATTTCTTGAGAAAATAGCTCGTAAAGGGTAATTCTCCATAAGAGCCTATGTAAAAGTAGGAAACCTATATGTTGCAATCGCCTGCGAGTGGCGAAAAAACGAACTTTTCGTTTTGTGCTCCGCGTTATATGGTAGTTTCGAAGGAGTGAGCCTACTACCTCTTCTAGTGTACTATAACTGCAAAGAAGCATTATTAAAGGTACTGGTAATTTCGATTTTTGAAGTACAACATGTCGAATTTCCCTGAATTCAACTTCCGACTAATTGCGTATCACGAAGTACTGACATCCGTGGCTATAGCCGCTAAACAAGGTCGCGTTCAGCACAGCACCTGAAACATTTCAACACGTATCGCCCGATCAAAGGAAAGGCTGACTTTTACAATTTCCTGGAGTCGGTATTGCTATTACACACCGAGACTAAATACAACAATGCAATGCGGAGAGACGAAACAAACCCTCGTCCAATCAGCTGGAGTCCTCAGCCGGACTATTGTGAACATTGTGACAAACGGCACCCTTTGGCTTCACGGTTGTACGATATACAAGTACCTATTCTCAATGACAACTATTGATAGCTAATGAAAACCACCCCAAACATTTGACAGAAACGTACGACAATCTTCAGACGATTCTGGATTCACTTAAAAAACATTAAGATGTTGACATCGACAACACCGATTATATCGGCAATCTGGTGCAGGATAAGCTACTACCGCAGAACACGGAGATACGATACTATGAGATAATTGATTCGGACAACCCCACATTGAAACTCATGATAACTACTCTAGAACGATAAAAGTGATCACCAGATATCTTCTCGTGTTAATAAAACATGAAATACCTACAAAGACAAAGATGACAATCTTCATTTACTTCAGGGATCCGTTCGTTTTCCATTACTCAATTCCGTGGACATCTCGACAAACGACAACAACAGAACGCTATAACAGGATAACATATCAGTGTTCGGACGTTTCCGTGAATTCAATTTAGGACTGGGAATTCCCCGTCATTTTCCCGGGATTTTTCCCGGGAACTGGGAATGTTTCGGAAATTCGGGAAATTTTCCCGATTTTTCATCATGTTCCCGAGAAATGTTCTTGAATTCCCGGGAATATTCCCGCGGGAATTGCCGTTCGGGATTCCCGGTCCGAACACTGTATAGTCTGTTCCAAATAAGACCAGCAAAAACCTCCGGGCAGACCACACTGAAAAATGTACACTATGCTTCCACGCGTCGTTCTTACAACCAATCACAGACGCCTGCGCTAAGCGTTCGGTGTGAATTTCGGACTTCCCTCTTCCCCTGTGATACCGCATGGTCCACAGGTTTTTGCTGGTCTTATTTGGAACAGACTATAACAAATTTAATAATAAACTCGGGATTTTCTTTATTTCCTCTTCTTCATGGCACTGTTATATTGGGATGTTGAACTAAGTTGCGTAAGTTGGTAGCCGTGTTCGAAGATGTGGGGGATAATTTTAAAGTACCATGCTTCATGATGCGGACTTTGCGATTTTCAAACACGATTTAAATGATTACAATTTGTATTATCGAAAAATTATGTCCTATAATTCGTTTAAACACTTCAAGAGAATCGATAACTGAAAGAAGTAATTCTAATAATGAAGTATTGAGTCACCTACGACTAATTGAAAATCTCGATTCTCATGGCCAAATACATTGAATGTAAGAGGCGAAAATCGTCACCCAGAAATTTAAGCGAGTGCGGCGAGAGAGGAAGGCGATTCTAGCGCTACCAAACATAGGTTAACATCCCAATCGCGCGGATCGATCGAAAAAGTGATAGGAAATATTTCCATGCTACCATGAGAGCTGCCGTGTAAACAGCACGGTTTTAAATGTAATGATAAGGTCTCATTTCAGAGACCGGTTAGAACCTGGTTAGAACCTTTCGCCAAAAAATAAAACAACCAAAGTTACGTTCACCTAATCACCATTACAACACAAAATAGTTCACATTAGAATTACCTATTAGATGTCGATGTCGACTACTCAATCTCGTACTCAATTTGTTGAAACCATAGGTTGAAACTGAGCAGGTAGCCTAATGTTTTCTATTTTTCTGATTATCAGGGTTTGATGCAAGATTTCAACGAGCTTTTAGTTTCTAAGCTATCGAGATTTAACTTGCTCAACGAACCATGTAAGTCGACTCTAATGATATCAATTATGTTTTTTCTTAAAATAACGAACGAATTTCATATTTCAGACATGGCGGAAAAAATCATTCCTGCTCTTCATGAGAAATTCCTGATGAAGAAAAACGTCAACCTACCTGTTAGTTTGATAAGCATGAGCAAAACAGTCATGCATGAAATGCTTTTACTTTTCGGGTTCAACCCGGTCGGAAATACGAGTATTGATATATTCGATGATCAACTTCTTCAGTTAGAGTACAAATACCGTTATCGTCAGGAAATAGACTACACTGTGTCATTCATTGTCGGAAAGAAGTCTGTTTCTGTGCATATGTTGGTATGTTTTATTGTTCGAATATTGTTTCGATTTATAAAGCGTAAGGAGGAGTTAGCAGTTTATTTCGTGTCGTTAATTTCAGCGTGAAGGAGGAACTGTAGTGCCATTGGCTAAAACCTGCGTATTCGGCGGAAGCATAAATTTGGAAAACGAACATTTTTTTAATGATCAGCATGCTATTGGCAAACTTTTCGTAAAGTTCACGACTGCATTCCACGAATCGTAAGATAAAATTTGATCTTTAAGTGATCTTCGCCCTAAGCTTCTCGAATTATTAAATTTTTTTTATTTTCAGATGGACGAAGTTTGAAAGTTCTTCTCGATCAGTGTGAGGCGTTGAGGCGTGAGTGGGGTAAGCTTAGTCGGTCACTGCAAGAGATTGAGGTCGATGAAGCGCTTCCTCCGAGTAGTCTGGTAGCCACCATGCTATGTTTCCAAGGAAGCATGGAACCAAGTGTCTACATTTGTAGCCACATTCATGAAGAAGAAGATGGAAACGGAATGGAATGAAATATGCAAATGCAGAGCATTTTCCGTGCGCAAATTCATTGTGACACTTTTTAAAATTATGTTCAACTTGTATTTCGATCCCTTTTTTTTTTTTTTTTTACGTTACATTTATTTATATCACGTTTATTTGTCTTTCCGTTTCGTAACAATTTTTATTATTTCGTGAAATTTTTATTTTCCCTGTCAAAGTATAAAATCTGTGAATACACTGCTTTTTTTCCGTGAATTTATGATTTCCTTACGGGCCGAAAAATCACACCCATAAGAATAGGTTAGAAGTCAGGGTCAACCTCGCTCGCGCTCGCGGACGTAAAATTCCTGGAAGTACCCCCCAACAAAAGGGATAGCGGGTTCCCCGCTAAAAATGTGCCGATATGGTCTGCAACACCACCCTCCCCCGCATAAGTAATACGGGTAACGAATTGAAAAGGCTTGAAGAGGAAGGTCAGGGAGGAGGGGTTAATCCGTACATAATAAAGGCAGACAAGGGTAATGCCGTCGTAATTATGGAGAACTCCTCTTACGTCTCCAAAGTTTATGACGTGCTCGAACAGTGCGGGATTAAGGAAAATACCCTCTTTCGTTTTCCCAATTTTGTCAAAGAGGTGAGGAATCTCATTAACTGTAGTAAAGTTATTATTAAGAGATTTTGGAATCTAATCCTGCTCCTCCTCTGCTTTATGGTTCGCCCAAAGTGCACGTGGAGGTAACCCAATGTGGCCTGTTGTGTCATTTTTATCTTCACCCACTTACTCCTTAGCTAAATGTTTAGATTGATGGTTTAAATCTCGTGTCGAGTTTGCTTCTCCCTATTCAGTAAAGAACTCTGGTTACCTGGCGTATAGGCTGAAAGACGTAAGTCTTCTTCCAGGATCGAATTTATGTTCCTTTGATGTTATAGGATTATTTCCTCACGTCCCCACGCCGTCGCTATCCAACATATAAGCGATTTGCTCGTTAAACCTGGTGTCCCTCATGAAGAATACCTTCTGATGATATGTTGGTCTCTTAATTTTTATGAATTTGATGGAAAATTCTTCGAGTTCCCAGAGGAAGTGGGGACTCCTATTGGTTCTCCCTTGGGATCGCTTATTTCAGAAGTGCTGACGTCTAAATTCGAGATTGATCTGTTTTTTTCGGGTCAGGTGTTGTTGAGTCACGTTTATATTGACGTTTTTTGTGCGTGGGTCGGTCCTGCAGAACTCCTGAGTGAGTTTCTTGTATATCTAAATTCACTCTGGTAGTTGGTGGCTCATCAATTAACTTCTTGGATTTGTCCATCTCTGTTAGAGAAGGCGTCCATAAGTTTGAAATTTAGGTCGACCGATATTGTGATCCACGGGTCGTCTTTTTGTCTTGCTGCCTACAAGATTGCGACTTTCAATAGCTTAATCTATCGTCTCACTCATATTTCCTTGAGTCAGGCTATTTCCCAGAAGGAACTGCTGACAAAACTTCAGTGTTGGAATAATCTCCTCGGCAAAACCCCCTCTTCGTGGTTACCACCAAGTCGCGGTGACCCCAGTAAACTCGATTAGTATAAGACACAGAAAACGTAGAAACGATGAGAGAGAAGGAACTATAATTGGTCTGCTTGATAAAGAAAGTGCAATACATCTCCTTTCTATCTCTTTTTTAGGTTCAGCGCGCATGCAGGAGAATCGAGTTCACTCATAACTTGGAGCTAAATTGCTCCTATGCTTGGTCTACTTCCTGTAGAGCATCGTCTGTACGTGAATGGTACACAGGTGTTGATTAGATCATAGCGTAACTCAGCATGGTCCAGATTCACCCACTCATCAAGGTCACGTATTAACACACAGGTAGTTCATTTAACTAGCTCCTTTTAGCAGTTCTTGCCTCTCATTTCTCGATAAAAGAGCTTTTGGCCTCCTGCTTGACCCGTAAAGCCATTTGACCAGACATTACCCTCTTTTTCGCTGTGAACACCACTGCTCTTTGTGGTAACATTCTCATACGCAAAGAATTATATCCTTTCCATCTATTTCATTCTGTAGACTAACTTCAAAGAATCGGCCCCCATACTGAGGCCAAGTAGGAAGATCGACAAGGCGGTTCTCATAATGATCCTCCCTCTTGCTTCCCTAGATTTGTCATCAGGCGGCTTAAGTAGGTAATTACCCTGTCCACCTTTTCCGCTGTCATCAGGAAACGGTACCCGAGGTTCAGCTTTGAATCAACTCCGGATACTTCGCCTCCTTCTTGATCTTGATTTCCACCCCTTGCTTGGACTGAATTTTCGATAGGTCGTGAATAATACGGCCTCTGTCTACCCTACTGCGACTTCTAGTCTGATCGACTCGATCCAACACGTCACTGTCTCTACGGCCTGCTTTACTCTGCTCTCCACCGCTGCGGTTATTTCGGTAGTGCATGCCACCATTGCGTCATCTGCATAACAGATGAGCTTAACGCCTGGTGGTAGACCGTTAAATACGACGCACCAGAAGAGCGGTCCAAGGACCAACCTCTGCGACACCCCTAAAGTAATTGGCCGCTTTACTGTACCGGCAGACGTCTCTGCTAGGATTTTTCGACAGGTAAGATAGCTTCTGATCATCCTGAGCAGGTATGCAGGCCCTTTTGCCTCTATAAGGGCTTCCAATATCCTCTCCCATGGAATCAAGTTAAATGTATTTCTTATGTTGAGGCAGAAGGCTGCGAAAAATTTATACATATAGCTCTCGAGTCGATTGGTTATCACAGTTCTAGAGGTTTGACCACGTTATCTAGCAGGCAAAGTGGTCGTCGAATAGCACATAGCCTAAGCTTTCAAAGTCCGAGCCTAGCGAGCGTGAATTCTTAGTGTTCTGCTACAGAGTCCCCTCAGCTAACAGCTTAGCATACATAGCCGTTGCCCACCACTTATCTTTGTCAGTGTTATGGAATAGGTTACGCTAGTTCAGAACTCGAATAATGTGTATCACACCATGGCCGCGCCTATGCCTCATGAATCATCGGAAAATTGAAAATTATGGCTACGCGAATCCTGAGTCTTCCATTCCTCTGCTAATAGCTGGTCCAGAAAAGCTCGCAGCTTACTTTATTCGCTGCTCAGAGACAGTTTTCATGAGCTGCAACAGTTGAAACGAGCAGGGAACCTGTTTTATGGTAAATCTGAACTTTCTATCTTATCCTCCTTGAGATTGCAATTTTACGAAAGGACGGTGGCTGCAGTATAGGGATCATTATTTTCAAGTTTTTCTCTTCATATTCATCACTCGAGGGTTGAGATTTTTCCAAGTTACCAGATCAAGTCGAAGCCCTCTCCCCGAAAAAAGTTGACGTCATTTTCAATTTTGTTTTCAAGTACCTAACTGGGTCAAAACCTCCCTCCCACATCCACCAAGAACTATCTTGGAATTCTGTTTTTCCAATTCCTGAGCAATAGGTCAGATCTCCCTTCTCCCTCTTCGGACCATAATCTATTCGATGACATCCCAAACAAGGAATTTGAAGGTCAAGAACTTAATCATGGCTCCCAGAAGTTTCACTCAGGAATTTTTCTCAATTTGTAAAACAGTTTTGACAAAGAAAATCAACTCCTTCTTCATACTCTACGACACGGACGCAGGCGCGGATCTAGACAATCACTTCGGGACTTCTTTTTTTTTTACATAAACAGGCAGCATTCTCTCGGTTGGCGTACAATCTAGTTTCTAGCCAATCGAAAATCAGTATTGTCGCATAAAATTCTATTTCCTTCGATATTACAGACTTTGTTGTTGTTGTTTTTTTTTTCGGTCTTGGTCATGAATCCGCGCCTGCTGACATCCTGCGCCATTAAGCCTTTTCTACAAAATACTCCAACTAATACTTTTTCTTTGATGTAGGTACTTACTGACGTTTGATAAAACGATATTCCTAGACGACGATTTATCAAGATTGAAATTGACGTTTCCAACGTGTATTCCATTTCATTTGAACAGGATGTCCGTGGCCGAATACAGATATGTCGAAAGGTGAACAACTATAAATCTCGCTTCCTGTGGGAATACAATATCATTTTTAATATCATCCAAACAATGAAGAATTTAGCACAACTCAGACGAGTACATTATATTATGTGTACTGCTGTCAATATATCAACTGGCGCAGGGTGAACTACGCGATAAATGTGAAACAAAAAGAGATCAAAAATATAATGTGCGAGAGCGGAAAATGAACTTCGCGAAGTAATAAATAATAATTTAGTGAGGTAAACAAGAAGGAAGAAACTGAAGAAAGATATAAGCCATAAATATCAAATTAGTGTCAGTGGAATTAACATTGAATTATCAAAAAAGTGTGTTAAGGTCGTGCATGACATTAATTTTGTGGATACAGCGAGGAAAGTGCTACAGAAACACGTACGAATCGATGATAATTTTTAAAACTCATTGTCAATAATGATGAAGAAAGTGAATGATTATACCCATCCGCAGTCGAACTTAAAGCAAAAAGATGGACATGAAAAAAATCTTTGTTTCTTTCCATCCTTGCAGAATTATATTTTTGTCTAAAATTCATCTTTATAAAATTGAAAAGTAAAAAAAAAAATTCTACTATGTGTAGAAGTACGGTACGATTTCTTTCATAGGTAAATAATGTTTCAAAAGCATTACAGCAGATAAAAATCAAAATAGTGGCATAGGCCTAGTCGTTGTGGAGATCGAGATATTGGGGTATACGTGTTTGTTGATTAGCTTTATGGATGGGAAGAAAGCAAACGATGGTTTTGAGCAGCCTGATATTTCATCTTCTTTCTTGACAGTGCTTTCACTGCTGGAGCTGAAATCTGTTCCAAGTCCATAGAGATCGAAACTCAAAATTTTCTTCAAGTCCCTCTGCGTACACGGGCAACAAAACTCATTTTCTTTGTAAGGCTGACAGTTCGAACCAAATCCGCGGCGGTGGTGCGGAAATTCAGAATGTTTGTAAATTACCAAGATCGGAATTATTTCCAAGTCTTCTACCTAGGTTTTGTGAGTTTCGAAGCTCAAAATTCCATCAAGTTACAGTGGTCAAAGTTCAATTCGCTAACCAAATCATCAAGGCTAGCTTAATATCGAAAATTCCTAGGTCAACAGCTTACATATAGGTATGTGATGTAGATTTACTTATTAGATAAGTGTATAAGATTTTTAATGATCGACGAATCACAAATACCTATTAGCATGTCTATTTTTTCCCCCAAAAAAATCCGTTCATGAGGAGCTTCCAGATAAATTTGAGCTAAAAACTAGATTCAAGCTGGAGATGAAGTGGGATTTTCCGTATCCACTGGCGAAACATTAAGTGAAGATAATAATAAAGAAAATGGACGGAGGGTGATGAAACGGTGAAATATTTGTTCATTAGTAGTACCTACACATTATCAAGTTTTATATTCGGTTTTTGACAGATTTTTCGTATAATTTATAGACGGCAAGAATGTTGCCCTCGCTTCTTCTTCTTTTTTTTTTTTCTGGAAATATTACGTGCCTGTATTGCAGTCTCTATTTACATGACACATACTCGCGTATATAAGCTTGTAAATCCAGGTGTTATGAACGTAGGTCAGAGGTACGACTTGCCGCACTTTGGATACAGGTAATCATTCAGTGAAAGGTGAAGTGTGCAATTATTATAATTCCAATCAACACGGCTGTGCCTCTATTCGATGTGCGGACTGGAATTTCGGCGGAACAAACCAACATCACAAACTCGTTGGCCTTCTTCGCGATTATTGGCTTAAGAGTAGAGGAAGAAAGAATGAAACAAATTGGCGTACGGCAATAGGGTGGATAACATGAACCCAATGTACTTACTACAGGTACTAATTTCTTCTTATCAATTTACGGAATAAGATCGCAATGACTGATCTAAAGATTATTTGACGTAAAAATGTGGAAAGGTATTTTTCTGTAAGTAGGTACCTACCGTAATCGCTGTACTGTACCTACTTACTTACAGATAAATTGTTAGTCTGGTGGAAGAACGAATATCTCACGTTTGAGTAGAGGCAAGTCAAAAATAGGAGGTTCGAAAGAGAAGAATTCGAGTGGTTAGAGATAAGCGCGGACAGTCGGTATCTAAAATAAACTCACAGTGTGGGAGAAATAAAAAATTATGATAATGCAAGGAACTGAGAATCTCTATAGTGTTTCCCTTGGAAACAATCCTTTCTCGATCTTTAATGCGTCAATATAGTTTCGGTATTGAACTCTTATATTGCACATAATCGCCAGCATCCTGCAAAAAATTTACATCTTCATTAGGTACTTTTTGATACAGTACACGTGCCAAAGAATTTTTCGATAGGTACTGATCTCTTTACAAAACGCCACTTGTAGACAATTTCATTCATATAGGTAGGTAGTTATCAGTAAAACTGCGGTACTTTTCTCACTAAATGAAGAGATAGGTATTTACCTTTCTTAAAAGCTTGCATATCAAGCACGAATGCGGTAAATATTAAACGTTCACTATACTGATAAATGTTTTCAGAGTGCGAACAAAAATCATTTTTACAGCAAGATAATATTTTTACAACAAATAGAATTGAGGTAAGAAAATCGAGATCACAGAAATCAACTCTGATACCCATCATTTAATTGAAAACAAAACTAATTTAGCCTACATAAGCGACTCGATCGTGACAAAATTCATGTTGAATGCATTCATCCAAATAAATTCGAGCTCACGAACAATCTTTTCTGTCTGTGATAAAGAACGATTTAACGATAGGATACGTAGGTATCTATTCTGAGAACGCGTTGATCGCGATAATTTTGTTTTTCGTTTCTAGAGAACAGAGTTCCCGTAACACTGATGGGCTCAAGATACACTGAAAATTCTAGCATATTTGTAGACTATTCATGGACCAACAGATATAAACTTATTAAAATCAATGATCTGAGATTGAAAATTTTAATCAGGAAAACAAAAGCATAGGAATCTAAATTACAGGACCAATGATAATTACTGAACAGCGCCTAATGAGCTCTACTCATTCTTTTCCCTAAACGTACCTCCCTCACTGGTGACTACCCTCCTCCCTCAACCAACAAATTTTTGCGAACGAAGAATGTCTCGAATTAGATTTTCGAAGCAGAATACCTTCTGATAATTTTTTAATTCAAGGATAATTCTTCGGCTTATTTTCCTTAATAAACGATTACGGGATGCAATATTTTATTCAAAATATAAAAATAAAAGAAGTAGAACTAGTATTTTAACAACATAAGGAATTTTACGATTGTAAGTTAATACGCGACATTCAAAAAAATTACGTTTACATTCGTTACAAATATATTAAATTGTTAAATTATCGAGTGACGCAGCTCACGCAATTATCAAAAGAGGATTCTTTTACGCGACTAAATACTAGACAATTTGTAAAAAAAAAAAAAAAAGTTTTGTTCGAAGCTAACAATAGAGGTTGTTGGAATGGTGAACTTGAGTGTACAATAGGAGAATTACAAACGTGTTGCCTGATATCAACTCTTAGTATCAGCTTGACTGAACGTTGATATCTGCATCGAAGATAACTTCGTGGAGGGTAATGGTTTTCCATTTACTGCGAGCAGAAGTGGATTACTCACTCTAATACTTCTGAACTGAAATTTCTGAAATTAAATTATCAAACGATGTACCTTCGATATAGTAGACTACGTTACAGAACAATAATAAAATTGAACAAAACCCCACTTTGTCTTTGAATGAAAAATCAATTTCTTTCACACATGGCATAGCGATCGCGACAATATCACCAATTATTACACCTTGTCCTCGGGCTAAATTATAAACCGTTACGGCGATACAGTTATTGCTCGAATCAACCATACAGAATGCACTAGAAGAAATAAAGAGGGTTTATAATTGATCTCATTTTTCTAGACACGGCTACAGTTCTTAATATTCAATAGGTGCTTACAAAGGCAGTAGTTCCTCGTTCTGAATGCTACATACGACTACTCCTAAAACGACACAGGTATTATTTACACCGGTTTTCAAATCATTGAGTGGTACATAAGATAGTTTTACATCTCCTTCAGCTTTATCATCGGACAATTTACTAAAATGGGCCAGGTGTTTCTCCCGATTAATACTCTGTAAAATCAGGAAAGAATACAGGGTTCGATATTATAAATACGGAATAGCCAAATAAACTAAGTAAAAATTAAAATTTGTTTCAGAGAAGAATTTCAATTAAATTTGCACAAGTGCAAGGTCTTCAAAAATCATTAAACAATGATGTACACACTTCCCTAAATACATATTTCTTCTGGAAAACTTCTTTTCGCCTTGATCCATCTTTTCTGATTTGAAGATTAAAAGAGGAAGAAATATTTTGTTAGAAGATTAAGGGTAAAAAAATAATTATACCGTCAAAATATCAATTTCTGCCAGTCAAGCGGTTAGGAATGCTCCTAATATACCCTTTATCACTCCGAGTCCTACATTGTAATAGAGAATATCACGAAAATATGCATATTTGGAATTGGATTGTATTGGAAAATTGCAGTAGTGTCAAAAAGTTTTCACGCCATAAACCTAATTCCATTGAGCATTACCGTTTTTTCAACTACCTACACGCGAGTTTCTAGTGACCTCAATAACCTTCTTCAATTCATCCTTAGAAAACTCGAAATAATAGCAAGATTTTAAAATTGGGGTAGTATAATGTAGACTCATTTTTGTGCAGAGGATTTTATTGATCTTGTGCCCTCAGTTCATTTGATTATGACTTAAAAGATAATCGACGTGATTTTTAAGAATATTCATGGTAGGTACATAATGAAAGTTTCTTCTTCTCTTCTCAATTATTTCCAACCTACCGAAATTAACGTTTGAAGCTTCCGATTTTTAACTCGCCCTTTGGTATTTATAGAATCTTGAATGTCTTGCAAATATCTCAGTAAATTGTCTTGAATATGCTCAACTTCCGTCCATTGTGGATCGAATTGAAGAACTTTATTGAAGTATTGCAACGCCTTTTCGTATTCTTCTTGAAATTTCAAAGCCTGAAATTAAAAATAAGTATGATCTTAATACTCAGTGTTACTAGGTCGAAGGTATCAAAAAATTTTGAAGAAGCTCACCACTGCTTTATTGAATAACAAGTCTGGATTGCTTTTTGAAATCCTGTCATTTTCCTAAGAGAAATTGAAAAATGAAACAAGATATTTCGTAGAAAGGATGGATAATAAACAACTCACAGCTCTCTCATAAGCGTCCATAGCTTGCGCCAAAACTTTTGAACTTTGTTTAATTGAGAAAAATGACGCTATAAAAGCATTGCCCATAATGTACCACGAAGTTCCATCGTTAGGATCGAGCGCTAAGGCATCTTGGGCACATTTTAATCCTTCATTAACATTCTTCACCAATTCTTCTTTGGTACTCGTGACTTCTTTACGTAAGACTACTGACAAGTTTCTGAGCGATACTTTGTTCTTCTCCTAATATTCGATCACAATAGAACAGAATTATATAAAAGTATTACAAGCCAACGGTCATCAGCCGATCGATATCCCGTTACCTTGTTCAGAGCATTTAAAAAGCAATTTTTCGCTTCCGAAATACATCCCTTCTTAAAATACACATCGCCCAAATTATTCCAAGCATCGATCAAATTGGGATTCAATTTGACAGCTTTTGAAAGTAACTCTTCGGCCTTCTCATTATAATCATTACCTACATTATTCGATTTTCCAAGCAGGTAGTAATAGAGTGGACGGTCTTTCCTCAGAGCTTCCTCTGCAATGGAGAAATACAAATAGATAAATTGATATGATTTTAGGCAAGCGAGGATGAAGTTGAAAATATTATCAACCTTCATGGGATTGCAGTTTAGCGATGGTTTCCTGGAGTTTGTTCTTCAAGTCAGCGGGAAAATTAACAGCTGCCTCGACAGGATGATTTTCAAAATAGTAATCACGAAAGTCGAATAGATCGATAACAGCTTTCTAAAAATAAGAATTCGTATGATTTCAAAAAATAATTTCGAAACAAGGGTGAGAACGTTCTTCCATTATGGATTAACATACTTCTAAATCCTCCATATTTCACCTCGACAGAAGATGACCGGCTATTTTCTCAATATCAATCGTCATTCGAATCGTTGTGATGGAGAAAAATTCGATAAAAATCAACATGAAAATTCTGATGAAAAGCCCAATTTTATTTGAAAAAAAATAATCCACTATTTACCTCACAAGAATTTCATTCTGAATAAAATTATGCTATCAGAGTTCAATTTAATAAAAATGACAAAGACATTTATCGCCATAAAAGGAAATCATCGTCTTCCTTTCGGATCTTCTTTTTCTCTTCCTTCACTCTACAAAAATTACAAATTGATTGACTAATCCATTTTTTTTTTTTTTTTTATTATTGTTATTGATAATGACAGAGAAACGAGTATCAAAATGGAAACAAGGAAAAGGCCTGGATGATCTGATCTGATACAGAATAAAGGACCTATCATCATTTACTACTTAGTCGTATAATGTGCGTGTAAAATATCCCATGTTACCTTTTCGTTGTAACGGATCAGAGAGAAGACGACCACTTACCAAGTTAGATACAACATGCTAACATCGACCATCGACTGAAGTCGAGCGATACCGTACGCACGTAGCGCTTGTGTGTGTCTTATCATCAACAACGAACTTGGGACTGGCGAAATCAAAGTCGTTGCTTTACGGGTTTCTAGAATCGGGATTGAAGCTGGAAAGGTCAATTTCTCTCGTCCAAATTCATATTAATTTAATTACCGTATTCCTGCCGTATTCTTCTATACCTGATTCGCGTTGTATCTGAACCCGTTTCAATAATGGGTATATTTTGGAAGAGCTACAAAGAACAAGTGCTGTTCGATAGAAATTGTATGCCTGGTTTCACACCTAGATCCTTGAAACATCATCCTTCGGTGAGTCAACTCATTTCTTTACAGAAATAATCGATGAGTTCTGACTGATATGTTTGTTTTCTTTTTCTTTGTGGTATTAAATATCTTATCTACATCATTAGAAAGAAATTCACTATTGTACCTATCCTTCTTCAGTAATTATTTTCGAGCAATTCTTTGATACAAGCATTTTTCTCCATTCCAGTTGATTTCAATTTGGCTATGTAATGTCGTGGGGTTCGCGTGGTGTTTCTACTGCAGTAGGCGCACTTTGCGCAAAAATCCTGATTCTCTGTGGTTGAGAAGGGATAATTATGAACAATATCACGATGGAAGTGAATACCACGTAATGATCTGTGTTTCTATGAACATCATTATTTATTTTTAAAATTTTTCTATGATCTGTGTCCTATGTGCTTTTTGATTGCAGTTCGTAAATATGACAGGCTATCGTCCTAAATCTGAAGCTCCAAGGTACAGAAGAGAAGGTGACCCGCCAGATCATCCATACTAGATTTTACGATCAAAATAGTACTTTGGATGCATCTCTAATAATGTTACATTCTTTTTGAGTTTTTCTTTCTAGTTGAATATATGAATAATAATACATTCATTCAGTTCTGAAATTTTCGCCTGTAGAAAAAACCAAATCGTGTCTTTGAAACTAGAATTAAGAATAAAGGTTTGAATTACTCTGGAATCCGGAAACTTTTTTAAGCTAAAGACTGGGAAATATGAGATATATTTATAGAACAATCAATTTTTTGTCCACTGCAAGCTATTCATTTCAGTTCAATTTCTCGAAAACAAGTTGAAACTCATAAATGACGCGAACAAGAATAATATATTACACAAATCAAAACAAATGACAACAAAGACGATAATATAATCGTATTAGATTCTTTCCTATTTTCACGAGAAAAGATGCGAAAATGAATTCAGTTAATCTATAGTACTATACATAGAATCTTGAAAATCGACTCTCATCTAACAACGACGTAGAATAGCAAAAAACAGACTACTGTATTCCTCAATATTCTTTCGATTCTTTTGTTCCACGCTTAATCGAACGATCCACTGCTCTATTCATCCAATCGAATTGAAGGAAAGTAATGAGAGGAAAATCAGCTTTGAAAGTATTTGGCCACAGATACCTGAGAGTACCATAAACACCGACGCAAAGGCACATCGCATGACCAACTAGATGAGCAGGATTCCACTAAAATGAATAAAAAAAATTTGATTAAAACTTTAGATAAGAATGAATAAATTGAATACCATTAAGATGGTAGGTAATCACAAAATACCAAAGTCAACGTCCTTTACGTACCATTGTTTTTCGCATCTCATATTGTTCTTTGGAAATTTTCGGAAAATTAAATTCCATTGAATTATCTTTCAACCAGTACCTATGGCCTCGGGGCACCTTGCCTAATTTTGAAGCCATGATTAGAACGAAAATTTTATAAAATTAAAAAAGATACGGTCGTTTAATATATCTTCCTTTCAAGTCGCAGAGCCAGAAACACAAATTTGTACAAATATAGGACTTGCTAAAATACTTATTATATGAGTTGAAAAAATGATTCTGATAATATTATGCAATGTTACCAGTAAGTGTAAGCTTCAATGTAGCTTCAGAAACATGAAATCACCACACTGCCATGCAAAAGAACGATTAGGAGAATGAGGCTCATGACACTGTCTTTTGCAGGCCAAAAGTAATCTTATTCTCTTGACTCATTCATTCCGAGTAAAACTGCGTAAGCTGTAGGTTCGCTAATGTCTAGACTCTAGAAGACCAACAAAAATCATGTAGCCAGGTAGCCTACAGCACATTTATTGAGAAAAAAATATGAAAAATAAAGACGCGAAGCAGGTTTTTGGTGAAGATATTAAATAAGGATTTCATGATGAACATGAATTTATTGAAAATCCCTGTTCCTCTGATCACTGATCCCTGCGTTTTGATCACAGGACTTACAAGAGGCTAATAAATGTCATTATTTTCGTTTTTTTTTTCTTGCTAATTTGATTTCTAGGCGTTACTTTGATAAATTTTCCTGGAGAAAAAAGGATCTTCGTAGAATTCTACACAAAAAAGCAAGAAAGGTCTCTGGGGAAATTTTTTTTTGAAGGGTAGGAGAACCGCTACAGATCATTCAAGTGGAATTGTACGACTTCCATCAATACGTTATTAGATGCAGTATGATGCACGGTACTTGTACTCTGAAAGTCTATAACATAACTTCAAGAAGACGCTCTTCCATATTACTACGGCTCATAATAATTCCAAAGTAAACTTTATCATGTTATAGTCACTGCATAAAATAAAAAAGCTTCGTAAATGGCTTGTGAACCGAAAATACTCAGCAAGTCAAATTTATTTTATACGGTGATTATAAATTAATAAAGTTTACTTTGGAATCTATAACATGATTTACGCGATGAAAATGAGGTTCTCGAAGACATGAGTGAAAAATATAAAGTGACTAGTAGTTACTTAGGAACTTGGTACACCAAACAATTTCTGGAACGATACCCTGATGTTGAGTTTCTCCGAGTGATTTGATAAGTGAAAATTGGTTCTCGTAATGACACCTGAGAACGGTATCTACTGAAGAATTCAGCAGTACATAGTATTTAGATTGCTTTAAAGATTTCTTTCTCTCACCTAGGTCTCAATTTCTCCGAATAAAATAACTGGTCGTTTGATTTGGGTTATTTCTACAGGGTATAACCGTTAGTAGCTCGCAAAGAAAAGGAATGCGTCGTAAACAGCAAACGATTAAATTTAATTTTGACTCTACAAAGTTAGGTACAAGCGTAATAGTACAATAACGAGAACGAAATTAGAAATTGAAGAAAACACTTATGACTCTCGTTCGGTAGACGATACTTATTTCTCGTCAATCTACAGAAAATTCGCTCCTTGAAATTAAGTTGGTCTAGGAGAACTCGATGATACTAAACGTCGTTTTGCATAGTAATCATCATACTCTTTTTGAGTAGGAGGGAAGTCATTCGGTAGATCCCATGGTACCATTATCCTGGCAGCAAAAACAACCCCAACTATAGCAACGGCAGTCCAATATTGCCACATTTGAGGATCGACCTAGAACGAAGCATTCAGTCAGCAGAATTATAGTTAGAGTCATCGAAAATTGTTGAATACAAGTCTATATTGTTAAAAACCAAAAATAAATATTCTACAAACCGGCCTCGCAGCATCAAAAGTTGCTTTCGCTTTCTTGGCATCGTATCGAAATTGACTCCACAAACGACCCCAAAGTGATATACGTTGAGCCATCACAACAGAAACTTAGAACAGTTTCGTTTTGTATAATGTGTGGGTTATGTGCATTCACGGAGAGTTTTTAATCCGTGCTCACCACATTTAACTGTACTCTGAAATTTTTACCTACGAATTTCTGTACGTTCACCAACGATCAGGACAATCACTATCAGCAACCAACACACTCACTGAAAACGCTGATAAGAAAAAGTTCGATGTCAATCGCCTGTATCGATATGATTCGAGATATGACTACTACGAACAACGAACTTTAATATCTTATTTTTATAAGACGAAAGTACTAAAGTAGAAAAATCTGTCACTATAAATAATTATTATTTCTACAGAATACCTTCGCGATATTAATATTGGAAAACAATAACTTTCAAATAATGGCGAGATATATTGGTCATGGACCCATGGTTTTAATAATGGATCCCTGAAGAATTTTGAACCAATACGACCTATGTAAATCCTTGAAATCATATTATTCATCTTGAATAAAATGGAAGGGTGTTTTGAAAGCACGAGATGCCTTTTTTAAGTGTAGATTTTTTTCCATTCGTTTTGCATGTTTTATAGATAGAACTTGATCTTATTCCCGTATTGTTGTAGAAGTTTTCGAGGGTAAAATTGAAAGAAAAAATGTGGGGTCGAAGAAAACGCGATATTTTTTATGAGAGAGTTCTAGAACCTAAATTAAATCTTTTAAAAGTCTTCTCAGCGCTTGAAGGTAAGACTTCCCTAATTGCTTGATTCTTTGCTCCATCATTCCCGTCTTTTAGGAAGAATATGAATGGCCTAATCAGAACGGAGACTTAACCTACCTTTTCCATACAAATTTGAGAATGAATTCGGGGTGAAAATTTCCCTGAAAAATATCAAGAACAGAAATAATCGTCCATCGTCTCCTTCCATTTTCCAATCATGACGGTGCCTTTACAGAAAAGAAGGTAGGATGATCATCATAAACAACTCACACTTAGGACGAGATATTTGTTGCAGATTTTAAAAAAGAATTTCAGTAAGAATAATTTTATATTTTTCTCAGCAAGTATTTCAGATTGCGTTCAAAAACATCAACACCAGGTCTCACAAAAAGTAAAACAAAAAAAATATCACATTAGAGAGAGAAAAAAAAAACCATTCAAAACGATCTTTAATCAAGAATCACAGTTTATTCGGTATCTGAATTCATGGTCAAAACTGCGATAGTACGCAATACATGATCACAATGTACTTATCTCAGAAGGACTTTCTAAAAGACGGCAAAAATATTTTGATAATGATATGAAAAAGCACCATCACTCGCGAGGTTGCGAGGGCCCCCCGGAACCAAACTTTTCGATTATTTCTGTTTAAACACAACATCTATTGGTATGAACTTGGAAGATTTCTCGAGTTATTTACCTAGAAAAAACAATAAATTTTGTAAAATAAATAAACAAGTTCCTGGGACGAGTTTGTGAAAAGTCAATAAGATTTGGAAGAGGAAGTTCAAAATGATCATTTATGGTCGAACAATTGAAATTGATTTTATCGTTTCAAATCCTGGTTTCACGAGCAATACAACCATTTTTTGTTTTCTAATTTGAACTCAAAGTTTATTTGCGAGTGAAATTGCCGAGAGGTTTGCAACAAGTTCACTAAGAACGCGACCATTCGAAATTTAACAGGATTAAATCAGATGATTTATAATTAATGTGTAATACAAGTACTCACTTTTATCAGTAGAAATTCCGAATCAGTCATTGGTTCGTACATCAGTTGAGTCAGGCATATGTGAATAAAGTAGCAGGAATACAAGACCGTGCATGAAAATCTGTCAACATAAATCATAGAATTACAATTTGATAAACTTGGATAAATGGCTCAAATTGACGGCTTAGAAAAAGTTATTTTCCTATGGCCAGTTCTCAGAGATAACGAATGAAATCACGTTTTTATAATTATATTCGAAAACTGACAATACCTCGATATTGAAAAGCGTATTTGTTTTATTAGTTTTCATCAAAGCCTTAATTTAAATAAATTATAGGCCTAATCGCAATTTGAAAGGAAATTCAGATATCAGAGTAGAGATATTTTCATCTACATTTAAACTGCCAAGAGTACATCGTAGTATATAATTAAAAAGCTAAATAACCTTCACGCGTCATTACCTAACAGGACTTTGGACGCAGGTATGATAGCACTGGCGATGTATGTATCAAAAAAGTTCTAGAGAAAAAAAAGACCCGCAATTCAGGTCGTGTACACTTACAATATAAATTATTAACGACAGTTTCCAAGTAGAAAGTCTATTTCGACCACCAAAAGACATCAGAATCGAAAACAACTTCCCAATGTGTTGACGAAAAGTTCCGTCGGTATTATAGATCGGGACTCGCGCTTTCACTGAAAAAATAGCCAGCATTACTCCATTTTATACAAATTTATAATTCAACAAATGAAAATCATCATGAAGCTGTGGAATAAGAAATTAAATTACCGTCGTCAGTGTCGTTCATATTAATTCTTGATTGTTGTAGAATACCTAAAGCCTCATCGTACCTTTTCTATAAGAAGAAAGTAGACAACAATTATGTATTAACGTACTGTACCTAGGCAATTGAAAACAAGATAAATTTTTCTAATTAGCATTGCATTTTTACCTGTAAATGATTTAGTTTGTTGAGCAAATTATTTTTTTCTTGTGTCAATGATTCCAGAGCGGACTGTTTTTCAACTAAAGTTATGGTTAAAGCTCGGAGCCTAGATTGTAACTCATCGGCCGAAAAACAGTAAGTTTTCTGGCTGAGTCGCGATTTCAGCAAAATAATTTCATCTTCTTTCTCCCGCAACGTATCTTTCAATGTGCTTTTTTCTTGTAATAATTCCTTAAAAGTTTCGAAAAACAAAAACGATTCAACGCGAACCCAGAAAAAATATTTCGGTGATTAATCATTTTCTTACTTTAATTTGTACGTCATAATGCTCATGAACGTTCGTTTCGCAGTTTCTATCTTCAATACCTGTCTTCGTTATGAAACGTTCGTCGTGGTCGTTATTTTCAAAAATCGATTCACTTGCTTCCTTATTCAACGTCCTAATTCAAAACAAAGAGTGATAAAATATCACGATTTTGAATCATAATTCCATTAAATATACTTGAACAAACCTTTGGGACATCAATTCACTCAACTGGTCTTGTAGTTCAACGTTTTTCTCTTCAGTGATCTTCAACTGCGCAGATAAATCTCGAGATCCTGCGAGAAAACTCAGGAAAATTACAAAAACGAACCTTTAAAGTATCAATAATAATTAGCGCAAGTATGTTAGACCATACTCTGTTCTTCTAGTTTGACGCGATTCAAGAGTAGAGATATTTCATTGTTTAAAGAGTGTATTTCATTTTGCAACATCTCACTTCTGAGGTAATCGTTGACCGAATTTCTTTGGACAGGTGCAGAGTCCAACTGTAATAGTTACGGTAAATAAAATTATGTTTTAAAATTGTGATATCAAACTAACAAAAGCCTGACTTTAATGATACCTTATAATCCACGTCATTGGTAAAAGTTTCTCTTATGGACTGAACCCGAGATGTTTTCGTCGAGGATATTACATCTGCTTTGTTTAATGAATCTTTTAATGTTGATGGGCCATTTTCAACTCTACGCAAAAGTTTTATGAATTTATACCTGCATTTGAGTTATCAGCAATAGAGTTAGTTCAACTGTATCATACATTACTGCCGGTGAATTTAGGAAGATTGATGTGTCATCAGGGTAGGATGATTGTGTACTCGACCGTTTGTTGAGAGCTTTACCTGCATTTTTGTCGATAGTATTCAGAATATTTTCTGCTTTCTCTGACAGCTCTACGAACCAAGACATTTTCCTCGACTTCTCGCAACTGAATTCAATACGATAGTCCTATAGAAATTCTTTTGACCGTGAGAAAGTAAAATATTTTCTCATGAGACGCACATCATCAACACAGAGGATAAGTCAAAACAGTTGCAGTCACGTAATCCACTCTTCTTAAAAAAAGGAAACATTCATGAGCTTTGTCGTTTTACAGATATTAGAACATTTCTGACAAGACAAAGTTGAAGATTGAAAACTAGATGCTTGAACGAGAATTGACCGAGGAGATAGGTTAATGTATCACAGCGGAAAACAGCAAGTTTCATTTTCAGATTGAGAAAGATCCTAAAATGGGAGAAAGAGGAGTTGGTTATTGCTTATCAATTTGATCCATCATCAACTTGTTCACTCAACATGTCCATTTCGTAAAAAAAAAAAAAATGTACACGTTGACGTTGTTTATTTTCCTTTCTTCTTATCAATGATTGAAGTAAGGCGCTAGAACTAGGATTGTTAGTAGTACGAAATGAATCAGGAGGAAAGATCTTTCTCAGATGACCAAGTGGTAGTTTTATCTTGATCGACTCATAATCATTGAGAATTTCAAGAAAATGATCTCTTAATATCGACTGGTTTGAAAAGCCTTCACATTATTCACTTCGATTCATCATTTTCACATTTTGAAAGGCTACAGATATACGGTCGAAACATCAATTCTGCCGTACAAAGTGAGATTGACGTACCTATATCCAGAACAACGATTCGGAGAATGATAATTGCTTTCAAAAAAAACGAAAAAATTATTCTACTACCCTGCAAATTTCACGATTTCTAATATTTTTATCTAAGAATCCGATGGTCGTTTTAAATTTTTGTTAACGGCATTAGTTGTAGAGATATTAATACTAATATTCACGTTAGTGGATATAGGCCTACGTCCCATTTGCCGACAAAGGAATACCTAGGACGTATATCCACTTTCAAATGATTTCACAGACGGAGCACACACGCACACACTCGTAGGTAAATCCACCAGAAGATCCATTCTTCTAGATTCGTATTTCCGATGTACGTCAATCTCATTCTCACTTTGTACGGCAGGTACGGCAGAATTCTCTTTCAACCAATTTCAATCTTCTCATCGTCTTGTGAGTTTTTATCATAAAAATTAAAGAAAACCAAATATATATATATGATATTAATTGATGAATAATGCTACCTTTTTCGTCAACACTGTCTTGACACTCATTCCCAATTGGGTAATAATCAAGATGTAAAAAATTTCTTACGATACAGCGGCCCTGACACAAAGTTTTTCAGCGCCTGAGCTTTCTTTTTACAACGCCCAAAAGTAGGTAGTTAACTAGACTTTAATTTTTCTTATTCATAAGTTAGTAGATAAAATCAAAGATTTTCGGCTCAAAAGAAAAACTGAATCAAGATTCAAAATGTTGGGTCGGTATTTTCATTTGAGAACATTGACGGTAACTGTCACCAGGGCTGTTGAAGAAGAAAGAGGGTCCCGATACGCGTTTTGATGTTCTAATTTTCATGGCAGATTTCTTTCAAGATTCCGTACGACTTTGAAATTTTCAACTATTCAAAAAAAAAATCTCTTTTCATCTGATGACTCCTCTTATCAGTGAACTTCAAGACTGAGGATAAAATGGGAAAACAAGATAGGTAAGTAAGTATTCATGAAGTGTCGAAGTGAGTTCGTAAGAAGTAAAGAGATCAATCATTTTTTCATCATTACTATAATTATCCGTACAATTTATAATAGAGTCTCTTCACGATTACCTAGGTACCTAACAAGTATCAAATTGAGTGACGTTCACAGTTTTCTTCGAAACGAATATTAACCAAATAGAACCATTAATATTCTATTTCCATCCGAAAAAACAGACAGGAAATTATGGGATGGGCGCACTGTTCAAATATTATTCAACAAATATTTGTCCAAAGTTCACACTTTCTTTTTCCGTTTTGTATCAAAAGATTTTTGAACTTATCTCTTTTTTTTTTTTGTATGTAAAACGTTTCAATTTTTATACGTCAATACCGGTACCTCTTCTAGTATGATATGGTATGAAATTTGTTAATTTGATTTTTTTTTTTTTTTTCGTGTGGCATACGTCGAGAGTTAAACAATACTGAACCAGAAAAAAATTCCCGACCGCGCACCCATTCTTTCCATAATTTTATTTCGAACACACAAGCAGACTGAGGTCGGCCTACATCTTTTCGTACGTATCACGACACCAATATTGCAATTGCAATTTGGAACAGCTGACACCATGTAGAAACGACGATCCACTTTTTCAAGCCACGCGAAACACAACACGAGCTCACGAGTCAGAGTAGTTGAACAGTAGTTGTACGGTATAGAAAAGTCTGCGAAGACGTGCGTCGTGTGATCTCTGGATCTTCGCGTAAAGTAATACGTAAGGACCTACTTTACGATACCGGTACGAAAATTGTAGCACTTGATGATTGTGTTCATTAGTCTAATTAACATCATCAGATCTACCGGTAGAATTGTTAAACCTAGTTTAGTGGGACTGCGAGGTAGGCTACACAGTTGAAGCCTAGCAGATTTTTTTAAGGATTTCACAAAGTCGGAAGAAACTTGTTCAATTTGGAAAAGTTTTGTTCCTGGTATTGATACGATCCGGTACATTGTAACGTGGTCCACTGGTGTAGACTAAATCGAGAGGAATTTCCACTTCGGAATCTTGGAAGTTTCTGGTAAGTAAAACAATATTCGAGTTATACCTACTTTGATAGAAATACTTACGATCCTGAAATTTTATCCATTTATAAGTGCTTAAATAATGGTCAATTGATTCGCATCACATTGAGCGGAAAATAGGCACCGCTAATTTTACCTTTTAAACACATCCAAGTCCCCTCCATTTTACGCCAAAACAAATTGTTCAACTATGGGAAATTAGAGAAAATTTTTGGACAACCACATTCAATGAGAGTACCTGTATATCAAAATTTTCTACTATTTCACCTCCCCTTTCAATCATACCACCCACGTTGAAGTAATAATCATCAATATATTTAAAAATAGAGTCTGAAAAATATGATGTCATAAAGTCGTACACAGCTTATGCGGGTCTCGCCTCCTTCCCTTTCCGGCAGATGATTGCGAGAAACCAATCATTCTTCTACAAATTTAGAGCAAGACTTTTTTTTTTTCTTGTTCGAATAAATGAAATATCACGCACGTGAGGAATGTTTGTTTATTGTGAAAGTTCTGAGGTCATCAAACTTACGCCTATATACCGTCGGTATATTTATTATTATGCTAAAATTGTACTGCTCGACCTCTTAACGTTCGTGAAAATCTTCCAAATCTCTGAAAAACTCGCGTAAATAGGTGTCAGTTTCTAAATTCTTGAAACGTGTGACAATAAATATAAACTATAAAAAGTATATAGTTCATCATATTCACAATAATTACTTACATTTCTATGTATTATTTGGTTTTTTCTCATGTAATTTACAAACTTGTAAAACTATAGAGGATATCTATTATTATTGATAAAAATATCTTCGTAATTGACCAGTTCAAGATCAACCCCATTCCATCTTAAATTGAGATGTTTTGAGTTGTCATTGCCGAAAACTTTTCTATACGTTGGTGGGTTGAATTTTTTCCCGGTCTCACCATCATCGACTGAAGAAGTTTCTAAATCCCGGCGTCCCATCCTTAGATCTAAATTTTCGTATGTACCTAGCTTTTTGTCAGGGCTGTGGAAACTCTACTAGATGAGTAAAGCTACCTAGCGTGCTTAAAAAGTTCATTGACGCATTCAGAATAAATAACTTGAGCCAAACCTAGTTCTCTTTTCTTTTTTTTCCATGTCTGACGTCGTAATGAGAAATCCTCATACCGATATTCAATTTAATGACTTCAACTGTGACATATTGATTGCGTTAGAATCGTTGGGAATTCTTCTATCGTAAATATAAATTCATCTGTGGAATTTTTCGATGCGAAACACAAACTCGTTTCCGCTTTTTAACACTATGAATGAGGGCACGTGCGTTCTTTACTCTTTCTCTGATTCATTAAAATTTTCCGACTGCGAATGAGTGAAAGGAACTTATACCGCGCTTATTAGCTCGTGCACTGATCTGTCTATATTGATACTACCTACCACTCGACGAAATTCGAACGTATAAAATTTGCAAAAATATTCTTCCGTTGATATACCGTAATATTATGTATAATCACATTAGCGCGAAGTTGAAACCGGTTAGCTAAACTTTGAAAATATTATGGCCTTTTATGTGTAGGAACCAATTTATACCACGAAGATTTTTTCGTTTCGAAAGAAATAATGAGGCTGGTACTTGAATTCCGTACTACCGTTCTACCTAGCCTTTCAACATTCACTTTTCCATATTTTTAGCTCGTCCCGTATATCTCTTAACTATCCGGTTTGCCATTTACTTCCCTTCTTACCTCCATCCCTTCCGAATACAAATCGTAGGTCCCATTTGCGGACATTTACGTGATATCTTACTTCCTGTTTGGCTTCGCAAAATTCCGAAGTGTAGGACTACAATTTTTCCCTGGGACGCACCATTTCTTAGAATTTAAAAAAGGACAAAAATAGAAAACCGAGAGAGGTGATTGAAATTTGTAGAAATGAGGAATAGAACGGATGTGCACGAGATCAGTGATTTGTAATCTCTGATCGTTATCTACGTTAAGTCTACGTCATGAACTAGTTGAATTTTTAAATTTGTGGTCCTTGGAGGCGGCTGATGCAAGGAATGGTACTGAACGCATGAAGAAGAGAGAGATCAATATCTCATCATAGCTGGTACTAAGCGTAGGCTTTAAACAATATCACTTCCCTCAGTCTTGCGGCCCAATTATCTAAATCCTTGTTTCTAACTCCAAACTAGCATTTAGCCTAAGTCTTTTCCTTCAACTAAGGCTTTTGACTGAAACGGCTTTTTTCTGGTCAAGGTCATTTCTGGCGAGGGTACAAAAAAACTAAACGGGCATAACGGGATAACTGTCCAAAATTATTTATTTATTTTAGTCAAACTCTGGGCAAATTTCAAAGCCATTATGACCATCAAAGTGGAGTTCGAAAAGGCAGTTATGCCTACTCGGCCCACCATAAATTTGGAACGGTTATAACGGGTTTCGGTCAGTAATTAGTTATTTAGAAAAAACGTATATCGGGCAGAGACGCTCAGAATCGATATATCCTTTTCTGGTCATTGACTGTTATCCTACTACCGACACTTTCCTAACACCATGAAAGGTATACTCGAGTGTTGTGTTGGCTTCAAATGTACTATAGTACCTAAGTTTAAGAAGAGGGGGAGGGAGGAGATTGTTGGTAAATGAAGAAATTGACCACTTTGTCGGGATCCGAACCCGAGACCTTTTGCTTTCCGGGCGACTGCTCCAACCACTGAGCTACGAGAGCGATCAAATCTTCCGCGACGTATGCTTTGGACCAGGCCCATAAATAACGCAAGCCTCCACTTTAGCTTTGTTCAATGCTTATAATTGTCTGTCGAATAAGCTGACTTATTGCTCAAAAAGATGCCCGCTCTTGACGTCGTCAGAAAGACTAGATCCTTCATGTACTATAAGCTATAACTATCAACTCAGGTCTCCTGTAGAGGGCATAGGCTAAAGCCCCTCTTCATGTATGTATGGAAAAATATGGGAGAAAAAGAAAAACTAACCTCCGAATACCTAGTTTGAGGTACAGATTGCTGGCCTAATACACTGTTTCGTACGTCAGCTGGAACCATAACCCTTTCATCAAGTTAAGCTAATACTGACCGATACGCAGCTGCTGTTGAAAACGGCTGAGATGCAAGTTCCTAGGTAGCAAATGTCGAAACCAATGCATCCCAAAAAAGGTCACATTTTTTGATCGCGTCTTTCAGACTATTGACTGATACCCAGCCTAAAGATATATCCATATCCAAAAAAGTTAGCCTCCTAGGATATAACTTAGGTCCGAAGAAGGAGTTTGGCATCGACTGGAGTGGAATAAACTGAGGGAGGCCTCTGCCTAGAAATAGGACCTAGACTAAGTGGAGCGGAATCTGTTAACAGGGAACCTGTTTTATCGGGGGATATTTCGGCAAAGATGTCCGCCGTTCGGTCGGCCGGCAAAGTTCGGAGCTCGAAAATTTTCTCAGTCCTCTCCCATCATATATATAGCTTAGAAGCGGGGCCTATGACTTCACAGTTTGATGACGTCATAGGTCAGCCTTGTGACGTCATAACCTACACTTTTCAGATCCCGCGTGCCCAATAAAACAGGTTCCCTGCCACCTCACGTTTAACTTCTTTAAAGAACCGGTCAGTTTTTCTAAGTCTCATATATTTTTCCAAGTCCCCTTCCTATCTTATGTACACAACCGGGTGGACCAGAAAGATGTTATCTGTTAAATGGGAGTTTGCGCTAAATTCACTTCAGCGCAAAAACGCGAAAAGTTAGACGTATACTTCAAATCTACGAAATTTGTATCTTAATTTCATCTTCAATTTGCGTCCCTACTCAACTTTTTACGACTTTTTCGAGCCGAGTTATGGACCAAAATGTGCCAAAAATTGACCAGTTTGCCAAAATTTTCAAAAATTAAAAATCGTTTGAACTTCCATATTTTCCTTGATTTGAAAGTAAAATTTAACACTGATTCCAAAAAAAAAATACCTAAATAACCCTATGAAGCTTGAAAGTGAGGGAGTTTGCAATTTTTCACCTCGGGAATCTTGGCAAATTGGTCAATTTTTGACACACTTTGGTCCATAACTCGGCTCGAAAAAGTCGTAGGCGAAAATTGAAGATAACTGTCGAAAATGTTCGACTTGGCAAACAAGTATCAGCGGGAGGTGGATCAGGTTTCGAGCAGGCTTCAACGGGATACCTGCTCTCAGGTAAAAACGGTCCCTAACTGCACCCTTTATACTTGTTTCCCAATGTCAAGCGATACGAACGGACGTTTCTTGTACTCGAATTTTTTACTTGCGTGCTCGATCAGTTGAAGTTTAATTTTAATATTTTTTCGTTGATTTGAAAATGCCGGAGACATTGCCAGTTATGGAGGTTAGTCAATTATTATTTATTACAGATCGGCGGTTACGGATTTTTCGGTGGATTTTACATCTTCTTTCTCGGACGGTCGGTTAGGTCGGTTAGGCGGTTTCTTTGCATAAGATCTGTCTCACTTTATATCTCGGTCGGTCGGTTAAGAAACGGTAGCACTTTTGAGCTTTACTTTGGTCTCATTCTGTAGGTCTCTTACGGCGGCGGTTATAATTACTAACTGTACTGATGGACGTTTCTCTTTGTCCACAGGTAAGAAATAGAAGCGCCGTGCGCCACAAGAAGCATTATTATTTGCGAGATCCTATATGTTTCCTCATTATACGATAATATATTGTTTGTTCGATAATACATTGTTTGTTCGATAATACATTGTTTGTTCGGTATTTGATGAATATTTATTCCACTGCGCATTGCACGTAAAATCAGATCCACGCCCCCTTCTCTTATTGTTGTGGTTAGACCCATCCCCCTTTCGGCTCGGTAATTACGAAAATGGCGGTTCTATTAGAAATTTCTTAGGAAATCCAACTCTGCTGGGGATCTGGGCCCAACTTTTACACCAAGATAATTGACTAACCTCCATAACTGGCAATGTCTCCGGCATTTTCAAATCAACGAAAAAATATTAAAATTAAACTTCAACTGATCGAGCACGCAAGTAAAAAATTCGAGTACAAGAAACGTCCGTTCGTATCGCTTGACATTGGGAAACAAGTATAAAGGGTGCAGTTAGGGACCGTTTTTACCTGAGAGCAGGTATCCCGTTGAAGCCTGCTCGAAACCTGATCCACCTCCCGCTGATACTTGTTTGCCAAGTCGAACATTTTCGACAATAACATTGAGATACAAATTTTGTAGATTTGAAGTATACGTCTTAACTTTATGCGTTTTTGCGCTGGAGTGAATTTAGCGTAAACTCCCATTTAACTGGTAACATCTTTCTGGTCCACCCGGTATATCTTGAAGGTTGTATCATATATATCTTTCTATTTTTCAGATCCCACGTGCCCCATAAAACAGGTTCCCTGCTACCTTTCTTTTATTTTCACACTATTATAATAAGCGACTGAACATTCACCAGACAGAGCTACTGTAAGGGCAGTCAAGAGAACCTACGCCATTACGCCTATTGAACTTCAATCGCTCGCTACTTTGTGAATACATCACCCAACTATAAAATAATGACAATCAAACACATTTACGGGTGCTTCGCTTACTGTCACTCACTGTTATCAATATTGTGACGTCACATGGGACGAGATCTATTGAAGCACTACGACGGAAAATATAATTGGACTCCATCTTTTAGAGGATTAGGCAGCTATAATGGCTGTATTTGCATCATATGTCTGTACTATGATGACGTAATTTTACAGCAGAAACGCAGGACTTGAATGCCAGGGCAACCATCAGCCGGAGACTTGATTTTATGCGAGATGGAGTCCCATTATATCTGGGACTTCTCTTCATATTTTTCAGGGGTTCAAGTCGCCATAGCTCAGTCTATATACGCAAGTAATGCATTGTCAGAGTGCAGCTTTAGATACGGACTTGTGAAAAATTACAATCATTCAACTTTTTTGGTCAGAATTTTCGCATTGAAGAGCATGGACCACAAAAGCACATACTCTAGGTACATGCACGGATTCCTTCTGTATTGAGACTGTTGATAGAATATGAAAAATCATTTTTGGGATGAGTAACAGCTTGACAGCATCCTTACATGGCTTTCCGGTGCTCAATTTTTTGCATTCGTCCAGCTCGAACAAACGGTACTCAATGTAAAAATCTTCGTTTCGACGTATCGATTGCGTTTGATTTGTTCAGAATTCGTTCTATCGCAAATATTAATTTATCTGTGGAATTTTTCGATACGATAACCAAACTCGTTTCCGCCTTTAACTATGAATGAGGGCACGTGCGTTCTTTACTCCTTCTCTGATTCATAAAAAATTTCCGGCAACGGAAGAGCGAGAGGAACGTATTTACATTTATTAACTCGTGCGCTGATCTGTCTACGAAAAATTACTACTAGTCTACGAAATCTAAATAACATAAAATTTGCAAAAATACTCTGGATATCTACTTTGGCACGAGGTTAAAACCAGTTAGACGTTACGCACAAAAAAAAATTATCAAGGCGAAAGTAAATTTACGTTCAAAAAAAAAGAGAGAGAGGGAAAAAAAGAGGGACAAAAAAATTAAACTGTTATAATCGAAATAATCGATTATTGTCATCGTTGGTGATACCGAATGTACATACACGTGTAATCGTTTCTCGCGTGGAGGTTTCGTGACGGTGAGGAGGGCGGGGCGCGGTGTGGCGCGACGCTACGCTACGCGCACCTCTCGCTGGCGAACGGAGCGAACTACACGTGTTTGGATTTACTTATTTCAGACCCGTTTATCACTTGTACGGTCGGTCGCGCTAATTCAAGATAGTACGTACCATACAGTCCTACACAGCGTACAGTTTTTGCTGTAGCATGGCTATTGCCAATGTTATTATCGAACAACTATTTTCGAGCTCATACAGTTTTAAAACCGACCCTCGTCCCCCCTCCCTCGACACTCTACCAATAGATAAGGTTATAATTGCAATTTTTCTCGCAATTTCCTTCTTTAAAAAGAGGAATCGATCGCTTTTAGTCGATCGTGGATGCACACGACGCAAGATGATTAATTTCACGTCTCATGTGGTTGGTTAGCGGACAATTAACTCTTGAGGTCACAAATATTCTCGTATTTAAGTATCGAGATCACAGGCGTCCCAGAAATTTACTTTCCCATCAACGTACTTAGGGTTCCTAAAAACGTTTTGAATTACCACTTGTATTTGATCTGTATCAAATTTCTTGGATAATCGACTTTCAGGTGTATAAAACTACAGAACTTCAGTAGGGCTGAAGGGTCTTAAATGATAGCTATTATATACTACATACATATATTTTTATCTTTTGAAGATTGACGCTTATTTTTTATAAAGTGAAGGGGATTTTTTCATTGCCTCTCAACAATTTTACATGTTTTATGCCTCGTGAATTTGTGATAGTTCCCCACTAGTGAGTGTCGCGCTTTTTCCTCCCGACGAATATAGGTTATTTCAATTTTTCGTAGAAATCGCGCGACCTGGCACGAAATCACCTCAATATAAGAATAATGCACATAAAATTTACGAGGAAAATGTATTCTTGTAATTTTTCGAATTAAGCGTGAGCACGCTGCCAAAGTAATGCACCTGCGCAGCTCCTGTATGAGAATGTTCCAACGCACCCACGTGCCATCACGTGTGGGCAGAGCTATAATATAGATGTAATTACAATTAAATGATCTGTCCACAAGTGAGAAACAGAGACTTGAAAAAAAAATTTCCTTTTTAAAGATCATTTCTGAGAAAATATCGCTTCTCACTACATCAAACAGAGCAAATTTTTCACATCACGAAAAATGAAAATATGAACTTGAGACTACGTTTGCACCTATTTCACGACCCCACTAGGACCTAAAATAACTTCGCGTCTCGATACTTATTTTATCTGAAAAATTTTCTTTTGTGTCCCCTTAGCCCCAAGCGTGAATTTTTATCTAGAAAATATGGCCAAAGTGATGGCACCCGATACTCAATACTTTGGTACAAGACCCAAGTTCTGAAAACTTTTACACGCACAAATTTACGTTGTCGTACTAGACGATGTACCCGATATTGACCGCAAAAAAGACTGAATAAACCAAAAAATTAAGGAATGTAATTTCAAAGAAACAATTAGGTATATCCTCTAAATTATTCATGAAAAAGTAATTTCTAATTGACATTGCTTTCAATGTACCTTACTTCTGTAGATTTTTTGGATTGATATGACGTTCTTCAAGGATCTAATTTGCAAATTTGTGTTTGGCTTTTGACTGTGAATTTTAGAATCCAATGGCGAATTCGTGTCTAGGTCTCGACCTATAGATTTTCAAAAACCGAATAGCGAATTGGTAACTGGGTTTCAACCAGTGGATTTTTCAAGGATCCACTGACGAATTTGTGTCTGGGTTACGACATGTGGATTTTCCAAGAATTCAATTGCGAATCCATGTCTAGGTTTCGACTTGTCGATTTCGAAGGACCATTGGCAAATTCGTGTCCGAGTTTCGACTTGGGGATTTCCAAGAACCCACTGACGAATTCTCGTCTGGGTCCCGACTTGTAGATTTCCAAAAACCCAATGGCGAATTCGTGTCTGATTTCGACTTGTGGGTTTTCCAAGGATTTAATGGCGAATTTCTGTGTGGGTCTCGACTTGTAGATTTCCAAGGACCATTGGAAAATTCTTGTCTGGGTTCTCACTCGTCGATTTACAAAAACTCAATGGCGAATTCGTGTCTTGGTTACAACATGTGGATTTTCCAAGGATCTAATTGCGAATTTCTGTCTGGGTCTCGAATTGTAGATTTCCAAGGACCATTGGCGAATTCGTGTTCGGTTCTCGACTTGTGGATTTTCAAGAACCCACTGACGAATTCTTGTCTGGGTTCTGACTCGCGGGTTTCCAAAAACCCAATGGCGAACTCGTGTCCGGGTCTCGACTTGTGGATTTTCAAGAACCCACTGACGAATTCGTGTCCGGATTCTAAAATGTAGATTTCTAGAAACGCATTGGTGAATTCCTGTCTGGGTCTCGAATTCTGGATTTCCATGCACCATCGATGAATTCGTGTCTGGGTTTTCACTTGTGGATTGTTCAAAGACTCAGATGCGAATTTGTATCTACGTCTCAACTGGTGGATTTTTAAAAGCCCAACGACGAATTTGTGTCTGAGTCTAGACTCAAAATTTATCTTTCTACAGTGACCGCGAAATATACGCTCAACAGTGATCCACAACTGAACACATCTTTCACGATCGAAATACCATTTTAACAGGGAACCTGTTTTATGGAGGGCTATTTGAGAAATCTGGCGTGCGCCGTCCAGCGAAAAACTTAGAAAAATTTCGACTCTCGAGAATATATGATAGGAAAGGGACTTAGAAAAATTTCGACTCTCGAGCTATATATGATAGGAGGGGGACTTAGAAAAATTTCGACTCTCGAGCTATATATGATAGGAGGGGGGACTTGGAAAAAATTCGACTCTCGCGCCATATATGATAGGAGAGGGACTTGGAAAAAATTTCGAATCTGAAGCTATATATGATAGAAGAGGGACTTGGAAAACTTTTGACTCTCGAGCTATATATGATAGGGGACAAATTTTTCCAAGTCTTCCTCCTATCATAAATAGCTCGAGATTTGAGAAAAACTTGGACTTTCAAACTACATTATACTAGGCTTATTTTACGTCTAGGCCTTCTTTATATTAGCTTTATCTAGGTCTAGGCTTCCTTGAATTTTCAATACCAAATCCTATTTGACTCATAAAACGGGTTCCCTGCGTTCCTCGTTTAACTTCGTCGAGGAAGCCGTCGTTTTTTATTACTGCCATTTCGACACTAATGCGGCATTTTTCGATCGCTAACTCTAGACTTCAAGAGAAAACGTTGATAACGCATGTCGACGTTCGGTATTACAAGTATTATACACGCACACATTTTTGTCTTGGAAATTTAAAAATTGTGGGCATCGTTATCTGACCATTGCCGCGTTGGTTAAACGCAATTGTAATTTCCAATAGGTTTCATTATAATACACGCATTTTATCTGCGAGTGGCGGATTCCCAAAATATATAAGATTCTAGAAGTCCATCAGGTACTGGGGGGGGGGAGTGTGCGCAATGTACATCGACTTTATATTAACGTGAAAAACGAATTGACACGGTTCATAATTTGTCGACTTGATATCAAAGTCGGTAAAGTTTGAACTGAGGATTCCGACATCAATTTGAAGTCGATTCAAAGTTAACCAGGTTACATTTACCGAGCACAATACCGACGCCAATTCGGCGTAAACGGAAGAATCGATCTCAAAGAACATCCACTTACGACCCCTCCGTCAAATTCATCAAATTCGAAGCACTTCTTAGGCTCACGCCGCAGCAGTGTAGAGTGCAAATTTGTTGACTATTTTCAGCTGTAGCAAAGTCAGAAAAATTTTCCATACACGGACGGGTGTTCGGGAAAAAATATGAGGACCAGAGGAAGTGGATTTCGTTTTGTTGGAAAAAGGGGGCGGGGATAATAAAAGCGATTCAATAGAAATGGACCGGGAAACATAAGAAACGATGTTCACCAACATTTTTTCCATCTGCTAAGGACGGAAATTCGGTATTTCAAGTACCCGGAAGAAACAAGTTTTTACCCCGCCCCTCTTCTCTGATTTTTTTCAAATCAAATTAAAATATTCTCAAGTACTTGGATTTTTAACGTATATAGTCACCGAGTAAAAAGGAAGTAAGTTTGTAATAGAGACAAGAGACTTGAAAAAATCTGTTGCATAACCCTCCTTTAGCCCCACTCGTCCATCATCAGAAATCTTGATTAGCATAATCAAGAATTTAGAGTAGACCAATCTTTTAATTTTTAGAGTCTGCTCAGGACACGCGATTTTCCCTAATAGGAAAATTCAGGTACGTAAAGAGGTGACAAATTGTTCCTGAGGTTGTGATATAGAGTAAAACATTTTTATAGATAGAAGCTCTCTCAAAACTATACCACGAATAAAGACTGGAAAAGCATGAATGAGTAACCGTGATACCTAAGCCGTATTTTTGTCTACATTCTCCCATTCAAAATTGTAATCAAAGTGATTGAAAATTTAAGCCTTCCAATTTGTGAACTTTTTTCCAGAAATCCATCTAATTTCCGGTGGCGTAGCCTGGAGGGAGGGAGTTAAGATCTCGAACTGGAAAATTTGCCTTGAAATACCATCAGAATTACGAAAAAGGGTGTAGTATTTCGAATTACTTATCCACGTATACCAGAAAGTATGCCTTTACTGTACAGGAAAACGATATAAAAAGAAACATTTTATCAAACTTTAAGGATTTTATGAACTTTGTCCAATTAACTCGGCTGCCTAAGCCTTTTTCTGCTCAATCTTTCTTTCTTATCGGAAATTTAAATAAGTTGTTAAAGAATTGGGCCTTTCAATTCGTGAACTCCAAGGAATATTCATAAAAGATCAGTATTTAATTACATCCATCGTGAAAAAGGGGTATAAAAGAATACATCATTTATGGCAGAATAATTAATCTAGCCTACATGTATTTTAATTTTAGACGGGTATTTTACTCAGCAGACTGAAAAGCTAACGGGTACTCGTGCGATAACAGAAAAAAGGTATTCGAAAGTGGGTCTAGCAATTTTATAGTACGGTATTGCAGAAAAACTTGTTTAAAAAGAAGAAATTTTTCGATCTTATGGAAATTATTGAATTAAGTGTATGTTTTTGGAATACAACTGTAGCTAGCTCACGAGCTTACTCCACTAGCATTTCTTAGCCTAGTATAATAATAGCCTCTAGTCAGCCTAGTATATCCTGGTATTACTGCATATTAGGACTGTAATTTTTTCCTTCCTCTTAAATATGTCTCGTAATTACGAAGATACAACTTAACTTAATATACACTGTATGTTGGGCCCAGTGTTATGAAGGCTCATAATAAAGGCTAAGGATACAGATCCCAAAGTAGCGTAGGTCGAAATTCTTCCGAGTCCCTAAAGCAGGTCAAAGTCATTGGTGACGTTATACAGCATCTCTCGTTTTAAAATCCTCGACTGACCCCCAGCCCAAAGATATATTCGTATATCCCTTATGTTAGGCCTAGTAAAATGAAGACTAAGACGATAGGTTCCAAAGTAGCGAAGGTCGAAATGTTTCAAGTCCCTGAATTGAAGCCTTGTATAGAGGAAGTCTAGTATAGGGGACAAGATGAGCTAGTCAGCCTAACTCCATTTATACTGTAATGTAACGTAATGCAGCTAAGAATACAGGTCCTAGAGCAGCGAAGGTCAACATGTTTTCAACTCTACAAAGTAGGTCTGATCCCTCCATTCTTCGTAAGATAATTTCAACGAGGAACCTGTTTTATCGGGGGAGATTTTCGGAAAAAACGTCCACCGTCCGTCCGGCCGGCCGGCAAAACTCGGAGCTTGGAAATTTTGTAAGTCCGCCTCCTATCATATATAGCTTGGGGGCGGAGTCTGTGACGTCACAATCTACATTTTTCAGATCCCACGTGCCCCACAAGGCAAGTTCCATGCCATTCCTCGTTCAACTCCGTTAAAGAACTCGTGAGTTTTTTCCCAAATCTTTACGGAACGTCAAGTCTACTAAGCTTAATGAACAAACTTGCGCCCTCTATTCGCTAGCCATGAGGGAGGAGGGTAGAAATTTCCCAAAACTCTAAGGTTAAATTTATTTTACATTTATTTACGCCCCAAACCCCTGAAGAGTTCCTAAATTTCTCCAAGTGTAGGAGGTTAATTACGATCATTGAGCATAGCTGCCAGAGTCTTCCTTCTTTAATGACAACGGAAGTCTGGGGAGCTATCCTAAAAACTCACAGTCCTTGTAGTTTGTCAAGGTCATTGGGCAGAGTCCCAACCCCATCGTTCTTCCAGTGAAGATGCAATTCTAGAAAATAGTAGGGTGGTATCCAAAATTTTACATCGGCCAAGGTTATTAGGCCTTGCTCGAGCTCCCACCCCCCTCGAACCTACCACTTTCAAGTTGAAGCTCACATCTTCCAAACACATTAAATGGAATATGTTTTGGAGGACGTGCCGAAACGTACTTCACTCGTATTCCATATTTCTCTATGTTCAAAGCTTCTTCACTAGCTCTTCTGATAAGGATGCAAAGCAGAATTTAGGGGGAAGGTGATTAAAAAGTTTCCCTAATTATTGACGAGGGGTTCTGTAATTTTTCAAAGTAGATGTGGGAATTTAGGTAAATTACTGAAAGTAAATCTTCGTTACTTTGTGTGTATCAGGTTATTGAGTTCAATCTAATGTGATTTGTGGTCGAGAAAGTTTTCCACTATCGTCAAAGGGGGAGGGGGTCGAGATATGTTGACCATGAATAAGTTTGTGCGGTAGTCGTCTTTTAACAAAAACCTTACGGCCAATAAGATTGCTTGATAGGTGCTTCAAGATCAGGCTTTAAAGAGCATTATAGCAGAAAAAGGTCTTGGAGGTTCGCCTATTTCTTTCGAATATTGTTTATATAAGTACACGGTTACCGTAGTCGAAGATTAGGGGACCGAGCGTAAACCAAATTTATAACAAATTAGAGGCACGATAACAGGTAGACCGTAGAAGAAAACTTAAGAAAATTCGAAAATCTATGCGGTAATTTCTGAGGATTATCGTTAATGAATAATTCAAATTACCCGAACGTATAGTTGGATTACTACGATCATGAATGAATAGAGAAAAGAAATGTTAAATTCGCATTTATTCATAAATGATGGGCTGATAATTTACCGTTGTCTGATAAGGTTTACTAGACTGCTTCTGTTTTAACTTTCAATAAACAAGTCGATTCGGTCATTCTTGCGTGAATTACGTTTAGAGCCACGTGCGACAAAAGAAAAAGAAAATTATGAAACATACGGTATAGACGCGCAGAAACACTGATGTTCGGTGAATGAAAAATAATTCTGAACGCTGCAAATTTTACAAAAGAGAAAATTTTAGAGGGTGTCATTAATTCGCGTGTCGCAACAGAAAAATCATTGTCCTGAAAGTTTTCACGTCGTTATTTGTTTTGAAAATTTGACGTCAATGTCTCAATAATAGACGAGAGAGCTCTAATCTTGCGGTCGTCTTTCATGGATTAAAGAATGAATGCATGCAACATCTTGATAGCACTTTTTCTTTCGAAAAATGATCCGTCGAAAACAAAGATGTTGACATCAATTACTCATTCGCCCTTGAAATCAACTTCAGGATCAATCGAAGTGGATTTATATAAATTTCGAGTATTTTTTTTCGCTGAAATATGCGCACATTCTCTTTGAGCTCCGGTGAGGTGCCATAATGGTCAGAGCAAAACTTTTGTTTTTCGGAAAAATACGCAAATTTGCGCCTTGGTATTTCTTTGATAAGAAAGTTCGGCTCGCTTGCCAGCACTTGGCCCCTTTATACAAGTTGTCGGTGATCCTAATAATATAATATTATTATTGTCAATATTGTTAATGCAGTGCACGCGATGACGATTATTACGTCTGTAAAAAGCACTTCACACAGTTATTTCATATCGTTTGAAATTATGCGCAGCCACTTATTGGTCTAGAATGAGAATATTTGTCGTCGCAAGGGTCCATTTCCTGTTTACTTTCCCAATATCAGTCCGATGCAGACTATGCACTTCTACGAGTAATTATGAAGACATATTAATGCAAAAAATGTCTAGACGGTTTTCTTTTTTTTCTTTTTTTTTTTTTCATGTGTATATTTCTCCTATTTACAAATACGACCCGGTCCATGGAAAACCCCCTTCGCTCTATGTCATTTTATTATGGCGTACCGTTCAATAGACCTATTTTCAGTTTTTCGTTTCCTCTTGTGCTTTCATATCGTGTTTTTCGCATGCATTGGTTTTATAAATGCATTTCTGTGTACGCGCTAGTTTATTCTGTTGAGTGCAAGTGCATTATTCGTATACATGATGCCTATTGCACCCATCGCGTATGTTTAATGTGCACTCGTTCATTATACAGCTTCCATAATTTACAAACGGAGGCGGACGAATTTCGATGAAAGGACCCTCTTTTTTTCTAACATACCGTACTCTTGCAGCGATTTATCCGCACTTGGAATAAATACTATCTACTATAGGGCCTCTGCGGCTTCACCAAATTTCGACTTCAGCTCAGTCATTTGTTCATTTCGATTTATCATTTTTTAGTACGCCCAATTCAGTAAATGGACAGTCTACCGGATAGCCAGTTTTACGAACGAAAAAAAGTTACAACTAAAATTTCTGATTTGCTCCTTTCAAAAAACTCAAATATATTTGATGAAATCGTCGTAAACGGACTCAAAATTTTATCGCCAAAAATTTTCATTTGCAATAGATATGTCTTTTCTGAAGGAGGTGCCCTCCAAAATTTTTCCAAATAAAATATGGAACGCAGTCATGACATCACAAAAGTGTATAATGTTGAGGTTAAGGGTGATGACGTCACGGGTTGATGCCGTGAGAAAAGTATAAACGTCTTAAGGTTTGGTGCGATGATTGTTAAGCATGCAATACAATTATGAAATGACGTCACCTTATCTTAAAATGAGACACAATAGATGACAAATCCGAAAAACTCCCTATTACTCATAAGGGAAGTGATTTGGTAATCACATGAAAAGAGAAAAATCAATCCTTCACCAGACTCCGAAGCGAGCACATCTTACTAAAAGCGGTTTTCCACCGACACACCTTATCTCAAAGAAAAAATATCTAACAATGATGTCGCACGGTGATGACGTGACCAAATTTTTCATCCAAAAAATGTAACGCTTAGCCTGAAATATGGTACTGGGCCTGGCGGTTAGGCCTGTGGCGCCGATACAGACTCGTGTTTAGCGAGCAGATATTGTTGGACGAATAAGAACTCCTTAATGGACCTGTGCTCGTGCTTCGTACTTGCCTTGAGGCGCCTTTGACGCAGTTAAAGGCTGGAGTTTAAATTCTTAAGAGCTTAGGACATTTGAATATCCCTAAAGATATACTCGCAGTACAAAAACAGATGGTTCAAAACTCAATGAACAAACAGCCCGCTCGAATATCAATAAGGAAATAAAATCTTGACGTGAGGAAGCAATAAAGTGGGTTAATGTCTTTTCGGAGGGAAGGGTGCTAACCAAGACTAAAAGCGTAGCTTAAGTAACTGCTTAAGGAGCGTTAAGCAGACTTGTCCTGTAATACTGTTGGAGAAGACTAAACTAAGCGAGGTGGAGGGGGGGGGGGTTGAGGTAGGTAGGAGGATACTAGAGGTGTACGTTATATATTAGGCTAAGGGCGGGTTTTTCAATCGGGTGTTAGTAACACGCTGTTAGCTAATTGATTGTTAGCTTAACTCTCGGTTATGAGTTTTTCAAGTTGACAGGTAACAGAGATGTTAAATCCAATTACAACAAATTTGATTGGTTGATTTAAACTCTCAGTTAAAATGCTAACATGCGCTTCATACCACATGTTAATTACTATCAGACATGTTATCTCTTGAAAAACAATTTAACTACCAGATAGCGCTAATAATCAGTTATAGCGCGTTAACATACAATTGAAAAACCCGCCCTAAACTAGACTGAAATATAACGTAGCGTAAGGCTGAAAATACTTTCGAATGTGTAATTGGCCTATCTAATGTTTTAGTAAGTAACACTGTCCAACAGTGTTTTGGGAACATTGAAAACAAAATTTGATTCTAAAGTAGATTTTCGCACTGAAAACGATTCTGTTTCCCATTTTTTGCTAGCACGTCTCAGTTTTCTTCAATTCTGAGTTAAAGTTGTGGAAAATGCCAATATTGACCAACTTCAATGGGGAAAATAAAAGCTCAGATTCAAAATTAGAACCTTCCTTCAACGCAGTGACGTGCTCCATACCTAGGAGATTGTATCAGATGAAAATTGAGTCAATCCAAACAGTAGGGTGGGTTTTTAAAAATCAATTATTCAATTTTCAATTCTCGTTTCCAATATGTAATTCCCCCTGCTATTTGAGTATCAACTTACGTCTATAAGATGGAAAAATGATAAAAATAAAAATGAAGATTTATTTCACCTTTTAGTATATTTTTAATGCAAAATATGATCAAAAGTTACTGTTTCAAGAAAACAACAATATCATTGTTTTTCGCTCGCTTTATTGCCACACAGATTTATGATCAATATGTGACCTGCGATGAGAAAATTGCCATTGGCGCAAGAACACTATTTCTCCCTGATTGGGTATCTATTCAGAGACAAATGGTGTTTCTGTCGAAGGGCAATGAGCATCCTTTTCTCATCGCAGGTCACATATGTTAGCTGGTTTTCTTGCAGAACATCTTTTCAACAAATTGTAATTTCTCTGTAAGCACTCATCCTATTAAATTGAGATTTTTTATTTTCATTGAAGAGGGTTCAAATTTTTCATTAATATTTTTCTTCAGAACGCAGCAAAATAATTGATTGAAGTTGTCAATTTTACAGCATTTTCGAACTCTTCAACTGGTATTACAGAAGAACTATAGACTTGCTGGAGAAAAACGGCTCACGGCATCGTGTTCAGCGTTGAAAATACTTTAAGAATCAACTTGACTTTATCATGTGACTGCAAAAATTTTTTTCTTGTTGGACAGTGTAATTCACCTCCAAAACGTCCGTCCATACAAATAGAAACGTGTTTCAAGGTTAAGGGTGATGACGTCACTGAGGTCGAGGGCGACGAAGTCACAGGTTGATCACGTCACAAAAGTATGTAGGAGAGATGGTCTAAGTTACAAGGGTGGTAAGCTTAAGTTTTATTCAAGTTTTGAGCCGTAAATAAGCTAAAGCGAAACGATTTTTCATTCGCTTAATTAAGCAACTTGAAAAGCGAAACGATTTTCATTCGCTTAATTAAGCGATTTAATAAGCAAAACGATTTTACATTTACTTAATTAAGCGACTTCCAAAACGATTTTCCATTTGCTTAAATAAGCGACTTAATAAGCAAAACAAAAGCTTAAAACTTGAAAAAGGCGAAAACATATTTTTTCTGACAAAAACGTGTTTTTTCCAACAAAAACATGTTTGTTTTTTAAAAAACATGTTTTTTCCAACGAAAACATGTTTTGTTCTTTCAACTTTAAGCTTTAAGCTTAAGCATTAAGCGATTCAGCTCAAACTGATGAGAAGTCTTAATTAAGTTTTAAGTTAAAACTCCTAAATCTTAAATAAGCCTTAAGCTTAAGCGAAAAGAAATCCTATTTCAAGTTTAAAGCTTGGGCTTAAGCGAACAGAAATCCTATTTCAAGTTTAAGCCTCAAGCTTAAGCGAAAAGAAATTCTATTTTGAGTTTAAGCCTTAAGCTTAAGCTTTAAAATCGAATCGCTTACCACCCTTGCCAAGTTATGGGTTGATGTTACGGGTTGATGACATCATCGAGTTTGGAAGCTCAGAACATCACGAGTTGATGACGTCACGAAAGTGTACGTGTCTCAAGGTTGAAGAGTGATGATGTTAATAAGATTGAGGGTGTATTTGTCCTGAGATTAGGAGTGATAACGTTTTTAACGTTGGGAATGACGTTACAAACGTGTATATATTCTGAGTCAATGCGGGTAAGTAATTCGATTTTAGGGCTTAAGCTTGAGGCTTACACTTAAAGTACAATTTCTTTGCGCTTAAGCTTAAGGCTTAAGCCTGAAATAAAATTTCTTTTTGCTAGAACTTAGGGCTTATTCAAGATTTACGAGTTTTAGCTTGAAAATTATGCTTAAAGCTTGAAGCTGAAAGTACAAAACATGTTTTTGTTGGAAAAAACATGTTTTTATTAGAAAAAACATAATTTTCATTTTTTTAAGTTTCAAGCTTTTGTTTCGCTCATTAAGTCACTTGATTAAGCGAATAAAAATTATTGCGCTTTAGCTTATTTACGGCTTAAATCTTGAATAAAACTTAAGCTTACCACCCTTGTCTGAGGTTGGGAGTGTTGACGTTCCTAAGGTTGATGAAGGTTAGGAGTGATGATGTATTCAAGGTTGGGGATGATGTCATGGGTTAATGACATCATCAGGGTTTGAGTTCAGAACGTCATATGTACCAAGGTTATATATATATTTATTTAGATTATTTTCGACTGCTGCTCTTACATGAGCCTATCAGTCAGCAGATTCCAAGAAGATCAATTTCAAAATAAAATAAAATAAAATAAACAAATAAAATATAAATAAAAATAATAATAATAATAATAATAAATAAATAAAATTAAAAAAAAAAAAAAAAAATAAAAAAAAAAAATAAATAAATAAATAAAAAATGAAATGAAAAATAAAAATAATACTAATAATAATAATAATAATAATAAATAAATAAAATAAAATAAAATAAAATAAAATAAAAAAAAAAAAAAAAAAAAAAAATCAGACGAACCACGACCACAGGACTAATCTATTATGATTTTGGCACTCAGAACCTCAAAAAGGTAACCCGTCAGTCTCACAAGTTCCCCTCTGTCGAGATCAGTTACCTTCTTAAATTTTTCATTGATTCCAAAAAAAGCTCTTTTACTCTCCTGAACGGGACATTCAAAGATGGTATGAAACATACTATCTGTCTCAGCGTCACAGTCTCTACACCTTTTGTTTTCGGTTATTTTAAATCTGTAAAGATATTCTGCGCATTTCCCATGTCCCGATAGTCCCTGAGTAATGTAATAATTTATCGGTAGGTGTTTCCCCATTACTGTTCTTTCGTGCACACTAGGAATCATTTTTTTTACATGTTCACTGATCATGCACCCCGTATATCGGTCATTCCATTCATCAAGTGCTTCCTCCATATACTTTCTTTTATTTATTATATTTTGACGTTTATTCTCAGAATTCCTTTTTTTGATCTTATTAATCAGTTTAAGCTTAATGTCAATTGGCATAATACCTGCTATAATATTGGTTGAGGGGTAGGACAAAGTACGATAGCCCGCTATACATCCTATTAGAACGGCTCTCTGTAAGCTAAGTATTTTTTTTATTTGATTCTTGTTAATTCTACTGTAATAAATACTAGAACAATAGGAAGTGATTGATTCAAAGATCGCTTTATAGAGAGTGATTCGCTGTTTACAGTTTAAACCCCATTCCTTCCCATATAAGGATCTGAAGCAGTTATAATATTTCTGTATCTTTTGACAAATGTATTGTGTGTGCTCTTGATAATTAAGATGTTCATCGATTATCAGACCAAGATATTTTATTGAGTTAGCTATCGATATCTCATTTCCATTAATTTTAATTACTTGTTCAGTTATTTCCTTAATTTTTCTTTTATTATGTTTCTTGCTAACAACCATCATTTGCGTTTTACATTCATTGAAGGCCAGCCCCAGATATTCTAATTGTTGACTAAGTTCACATATTGTGGAGTCAATTTTATCCAAATCTGATTCCCTGTCAATGCCAGAGATTAGGATTAGGTCATCAGCATAGCTAACTAATTCCTGCCCCCTTTTTAGGGCTATCTCATGTAATGTGGACATGGCAACATTAAACAGAATAGGTCCTAAGACAGACCCCTGAGGAACTCCAGCCGTCAATTTAATAGCAAATTCCGGTTTTTTACTCTCTGTATAGTGTCCAACTGTTCTTTCGGTCAGATAGTTCTGCAAGATAGAAAGAAGGGAGTTGGGAATTTTATGAGTTTTCAATATTTCAATAATGGAAGACCACCTAACCCTATCAAACGCGCCCGAAACATCGAAGCTCACCAAAACCACATGACTGTACATTTTTTGTAGTTTTTCAATTGTATCAACAACCAGACTGGCTGCCTTTTCGGTTGATTTATCTTTTCTGTAGGCAAATTGATTTTCATGAAGACAACTGCGTTTTTCTAGTTCTTCTTCTAGGAAAATTTTTATTACTTTCTCAAAGATTTTACCGAGGGAAGAAAGGAGGGTAATGGGCCTATAGCTTTTTATATCCTCAGGATTTTTGTCAGGTTTATTCAGAAGCTTGATCTTTCCATTTTTCCAAACCACAGGAAAGTTTCTCAATGATAGACATTTATTCAGCAGAGTCACCAAGAGGGAAGGTTGTTTTTTGTGAAGCATTTTAATCACGGAATTAGAGATTCCATCGTGCCCTGGGGCCTTTTTATTTTTAAGTTTTTTAATTATATTATCAATAGTGGGTCTGTCCAGCACATATTTACATTCAAACCTTCTCTCTACTATTTTTTGGAGTGTATCAGAAGTGCGAGGGAAAATTTCTTCCATGATTACTTTATATTTTTCATTTTCTTCAGTGATTATACTGTTGTCTTTAATGAGTGATGGTAATTTAAGTTTGGTATTTTTGCCAACCAGGGCTTTGTAGGGACCCTTCCAGATTTCTGAATTTTCAACCTGTTTTTTCCATGCCTTGCGCTTTACTTCTCTAATAATATTTTTATATTCTTTATTGAGTTCCTTTATTTTATTTCTCATGATCTCCTTCTCCATTGCTTCTCTAAGTCTAAATTCTTTACGTCTTAGTTTTTTGATTTCGTTTTTCCTTCTACTAAGTTCATATGTCCACCAGTTATTCTTTTCAATTTTTCTTCGTTCAGTAGATTCCTTAATACAACTAGTCAGGAAACTGTTGAACACTTCAATCTCTCTACTCAGAGTGTCTGCTGTCCTACATTTCCTAAATATTTGCTCAAAGTTTGCAAGATTTTTCTGTGTAATTTTTCTATCCAGCTGTTTATAATTAATAATTTCTTCAAAGTTTTCAGGCGGTATCTCTTTCGTGTCCTTCAAACGTACTCCAAAAATTAAGCTCATGTGGGGCGTTCCTGTGTTAGTATCAAGCTTAACAGAAGTGACTCGTGGCCCTGCATTCTCTGACACTAGAACAAGGTCAATAACACTCTTACCATTGTGATTTCTGAAGGTGGGAAGATTATATGTGTTCTTAATTATCAGGTTATTAGCCAAAATAAAGTTTTCAAGCCTTTCTCCTCTCTTATTATATAGATTTAAAGGTTTCTTAAGTTTTTCAAAAATTTTCGATCTCACATTGAAATCACCCAGTACGATTTTATTTTTTGTATAGGCATTTATTTTCGAACCCAGTAGGCTCAACTTGTCAGTTATTTCTTGTTTGGGAGGCCAATAATTTGCAAATACAGTAAAGTCATCGATTTTAAAAATAAGAAGAAAACCTGTCTTGAAAAGCATTTCGACTTTTATGGAATTATGATAGATTACAGCAACATCGTCACTGTGATGAGAACTATAGCCTCGAGGGACTCGAATTTCACCCCTATAAAGATAAACCTCAGTATATGTACCAAGGTTAGGGAGTGGCGATGTTACTAAAGTTGAGGGCGCATAACACTAGACAACAATTAAAAATTTTTTGAAAATTGCCGAAGTGAGATAGGTTGTATCCAGAAGTATTTTTTGCGCTGATTTCAGAACCGTTTTCCGTTTTTTGATAGGAGGTCGCGTTTTCTTGTTATCACTTTGTTTAGTTGCCGCGCATTGTCGCGAGATGAAGCGTTCTTTATCGAGCTTCGATCAACGATAGCAGTATCAACGCTCGATAAGGAACGCTTGGTCTCGCGACAATACGCGGCAACTAAACAAAGTGATAACAAGAAAACGCGACCTCCTATCAAAAAACGGAAAACGGTTCTGAAATCAGCGCAAAAAATGCTTCTAGATGCAACCTATTTCACTTCGGCAATTTTCAAAAAATTTCTGATTGTTGCCTAGTGTAATATGTCCTAAGGTTAGGAATGATAACGTCTCTAAGGTTGGGGATGACATCACGGATTTATGACGCCACAAAAGTGTATATGTTCTGAGGTTAGGAGTGATGACGTCCCTAAGGCTGATGATGTATACGTCCTAAAGCTAGAAGTGATGACGTCTATACAAGGTTGAGGATAACGTCACGGGTTGATGACATCACGGGCTGATGATGTCGCAAAAGTGTATACATCTCAAGATTAAGGAGTGAGCCTAGGTTGAGAATGTTTCTATCCCGAGGTTAGGAGAGATGACGTGGAGTTGATGACGTTACAAAAGTATATATGTCCTAAGGTTAGGAGTGATAACGAGTGATGTAATGGGTTGGTGAGATCATCAAGGTTGGAGTTGAGAACGTCATGGATTGATGACATCATAAAGTGCATATGTCCCAATTTAATGGAAACGTGACGAGCATGCAGATCCTTATTTTTATATTCAAATTGTACTTTTAATACACACATAGGAATTTTTCCTAGATGTATTTATGTCGATGTTGGTAGGCTCGACCGACAAGGAAAAAGATAGGATTGAAGAATACCACGATGAAAACGACTTATAACGATATTAAGAACGAGATGAGCGATATGAAAGTCATTAGTAAAACGAGGGAAGGAATTTTCACATCGATGTACAAGTCTCGAAGGATCTTATGATTACAGTAAATAAGTCAATTCTTAGAGATCAGGAGGCGAAGACCCATCGCAAATTCTATCGGTAAGGTCTAAAGCTTCAACAGGTGGTCATACCCAACTTCGATGTTTATATTCAAGATTGAGAAGCTGAAGAAACGAACGATGTGCTTATCGACTGACGAAACAAACATCTCTTCTATAATTTTCAGTTTTTTCAAATAAAATTCATCATTGAAATAATTATGGAAGGAAAAATATCCATTCAATTCCTGTTCATCAGAGTATTAATTTTCACAATCGGGTATTTAATTATATTATTGAAGCCCCTAGTGGTCCATTGCTTACCAGCTTTCAACCTCTGGTTTTCCTACCGATCAACCCCTGTACCCCTCAATTTTTTCCTTTCACCTCAGTTCAACAGAAAGTCAAACTATTAAGAACATACCTCATCAAGGCTCATTTAAAAAACTATTTTTTCCCTTCGCTCTCTATTCTTCCTCAGTCTATCACGTGCTGGGAATAACACGTTCGTGATAATTTGAGCAATTTACATAACTTGAAACCTTAAAACTAAAATGAAATGTTCTTCGTTTGTGCGTAAAGAAAACCATAATTCGAGTGTTTATCATTTATTATGACTCCCAAATGTTCCAATATTATCTACATGAGTACGTCAGCTATTGAGGTTACTCGTGTTTGAAGCGTTGTACCAATTTTAATGAAAAGCAGTGGAAGTTAACTGACTTCAAAGCGATAGATGTGTCGATAAGACTATATTGATGATTCATTTAGATATTAAAAATAAGTCGGCGCTATTTGAAAACGATTCTGATGAATGATACGATATTTCGAATTTGAAAGCCCACTCTACATGAGGAGCGAACATTCATAACTTATTAGTCGATAATACTATACTTATCTCAGACTTTTATGCTCTTTCAAAAGTTCGAGTGAATCGCTAAAATTTCCATTTTTCTTTTATCTGTTTTCGAAATACACGTGTTAATTTATCAACGGCCCCTTCTCGTGGCACGTTTCTAATTTAGGGACTTTACTCGAGGTACCTACTTTATACTACGTCATAACTGCTCATCGTAAAAAATATTGCGCTGAGAATTCAAACCGCTAGGAATTTTTACGACACTCAAACCGAGGGTAAGGTGATATTCTGAGTCTGAATTGAGACTATCGAAAGAAAAAGCTTTTTTTTTATGTGTATTTATCTTAAGTTGATTTTTATTTTGAAATCAAGGTCTAGTTCAAGAAGGCAGGAGGAGTGACATTAGAAACTGTAATGTGTGAGAAAATTTGAAGATTTTTCCGGAGATGGCTGTGGACTCTGAATACAATTCCAACAATCGAGTTGTGAAAAAGGGGAGAAGTTTTGGAAAAATTCCGATCATCCAGCGGGAGGGAGGATGAGCTGTATTATATTGGGATGGGGACTCCGAACAATTTCGACGATCAAGCTGTGTATAAGAAAGGTAGGGACTTCGAATTGTTTTTCGATCATCGAAATCGAAACATCTCTCGTAGACAGATTTCCCACTCGGAAAGGGACTCCGCGAATTTTTATTTCCATTTTCTCATTTCAGTCAAGATAATTTATCTGATCCGAATGTCTGCTCTTGGACACATTCTTATAACCTGATCTGACTCTCCACCCGAATCGTCACTCATATTTTCCGTTTGACTCACCTCCTCGTTTTTTCTTTTCTTTACATTAAATCGGAGAAATAAACACGGGTTTATGCGCGCCATAGAAATGAATTACGTAGTGAGACGTCGAAATAGGTATGGTATTTCATTTTTTGAAATGATTTCTCAGAATTTTCTCAAGGTCGAGAATATTTAATTTTAAATCTAGGTGACTGGTAAATACATCCAGAATTAAAGTGACCGTCGTACTTATGCAATAAATTGCAATATTTGTAAATTGTAATCCGTAATGTTGAGAGTGATCGAATTGTCGTTGATCTTAGGACCCACATTTAATGGTGGAATTCCGATCGAATTTTGCGATTTTGTCTCGTAAAAGTATTATATAAATAAAAAAATGTCGACATAAAAAAGTAAATAAATAAATAAAATGGGAAACACGACCACGGTGGTGAAAATCTTATAGCGTAAGTACTAAACTGTACGTACGTCTATACTTGGGAAACGTATAGAGAGGAAAATATCATTTCGGCGGAATTCAATGTTATTTTCTGCACGTGTTCGACTTGCGAATGGAATAAGTATAGTGTGACCGCGACCTTGCGATTACGTAGTCTGCTGTATTCCACCATCCCCCTCATACAACGATATGTCTGCCCGGTGTCGCAGTCGCTTCTGTCGAAAGCTGCATGCACTCGTTTCGCTTTACCTATACAAATGTACTTGTACATGTACGTGTTTAGCCCAGTTACCACCTCTGTTACCGAATACTTTTATCGACTTAAATTTAAGCTCTCGAGACCTGGCCCCGGCCGTTGCAACCTTTCGACTATATCGTAACCTTATCCAGAACGATTCATTCCGTCCTCGTATTTCGTTACAGACAACTTTTATGGGTCTTATATTTTTACGATGGTAATTTTAATTTTTTTCTTTCTCCAACAGGTCTGTTGAAACATGGCACCCGTTTCTTTTACCGAAGACGCCCTAGTAGAACAGAAGGAACAATTTTTCGAAGCTTCTGTACTTCATAGGATACCAACGGAATTGTTGATACAGTCCTCGTCTTCCACACAGTACTTTCAGTCGTTTCCGAATGGTAAGCACGTTATTTCTTTTGTTGTCGAAATTTAGACCGTAAAACGAAATTCAACGACTGGTATACTCCGTTGCGGACGATTTTTATTAATAGAATTGGGTCATTTGGTTTAATCTGACGTCAAAATGTGATTCACGTGTGTGCGTGGGAAAATACAGACAACCTTTAGTTAAAGGGGTGGAATATTCTAGAAAGAGACTCGAGGCACGAGTCTACGTTCCGTTAGCTTTTCAGTCCGCTGAGTAAAATACCCGTCTAAAATTAAAATACATGTAGATTAATTATTCTGACATAAATTATGTATTCTTTTATACCCCTTTTTCACGATGGATGTAATTAAATACTGATCTTTTATGAATATTCCTTGGAGTTCACGAATTGAAAGGCCCAATTCTTTAACAACTTATTTAAATTTCCGATAAGAAAGAAAGATTGAGCAGAAAAAGGCTTAGGCAGCCGAGTTAATTGGACAAAGTTCATAAAATCCTTAAAGTTTGCTAAAATGTTTCTTTTTATATCGTTTTCCTGTACAGTAAAGGCATACTTTCTGGTATACGTGGATAAGTAATCCGAAATACTACACCCTTTTTCGTAATTCTGATGGTATTTCAAGGCAAATTTTCCAGTTCGAGATCCTAACTCCCTCCCTCCAGGCTACGCCACCGGAAATTAGATGAATTTCTGGAAAAAAGTTCACAAATTAGAAGGCCTAAAATTTCAATCACTTTGATTACAATTTTTTGAATGGGAGAATGTAGACAAAAATATGGCTTAGGTATCACGGTCACTCATTCATGCTTTTCCAGTCTTTATTCGCGGTATAATTTTGAGAGAGCTTCTATCTATAAAAATGTTTTACTCTATATCACAATCTCAGGAACAATTTGTCACCTCTTTACGTACCTGAATTTTTCTATTAGGGAAAATCGCGTGTCCTCAGCAGATTCTAAAAATTAAAAGTTCGGTCTACTCTAAGTTCTTGATTATGCTAATCAAGATTTCTGATGATGGACGAGTGGGGCTGAAGGAGGGTTATGCAACAGATTTTTTAAGTCTCTTGTCTCTATTACAAACTTACTTCCTTTTTACTCGGTGACTATAGACTTTAAAAATCCAAGTACTTGAGAATATTTGAATTTGATTTGAAAAAAATCAGAGAAGAGGGGCGGGGTAGGAACTTGTTTCTTCCGGGTACTTGAAATACCGAATTTCAGTCCTTAGCAGATGGAAAAAATGTTAGTGAACATCGTTTCTCATGTTTCCCGGTCCATTTCTATTGAATCGCTTGTATTATCCCCGCCCCCTTTTTTCCAACAAAACGAAATCCACTTCCTCTGGTCCTCATATTTTTTCCCGAACTCCCGTCCGTGTATGGAAAATTTTTCTGACTTTGCTACAGCTGAAAATAGTCAACAAATTTGCACTCTACACTGCTGCGACGTACGCCTAAGAAGTGCTTCGAATTTGGTGAATTTGACGGAGGGGTCGTAAGTGGATGTTCTTTAAGACCGATTCTTCCGTTTACGCCGAATTGGCGTCGGTATTGTGCTCGATAAATGTAACCTGGTTAACTTTGAATCGACGTCAAATTGATGTCGGAATCCTCAGTTCAAACTTTACCGACTTTGATATCAAGTCGACAAATTATGAACCGCGTCAATTCGTTTTTCACGTTAATCTAAAGTCGATGTAAATTGCGCCCACTCCCCCCCCCCCCAGTACCTGATGGACTTTTAGAATCTTATATATTTTGGGAATTCGCCACTCGCAGATAAAATGCGTGTATTATAATGAAACCTATTGGAAATTACAATTGCGTTTAACCAACGCGGCAATGGTCAGATAACGATGCCCACAATTTTTAAATTTACCAAAACAAAAATGTGTGCGTGATTAATGCTTGTAATACCGAACGTCGACACGCGTTCTCAACGTTTTCTCTTGAAGTCTAGAGTTGGCGATCGAAAAATGCCATTAGTGTCGAAACGGCAGTAATAAAAAATGGTATTTCGATCGTGAAAGATCTGTTCAGTTGTGGATCACTGTTGAGCGCACATTTCGCGGTCACTGCAGAACGATAAATTTTGAGTCTAGACTCAGACACAAATTCGTCGTTGGGCTTTTAAAAAGCCACCAGTTGAGACGTAGATACAAATTCGCATCTGAATCTTTGAACAATCTACGAGTGGAAACCCAGACACGAATTCACCGATGGTCCATGGAAATCCACAATTCGAGACCCAGACAGGAATTCATCATTGCGTTTCTAGGAATCTACATTTTAAAATCCGGACACGAATTCGTCAGTGGCTTCTTGAAAATCCACAAGTCGAGACCCGAACACAAATTCGCCAATCGTCCTTGGAAATCTACAAGTCGAGAACCAGACAGAAATTCGCAACTAAATCCTTGGAAAATCCACATGTTGTAACCAAGACACGAATTCGCCATTGGGTTTTTGTAAATCGACGAGTGAGAATCCAAACACGAATTTTCCAATGGTCCTTGGAAATCTACAAGTCGAGACCCACACAGAAATTCGCCATTAAATCCTTGAAAACCCACAAGTCGAAATCAGACACGAATTCGCCATTGGGTTTCTGGAAATCCAAAATTCGGGACCCAGACGAGAATTCGTGAGTGGGTTCTTGGAAATCCCCAATTCGAGACCCAGACACGAATTTGCCAATGGTCCTCCGAAATCGATAAGTCGAAACCTAGACATGGATTCGCCATTGAATCCTTGGAAAATCTACTGGTCGAAACCCAGTTACCAATTCGCTATTCGGTTTTTAAAAATCTACAGGTCGAGACCTAGACACGAATTCGCCCCATTGGATTCTAAAATTCACAGTCAAAAGCCAGACACAAATTTGCAAATTAGATCTTTGAAGAACGTCATATCATTCCAAAAAATCCACAGAAGTAAGGTACATCGAAAGCAATGTCAATTAGAAATTACTTTTTCATGAATAATTTAGAGGATATACTTAATTGTTTCTTTGAAATTACATTCCTTAATTTTTTGGTTTATCCAGTCTTTTTTGTGGTCAACATCGGGTACATCGTCTCAAAACAAATCCTTTTCAGATTGTTTACTTACAATTAACGCGATGTCGACGTCGATCGTAAAACAGATTCTTAATCGATATCGAATTTCAGTTCACATTGAAATTAAATACTGGAAATTGACTCACTTTTTGGCGTCAACCAAACGGCTTCGATTTTAAGTCGAATTTTGTGCATTGTTGGTCTATTTGCAGTCAAAATTTGGCTGGAAACACCCACATCAACTTCGCGTCTATTTTTGGTTAAAATGACGAGTCGATTCGGGGTGGATTTATTGTCAAATCGACGTCTTGAATTGATATGCTTACCGAGTGAGCCTTAGAAATTTTTGACGTTTGAAGGGGAGAGGGATTCTTAAATTTTGATTCCTCCAAACAGACCTACTAATCAACAGAGAAAATTAACCTTGAAAAATAGTTTATTTTAGAGTCGATACTTCTTATTTGATCATAGATCATATTTTTACGGTTTCTTTTGATCAGTACAAAGTTGAACAACTATTGAAAACACGTACGAGTACATGTAAACGCACTCAATACGACGAAGCTGAAAATCTTATCCGATCTTTTTTTTTTTTTTTTTTTTTTTATTAGGGAGCTATGCGACTACGCATACGGGTCATCAGCTCCATTTGATCTTTAATTGTACAAAGTTGTTATTAGATGGCTTAAGGTTATTACAGTAATTTGTAGAAGTGGAGCGGACTTAAAAATTAGCATCGAGGAAGTTTTATTCTAGAGGAACTGAAATTCGATGTATCTGAGTCAGTTTGACACGTGGGCTTCAAACGAAAAACTGCGTCAATAAGACCACAAAAAAACGATTTAATGATGTCTGCTTCTTGAATGGGTCGAACTTTCACGCGAAAGTGTTCAAGCCTTTCACGAATAGCGTTGAAAAAATTTATTACCGAGTGTTGCATTCAAATCTTCGAAAGAATGCGCGATCCATCGTCACGCCATACACGTGTCTGTATACGCCATTGCATGTGCCCTATACAATCGTACACATGAATCAACGCATGAAAATCAGGTCGTGACGTCATCCTCTTTGGAGATAGAGCGCCGTACCTAGTGGGAATAATTCGTCATGCACGAATGGAAAACTTTCCGGCCTTTCTGCTGCATTGTGCAGGAAATGAAAGAGAATTTTACATATACACTTGGGTATACGAAAAGACTTCACCGCGAAGTAGAAGATGGTTGACCGCAAAAAAAAATTAAGTGCCAGTGGTCATTTGTCAATTTAGGTATGTGTTGACAATCTCTCACTTGTATTTCGTAATGGAATTAGCGCGCACGGCCGTCATAACATTGTGAAAACCGCTCTTTTCGTACAAGCGGAATAAGCAACGAAATTTTGTCCTCGCGTGGTGAAATGGAAATTTCCCTACGTGTTTACGATTTCGAAAAATTCGGCCTTTTGCGCATAAATTTTCCATGCACTACCCACCGATCTCATCGTCCTATTGAAATTGTGAATCCGAAAAGTTGACATTATTTCGTGCGATCGAGGGGGAACTGGAAATAGGTTTCAAATTCCAATCTTATGGAAAGATTTTTTCGTATACCTTCACCAAACGTTCAGTCTTGAGAAATAGTTGTTTTTTCAGAAATTTGTGATTCTGATGGAAAGGTACTTATAGATATGCCTAGTTTCCTGGTTGGTATTTTTCACCAGTCAAGAAGTTGTCGTAATTTGTCAAAAAGAACGTTATTCTTGCTCGAAAAACATCCTAATTAATACAATACCTCCGTTCACCTCATTACGTAAGTTCGTTAACCCTTTTTCTCAGACGTAAGGACATACTTTCAGATCATTTTAATTGAATCAGATGTAATATACCGCGAGTGCGCAAACTCAATTTTGTGATCGTAGCGTTCATAATAAGTTGGTACTTATCACGATGATAAAATTAGAAATACCATACAACGGTTTCAGCTATGACGCTTAACATAATTAACACCTGATAATACCGTAATAGGTAGCTGAAACTCTATACTGTTTTATCGTTTTTTATCGCGTCGTAATATTTATTAATATACTGTAGTTACTAAATTTCAAAGCATTGGCGTCGGATGTATCCGTACGGGCAAAAAATACGCCATTATTAAGTATTCTTGAAATCTTAGAAAAATTACAAGTATACACGCAGAACACGCAGAACACTTCTCTCGATAAGAGCGCCTCAATAAGAGGGGACCTCATATGAAAGCGTTTGAATTAGAAAGGGTGGGATATTCGGGCCAGCCAACCGCTAGGATCGCTAACTATGCGCGAGATTCGTTCACCGAAAATGGTGTTTTTGCGAAATTTGGATTAGCAGGAAAAATGAAAAACTTGGAATAACCCTTAAAGATTTTTTCATCTCATCTAATTTGAAGAATTTTTGTTTGTGAACATCATTCATGGGATATCAAAAAGCCAAATCTGCTTAATTCAAATTTTATTTCAATTTTTTGCTTGTGTTTTGATTAAATTTCAGGGGTTCGAGTACCCCTTGTTTGAATCTTCGTTATGCTATTGCACAGTTTTAGCGGGAAAATTTTAACAGGGAACCTGTTTTAAGGGGGGCTATTTGAGAAATCTGCCGTGCGCCGTCCGCCGTCCGCCATGCGCCGTCCAGCGAAAAACTTAGAAAAATTTCGACCGTCGAGCCATATATAATAGGAGAGGGACTTAGAAAAATTTCGACTCTCGAGCTATATATGATAGGAGGGGAACTTGGAAAAATTTCGACTCTCGAGCCATATATGATAGGAGAGGGACTTAGAAAAAATTTCGAATCTCGAGCTATAGATGATAGGAAGGGAACTTAGAAAAATTTCGACTCTCGAGCTATATATGATAGGAGGGGGACTTAGAAAAAAATGACGGCTTCCTTAACGAAGTTAAACGAGGAACGCAGGGAACCTGTTTTATGATTCGAATGAGATTTGGTATTGAAAATTCACGGAAGCCTAGATTATATATAGCTCGACAGTCGAAATTTTTCCAAGTCCCTCTCCTATCATATATAGCTCGAGAGTCGAAATTTTTCCAAGTCCCCCTTCTATCATATATAGCTCGAGAGTCGAAATTTTTTCTAAGTCCCCCTCCTATCATATATAGCTCGAGAGTCGAAATTTTTCTAAGTCCCCCTCCTATCATATATAGCTCGAGAGTCGAAATTTTTCTAAGTCCCCCTCCTATCATATATGGCTCGAGAGTCGAAATTTTTCTAAGTCCCCCTTCTATCATATATAGCTCGAGAGTCGAAATTTTTCTAAGTCCCCCTCCTATCATATATAGCTCGAGAGTCGAAATTTTTTCTAAGTCCCCCTCCTATCATATATAGCTCGAGAGTCGAAATTTTTCTAAGTCCCCCTCCTATCATATATAGCTCGAGAGTCGAAATTTTTCTAAGTCCCCCTCCTATCATCTATAGCTCGAGAGTCGAAATTTTTCTAAGTCCCCCTCCTATCATATATAGCTCGAGAGTCGAAATTTTTCTAAGTTCCCCTCCTATCATCTATAGCTCGAGAGTCGAAATTTTTTCTAAGTCCCCCTCCTATCATATATAGCTCGAGAGTCGAAATTTTTCTAAGTTTTTCGCTGGACGGCGCACGGCGGACGGCGGACGGCAGATTTCTCAAATAGCCCCCCATAAAACAGGTTCCCTGTTAAAATTTCGACTCTCGAGCCATATATGATAGGAGAGGGACTTAGAAAAATTTCGACTGTCGAGCTATATATGATCTAGGCTTCCTTGAATTTTCAATACCAAATCTCATTCGAATCATAAAACAGGTTCCCTGCGTTCCTCGTTTAACTTCGTTAAGGAAGCCGTCATTTTTCTTAAATAGGAGGGAGAGCATGTTTCGGAATAGCGTCCGAGGTCCGTCGTCCTTCTGGGAAATTGTGTTCTCCAAACTGTGGAGGTTCTGATGAACTTCGGAGAAGTGGTAAAGTTGAAAATTTGGATATTCTCTTTCGCGCCAGCGACGAGGTACCTTTGAATCAGAAACCACGCGATCACCGGCGCTAGGGGAAAAATAACGAAGGCCATAGAAGGCTGATGCCAAGAGAAGCCTCCGAAATAGCCAGGAGTGTGCAATTAACAGAAATTGTTCACAAAGATAATCAGAAGCCAAAAAGTTGTCAATAAGGATATCTTCGTGCCCTGCCAGTAACGAGGTTTAAGCCATGTACCTCCGAATTAAAGTCCGCGATTCAACTGCTCGGCCACTGGCTCTAATATATCCGTATTTTCAACTTTCCTACCTCAACATCTTTGAGCAGGGAACTCGTTATCCCTTTTTGATGGGGGTACTTTCAGAAATTTTCGTCCGCGAGCGGCCCGAAGGTAATGACGTCACGAAGAGGGGGGAGGACGTGGAAAAATTTTCGGGAGACCCCGCTGCCTGGCACCTAATTTTTCTTATTTCCTTGCTCTAACGGATTTTATGACATCATGTTTTCTGCATAACCTGACATGCATATCAGTATACTAAGTTCATAAATACAACATACAATCTGCTGGCTGTAATAGGCTATACTGAATAGGCTAGTATAGTATGAAAGTGTTACACTCCTTGAAACATGACGGTTGTACAGATGCAATATCGCAGGTTGACCTGCTTAGTACATCTAGTGTAGACCTCGTAGGCTTATAGTGAGTATAAAGAAAGTCACGCGCACGATAACGCAATTTCAGGCTCGGACCCCAGCACAAAAACATGCACTAGTCAAAAAAATTCTGGGACTGAAAGCATAAGAATTTTTTGATTTTCCAGCCAACAAGAGTGGTAATACTAACAGAAATATCGACTTCCGGGAATATAGTCGATCCTATTCGTTCTTCAAAATCGACCACTCTTGTTGGCTGGAAAATCAAAAAATTCTTATGCTTTCAGTCCCAGAATTTTTTTGACTAGTGCATGTTTTTGTGCTGGGGTCCGAGCCTGAAATTGCGTTATCGTGCGCGTGACTTTCTTATAGTTGGCATTGTTCATTAAAGAGTAATGATTCGATGGAGGGAGAGGAGAGAGAGGACATATAGCCTTCTTTATCAACATTTTTGACAGGGAAACTTTTTATCAGGGTTTTTTTTTTTGAGAAAACGTCCGTCGTCGGCCGGCCGGTAAAGCTCGGACCTCGAAATTTTTCCCTCCCATCATATATAGTTTGGGGTCGGAGCTTATGAAGTCACAGTTTGATGACGGGAGGGAGGGAGGGTCGAAAAAAATCAAGGTCGTTTAGAGGTCGACCTTCTATCATATATAGCCTGAGGCGGGGCCTGTGACGTCACAGGTCAGTTTCAACAGGGAACTTGTTCTATGGTTTTTTTTTTGAGAAAATCACCGTGCGCCATCCGGCGAAAAACTAGGAAAAATTTTGCCTTTGAGTTACATATGATGGGAGAGGGACTTGGAATAATTTCGACCTCTAAGCTATATATAATAGGAGGTGAACTTGGAAAAATTTCGACTCTTGAGCTATACATATATGATAGGAGGGAAACTTAGAAATTACGAACTTGAACGAGGAACGCAGGGAACCTGTTCTATGAGTCAACTTGGTTTGGGTATTGAGAATTCAACCAAGCCCAGACCTAGGATAAAGCTAGTCTGAAGGAGGCCTAGACCTTCTATAAACCTAGTATGAAATAGGACGTCATCAGTGATCTGGACCTACTTTAGAAAGGGACTTGGAAAAATTTTTACTCTCTATCCTAATATGATAAAATAGAAAACACTTAGGCTTTGCCCGCATTCCTTAAAAAGACAAAAATTTTTATTTCGACGTTTCGGTTACCTCGTAACCATTATCAAGAGAACCCAAAATAAAAGAGGGGGACTTGGGAAAATTTCGACTTCTGAGCTATATAATATGGTAGGAGCGGAAATTTTTCTAAGTCCCTCACCTATCATATATTTTCAAGTCCCCCTCCTATCATATATGGCACCAGAAGCGACATTTTTCTAAATCCATCACCTATCACAATATATGGCTCGAGGGTCGAAATTTTTCCAAGTTTATTGTTGGACGGCGCACGGCGCGGTGTACGGCTCACTGTGCACGGCAGATTTCTCAAAAAAAAACCATAGAACAGGTGCTCTGTTAAAATTTTGACTCTCGAGCTATATGCGATATAGGGGGTGTTGGCAGTTTGCGTCCCACCCACTGTCCAAGTTGCAGCCGAAAAAATTGAAACAGTGTCAAAGTTGCGTCCAAAAAAATACATATTCTCTTTGAAAATTATTGCAGCGTATACATTGTCAGTAAAACTGTAGTCAAGAAATTACAAAATATTAGAGTGAATAACGTAATTGTCTACAATACGCAATTTAGCCTCCCTCTTACTATACATTTTTGACATACTTCAAAAAAAAATCATGAAATAAGAGTACAAACACACATTTAGGGGACCAACTGAGAAACTATGAGAAATTAAAGTACAATATTACTTTTGATTCACATTTCATTTGGTCTTGTTAAAGCACAAGGGGAATCATGGGAAGTACGTCACCATTGGCATACTGGTGGCAGACGAAACTCCTGCAGGGGCCAATCACTCAATATTTTCTATGGTGTCTGAAACACGTTTCTCTATAAAATTACGGTTCATTATGACAAATTCAAAGTTTATTTTTACAAATCACCGCATATTTAAATTTATACCGAGCGCTTTCGACTAACGTCATCTTCCGGGTGGACAAAAAGCAACCACCCGGAAGATGACGTTAGTTGAAAGCGCTCGGTATAAATTTATATGCGGTGATTTGTAAAAATAAACTTTGAATTTTCTATGGTCCTAACTTTCATCTCAATTGGGCCGCAAACTGGATATTTGTTTAATTTTAGTAGGGCCGCAAACCAGATGCAGCCGATATAGGAGGTAATTTCGACTCCCAAACTATATACAGTCCACTCTCGATTTAACGAAGGCCAAGGGAGCAAGGAAAAAATTCGTTAAATCGAGTTTTTGTTAAAACAAAATTTGTTAATTCGAGAAGAGAAGAGAAAATTCTTTAAATTGCGTTAAACGGAATTTCCTAATTTGTCAAAGTTGACGTTTTGTACTTCAAACGCAATTTTTTACAAATTTAATTGAAATTTATTCAAAATATTTGTTTTATTTTCGTCAAAATTGGTTCAATTTTCTTTCCATTGATTCAGATTTTTGTCAAATTCGTCATGGTTGAAGTTTTGTACTTTTAATACTTCGCTTTCAAGAAAAAATGGTTGAATTTTTCTCAAACTTGATCGCAATTTTGTCAAAATTGCTTGCACATTAAATTTCGTTAAATCGAGTACAAATTTTTCGTTATAGTGAGTTTTTCTCAAGGGAACAAAGTTTTATTTCGTTAAATCCCGTTTTTCGTTAAATCGCGTTTCTCGTTAAATCGACGTTCGTTAAATCGAGAGTGGACTGTATTTCGAAGTCTCTAAAATAAGTCCAGGTCACTGATGACGTTCTATTTCATACTAGGCTTATTGTAGGTCTAGGCCTCCTTTACATTAGCTTTATACTACCGTAGGTCTAGGCTTGCTTGTATTCTAAATATAACGAAAACCAATTTGACTGATACAGTAGAACAGGTTGCCTGCATCCCTCGTTCAACTTCGTTACGGAAGCCGTCGTTTTTCAGTGAGTTTTATATTAAGACATTATTTCTACAGAGAATGGAGTCAAGGGGAGAGGGTTCATCCGTGCCGCGGGCAGCGAACGGAGTAAACTGCGAGTTCCTTATGTCAAGAGTTTCTTTCGAGCAAGACTGGAGTTAGAAGTTTGAAAAAATTCGTCTACCGAAGTCTCGAAAGTACGACGATTGTGTTACGAATGCCACGAGGGTTATTCGACCTTTCGTACCCGACTACAACCTTTAGCGTATAACAACGAGTGAAAATAAATTCCGTCCAGACGAATAAAAATTTACGTATTTCTGCGTGTGGCAATTTTAACGAAATTTCCACCGCACGAAGAAAAAACAACAGATCCGCGAACATCGAGAAAGTGAAATTAAGTCTGGCCGTCTAGCCGTTGAGTTGCGCCGTGCCATGAAATAAGTCGACAATTTCGGATACCGAAAAAGAGTTAGTCGCGCATGAACGAATACCGTTAGTCTACCGTTGGTAAGGTACCTACAAATGGAGAAATGGCTAATATTGATGCAATGCCACGGCGACCCACAACGGATACACAGATGTACAAACGAAAATTAGAAAAGAAAACCGAATGCATCATAGCTGGACTGCAGTTCGGAACGAATACGTCTGACCGTATTCTAGAATCGTGGCGAAAATACGGAGTAGGCACTCTTGTCACTTCTGCGTGGAGTGCGGTATGGACAAAATGTACCAATGAAACATGCAACGCGTACGATTCAGGACGAGCGGTGCACAGCTGCCGTAGAGTCGATACCCGCCTCTCCCTTGGCCTGGCGTTCGTATCCTACTACGTAACATTTACCGTTTCTTTCATTGTCAGCTGTTACACGTGGCTGCACGTGTTCTCCATTCTCGAGTCTTAACTACGGTGCACGGATATTACGGACAGGGATCGTACGGAGGCCTAGGTGAGATCGCCCGTCGACGAAAAATCGGGCCAATTTGCTCGCTCTCGCGAATCGAAACTTCTGCTTCCTATACCGTGTTCGTTGTACACGTGTTCTCCAAAAAATCTGACTTCGAGAATCGACTGACGCTGAGTCTGCTCTAAGTTCCGACATCGTATTTTTTTATTATCATTTTCGTAACGATAAAATATCGCAACTATACGAGGCACACGTGTGCGCTCAGACGCTTGTGAATGCAATACATGGCATAGTTTTGAGTTATTGCACTGCGAACTTTTAGGGTTCGTAAAATTTGTTCGAAGCTTTCGGGGTGAATATCGCTATAGCGGGAAGGATTATTCGTCAAATTTTGCACGAAAAAATTGCGCAATCGTCGATCATCCGCCTGTACCGCCCTGCCAGTCACACTTTTCTTTATTTAGGTCAACGAAGGTCGATTGCTCAGAAAATTATCGCTCAAGTGACTAATTTATACTGCTTTTTTAGAAGAGAAAAATTAACTCGAATTTCTCATTCCTTCGTGTTACACGTGTCGTGAAAGTGATTTTCTCGCATACAACGTATTGTTGTCGTCTAATCTACTCAAATTCTTTATTCGAGATGCTGATTATCGAGCGCTCACCGAGCATAATCATCTTAGTTTCAGATTACGTTAGCGTAATTTAATTTCGTGGTATATTCCTTAGTCAGATTATTACGATTACAATATGTAAGATGATCGGCTTAATTACAGTCTAACGCGTAAGAAACTTAGATCTCCTTGAAGTACACGTTTTACGCTTTGTACATTATCATGACCTCTGTTGAGTTTTGGAATACGACGTCGGAGGCACGTAACAAACCTGCAACTGAACAAGTGCAATTTTTGAGCCTGGTCGGTGAAAATTTTTCAACTTTAGTGCGTTTAGGTCCTAAGGCACCTCTCGTCTGTGGCTAACTCACTGAGATCTCTGAGCTTCAAGAATTAGTCTCCTTCCGCAGGTCCAAGAGATCTAATTATGGTTGAAGGGCTGTGCTCTGAATTTTTAAGAGACATTTAAAAAGACAAAAGAATTATGATGCTCCTGTCGGAACTAAATTGAAAAGTCAGCATAAAAGAAATTCTCGAATGTGAATTGCTGAAATATGACTGTGGAATTTTGATGGTTGAATCCGGAAAAATATTTGATTCTGTCAAGTTTTTAGAGGCGCAGAGGAGATGAAAACCACCTGAATAGAGCTAAAGTTGAAAGAAAATATTATCTTGATATTTATGTGTAAGAGGATTTGTAAAATATCGGCCTGTAAACTGTAGCATACACACAGACACAACCTCCCGGGCGTGAGGGACTATCCTGATGACATCATAGGCTGGAAAATTATTAGTATGTGATACATGAAAATATCTCGGGTGGGTACTAGCGGTGGCGAGAACAACACCCCGGATGTCAGGGATACTCTGAAGACGTCATGGGCTGGACAATTATTAGAGAGATCTGTGACGGGGAGAGATAGAGAATCAGCTTGTGATTTTCTCCCTCCCTCTTCGATGAGCTAAATTATCTCAACCTAACATCGCACCCCTGCTCCTGATTGACCTTGAGCTACCAAAGCAAATGTTAGTACACGTTACCCTGAGGAATGTATAATGGGTATTAGCGTGAGGGAGGAAGGCCGGGCTGGTTTGTCGTTGTAAAAATACGGTATCTTAGTGCTAGTTGTGTCATAACGCTGAAATCCCTGACTACGGAGATATGAAATATGGCTTGTATTTTTCACTTGTACATTGTAAGAAATGTTCGGTTTGCAAATGGTTTCCTAACGATTAGTTTCTTATAGAGAACCATTTGCGAACCGATTCTCTTGTCCCAAAAGTTTGGTGTAGGTTACCGAACATTTCTCTCGGTGAAGAAATTTGAATTTTACTTTTTTGAAAAGTTTTGACTTTCAAGCTACGTATGAAAGGGGAAAATGGTTGAAATAATGACGTTTTCTTAGCCAGGAAGTGAATTTAAAAATATTTTCTGAAAGGGTACGTATTTCACCAAGTATTTTGAAATGTTTAATCTAAATTTTGATTAGTAAATTTATCTCTGAAATTTTTCAGTAATAAACTACTGCTCTACCTTGGAAGCACTGCGAAAATTAGAATTTTTCCTCAGTCTTATTCGACTTTATGTTATATAAAACAAATTGTTCTTTCTTTTTGCTTTTGTTTGTATAATCTGTGAGGTTCCAAATCGCCAAACAATCATTGCAAGTAGCATTTTGGGTTTTGATGGGTTTTCAATTTCAGCGTACTCTGTACAAGTCCAGAAGAGAGAACTTTTTTAAAAAAATTTGCTATAAAATACCTCTCGTATTTTTACACTTTAGCGAGACTCGAGTATGAGGAAACGAGCTGTAGATAGAATCATACTTTGACCCCACACCGTTGGTTAAAAATGAACCGTTCCGATATCCCGGATGAATGATCGACTAACCGCAACGATGCGGTGCAGCAAGTCAACTTGTAGCGAGTATTCTGTTGGTGTTTTTTTTTCCCCTCTCCCTCTTTCTCTTTAAATCAGCATTAATTTCGTACAAACACGTGGATCGTGGATGAACTTCACGCGAAATGAACTGCTCGAGTTGCCTTCTGAGGGGCATGGCCGATTTCTCGTTCACTGTATCTCGTAATACGGATATAAACATGAACGAGAAAAACACGTGACTTCTAGCCTACATCGAGATATCGCGCGCGGCATCATAAATGTTATGTTGTACAAATTTATGAAAATTTTGTAGTCAACGTGTGAAACGTAAATATTGTAACTGAAAATCGAACACACGCGATTTTTATCGAGGTTATTATCAAATAGCGCGGGCTGGTTTCACGTAATTCATGCCAAAAAAATGCTGGTATTTCTTGGATAAAACGAGAAGGTGTATAGCTTCAAGATTCGTCAAATTTCTCTGATCGAAAAATACCTGAAAATATCTTTATGAAGTATGACTCATTTATAGTATACCGGTAGGTACCTACGTCTAGATGTTTCTTGGCTGCACTAGGGAACCAAAATTAATGATTAGCGAAGGAACAAATACCAAAAAATATTGTGGAGACACATATTCAAAAATAATCTGGGACGTCTAGGCCTAAGACTTGAGAACCAGAATGAAAGTTCATGTAGGCCGGACATTTTGATATGAAGAGAAGGAGACAGAGGCTTGTCGACGTCGATCCAACTCAAATCGAATTATAAATTTGATCAATAAGAAACTGAAGATCAACCCCTGAATAACCGAGTTTTTCCTACTTTCGACTGAAAATCGACCAAAAATAATCGGAAATCCACTCGAAATCAACCGCTACTTCCGTACAAAAAATAACTGACGTAGCTGTAGCCTGGGCCCACTTTTTGGATCCTGTTGAGGTAGGCTACTTCCGAATCTTACTTCTTTGAAAAAATAGCAGGATGAAGATGAAATTTGGAACATTGACGAAACTACATTCGATAAACAATTTAATAATCAAGTCAGTTCCAGGATGACAATGTCAGTTTTCTTGGAAACTTGTTGAGTGACGCATGTCGCTAGTAAAGTACGAGACTGATTTGTGACCGTCGATGAGAAAAGGGAACTCATTGCCCACTGGCAAGAACACCCTTTCTCTACGGAATAAACCCAACGACGGATTCTCTTGAGTTCCCTTTTCTCATCGACGGTCTTATTTGATTCATACGTGCACACGCTGACAAACTTATTGAGCCAAAGATCCTATTTTCCCAATTGTTAATGTTGATAATACGTCATTATTTTTTGTATGGCTGAAGCGCTCTTATCGTTGATGACGTTAAAATTGAGTTGAAGCCTTCAATGTCAATTGAAAATCGACATCGATTGCGAATCAATTTTACAGTGCAATCGATGTCAAAATTGCGAGAATTTTATAGGAACCATATCTAAAAGGTATTTTTGGGGTGAGTTGAATTCAAGTCGTGGGGGTAATCTGTGGGACTTCACAGTTCGCGAGGTTCAACATTTGAGGACATATCTGGCAAAAGGGCGTTCGCACAATATATTTCTTATGGGACGGACGCCCTTCTGCCAGAACCCTCCTCATTTGTGGCCCAACGCGACAAAACCCACCAGTCTGTCCGAGCGGTTTATCACGTGACATGTGTTAAAAATTAAAAATCGTGATATCTAGCGTTTGAGTGAACGGATTTTCGTGAAATTTAGACGTTTTAGAATGTCTAAATTTCATGAGAATCCGTTCGCTCAAACCGTGCTTAAACGCTAGATATCACGATTTTTAGCTTTAAACACATGTTACGTGAACGTGATAAACCGTTTGGACAGACTGGTGGGTTTTGTCGCGTTGAGCCACATTTTTAGCCTCGTCAACGTTAGTCACAATCGTAGGTATGTCACGAGGCAATCACAACAGCACCGGAGAAGTGACGGGACTTGGAATTTTTCGTTGTCCGGTATCAATATTGATTGTGTTTGGCACGCGATATCTCTGCTGCCGTACAAAGGTAAATTAACGTGTGTATATGCAAAAACAACAATCACCGAGACGAAGTCCTCCACGAAATTTGTTGTAAGTGTGTTAGTAATGAAGCTTTGTAATCACAAACCACTACTATCACAATTGAACACATATAAGTCAATTTTCTGACGTATTATGTATCGTGATGTGCCGTATCTGAGATTTGAGAACACGTTGGAGGAAATTATTAGGTTCAATTATTGAATTCTACATTGAAAACTGATATTGCAGAATACTCACAGTGATCTAATTTTCTCCGAAACACATTTTTACAACTTGTTCTGACACTTTTCCGTGATTGTTGCTTATATACATAATTATACGTTAATTTAACTTGGTATGGCAGACTGTTGTACCGGCTTGTCCTGTCTTGATGTTCCTCGGACTTGTTTCTTTTCATCGTGTGATTTTTATTCTTTCTAGTCTAGCCTCATATACTGTCCAAGATAGTATTAGTTTCATCGTAAAATTGATGAACTAAAAGGTTGCGATCGAAAAAAATGTGCTTCATGTTCCTATGTCACTTTGAATAAATCAAATTTAGCCATACATATTTCGAATTTATGCATGGTTATTCTGCTGTTGTACAGGTGATACATCTACAACTTCTGTCAACTTTCTCATTATTTTTAAAATACTTGCGTTAGGTACTGGTGACGATCCCATTAAAAATATGTCAACAAACAATCTAACTCATTTCATACTACGGATTACCGAGTCTAAAATTACTGATGAAAAGTGACTGAAGTCAGGAGTTCAGGAATCAGAAAAAATAGAACGCAACCAAAGTCGAAATGTTCCTAATACTGCTGTATAAAGTATACAACTCAGAATAGACTCCGAATCGACAGGCGATATGGTTCAATGGCAGGAGGAGAATAGCTTTCCCTGAAATAACTTAGCTTGAATGAAATTTTGAACGACAAATCTATAATCGACGTTATGTATAAAAATTTGTAATAAATATTACTTGACCCTCGAGTTTGTCTGCCAGAAAACATTACGGTACTTATTGCATCTTTGGAATATTGTAGCCATTCCCATTGAAAAAGAATACTTGTTTCGAGATTGGTACCTAGGTAGTCAACAGGATAAGGACTTGAACAGGCGGGACCCTTCCACAAACTACTTATTGATTGATTGATACGTGATTGATACCTAAGCAATTTTAATTTCTTCTCCTCGCGATTCATTTCAAAATCTTCGCACGTGTACACGAAATCACAGGAAGTTAGGTAAATATTATTTAACTCAAATGCATTTTTATTTTTCAGGTAGAGTTTATCGTAGTTGGTTATTGCGCAGAAAAAGAAATAGTAAAGAAGAACGTCTTCGTAAAATGGCCAAAGTACGTATCTTGTTATCTTATCGAAGTGACGCAATTTTATGGGACCATACCCTGCCGTACAAATAATGTTTGACGAACGTGCAGGTATTGAATTCCGCAAAAAGGTTGTTAAAAGACGAGTGATGTAGGACTATTTTCCCTAATCGTAGACACTGCACGTTCGTCGAACAATATTTTTGCATTTTGCACGGTAGGCGGTATGGGGATGTATTACTGCCGTACAAAGTAGAATGGACGTATCTGCATACTTACAATCTGCAGAAAAGAGATCCTTCGAGGGTTCAACACTAGAAAAAATACCCTTTTTTGCTGATCGTCAATATGCAGATACGTCAATTCTATTTTGTATGGCAGATTAGGTGTGAGTATAAAAGATCGCCATTTTGATTGCGTAAAGGGAAGAAGCGTTCGGGCAAAATAACGTAATTATTGTTTACTTTTTTTGCAATCAAAATGGTGGTCCATTTTATGATACCTAAATCCTCTAGCACCTTATATCATTCTCTATCGTACTAAATAGAATGGACGTATCTGCATATTTACGATCTGCGGAAAAGAGATCCTCCAACTAAAGCAAAGATACCTTTTTTGCTGATCGTTGATGTGCTGATAAGTCTATTCTACTTTGTACGGCTCCTGGTACTTGATGGCAATTTTCTATCTTGTTCTATCAGTTATTGAGGAAAGACTAATGAGGAGGGAAAGGAGTGAGTACCTATATCAGAAAATAGGCACAATAGTTTACTGCAGGTAATGCAAAGATTCAGTCACTCTCACTCCTCTCATTTTTCACCCTCATCCATTGCGGACGTACCGTATATTTAATCTTTCGGATTTATGATCAGCAAGTGAGGCATGAAATTATTATCTAAAAATCCAAGATCAAAGTCTGATTTCTAAGCTCATGTCATCAACCTAGGCTTACTAAGGACGGCTTACTAATGAAACATTTTTTATATTTTCATATTTTAGTTCCATGCAGAGTTGTTGGGAAAATCGATCGAAAACGATACGACTTTCATTGGTGAAGGATATCTTTCAACTTCTAGAGAAGATTCTTCGAACTTGAAAAACGTATCAGCCGCGACCAAAAATTCTTCAGTCGACCGGAATGAATTATTACTGGATATCACACTAAAAACGATGGTGCTGTTGCATCACAATCAACAGCTACAGAATAAATTGACTGCTCTGCAAATGGAGACGAGAAACTTTGTTCGATCAAGTTCGAGGAAGACCATGGGACCAAATTGTGCTGCTTCGCAAAATCGCGATGACTGATGCCGGAATTAAGCCCCCTTATAACGTCGGATACCTATACACGATGATGAGTTCCTTTTTCATTTTCTCGCCGTACAAAATTTCTTGTCGCAGCGTAGATGATTCGAACTGATTGAAGGATCTGTTATGGCTATGATGGTAAATCCTCTGAAGATACCTTCATGTATTGAGAATTGACCAGGAAAATACTAATCTTCTTCATTCGATTCCATCTAATGATCGAAAAAAAGAAAAACTCGAAGTAGGACTATGCCATGCACAAACCTTCGTCAGTTTAGAGTAGATTAATTTATTTACGAGCATGACAATTTAGGCTGTCTAGTGTATTTAGTTGCCTCGTTTCTTCCCTGCGGATACGATGAAAACTTCTCGCCTGCGAAATTGGCTTGTTTTAAATAAGTAGGTACGTTTGTATATTCTACGTACCATATATATTTTCAAACTGTGATCATTAGAGTGATAAGACTGACGAACACTTATACAACACATATTTGCCGCTTTTTCAAGTGATATTATTGGCATTTTTGTTGAAATTACCTACAACGAGTGCATAATATGTGTAACATACAAAAATATGGAAAAACTTTTTATAATTATGTGTTCTATAATGCGTCAAATTAAGAAGTTATCATGCTTTCGTTGAGTTTATTATTTACGTTACATACTTATTACGTTTTAATGTTATTAGTTATTATTTTGCTACGCGTTTTTCCAGATCTGCATTTGATTCATCGTTGAAATTTAAATCAAAAGTTAATTCTGTACACGATGTCATAGTTTTGGAGCTTATTAGCCTACTCGGCCTCCTATTATTCTATAGCGCTGAATTCTTATATATCAGCTTAATCTCCGATCCCGTATTGATCGGTTGTATAAGCGTAAGCAGAATTTTTCGCGATCGCATTTAATTTGTCCGAGCTTTCTTTTGCGTTTTTACATATTGTTGAAAATTTTCGTTAATTTTATTCTCTCTCAAACGGCTCCACCCCTTTATTTGAAAATTTATGTTGGTATGTCTCGGTTTTTAGGAAAGAAAGGTACATACCTTTTCGGTCGTGTTGGTCTCGCTGTATTGCGAAAATTGAAAATTTTGCTTATAAATGTTATCGTTAATATGGTGATGAGATAATATTTCACAAAACTTCGACCAATCGATGGAGTCTTCAAGCTAATGATACATACGTTGGACTCGAATAATGAATCAAAATTTTTTCTTTGTAATGTGAGATGATCATGATCTATGTCTGTATTTTGCAGCAATGTAATGAAGACCATTCTCATCTGGAGCTAAATTTACTTCAACTTTCAAATTTTGCGTCGTATTGTTTTCTTTTGGAGATTATGATTACGTATTTAAATCTACCTAAAGCTCATTTCCTGTTGCATTAATTCGAAACAATATTTCTTCAAAACAGTGCATAATTTTTAAAATAAAACTCCCTCTCGAAATTCACTCTCTTTATCGAAAATTTATTCTTTGATGACCCCAAATTTACTTCTAGACCGACATGATTGTATTTTTTTTATGTAAAACAACTCGGGAAATATCCATTTTGTTAATAAAATGTTATGCAATACGTCTACATTTAGAATTTTATTAGCATTAAAAATTGATAGAAAATGATCTAGCTGACGAAAATTTATGTAGCAAGAAATTCGTAATGGAAAATTTCAAATTTTCCAAGATTACGGAAAGCTTTATCCGGGTCTTATCTTCTGCCTTATAACAATTTCGTAAATTTTTACTAAGGTACTGGACAAAATAACCAGCTCGAGGTTTTGAATTCAGCACGGCTGTCTAACTTGTTCAGTCAACTAAATGTTTTAAATTACCTATTATACTTATTTTGCGATTACCCGATATTTAAGATTGAAAAAATCGTGATCTATCCTTTGATGGGAATCGGGATGATTGTATTTAAATAAATTCTAATAAAATTGATTGAAGAGGCTATTGGATTCTCTTCGTTCGGTTACCTATATATGGTTGAAGAAAATTTCCCCGATGATATGACAAACAGTGATCACGATTAATATCAAACTTGAATTTGTAATATCCTGTTGTGACATAGAATTACATATGGCCGTTCCGATCATCACGAAAATGATTTTATCGCGAACAAATTTTTGGAATAATGTACGTAATATTTTTTCATCACGTTTATGATATGCACGACTTATTCATATTTTTTCATTATTTTCTTATAAAATATCGAACCACTAGCTGTAGACTTTTTTCATGTTTTTGTGCTGTATTTATTTGACGTGATGCATTAGTTTTGTGATTTTGAAATTATTAAATTTTAATTCCGAGGGTTTGTACAAGCTTACTCTCTCCTGAACCAGGAAGACAACTCGATGAATCATTTACAAAAGGAAGTTGAATGTCCTCACAGAAATTGACGAGAGCAATTTGAAATCGATGCGATTCCAAAAGAAATGAAAAATAAAAAGTCAGAAAAATCGTTTTTTATATGACGATCGATCAACACTGACGATATAAAGTTATGCCAGAATATTTATTCCAAACGTAAAATCGGGGTAGCCTTGGTTATTATTTTTCCTCGTGATGTTACATAATGAGAAAAATATTTCCTAGCTACAGTAAAATTGTTAAAAATTACTGTGTGCTCTTTTCAATATTATTACGTCTAAATCTTTATTTTGAAAACCAGATAATTCACCCAAGTAAAGCATCTAGAGAGCTTGACTGTACAACCGAAATATAATTTCCAAACTTAAGGTTGGACGAATACATATGAAAAATCGTCGTGTGTCTTTAAACAAAAAAATATTCGAACTGTTCGATATCTTGAAGACCCAGTGATGATGGTTCCCAATGCTGAAGAAAGTATCTATTCTTTTAATTGAAATTTCTCATTTCTTCATCTACGAAATTACCACACGTAGTGGAAAGTGAATAACAACAAAAAGTGTGTTTCAAATTGAATCTTCGAAAATTCGGAATTCAACAAGAAACGAAAAACAAAATATAAAAAAATGTTGTATAAGCCGTTGAACAGATAATAACTTGATATAGTTTAATTTACGAAAAGAAGAGTGACGAAGGAAATAAGAAAACAAGTAATGAATTTATAAAGGAAAATTCAAGAAAAGATCGATGTTTTTTTAATTACACGAATTATTGAAGGAACATACGTTATGAGATATCCATCACTCGACATAGGCTATCAGTTTTTCTGTAAAGACTTTTACACCATATGTAGTGGAGTTATTTCTCGACACTGTGTAGTTCAAATCCGATCAAATGCATGAATTACTTGGAAGAAAGGGTGAAAGTATGAATCAAGTAGGTATCAAAAATATTGGGAAAAAAATAAAATTCAAAAGAATTTTCGTCGTCATACTTTTTTGTTGATTGCAATCATTGTTTCATTTTTTCCCCTCTAAAAAGGTGCTTGAGTGGTCATTCTGGTTCATTAGTGATGTTTCGTTGGTATCAAATATAAAAACTTATTCTAGTTAAAACTGCGGGGTGTAGAACAAGTAAAGATAATCTGTGACTTCGATAACGAGATTATGCGCACTCATGGCAGCTATGCATTGTACAATGTACAGATTGTCGTCAGAAATATTTCGAAGAGTTTATTAATTTCTTTAATTAGAATTTCTCTCGAACATATGAGGATTTGAACGCTGTCCTGATGAAGAAAAATGTTCATTTCAAAGTGGATAGCAACTATAATTTTTCAATTACTGAAGTTTATTCTGTACTACTTGGATATGTATAAAATTTATATTCGAAAATTTTAATACCTTGCATATTATTTCATAATTTTGTTACTTCCTTTTCTACCTCATGATTACCTCATAAACTACTATTATTTAACTGGAGTCACTAATTTAATTTTAACCGTTTTGTCTTGAACGTTTGTTGCGTATTGTTGAATGACAATCACAATGTACGTATTTATCTGTATTTCCTGACGTAGATATTGTCGATTGAAAAATATAACGTTGATTAATTGTCATTTATTCAGCTTTTCTTTTGTTCGTCAGATATGCACCCATGATATGAATGAAAGCTACGCTATTGACGGCATAGATGCCTAAGAGAAAGAAATATTAATTCACGAAGATAATCTGAGTTTTTCACAAATGCTCTTAAGAACGTAAATTTCTAACGGTATCCGATCACTTCAAGTTACCGAATGGAATCATTCCAATGCTGTATCAATCGTCGAATACACATTGAGAAAATTACACTTGAAAGTAATAAGTATTATATTAAAGTAATAACAATAATAAATCATTATTTTAAAATGGCGTAGTTACTAATTATTCGTAAAACGTGTAAATAAGACGAAAATAATGATAAAGAAGGAAGAAAATAGCAAAACTGACCACAAATTCTTTCGAAAAATAATGAATTAATCCATATCATGGTATAAAAGAACGCGCAATCAACGACCTGAAAATTGTCTACAAAAGAAACGTAGATTGCAAATTTGCACGAGGAAATAATTGAGCGAATAAACTTTAGATGAGTACTCTAAGATTACCCTCAGATAAATCTTATACGATTGATTGGACAGATGACTTTGAGTATTCACTTTGACCTCTTGTAAGATAGAACTTCGTATTAAGAAGTGATTTCTGTGAAAACGATAATTTATATATCATGTGCAACGTTAATCCATCGGATTCTCGATTATCGACACATCAATTAAAAAAAAAATAAAACATAGAATACCTTAATACTGTCTGTTCTGAACATGGAGTACTAACCAGAAGGAGAAGATGCTGAATTCGTGGACGATTTGGGAGCTCGTGGAGGACCCCAAACACGAATTGTACAGTCATCGGATACGGACACCAGCATCTGAGGATAAACTGGATTCCAAGCGACTGCGTTAACGCATCTGGTGTGACCTTCTAGCACGGAGATTGGTTTTTCATGCTTCATATGCCATATATAAACATAACTATCTGTTGAAAACAAAATTCACTTTGAAATAATGAATAATAATTTTGAAAGAACAATTTTGTTCGTCACTTACTCTCACTACCACTGGCGATAAAATCTTCATTGACACCACCAAAGCAACTATAAATAGTAAAATGGCCTTGCCAAACACCTTGAAATTTACGAATTAAACATTTATCATCCAAATCCCATAAATGGACTGCACCCTGAGATGCAACGTTCAAAAGTGCTAATCGATCAGCTTTATTTACAGAAAACGTCATTATCGGATGATCTTCCTGAAATCTACACAAACAGAAATCTATAGTAAAGAATATAACGTGGGTATTTTTTATAAATTAACCTTATACGCACACATTCACGTCGGAAAGATCATCAAAATTGTAAGCACGAATACGATGGTGAGTATCAGCAGCCAAAACAGTTTTACCATCAGAACGGCAACATAATCCATTAACGCGAACCCCTTCCCACGAATCTAACACATTACCTTCTAAATCCTAAAACAAAATATCTCGAGTAGAAGTACATACAACGATAATTCTGAAATTGTGGAGTTTTACCAACTTCTTGAAGTACTCACACATTGATAGAATTGTCCACGTAAACCGCCAGTAACAAATTTCTGCCCGCTACGGTGCCATGCGCATGAAGTTAGAGAATCCTCAGAAGTATGTGTGACTTTCACACGAGGTTCATCAGAATCTACGTTCCAGATAAAAAGTTCCGGACAATCTTCTGGTCCGCAAACTAATAAATGCGTTCCATCTGGAGACCAAGCGACGTAGGCTACGCCGTACGAGTGACCTTCTAGCACTTTTTTCATCCGGCATGTAAACGTTTCCTATTGAAAATACCAAATAAAATCATTATTGTGAATAGATTCGAACCTTTTTGATATGCGAGCACTCATAATTTTATTTTTCACGCTTTTATTCAATTTATACGATACAATCAAACCGTTCATAGCACATCCCCTACAACCCATATACACAACCTTCCCCCCTTGGACCTTCCCTCAACCTAAAATACGCCTAGATCTCACAGAAATCCCAAAATCTGATAAACCTGGTTTTACCCAACATATCAACCAACTACTTCAAGAATACCCTGACCATTCACTTTGCCTCACCGATGGGTCGAAAACATCTACTAAAGCAGCCTACGCATACTCCATCGACGGGGAAATATCTTCTCATCGCATCCGAAATATAGCCTCTATTTCTACAGCCGAACTGATGGCCATTTTTTCCTGCCTTTCCCACCTCTCTCAACTACCCCCAAACGGTAAATTCATTATTCTCACTGACTCACTTTCTTCACTCCACTCCCTTACAGACGCATACAACTCTAACCCTATAATCCAACGCATCTTCCTCACACTACACACTTTAGAAACAATCAACACTCAAATTATCTTCATATGGATCCCTGGACACACCAATTTCCCCGACCACGACGCAGTTGATCAAGCTGCTAAACAAGCTACCTCCCTCAGTCAAATAACTGATAATTCACCCCTACCAACCCTAGATTACAAAAATTACTATCGTTCTCTCATCACACAATCATGGAACACTCTTTGGGAAAATCAAACAAATAATAAACTTCTCAGTATCAAAAAAAACCCGGTTCCTTGGGTATCATCCATTCAAAACACAAGAAGAGAAGAAGTAATTCTCTCTCGTCTCAGAATTGGTCACACAAAAATTACTCACGCCCACCTCATCAGTCCCTACATCCTAACCCCTCCCTCATGTCCCCACTGTCAAAAAGACAAATTAACAGTGGAACACTTTTTTTCATGCCCCAGACTTTTACCCCTTCGCTCTTCTTCGGATACCCCCTCTTCTCTCACCCAAGCACTCAAAAACAACCAGGACATCATTTCGAATACCCTACATTACCTAAGACAAACTGACTTTTACGCTCACATCTGAACACATACATCGACTATACCTCTACAACCTTCTACATACACACAATGTAAACTTTTACACACCATTACCTGAAGCAGTTACACTCGACATTATATTCCATCCTCTTATCCTTCCTCACTTTCCGTTACTCTACCAACTTCCTTAAAACCTCCCTTTCTCAAGTGTTATTTATAATATTCATAACTTTTGTAACGCCGAGCCAATAGCCCTCGTGAAGCTCTAGTGCTCGTAAAAATAAATAATAATAAATCATTTCAAATTCGTAAGAGGATTTCTCATTTATTATTTGGACGGATTTGAGAGGAATGAAGAAGATACGAAAAGAGGCTGACTACTTTATAATTCATTCTTCAATCATGCTGAATTTGTTTTTGAAAGTAATACTAATTACGTGACAGAGATGGACTGCAATTCTAATGAACGCCACTAAGGTATTATCTAAACAACGGAAAACGCACCGGATCGACATCCCAAATGATGATAGTGGTATCCTTAGAGCCTGTCGCGAGTTTCAGACCATCTGGCGAGAATTTACAAATCCAAACCTCATCGCAATGATCATTCAATACTTGAATCGTTTCACTAGGAAAATTATCTCTGCAAATGGTGAAACAGAAATCATAATCCTGCTCAAAATCATCGTAAACATCGATAAATTTGTAATGCTGGAAAAATCAGTTTCAATCAGAATAAATTATATGATTAAATACCTAACTAATAGGAAATAATTCGAATTTATAGGATAATTTATCGAGAAATGGGAGTGAAAGCGTGCAAGATGTTTCCGTGAACTACAATCAACAGGTACCTTTTCAAGTAGACGTGTGTGAATTAAAAATAAACTCGTAATAAAAAACTCACTTGGAACAGTAATGATCTACTAGTAGATTGAAATTATCGGCATTTTCCTCGGCGGTGCTATTATGGAAAGGACACTTATCTTTTTGTAATTCGACTGCTTGCGATAGTAATGCATACAATCTACGATGAAAAGAGCGAATACTAGAATTCGAATTTCAATTTTGAACGATGAGTATCAATTAAAAGTCCATTTCACCTTCGGGGCGGTAACATGACAGACGGAGGCAGATATTTTTGAAGTCTTTCCATCAGTTTGGTGCGCGAAGCTATCCCTTTACCTTGCCAGCGAGCTCGATGTAACAAACCTTCTCTATCACTTATCATGATATAGCTGTAAAATCGAAATGAATTACACGAATGAGCACAAAAAATAAACACACTAGTTTCGAAATTAAATCATAAACCAGACCTGCTTAAAACATGAACCCTATCGATGTTGTGTTGTAAGGGAGTTAATTCATTTCTCAGGACATTCAAAGCATCTAGAGGTTTACCCTCTTCTAAAAGTTCCAAATATTTTTGTTCCAATATCAAGAATTTCATTTCCTACACAACGGAAATATAATATTAGAACTACGATAAAGAGTATGATATGCTATGACCACGATTTCGCATCACACGTGAATAAATTATCCTTCAGAATTATATCAAGTTTGTTGGTATGAAGGAAATGTGAAGGGTAACGAGAAGAGAACTTACAGATAGGGCTAGTTTAGCGTCATCTAGCGAAACTTCGAGTTCGTTTAAATCATCGTCGGCCTGCGGACGATAAAAAATATGAATATAAATCAACATTGATATCATACAGGTAAATAAAGTATTTCATCTTACTTTTGTCCAATCTCCTTCTAGAACATGTTGTCTGAATTTCTCAGCAGCGGGATGATCCAGACGGCAGCCCGATTCTTTCATCAAAGAATCAGCTGTGCGACTAAAGTTATCGAGAATTTCATCGTATTAATGGTGTTATGCAGTGTAAAGCGAGTTAATAATGGCAAAATTATGTCAGTTCATAGACTTACTTCAAACCGATTATCTTCAAATGTTGACCGATAAGTCTGACAATATCCTGATCACATTTCGTCAATGCGGGCACTGTGGTTGTTGGCTCCTCGAGATTGCCATTCCGTTGAGAAGAGCATGATGCTTCAAAATTGTTACTCGAAGCTCCATTTAATTGTGAGCAACCATTGGTCTGCTGCTTATTCATTGTATCTTCTGAAGGAATCCGACTTCTTTTACGAGGAGGCGGAACAAGTCCACCGTCTTCAGAGTCACTGCTCGAGGCCAGGCTTGCAATGACTCTCCAGTTTGAAACTTATAGAAACAATAAAATGCCACCACATTCGTAAATCTATGGCAAACTTCTAACACATAATTATCGTATTTCCTGTTCGAAGCTCACAGCTGAGTGCTAAGTAAGAAGACAACAAAAGAAGAGAACAAAAAAAAAGAAAAAAAAAATGTAAACAAAAATACGGGAAGTACCTCTGGAAGTAAATCGAGCGGTAGGATCGCGGATTTGAGGTGATGGCACGTCACTTAACGTGACTCTCATTATTCTCATGACGACACGATGAAATGGATGTTTGGCAGTTTGGCACTTGGCACTTGGCAGCAAGAGCGATGTGGAATTTCCGAGTACGAAATTTTTGACTGGGAATTTTATGACAATTTTTTGGGAAAGAGTTCCTACTGAGAATTTCAATATTAATTCCAATTGAGTTCAGCCCACCAATTTCCTCACCAATAAACTTTCGTTCAATTAGGAACAGGATTTTTGATTTCTGGGCACTCCAATAGTGGAGTTCGTCACCATGTTAATATTCTGCTACATGATACAAAACAAAGTTAATTTTCGATTCCAAAAAATAGTACGTACATTTTTATCAGCGCTGTAAAAAATTACCAATTTTATTTTCAATTGTTAAGCGGTTCGATCGCACGTAAAAGTTTACGACCGAGGAATGAGGCAAAAAATAGAAGAGGAGTGTGAAATGCTAATATTATGATATTATGTATCTTGATAATGCGAGTACGTTCAGCATAATTTTTCAGATCGTAGACTCTTTCATCTTTATTTCTTTTTTACATCGATCTATAGTACAATCGAAACGATCAGTGAGAAATATCTAAAATGACAGTTAAATTCTTTTTAAAAATTTTAAAATTAGGCAAGCATTTTAGAGAAAAGCTTCAATATTATTTGTCATACCCATTTTTTAAATTGCAAATCACAGAAAGAAGAATACGAAGTTCTTGCGACATTTACTTATCTTGAAAATTTGTTGCTGTTTAATGTACATCATCTTTTAAGTAAGTACCTGATTGAGTTTCTTGATGCTCGCTCACCTAAAATCAGACTGGATTAAAACGTAACGTCGAAATTTATTTGTAGGAAATAAAAAGCTCCCTAAAATGAAACTCTTCGCTTGACTTCATTTTTCAAAATTATACTCACGTCTCTACTCCGGTTGTGTACCCTCTAATGGCCTGATTCTTCTCGTTTTTTCTTTTTTTTTTCTTTTTTTTTCCAGATACCTAACTGATTCAAAGTTTTATAGGAAGTTCTGAGATGAGTCACATTAGTAGAGAAAGAAGAGTGAGAAGAGTTTTTGCGGAAAAACCGGATTTTTTGCGTGACGGAGAAAAGAAAAATCAAAGCATAGACGCAAATGACCTTGTATCCGAAGGGTATGCTTTATAAACAGAAAAAATACGCGTAAATATACAAAAATATAGGTCGCGGGGCGACTAATAACTCTCTACAAAATTAATGAATTGTCATGAATTTTTTTCTGAGTGTTAGATGAGTGTTTGATGCAGGTCTAAAATTAATTCGGAACTCATAATATTATTTAGAACTCTTGTTATCAACGATCAAAAAGTAAGCATTTTCAGTCGTTGATAACGAAGCATCTAAATGATTTGATAAGTTATAAATAAATTTTAGACCTGTGTCAAACGCTCATCTAACACTCTGAAAAAATTTTACGACAATTGATTAATTTTGTGAACAGTTATTAGTCGCTCCGCGACCTATATTTTTGTATATTTACGCGTATTTTTTCTGTGTAAAGCATAAAAATCGAATAGGTACAATACAAGAATTGATAAAATAATTTGATGATGGAAGGGTTTTCGAAGGGATGAGAAATTTGAGCTAATTTACAGGGAAAAATCCGTCAAAATGAGAACCCTGATCAATTTTATTTCTTAGTTCTAAATGATTTCTGTTGCAGCATGTATTTTTTCTTAAAAAAACAAAACAATTTTTTCATGGGAATCCATTAGGAAAATGTCTTTCAAGTATGACGGTAAAGTAGTATTTTATTCACAGTTAGTGACCTACCTATATAATCATTCTTTGAGGAAAATATCTTCCTAAATTGCGTCTGTTATGTATGTGAAGCCGAATTCGTCAAATTGTCGAGTTCATAAAATCAGCAATACGATAGGTAAGTACCTAGATTATTTCATGCGAAAGAAAATAAACAGAAAGCAAAGTGTTTCGAATTCGTGCACTATACATCATGTAGGAATGTAATCGGAAAAATGAAATGAACAATTCGGAAATGCAGCATAGCTTAAAACAAAATTATTTAAAAGTAGCATTGTCAGGAATAATATTAGAAAAGAAAATAAAAAACGAGGCTTTTCCCACGCAGATTTTATTCAAATTGTAGCTACTAAATTGGCCAAAACGTCGAAAGAAAAAAAGTATTTGAATAAAATCTGTGCGGGAAAAGCCTCGTATTATTAATAATCCTTGCACGTAAAAAAATCCTCTCTAGAAATAATAATATTGTTTTTTTGTGCAACACTTAATATTAGGCCTATGCTCTGTCAATGATAACAATAAAATTCAGTTGGGCTGATTTCTGCAACTTCGCCCAGGATAGCAAGCCGAATTGCACCCAAGACTGTTTTTGACGCATGCACATCTCTCTGACGTTCATTTCTGCTGGCAGCTGCACTTCCAATAGCCCTGACTGACCTGTGCTCACAAAGTCTAGCCGTGTAATTGGGCAGATGGAATTTTTGTCATCTGTTTGCACATCTTTGACTTCGACCTTTAATAAGTTTTACAGCATCTTCCACGCGGTTCCGCTCCAACCATCGATTCAGAAACCCGTGCTCGGTGGCTACTCGCAATTTCCCATTCTTCCTTATAAATTCGGTAATTTTACAAAGTCAGCGTAACAGTTTCCAGTTTAATAAAGTAGGTAAAAAAGCAGCTGAATTCATCAAAATATTGACAGAAACCAGAATTGAAGACCTTTCTGTCAAAAGAGCGTCCGTATCCCATGAGAAACACATAGAGCGGACGCCCTTTTGACAGAAAGGTCCTCAATTAATGTCTGCTGATTTTATAAACTGCTATCGCATTGCCGCTTTCATAATTCATATTATACTCGGCTAACTCGGCAAAAAGTCTGTAGATTTTGATTTTGTAGAATCGCCCCTTTGACAAAGTCGATGCAACTTGATAAATAGTAAATTGAGTGATCGTCGAACGTCTTCGCAACTCGTCCCCATAGCTGCAAAACAACGATCGGCGGAACAAGATTTAATTTCAGGCACGGTAATCCATATTATGAGCCTTGTTCTCCTAATCGTTATTTTGCAGTGACGTCATGGAAAAATGCGTCAGCCAAAACCAAAACGGCAACACTGAATTATCATCGTTGTATATTTCGGTTATCAATAGAGTAAATAAGGCGCTAGAGTAAACAATACCTACCGGTAATTTCTTAAGGGTTTTTCTTATATCGTTTCGTCGGAAAGTAATTGAAAAAGCGATCCCCGGTAGATCCTTGTTCCTTTATGTTTTTAAATTAGTTGTGCTTTCAAAATTCCATCTATGTATTACGTATGTATAGTTGAACTGTATTTATAATTTCTAGAATACATTTCAAACTTATCAACATGAGAAATCATCAAGACTGAGGTGAGCTACAGATTCAGTTTCATTGTTATAATGTACCGTTGACTGAAGTATCTTAATTAATTAATTTATTATATATTAGAGAAATAGCTGAGAAAAATTTATTGATGGTAAGTTGGATCATTTCCTCGTATTTGCGTGATATAATTACAGATGAATAAATTTATTGTCATCGAACGAAACGTGTAACTAAAAATCGAAGATTGATGGTAAAAGTCTCAACACCCTTTCACTATTACCGTTTTTATTCATTCTCTGGCGATTTTTCAGTATGGTCTCGTTGAAATTGAGTGACTTCGAGCGGATTTGTAAAAACGATGTACCTGCTTACGATCATACTTTCGATTCCTGTAATGAAGCATTTTTTCGTTCGTATAACTTGAGAAGTTTCCGTGTGGAGATTTTAAGAACTTGTATTCAGCAAAATGGCGATTCATTCCAGCTTGTAAAACTGGAGAGCGTTTACGTATCCCTTATTTGGCTACGAGTTGTATTTATCGACTATACCTTGAGAATTATCGAAATCCAAAAGTGGGAAAATTTTTTTTCACGAAGAATGTAATTTTTCGAATTGATACGATCCTCTAAGTTACGACTCGGCATACTGGAGGAGTACTCCAAAAAATAAACCAATAAAATTAAAATTGTAAAAGCCGCAGAAACAATCAGACGGGTCGCGAGTGCTTTCGCTTTAAAAACCATCATCCTGTAAAGAAAGAGAGTCGGAATGTAATTTTTCTTCCCCTACGCACACATTTTGAAGACATACCACATTACCAAAACTGACCAATGGTGGGAATTAAATACATAACACAAACAAAAGTAAGAGAGTGAAGAAATGCTATCGTGGAATGAGGAAAACGGAGAGGACGATGCTTTGCCAAAATCAGGTTGGGTAATTTTTAGCTCGTACGTCTCAGGAGACTGATTTAGTCGTGACATCACGAGGTACATTACAGCAGGTAAAACCTACCCGTTGGTATATCGTAGATGTGAACAAACGTATCAACTCCCATTAGAAAATAAGGAACTTCTTGAAAAATAGAAATTTATCAGCGAATATTGAAATTCTGAAATATTCACCAATTGTTCATTGCTCCGTATTTCGTTCTTGTGGGAGTCAATAAATTTGTTGAAGACGACTGGGCTGGTTTGCCCATTGTAACTCGGGTACTTTGCCTTTTGTACCATCAGACTATCAGACAGTCCAGTACCTATGAATTATTCTGCCCTGAGATGCATTGTAGAAGCAGAGACGAGTGAACTGCTGAGTAATTATGGCAAAATTGTTTTCATTGTTCTCGAAGGCAGAAGCGGCGAACTCTTATAAAGATATATGCGGTAGAGAGAGATAAATGGGGAAACAGGTTGACACGTCATGGTACTGACGTGTCTCCAAATCTGAAATATATACATCGTACCAAATGTCAAGAGAATTTTACTACTCAGTGCGCATGTCTGTTCAATTTTCATTTCTCGCAGTACTCGTAAAAAACTTCGAGGAGTATAGGGGTAGAAGTCTCAAATTGAGAATTCACGATGTACCGAATACTCGAAAAATTTGTATCTTGCTGCGAATAAAAAATATATTGTTTTGTTTGATAGGTGTCGAAAGTACATTACAGCATTATGTGTTCGACTGAAATGGCAAGGGTTACAATTCACTTAGTCAGTAGTTACTCCATTCTAGACAGCCCCGTCGCGACGTTCATCAGACCACACGTAGCATGTGCGAGAATATTGTGCAGCAGCTATAGAAAATTTGACTTCGCGTTCTGCCGGTCGTGTTCGCTGCTCTCTCTGAAGAGCAACGTGCACAGAAAATTCGCAATTTCGAACGTTCCGCCAGTCGTAAATTCCCATCGTGTTAAAAGTGACATCGAACGCGTCGTGAATAAGAGTGTTTCATTATCTTAGTCAACTAATTTCACGATAATAATTCAATCTATTTAGTAGTAATAATAGTATCGAACGCTTGTTCTGTTGTTAGTCTAAATCGTGATAATGCCCCTATCATGGAATATGCTATAGGTCGTCGGCGTTCTTCTAACCCGAAACACGTGATTTTTCTTCTCGTTCCCATTCGACAATAATATTTTCTTAATTTATTTTTTTTTTTACGATCTAATTATTCTCTCACTAGTATTATAATCGATTACGTCTCGAATTACGATAACGAAATAATATCGTTACCGGCAGGTTGTTATAATTGTACCAAAAAATTAGTTTAGGAATTATCGTAGAAAATTATTGGACTTTTTTTTTTTTGTCGTTTTGATTCGACCAGAATGTCCCTAACCAGAAATAACTACGCGGACTTGGAAAAATCAGAGGATATCGTGCCGACCGAGCAAATTGAAACGCAAAAATCCGAAGTTCGACTGTACAAGAGACGATGGTTGATATTGATCATTTTCGTCTTTTATTCGATGTCAAATGCTATGCAATGGATACAGTATTCCATTATATCGCATATCGTTCAAAAATATTACAACGTCTCAAGTTTGGCTGTAGATTGGACGTCTATGATCTACATGGTCACCTACATTCCACTCATTTTTCCCGCTTCTTGGTTACTTGATAAATTGGTAAGTTAAATTTCTTGAATTTATACATAATTTAGAGATCTTTTTTTTTGAAAATTTCATACATCGAAAGTAATTAGCCCCTAAAGATACGCCTCCACTTACAAACATGAGATTCAATTTTCTCGAGCTGCAGAAAAATCGTAAAACGAGGAGGAGGGGGTAATGGACGAAAAATTATTTTGAGTTTTATCCTAAGAAGAATGTTGATACGTTTGTATGCCCATTTAGTAAATTAGTTTGGTCTCTGTTAGGTTAGCGCTTCTCTTTCCATGTTTACGAAGTTTTTATAACCTGTTTTGATTCTGTGTAGCGGATCCACATTGCAACTGCACTCGATAACACATTCTCATATCTTTGATGCAGATATTATTGTTAACTTCTAGATAGTCATCGTCATTTTTCTTTTCTTCATTAGTCGTACGAATACGAAGTGTAACGTCCTCTTTGTCAGCTTCTGTAGTCAACGTGATTTGTAATACGGCACGGATTCGTCGTCAGACCTTTAAATGCTACTGGCTTTTCTCACCACTCGTAACAGCCTTTGTTGATTACCCAACGGTTACATATTTGCATTGTACATAATTACTAACTCTCTCTTGAGGGAATTCTGAGTCTCTCTTTTTGCTATTCTTAATAATTGTCCATTCTTCTTCCTGATGTCACTACCCAAGGTCCACGTTGTAAGTCTTTCTCCCTGCCTCCCCGATGGGCCACCTGGACCGTCGATTGCCAGAAATCGACTCAAAATCTACTGGAAAATGCCCTCTCTCCATAGAAATTTCGTGGATGTATAATCAAAATTGACATTAGGCTGATTTCGGTATCAGACCGACATAGGTTGAACATTAAAGCTCAGTTGTCACGTCGATTCCAATTTGATTAACCTGATTTCGACCACGTCGATTTGTAGTGCTCTGGGAATATATGCAAGTCGACCTGGAATGTTCCTAAAAATAATATCGAAACCCTCAATTCGTATGGTTACCCCCTTGTGGCATTCTGTCTGTTCGTGACTTTGCTACTCTGAGACCGAATAATGAACTGATTGGGGATGGATTAGACTTCAGATCAATGTCAACCTCACTTTTTATTGTTTTGTTTTTTCAAAATTAGCCTACTTACTATTATTAAATAAATTACTAAAAAATGTAATTTAATTAATATTATTACAATTCAAAAATCTTGACAATCATAATTATTGTAAATTATGAATCCAATATTATTATTGATTTAAATATAGCATGAATAATAATTTATCTAAACCTATAAATATATAAATCAATTAATAAAAAAAATTATTAATCTCAAATCGTCTATTGTTGACAAAGCTATTAATTTTTTTATATCAAAAATAAATAATATTAACATTCTATAATAAAAACTTCTATTCAATTCATTTTAAATGTAAATAATTAGATATCAAAAAATAAAATATACTCCAACGGTAACTAAAGTTGATGAATGGACTAGAGAAGAGATGGGTAAAGGGGCAATTATTTCTTTAGTTGATCATAAATTCAAAGGCAATTGAGATCTTTTTATAAAAAAACAAAACATAAATAAATAATTATTATTGAAATTAAAATTTAATATTAGATTGTTTTTAGGATAAATAAAAAATTACTATTAAAATTGAAACATCTCCTAATCGATTCTTACTTTTGTAATAATATAATTAATATAATAAATAATTAATAAAAAAGATATCAAACCTAATAAATCTCATCAAAAAATTATTATTATAAAATTTAACGTAGAGATTAATATAATTATTGTAAAAACAAATAATATAATTAAATATGAATAATTATTATTATTCAAATAAATGTAATTATGATAAATAATCAAAATTCCAATTACTAAAACTATAATTATAAATAATAAATTGAATTTATCAAAATAAAATATTCTATTAAAATGTAAATAATTAAATATTAATAAATTAAAATTATTAACCAATTCAATTTTAATTATTAAAATTATTATAACAAGAAAAATATTATTAAAATCCAATTAAATAATATTAATGATTTTTTACATCACTTAATAATTATTAATTATTATAAAAATAAACTTATCAATCATTTTAATAATAATTTTTAGTCACTTAATATTTAAATTGAAATATAAACATTTTTGTTATATTATATTTTTTAAAAATGCAAGGCTAAAAAATACCGCTGAAGAGGCGAACGAGTGGAGTGAATGAGCTTATCATTGTAGCCTAATACACAGTGAACTAGGCTGAAATCAGGCCCAGCAGTAATTGGCCTTCGAGATAAAGTAAGCATAATACTCGTAAAATGGGAACATGTTAGTGCTTCTACCTTTTTTCAATGTTAGCAGAGGCGATGCTCCTCCTCTCAGCGGTATTCCAACTTTGGGAAAATTAAGATCTGTTGGTAAATGTAGACATCCTATGAACATCCAAGTTATTCTAATCTATACCGAAACTGAAATTCTCTTTCCCAAAGCCTCTTTTTCCTGTGACATTTGGTAGCTTGATACGAGAATGACATGCTATACTGTCTAGAAAGGGGAAGGTATGTCCCTTCTGAATTTTTATTCTAGCTTTGAGTTCAGTTAGTCAGGCTTCGATTATTTCACTCATCATTCTCGCGTTTTTATTCAAATTGCAGCAAACAGCTCATAAGATTCTCCTGTAATTGATGGTTCATTTGCCCAAATAAAAACAGTACCCCTCTATTTGAACTTTTTTCCATTAGCACAATCTTCTCCACGTACTAAACGTCTTTCTTGAAAGAGGAACGAAAGAAAAAGCCAGTTCGATTTTTCCTCTCAACGACCGACGACTTTATCATCTACGTCCTTCTTTAAACCAGGTTTAAAGATGTCTTACCAGTCAGTAGACGCTTTTGAACGTCTGTAGTTTATTAGCGAATTCGAGACCTTGCGAACAAGAAGCATGCTGGGCCCAGATGCAGGGAAACCTTTTGCTCGTATTTGTATCAGGGCGGTAGAGGGAGAGACAATTTGGTAATCTTGTTCCCGAGCTCGGGTCTCTAAGGGAGTCCGGAGAGCCTGCATCTTTTTTTTTTCAAGAGTAAAACAAAAAAGAAAAAAAAAGGAAGTTAATCGCGAGGGAAACGAACGAAAAATCTTTGGGGCCCGCAGTTTTATTTCTCCCGGGCCCGGGTCCTAATTAATCGCTCATGATGAGTGCTTTCTTCTTTAACAAATCATGAATTTCTTTGTTGTTCACGACCAACTCATTTCTCGCGCGTAGTTTATTAATTTCCCCTCTTTCACTCAGCGACAAATTATTTTTCTATACCTACTCGCGATATCATCGCCTCATAACAATTATCATGACAGTTCAAAAAAACAACCAAGCCCTCGGTAAACTCATGAAAAAGCTGCGTATATGAGAATTAGACTATGAAACATCATGCAAGTTACAAGAAGTTGTACAATATTATCTTGTGACAAGTATTTTATCATTAATTTTCTCATTTTATTACGCAAATATCGGCTGTAAAGACTCAAAGACGCATATTCCGTTAAAACAAGGTCCTTACTCAAGTCGTTTTACATAGGAAAAGTGTCTGTTTTGAAGATTTTTTTTTCGTCATAGCAAATTTTCACTTTTCCACAAGTTTCGTTTTGGATAAGTTAACTCGAAGGTTGAAATTTCTTAGTCATCCTCCAGATATACATCACCTCGAAGATCTAGGTCAAGAGACGTAAACGTTTCCATTTCACAATATTGTCATATTGTCCATCAATGACAGGAAATGATTGGAAGAAGCAACAATATGTTGTTACATTCGGGTCGTACACCGACAGTATCGATTACTCCTATTAGCAACCAAAAGGTGAACTTTTAGACACTTGTCGATTCGCGGACGTTTCTTGAGGATGCTCCCTCCCTCCCCAAGGAAAACAATTTTTTTCCTCTTTTTTGGTGGAGACCCCATTTGGAACTTCCTCAAGGAAAGTTGATTCTCTGCAATCACATTTCATACGTGTATCCTGACCCGGTAACTTGTCAAGACAACGGCCTCCCGCGATAAGTACTGCTAGTGTTATCATATCACATAGAATCTTAAAAACTTAAGATTGTAAAGTAGGCGCCACGACATTGTTTCCAACCCCGGAAAACGCCGCGTTCGTCTTATCGACTTTCAGCTAGCGTTGCCACGGGGGACATTTTGTTTCTCTCGTCAGAATTGTTGTTTACTGTTGAACGCTGTTCTTCCCTTCATTAGCTTGTACAAATTTGGTATCTTTTTTCTCTGATCTCAAGCCGTTCTGTGGCCAATAGACTCGTAGCGATGACTCTTATGTACTTTAGGACCCTCTGTTCCTCCCGATCTAGGGTTTTCAATCGGTTTTGCGCGAACCTCAGGCCCTTCCTCAGCACGTGCTCCACGGTTTCATACTCCGTCCGGGCATGCGGGGAATTTTTTCGAGCTAACTTTCTTAAAATCCGGACAAGTAACTTCTACGGCAGCCGTAACCACCGAGAGTTTGGGCTGAAGAGAAGTTAATCTTCGGTTGATGACGACACACGTTGATGGCGACATATAAATCGGACGTGGACGTTTTCTGAGGATGGCCTGACTCCCAACGAAACAACTTAGCCTAACCTAACTAACGTTTTCTGAGAATGCACCCTTCCCAAAGAAAATTGAAGATGATTTATCAATGTTTGAAGCCACTTCCCTCCCTCTAGATGGGCAGCGTATTCTTCAACCACCTAGCGCATGACTAATGCCTGTCAGTCATTCCATTCATCCTATGTTGACCACCCCAAAATCTTCGTCTTCGTAAAACACTCCTTGAGGTTCAACATAAAGCATAATCATGCAAAAATGGACTCGATTCAGTTGTGTATCGCCGACACCTCAGGACTCAATTTGGCTAAAAATATGGTTTGGGACTCAATGCGAAACCGTCCTAACAGATAGCGGGTTACCTTTAATTTAAAAAAAAAGTACGATTCAAAATAAATTTCATATGTTTAGCCGTGGCGTTAGCGGAGGAAGAGTCAGAGAGGTCGAATTTCTTCCTCCCCTAAAATATCTATGTGAAACGAGGAGAAAATTGCAAACTTTGCCATGGTAGTGGTGAATTCGAAAGTTCGCAATCTCATGGAAAATAGCTCGCCTTATTTTTGTTTACTCTATGTCTAACTAAGTAGGCTGCATTGGGTCGCTGCATACAAAACCGATTGAAATTGTTTTGTGAAGTCTTGGTGAAAGGTGAACGCGAGACCTTAAGTAGGCGAGTTTATTCTTTGAAAGATAAAGTTACTGCGAGGGAAGCTTTAGCCGGGTAGAAGTGAATATTGATAGGCTTGGCGATTCTCTCTCTCTCTCTCTCTCTCTCTCTCTCTCTCTCTCTCTCTCTCTCTCTCTCTCTCTCTCTCTCTCTCTCTCTCTCTCTCTCTCTCTCTCTCTCTCTCTCTCTCTCTCTCTCTCTCTCTCTCTCTCTCTCTCTCTCTCTCTCTCTCTCTCTCTCTCTCTCTCTCTCTCTCTCACACACATACAATCTAACCTAGACAAGTTCCTGCAATATCTGGCTTAGACAAATTCTTCCAGCTTAGATAGATGACGTCACAAGTTGACCACATCATCCCCGACAAATTCTTCGTCATATATAAGTATAACTCAATAGTTGAGAATATTTGAAGTCTCTGGACATTTTTCCGAAAATGATGACGTCACTAAAGGTGAATAGCTTGAGAGTTGATATTTTTCAAGTCCTTCTGGTCCAAAGTTGAGCACGGTCGGGGTCGCGCTGGTCCCATCATCATATATAGCTTGAGAGAATTGTCCAATTCCAAAGATGGAAATCTTCTAGTACTCCTCACATCAGCGAAAACAAATCCATACAACAATTATATAGCTTGAAAGTCAACTCTCCTTGGTCCCTTCCCTATCATACAGCTCAAAAGTCAAAAGGACCTCTTCCGTAACGGAAGTTAAACGAGGAACGCAGGGAACCTGTTTTATGAGTCAAATTGGATTTGGTATTGAGAATTCTAGGAAGCCTAGACCTAATATAAAGCTAGTATAAAGAAGCGCTAAACCTACTATAAGTCTTGTATAATATATGATAGAAGGGAGGCTTAGAAAAATTCCCATCATATATTGCTCGAGAGTCAAAATTTTTCCAAGTCCCCCTCGTATCATATTATTAGCTCGAGAGTCGAAATTTTTTCAAGTTTTTTGTTGGACGGTGCATCACGGCAAATTTCTCAAATAACCCCCCTCAAAACAGGTTCCCTGTTGAAAATTTTCTACAGGGAACATATTTTATCGCGGGGGGTTTTCAGATAAAACGTCCGCCGTTCACCGTCAGACCAGCCGGCAAATCTCGCGGTTCGAAAATTTGCCAAATCCCCCTTCTGTCATATATAGCTTGTGGACAGGGCCTGTGAAGTCACCCTTAGACGATGTCATAGGTCAGTCTTGTGACGTCACAATCTGATGACGTCATAGATCAGTTTTTTCCAAGTTCCCCTCTCTATTGTTTATTGCTTCAAAGTCCGGGCCTGTGACGTTCCAATAGCTTTGTGACTTCACAATCTACATCAGATCCCACGAGCCCCATAAAATAGGTTCCCTGTCGGCCCTCGTTCAACTTCGTTAATTAAAGAACCAGTAACTTTTCTAAGTACCCCTTTTATCATAATATACATCTAGGAGTTCGAGTTCTTTCCAAGTCCACCTCCTATCTTATATAGTTTGAGGGCGAGGCCTGTATGTCACAATCTGATGACGTCATACATCAGTTTTTGACAGGAAACTTGTTTTATCGGGGGCGAAAAAATGTCTGCCGTCCGCCGTTCAGCTGGCCAATAACTTCAAAGTTGTTTAGAGGTCGACCTCCTATCGTATACAGCTTTCTCCAAGTCCTTCCCTTACCATATGTAGCTCCAAGTTCAAGCCTGTGACGTCACAATTTGATGGCGTTATAGGTCAAACAGGTGACGTCGTACCTTTTTCTGATCTCACGTGCCCCATAAAACAGGTTCCCTGCCACCTCTCGTTCAACTCCGCTATAGAACCTGTGAATTTTTCAACAGGGAACTTGTTTTATTGGGGGGGGGGGTTGGAAAAAACGTCCGCTGTCCTACAGCTGGCAAAGCTCGGAGCTCGAAAAGTTTTTAAAACCCCTCTTGTTATATATAGCTCGGTGGTCGGTGTCTGAAAGATAGCACCTTCCAGTAACTAGATATGTAATGCGTCATACACCAATTGACTTAGCTCCTTCAATGAGCCAGATGTGCAACTTTCAAACACCGTAAGACTCAGAAAGGTATTCTGAGTCCCCCTCGTATCATATCATATATAGCTCGGAGATCGGTGTGTATATATATAGCTGAAAGATAGCCCCTTCAAGTAACTAGATATGCAATGCTTTTTCCAAGTGCCCCTCCTATCATATATTGCTCGGAAGTCGAAATTCTTTTATATCCGCCTACTATCGTACATAACTTGGAGGTCAACAATTTTTAGATCTGGTACATTAATATTTTCCAGATCCCACGAACACCATATAACAGGTTCCCTGCTACCCCACTCTTAAGCCCATTTAGAACCCGTGGGGCTAGATTGATGACGTCATCAAAGTAGGACGCGCTCGCGCGAATTTTGTGAGAATGTATCCCAACAAAAGAGGTAGCGGGGGACATTAAAGACTGATAAACAGTAAAAGTTTTCGAATTTGAGGGCGTCCATAAATTACGTGAGTCATTTTTTTTTTTTTTTTGGGGGGGGGGCCAGCCATGTCTCACCAAAACTCACATGAGGGGGAGAGGAGGTGCCGACAAATCTCACGTAATTTTTTTCTCGCACAAATACATTCTATGAGCGCGATTAAGCACAGATAAACGTATTTAAAGCAAAAATACATAATTCGTAAAATCTCACGCGTGATAAGAGGGGGGAAAGGTCAAGGCGAATCTCACCAAGGGGGGTCAAAAAATCACAAAAATCGCCTCACTTAATTTATGGACACCCCCTTTTCTGGCTGTATAAACTATTTTAACCAAATTGTTTCTTAAATTTCGCTCCTCACCTCTCAATAAGGACCTCGTCTTCTTCCTTGTTCAAGTCATTATATTGTTATTTGACTCTTTCCCCTAAAATTTTTCCATTTAAATCAGCTAAATCTCAAACATCTTTCCTTGTGAAGTTGACCTTTTGCATACTGACAAGATCGTGTGACATTTGCTTTCCCAAAATTTGAGGTCGTATAAAACTTGTAGAGATGAAGTACAGGAATTTTAGAACTGTAATACATCAATATTTTTCAGATCCCAAGAACACCATATAACAGGTCCCCTGCTACCCCACTCTTAAGCCCATTTAGAACCCGTGTGGTTGGATTGATGACGTCATCAAAGTAGGACGCGCTCGCGCGAATTTTGTGAGAATGTATCCCAACAAATGAGATAGCGGGGGACATTAAAGACTAATCAACAGTAAAGTTTTCAAATTTGAGAGCGTCCATAAATTACGTGAGGCATTTTTTTTGGGGGGGGAGGGGAGGGGGCCCAGCCATGTCTCACCAAAACTCACATGAGGGGGAGAGGAGGTGCCGACAAATCTCACGTAATTTTTTTCTGGCACAAACACATTCTATAAACGCGATTAAGCACAGATAAACGTATTTAAAGCAAAAATACATATTTCGTAAAATCTCACGCGTGATAAGAGGGGGTCAAGGCGAATCTCACCAAGGGGGGTCAAAAAATCACAAAAATCGCCTCACTTAATTTATGGACACCCCCTTTTCTGGCTGTATAAACTATTTTAACCAAATTGTTTCTCAAATTTCGCTCCTCACCTCTCAATAAGGATCTCGTCTTCTTCCTTGTTCAAGTCATTATATTGTTATTTGACTCTTTCCCCTAAAATTTTTCCATTTAAATCAGCTAAATCTCAAACATCTTTCCTTGTGAAGTTGACCTTTTGCATACTGACAAGATCGTGTGACATTTGCTTTCCCAAAATTTGAGGTCGTATAAAACTTGTAGAGATGAAGTACAGGAATTTTAGAACTGTAATACATCAATATTTTTCAGATCCCAAGAACACCATATAACAGGTCCTGCTACCCCACTCTTAAGCCCATTTAGAACCCGTGTGGTTGGATTGATGACGTCATCAAAGTAGGACGCGCTCGCGCGAATTTTGTGAGAATGTACCCCAACAAATGAGATAGCGGGGGACATTAAAGACTAATCAACAGTAAAGTTTTCAAATTTGAGAGCGTCCATAAATTACGTGAGGTTTTTTTTTTTTTTGGGGGGGGGAGGGGGCCCAGCCATGTCTCACCAAAACTCACATGATGGGGAGAGGAGGTGCCGACAAATCTCACGTAATTTTTTTCTGGCACAAATACATTCTATAAACGCGATTAAGCACAGATAAACGTATTTAAAGCAAAAATACATATTTCGTAAAATCTACGCGCGATAAGAGGGGGGAGGGGTCAAGGCGAATCTCACGATATCTCACCAAGGGGGGGTCAAAAAATCACAAAAATCGCCTCACTTAATTTATGGACGCCCCCTTTTCTGGCTGTATAAACTATTTTAACCAAATTGTTTCTCAATTCTCGCTCCTCACCTCTCAATAAGGACCTCGTCTTCTTCCTTGTTCAAGTCATTATATTGTTATTTGACTCTCTCCCCTAAAATTTTTCCTTTTAGATCAGCTAAATCTCGAACATCTTTCCTTGTGAAGTTGATCTCTTGCATGCTGACAAGATCGTGTGACATTTGCTTTCCCAAAATTTGAGGTCGTATAAAACTTGTAGAGATGAAGTACACGAATTTTAGAACTGTATTCGAGTCAGGGCCTCATTCAAGAAAAAAAAAAATGATGAACAGGACGGTATACCTAAGAAAGGTCATTTTCGATTCAAAATTACCTTAGGTAGTTTCCATGAAAATCATCGCACATGAAACAGGAATTTTTTAATTTTTGAATACGATGACGTGGCCCTTCTGTTCGAGACACTGTGCGTGGCTACTGTAAAAACGTGATAATTTATTCCTGATAGGCGTGGCGATTCTCAGTGAAGTCAAAAACCTTGTAAATATTGGTTGACATTTTCTTCGAAAAATGTATGTACCTATATGTATTGTCAATATTTTGAAGAAAAAAAAAAAAAAATCCAATCAAAAAGTATTTATCATTTAAAGGTTTGCAATTTGAAAATAGGGAAACATTTTTCACGCCTATTTCTAGACTTGTGATTTCAAACATGACCTCGCCTTCATCACACACACTCGTAATGCGATAATATCTGAAATAAGAGCATTTTTAACCGTGATTGACTCCCTTTCAACATACGTCATACATATCTTTTTCAATTTACTCTGTACCCGTACCATAAACCATTTATTTCTATAGCGTGTTTACGCGGACGCTGTTTTTTGTTTACTATTTCAGGCTATCGATTAGTATTTCAGTCAATTCAGCAAAAATCGCGATGGTGTCTTATTACGCATGAAAATTCAAATTACTCTCGGTGGAAAGTAGGGTGAAGAAAATACGTTTTGAGATGAACGTATATAAATTCTTCTCGCGACGAAGATAGATAAACGCTATTTTTCCAGCCTGTTTTCCGTTGTAACCGATTGACCCATTTTACTCAACCCAATTTCGTAAAATTGAACTACGTAGAAGGGAGGTGCAGATTCAATGTTGCCCTTGTACGAATGCATAGCTACATACGCCCTCCTCCCTCCTACGCAATTCGCTATTTAGTCTTCTCTCTTTTTTCATCGATTTTATGCTGGATGCTGGAACGAATATCATGTTTTTATGAGTTTTTAAGCTTAACCATTAACTTGTATGTGAGAATTTACAGACACTAACATGTCCTATAGTAATAAAGCTTTGCGTAAAAATTGATGTGAAATTCACGTACATGTACTTGTGCCCATTCGTATACTATTTGTACATTGTACGACGTAGGTTATTTCAAGGGTACATGATATGGCGCAGATAATTTTAAGGGTGAAAACGTACTAATAACGGAATAAAATGCCAAGGTTTGAAATCCTGAAATGATTAAAGTCAATAAGAGATACGAATGCGTATGTGAGACGTGGATTATTACTCGCATTTCCTCGTTATTATTCTACGTGTTAGAGGTACAAATTATCGGAATTGTTTCGTCGGTGTTTTGTCATAGGGTGATTTATGATGTTTGTTTAACCACTAGAATCATGCGTTAAACTAGTGTGGGAATTTTCTTCGACATATTGTGCAAATTTAAGCGAACCTATGCTTACTTTACCCATTTAAGGAGCGTAAAGAAGACAATCATATACCTGTTGCTCATAAATCGCGTTTGAAATGTAAGAAGCGTGCGTGCGCGCTGGAGTAAAATTGTCTGCAAACCGTTGAATATCTTTTTGCGGTTTACAGTTTTGAAAATACGGAGTTAGTCTTATGAACCATGTTGATCGTTTTGACCGAAAATAAACTTCAAGTGCACGTCGCCCAATGAGTTTTCTGATTTTGTTCCTACAATGTCGATATCAAAATTGAGTGAACTTTTGGTATCAAATTTGAATGTCAACTAAAAATCGATACAAATTTAGAAATTCATTTTTCATTGCATGTGACGTCAAAATTACTCCAATTTTAGAAGAACAACTGGAAAACAATTTTAATATGATTTGAACTTTAAGAATTGTGCGCATCACCATCGCTTTAAGGTCGTTGTCACATTGAACAAACATAATTTTGATTTTCATGACTACGTATTCTGTCTGCGAGTAGTAAAGTAACCAAACAGACAGAATACTACAAATTCCTCAAGCACGGAAGGACGATGGAGTGGGGGAGGGGGTGAAAAATCGCCGTGACAAACAAGTGGTTTGAAATAATAAAGCATGGATGAGTGTAAAATAATTTTTTTTTAATTATTAATTTATTTATTTATTAACGAGCTACATATATAAACTATAATATTGGCTCGGCAATTTATAATTATAGATAATACATCTTAATTTTTGAAAAAGGGTAGTAGTGAGTTGGAGAAAGTTATTTTTATTATTTTTATTTTTATTTTTATTTTTTTTTTTATTACGGGTCATCAGCTTTAATTGTACAAAGTTGTTATTAGATGGCTTAAGGTTATTACAGTAATTTGTAGAAGTAAGTGGAGCGGAGGTAATTGAGGGAATTTTCGATGGTTTCAGAGTTGTTGGATAGAGTGGAGGTGATATTGTTTTTATTTTTTCTATATCTCGGTATAGTAGTGAGTGCGACATAAATAATCGAGAGATAGAGATATTGAATCCGAGTTGTTTCCCAGCGCTTGCGCGACGGCGGACGGGACATTTAAGGTGGAGCGGAGAGGGGCGAGCGTAGGACAGGAAAAGACGTGTTCAACTGTTAAGTTTCTTTCTGACGGTAAGAACAAGATGGGGGAGCCAGAAGATCAGGATTGATGAGGTATAGGAGTGAGTGATTTTTGTGTGGCCGATTCGTAGTCGAGTAAGGATTACTTCCTCTCTTCTATCATTCTGATAGATGTAGACCAATGTGAGAGAATTTGTTTGATATTGAGGACTTACTGGGAGTTTGATTTTTCCAGAGATTTGTCCATTTTTCTAGGCTGAGAGAACGATAATAGTTTTTGTAATCTGAGATATGTAGGTATGGGTGAGTTGTCAGTTATTTTGGGTAAAGATGTTGCTTGTTTGCCGGCTAGGTCGACTGAGTTGTGGTCAGGTAGATTTATGTGACTGGGGATCCATATTATGAAACTGATGCAGATGTTGATAGATTTCAGTGAGTGTAGTATAAGGTGGATTCGTTGAATGAGAGGATGGTTGCTAGAATTACCTAGGACAGAATAGAGTGAAGAAAGAGAGTCGGCGAGGAGGAATTTTTTGTTTGGTAGAAGTTGTGCGATGTGAGAGAGGCAGGAGGAGATAGCCACTAATTCTGCTGTGAAGATGGAGGCAATGTTGTGAATTTGATGGGGAGTGAGATCTTCATCTATGGAGTGTGCATAGGCGGTTCTATTCAATTTTTTGGATCCGTCGGTATAGCAGATTTTGTCATCTTTATATTCCTGTATTAGTTGTTTAATGTTAGAGATGAGTAGTAGTGTTGTCTCATTTGGGATTAGTGTGTTTCAACAAAAAATTTTTCACCTAAAAAAATTCACCGATTGAGATTCACCTAGGTACAGAAAGTTCCCCTACAGATAAATCACCTGATAGAAGTAGTGGTTCACCACATGGTAAGTTCACCGACAAAATTCAATTATATTTTTATTAATGAAGTTCATTAATCAGTTTAATTTAAGTTGAATAATGATAAAAAATTAATTTAATGATATTTTTATTTTTGATATTTTATTTAATAAAATTAAATTTTATATTATTTTTTATATTTTTAAGTATTATTCATTTTTATATTTTCATTAAATTTAATTTTGAAAAAAAAAAAAAAAATTGAATTAATATAATTTTTAAAATAATTGTTTATTGAAATAAAAATTATTTATCTATTAAAATTTTTAAACAAAATTTTAGATTAATAAATTGATTTAATAAATTAAAAATTATAATTATAAATAATAAAATATAATTTATTAATTTAATTTATAAAATATATTAAGAATTTAATTAAATTAATTTTCTTTATACTTTATATAAATAAAATTTGGTATAGCAAAGCATCAAATAAAAGTCGAACAGTTGATTGAAAAAGGTGAATTTCGTCGTCGGTGTCAGTGAACTCAAAAAAGGAAGATGAACTTTCCTGATGATGAAAAAAAAAAAAAACTGACAAGTCAAACATTCCTTCAAAAAGACTTACTCGGTGAAAAATCTTTCGGTGAACTGGTCGGATCCCGTCTGATTTAGGTGATTGAGTTAGGTCAAGACGAAGGTTTGGAACGGATAGAGTCCTAGGGTGAGACTGAATGTATTGGTGGAAGAGGGTTAGCTTGGAATGATTTATTGGGGGGTGCTTATTTGAAGTGGAAACTAGGTAGGCGTTTTTACCAAAAATTATTTTGTATATTGGCTTATCTGGGAATCGGGAAGCGGAGGATAGGAAATTGGATGTTGGGATAAGTGGTTCGGCCGCTTCCGCGCATAAGCTCATTTTAAGGCTTGTGCGAAAAGCACCTAATACCATTCTGAGAGAGGAAGTTTGAATCGTGTCAAATGTAGAGAGAACTGATTTACTGGCCAAATTGTAAATTGGTGATCCGTAATCTAGTTTGAAACGAATTACGCTCTTGTAGAGTTGTAATAATAATTTTTTAGTACATCCTTCAGAGGGATGTGGGAGAAATTTCAAAATGGATAGGGCACAGATGCATTTTGCTTTTAAGTTTTTGATGTGGGGGGTCCAGGAAAGTTTTTGATCAAAATGAAGCCCGAGAAGTTTAGCTGAATTGCGAGATGGAATGTCAAAATTTTGGAGGAGAAATAGTTGTAGAGGAGGGTTGGGGAGTCTCTTCTTGAAAATATCTGAGTAAGTTTTGGAGGGGGAGAATTAGATCCGTTTTTTGTTGTCCATTTGGTGATTGCGTCGAGCGTTGTTTGAAGGAGTCTGTGTGCACTTTGAGGGTTGGAAGAGCAAATGGATATGTTGTAATCGTCAGTAAAGAGACGTTGATGAGTAAGAGGGGGGCGGAGACAAGTTTTGTTATATCATTGATGGCTAAGAGGAAGTGTAAGATGCTATGAATACCTCTCTCCGGGGGACTCCGTTTTGAACAGGGAGAGGGGAGTAACATGAATTTTGAATCCTTACCATCAATGTTCTATCATTGAGGAAGTTCTGGAGTATTTTAGGAAGGTTGCCGTAGAAACCGATATCTTCAAGTTTCTTCATACCCGGGGGTAGGCTTCCTGAAGGTCGAAAAAAATAGAATAAAGACATGATTTATTGAAAGAAGATGTGTTAATTTGTGTTTGGAGATCAAGAAGAGATTGAGAGGGGTTACGTGGGAGAGAAGGTTATTTATTTCAAAATACCAAAGAAGTCTTTCGGTGAGTATTTTTTTTGGAATAATTTGCCGAGAACACTAGATAATGCTATGGGTCGGTAAGAAGCTGGAAAGAGGGGATCGGCGCGGGGTTTCAGTATGGGGAGGATAATGACAGTTTTCCAAGAAGATGGGTACGAATTTCGATTGAAGATAAAGTTGAATAGTGATAGGAGATATTTTAATTTTCATGACTACGTATTCCATCTGCGAGTAGCAAAGTAACCGAACAGACTGAATACTATAAATCTCTCAAGCACGGAAGGACGTTGGAGTAGGGGAGGGTTGAAAAATCGGCGTGACAAACAAGTGGTTTGGAATAATGAAGCATGGATGAGTGTAAAATAATTTTAACCATTTATCTATACAATTTTGACCCAAATTTTGAAAATAAGTCAATTTCTAAGTGATTTAGAGTTGATTTTCAGTCGACACTGTACACGTAATATACCTAACTCAGAATCGATTGCAAACTGACGGTCAACGTTTTTTGTCGGGAAAACGTTGGTCTCTTATTCATTTCGATAAGAGTTCCTAACGTTTTAATCATTCAAAATTAATTTACTATAAAGTTTTTAAGACTAATTTTCTAAAAACTTGTTTTATAAGAGTTTTCCTAATGTAATACACCAACCTACTTCTCACGCATCATGTGTACCGAGTACATTACGAACGCGCGGTCAACACGGTCAAGGTTAAAAAGAAAACGCAAAATAATGATGATAATAATAATCCTTTATTTTCGCGACGTTGAGCGTGCCGTCAGTTTATGTTGGCTTTTCCTTTTACAATGTAGGTGTATATGATTTCAATTTTATATTGAAATAAAGAACAAAGTTGATTCCGATATCGAACTGGAATGTAGGTTGTATTATTTGCTAGATTATTACCGTCATTGGCTATTTTCTCGGTAGAGTGTAGACGTCTATTTATCGGTTAAAACCTTCGTTGGGGTAGAATAATACCTATGTACAAAGCGAATTTCGATGTTACTCGTATATGTACAGACTGCTCAAACGATCGTGTTAGAGGTTTAGTGTAGGCAAATAAGAGCAATATTGGAAAAAAAAAAAAAAAATTGTGGAGCAAACGTTTCTTTGTTGAAAATGGTTCAGCATGTGGTCCTGAACAAAATACTAAAAATCCCGCGTTTTCTCCCCGGAGCTTCTTTTTTTATGATGTTTCAAACCCCCAAAAAATCATTTTTTCGCCTATATCGCGCGAAATTGAAATTTTATTAAAAAATGTTTCAAACAAAAGTTGTTCCTCGTTGAATTTCCTACCGAATAACATATTCAATTTTCAGCCTATACCAATTAGTGCCTTTGCAAAGGCCATTCAAGAGAGTCCCAAAACCAGTTTTTCCATATATCTCACAAAATTGAAATTTTATTAAAAAATGTTTCGAACGAAAGTTGTTCTTCGTTAAATTTCCTACCAAATAACGTATTCAATTTTCAGCCTGGGTCAATTAGTACCCCGGCAAATCCTGCAAAGACCGTTCAAAAGAGTCCCGAAATCAGTTTTTCCAAATATCTCACAAAATTGAAATTTTATTGAAAAATGTTACGAACGAAAGTTCTTCCTCGTTAAACTTCCTACCAAATAACGTATTCAATTTTCAGCCTGGGTCAATTAGTACCCCGGCAAATCCTGCAAAGGCCGTTCAAAAGAGTCCCGAAATCAGTTTTTCCAAATATCTCACAAACTTGAAATTTTATTGAAAAATGTTTCAAACAAAATTTGTTCCTCGTTAAATTTCCTACCAAATAACGTATTCAATTTTCAGCCTGGGTCAATTAGAACCCCGGCAAATCCTGCAAAGGCCGTTTGAAAGAGTCCCAAAATCAATTTTTCCAAATATCTCACAAACTTGAAATTTTACTGAAAAATGTTTCAAACAAAATTTGTTCCTCGTTAAATTTCCTACCAAATAACGTATTCAATTTTCAGCCTGGGTCAATTAGAACCCCGGCAAATCCTGCAAAGGCCGTTCGAAAGAGTCCCATAATCAATTTTTCCAAATATCTCACAAAATTGAAATTTTATTGAAAAAGGTTACGAACGAAAGTTTTTCCTCGTTAAATTTCCTACCAAATAACGTATTCAACTTTCAGCCTGGGTCAATTAGTACCCCGGCAAATCCTGCAAAGGCCGTTCGAAAAAGTCCCGAAATCAGTTTTTCCAAATATCTCACAAACTTAAAATTATATTGGAAAATATTTCAAACAAAATTTGTTCCTCGTTAAATTTCCTACCAAATAACGTATTCAATTTTCAGCCTGGGTCTATTAGTACCCCTGCAAATCCTGCAAAGGCCGTTCAAAAGAGTCCCGAAATCAGTTTTTCCAAATATCTCACAGAATTGAAATTTTATTGAAAAATGTTACGAACGAAAGTTGTTCCTCGTTGAATTTCCTACCAAATAACGTATTCAATTTTCAGCCTACACCAATTAGTGCCTTTGCAAAAGTCATTCAAGAGATACCCAAAACCAGTTTTTCCATATATCTCACAGAATGGAAATTTTATTGAAAAATGTTTCAAACGAAAGTTGTTCCTCGTTAAATTTCCTACCAAATAACATATTCAATTTTCAGCCTGGGTCAATTAGTACCCCTGCAAATCCTGCAAAGGCCGTTCAAAAGAGTCCCGAAATCAGTTTTTCCAAATATCTCACAGAATTGAAATTTTATTGAAAAATGTTACGAACGAAAGTTGTTCCTCGTTGAATTTCCTACCAAATAACGTATTCAATTTTCAGCCTACACCAATTAGTGCCTTTGCAAAGGCCATTCAAGAGAGTCCCAAAACCAGTTTTTCCAAATATCTCACAAAATTGAAATTTTATTGAAAAATGTTACGAACGAAAGTTCTTCCTCGTTAAATTTCCTACCAAATAACATATTCAATTTTCAGCCTGGGTCAATTAGAACCCCGGAAAATTCGGCAAAGGCCGTTTGAAAGTGTCCCAAAATCAGTTTTTCCAAATATTCCACAAAATTGAAATTTTATTGAAAAATGTTACGAACGAAAGTTGTTCCTTGTTAAATTTCCTATCCAATAAGCTATTCAGCTTTCAGGATAGAGCAACTAGTCTGTAAGAAAGGGGTTTCGATGTTAAAAATATAAGGATGTGCTATATTTTTCTTATCTTCAGATAGTTTTGGTGCAAGTCTTGCATCATTACAGATTGTAAAGACCATTTTTTAAATATTGAAAAGTTGGGAATGAAATAAATATTTTTCTCATATTCATGACTCACATGGTACCTAGGTATTGAAATAAAAAAAATTAAGTCGTATCGTATCAAAGACTCTACGGCAGCTGCAATACTCTCTATGTCCGCACAATATTATATAAGTATTTTCACATTCGCCCGTAAAAGCTTTTCAAATTCTTTGTAAAGCAGACTTAGGTTCCGTCCGACCTTGTTTTACAAATTCGAAGGCTACTACTACTGAAATTTTCGCGGAAAATTGCAAATATCTCTCGCGAATTTACGGTAGTACAAGAGATAAGCCATTGATCAAGAGCCGGTTTCAAGCGTCCGCGATAAAAGTCCGCCGGAAAGTAGACTTGGCCTCTCTACCTCCTACTGAAGACGCTGCACAGTTTCATTTAAATACATAGTGTACCACCAAGGACAATTGTGACTTGGTCACAAAAAAGATCCATTAGAATTGGGATGGAAGCGAATCTATGGGATATTGGAGCCTACTACAATGAACAAAGCCGCAGCGTCAGACTAATCTTTTATAACTTATTTCTTGTGGGTGCGCCAAAGGATGTAGAAATGCTTGTAGCTGTCGAAAACCAGGTGAACAATAAATATTCCTCTGATAAAAAAGGGTAATGTGGCACTTTCATCAAAGAAAAAGCGTGTATTTCATTTTAGTCATTCCGACCTCGATGATGAAGAATTTTGGGACTCTTTTGAATGGCCTTTGCAAAGGCTTTAGTTGATATAGGCTGAAAATTGAATACGTTATTCGGTAGGAAATTCAACGAGGAACAACTTTTGTTTGAAACATTTTTAAATAAAATTTCAATTTCGCGCGATATAGGCGAAAAACTAATTTTTGAGGGGATTTGAATCTCCCAAAAAAAGGAGCTTTAGGGAGAAAACGCGGGATTTTTAGTATTTTGTTCAGGACCACAACCTGAACCATTTTCAGCAAAGAAACTTTTGCTCCAGCAAAATTTTTTTTTTCTTATTTGCCTACACTAGTTATAAGAAAATAGAACTGAGCGGAACTCATATTGAGTGTGATGAGGTGTAAGTAGAGCACGAGATTAAAATTTCGACTTCCAAGGTGTAAGTGATACGACCTTTAGGTGTTTTCCGACCTCCTCTCCCCCCCCGATAAAGTAGGTTCCCTGTTACCGAGCTATGCATTATATGAGGGGGACTTGAAAAACTCGCGAGTTCTTTAACAGGCTTCAATGAAACGAGGAGAGAAGCTGTTTTATGGGCGACGTGGGATCTGACCAAGCTATATAAAGTAAGGATAGGAGGAGAATCAAAAATTTATCACTTCCTCAACGAAGTTGAACGAGGAACGCAGGGAACCTCTTCTATGGATTGCATTGGTTTATTTTTCCAAGTTCCTTCTCCTATCTTAATGTATAGGTCGAGAGTAGAAATTTTAACAGGAAAACCTGTTCTATGTTTTTTTGTTTGACTTGTTTCATGTCTTTTCTCTATCTGTATCCGAACCTCAAAATATGCGTCCGGGCGCTCAGCCCTACCCCTGATTCCGGAATTTGCTTCTAGGCGTCTGGCTGTATATGATAGGAGGAGGACTTTAAAAAAATTTGACCTCCGAGCTATATATGATAAGAGGGGGACTTGTAAAAATGTTGGCTCCCGAGTTATATATGATAGGAGGGGGACTCAGAAAGAAAAACTCACGGGTTCTTTAACGGATTTGAACGAGAGGTGGTAGGGAACCTGTTTTATTTGGCACATGGGATCTGAAAAATATAGATTGTGACGTCACAAGGCTGACCTATGAAGCCATCAAATTGTGACGTCATTGGTCCCGTCCTTAAGCTGTATATGACAGGGGCGGGGGGAATTGGAAAAAAGGTTAAAAAATGGTTCACCAGCGTAAGATGGTAGTTCGAGGTTGTTTTGATAATAATTCGCGGCAACGGGTTCTAAATAGTTGTTGCATACGCGTATGGCGAATTCGCGAATAAAATCAAAGAAGGCGCTCTCTACATTTTCTGTGACGGTCACTTGCGGAGGCTTGCAAAAAGGTGATGATCTTGAAAAATTCATTCGAGATATTTGAAATTATATTCACTCGACAGGAAATTAAGAGGACTGCAATTTTTGTTCCATACATTTTTCAGAAAAAATAATATTTTGAGAAGGTACAGTCGATTTTATTAACGTGCTGTCCTATGGTGAAAAACGCTATGATCACCTTCTCGACATCGACAACAGCGCCACTACAGACCGCTTTATATGCGAATAGAGGGAGCGATAATGATTTAAATATTATACTGAAGGGCTCATTGGATCTTTGCATAAAGCAGTAGTGATGAATGATTCCGGTGGTGCGAGAGCGGTAGCATGGTGGTGTCCACATGTGAACTAGTAACAAGACTTGTGCGGTAGGCTCCAGAGCACGTTCGGAGCGATTGGTTTTGTGATAATTGTAGTTTTTGAAGAAGTGCAGGTTTTGCAGAGCTCTAGATTGGATTGCCGTAATTTATGACGCTTCTGACGAGGGTGATGTACAGCCGGAGAAGAATCTAAGGTTCGTCGACTCAAGGATTCGAGAAGGTTTGACGGAATGATGCATTTTTGTTTTAAGGCTTCAATATAGGGTTACCAGGTTAGAGGCCCAGGAAGGTGACCGAATCGTTGATTGGTATGAGTTTGTAAAGATGACAACTTTTGACTTGGATGGGAAATTCAACTAATCTCATTACACACTTGTACATAAAAAACGATTCAGCACCGCTTTAGCTTCTCTAACGACTTACTACTGACGATGCAGCGTTATTGTGCGTTGCGAAACCGGTCTACTCTGTTATCATTGTGAAATACAAGCGTTTCGGTAAAGTTTTTTCAAATTATTTAGGTCCCTTAGTATACCAGCAGACGTCACTACTTGGATTTCTCGACAAACTGCTGATCATCCTGAGCAAGTGTGCACGCTTTCCTACCTCTTTAGCGAGGTTTCTTCATGATCGTACAATGAAATTACATGTTGATCTCTTTTATATATGTACGTAAAATATTTTTAATGTAATCGACATTCACAAAGCAACCTTTCTGCAATTGATTTTAGGCAGGTGTCCAGTAATTTACTAAGTATTATTGACTTTGTTTTTATGGGACAGTTTATTGATCAAATTTGTTATTTCACACAGCTAGGAATTCGACTATTCAAGAGTGATGGCCCACGGTTGTTCTCTCTTGAGCTCTAAATATTATGTGGGAATATTTCGTCTACAGGTATACTAAAAATCTGGGAACATTTTAAAAACAAAAACATTCATCGAAAAGTGAAGAGATTTGAGCTGCCCTTGAAAGCATGCAATTGAACTTAATTATCTCGCTGTCGAAGATACTTTCTCTCTGTCAAAAATTCTTTCGAAGAATGTTTCTACTTCTCAGATGCAAATTGATGTATTTTCACCCGCACTTTCCGAAAATTAGCGGACGAATGAAACAAGAGTACGCGAGAAAACTGAAATTCAGTTTTTCGCACGCATGCTTTTGACATGGCATGAAATGAAGCTGAAGGAACTCTAATAAATGAGGATGAAAATTCTCTCTAAACAAGACGAGGATACTTCTACAAATTCAGTATGAATAGAGTAAACGAAGAAAAATAGAACCTAAATACCTAATGAAATAACGAAGAAATACCAAACGGTACATGCGAGTTTCATTGTATTTAAACGAGACGTTCGTGTCAGCATTAGTATTGTTATCTAAATTATAAAATAAATTGACGCAATGTCAATTCATATTCATAAATACGACTACACTTTCCATAATTTACGACGCTTCGTTTAGAGACTAGTTCACTTACGTATCGTTCTACGTATGAATTCAGAAAATGGAAATACTGGTTGTGCCTGGTATGCCTAAATTACGCATTCCTCACCCTCACCCAATCTGCCATCTTCTGACATCTCGATACGTACGACGAATTAGTTCGTTTGCGGTTTTTTTGGAAATGGGTATATTTTGCGCGAAAGGAGGGAGTGACGTCATGATGAAACTAAGCTTGTGGTTGTCAGTTCGATAATCATGCAATTAGCAAGAAATAAATCGTCAAAAATCTCGGTACAGTGTCTTTCGCCTGCTTTGTAAGACTCCCTCATTTTTCGCTCTATTCTACTAACATGATTGAAAGACTTGGTAGGTTTTGAAGATGGTTCCCTAAATTTAAGAAAGCACTGTATTGCATGAACTTGGTTTCCTCTTTCAAGAAATCTGTACAAAGCATATTCACTAGTCACCTCTCAATTCTGACTTTTAAACTGTCTCCTAGATCTTTAAGCAGGTAAAAAAAAATAATAATTTTCTTCTCCCTCAACGTTCGGATACACAACACATGTACGGACTTTGTAGTCACATAAAAGAATCAATTTTGCGATATAGAGTCGTTCGCACTATGTACATTCACACACATCGTAATTTATAACCTATGTTTAATTGTACCAATTAAATCCGTAAACAACAAATTGGTACGCGCCACAACTTTTAGTCAATCACTTATGGGTTCAGTCATAAGTTATAAATACATAACTTAACTTGTTTTACGTTAGAGCGTCGTACGAATGGTATCGATAAATTTCCCATTCAAATAAGTTTAGAAATTACAAGAGAATCCAGAATCGATTCCTCGTCAATTCTATTATAGAGGCCTGAACCTTCTCCAGTAAAAAAAAAAAGAAGAAATGTATAAATATTGTGGTACTAATCAGCCCTTGATAAGAGGCCGGCTCAATATAGTATATTACGTCCCAAAGACTGTAAAGTAGAAAATTCGCTAACAAGTCGAAAACAAGTTGAGTAAACACGCCAATAGTAAATTTCTCATTTCACATTCTTACTGTGTACTTGTATACAAAAGAATGTGAAGTTTGACATCCGAATCGTAGAGCACCGTACACAGTGAATTTCAGAAAATATCTTCTGAAAATTAATTTGAAAATTATTTCAAAATTTCTGAATAAAATTGTTCTTAAGATGAATTGAAAAAACATACGGGAGTGTGCTTCAAAACTTGCTAGAAAAATCGATTGAAAAATTGTCGACGTCTAGCGCGGCGATGATACGCGCCTCAGTTTCGGTACGTGTAAGATTAGAATAAGTGATGATTAGTAAAACGTGATCTGTAGAGACACCTAAGATAAGTAAATGTAAGCTGTACTCGAACAGTTACATGCACAAATGAAAGACTAGACCAATTCGATCATTCGGAGTCTTTGATATACAGTATTTTTCCAAACAATAAACAATATGATTGACGTCTATCGAATTTGTGCTATCCACTTTAATTTTTGTGAGAATGAGTCGATTTCTTTTAGGACACAAATGTATCGGGATTATAACTTGTGAAAGAGCTTTCGTGAATTCCGATGCTCCATGTATTTAATTTGGAAAATTATCTATCTGTATACAAAGATGAAGAAACTTCTGTTTTCCACGAACTCTCAAATAGTTTCTCACTTTGAACGAAAGAGTAATTCACAATGCAGGCGACTTGAACATAGGAAATCGAAAATTTTGCGAAATAAGCCGAAGGCGCACGAGTAGCACGATTCTTCTCTCTTCAGGCAGGCTGTTCATGTGAGCACCCTACAGGCTTTTGAAAACATGTCCAAATAGTCGATGATCAGATTGCCTTTTTCCACTCTGAATTGGATGCTCTCATTCATCGCGTTCATTTCTGAAAGGAATAGATCCACCTGTCTATCAGTGCCTAACCACACAATTAGGACATGAAATGAGACGGCAGGAAACCAGGTAGCCAATAGAAACGCAGCATTTAGGACAATAGATTGAACCAATCACGTTTTAGCCAATAAGAACACAATGTCATATTATTGTAAGAATAAGTTTCTAAGAAGTGAACCAATCACAACACAGCATTGTTATAGCCAATAATATCACAGTTTTATACTATCAAAACTCATGGTTAAGGCCTTGTTCTCCAGTTGCGACACAACTGATGATGGGATAACACCCGAAAGTACTCTTGTACATATAAGCAACTAATAAAGTAGATTTGTACAATTGAAAAACCCTTTTTCAATATAAGTGCTCTACTTACACCTCAATCACTCATTATGAGTTCCGATAATAGAACGTCAGACATGGTTAACGAGGTTTTCAAGTTTCTGAAGACCAAGGTCAAACTAAGAGTGACACATGTGAAAATTTGGTTCAATAACGAATGCTTGAGACGAGGCTTTATTCCCAAGTATGCGACTATTAGGCTACCAGGAAACAGTGTAGCAGTGAAACGTACCAAGATGCAAGTCGAAAGATTGAGAGTGAAGAACGAAATTGGTGAACTCTACAAGAAAATCGCCAGGCTGAATGGTCTACTGTATGATCAATATTTCCATCGGTCCAGGTTACTCCACCCGCTAGAAGTTGAAGAAATGATGTTCGAAAAAGGAGGAGAGGGGAAGAAAGGAGAAGACTATGTGGAAAAACGAGTGGAAGCCCAAACAAAACAGATCAAGAAGAAGCTTGCCGAACTGACCCGGAAGAAAGAAGAAAGAAAAGAAGAGACAGCGAGAGTTTAGCACAAATTTGCTCCCAGAACCGAGAATCTATCAAGCGTCACCTTCACAGAAGAATAAAGAAGACTGCTTGACAAAGGCATCAAGTACGTGCAGCCAGAGAGGCGGAACCAGTGTAGGCTTGAAAGCATGGCCATTAGCTGCGAACAAGTAATCCAAACCATAGAACACGACGTGAGACCAGAAGCCCGGACCAAAATTGGGAAAGTGCTGTTGGACATCAAAGAGGATATGTGCCGAACCTATGACAGAACGCAAGTAATGCAGAGGAAGGTCACAAATCTACAAAAGAAGATCCGACGGAACAACCTGATTTTGACAAAGGCGGACAAGGGCAGCACGGTAGTGGTAATGGATGAGGAGGACTACACCCAAAAAGTGGAGTCGTACATCGCAGTTAATGGATACCAAGAGCTGGCAAGGGACCCAACACGGAAATACCAAGATGACCTGAAAGCTGTGTTGAAAGGGAACAATGTACCCGGCAATGGAAGGACACTTGAGATGAACCCGGTTGCACCAAAACTCAAGGGGCTTGTAAAACTCCACAAAGCGAACCGTCCAATGAGACCTCTGGTCAACAGCATTCAATCACCATCCTACAAGATAGGAAAGATCGTAGCCACATTCATGAAAGAAAACTACCAGTTTGCACCCAGACGAAGTATCAGAAACAACGGAGAGCTGATTGAGCAACTGGACAAGTTGGAAATCAGGAGTGACGACAAGCTGATATCCTTTGATGTGACTAATATGTTTGGTATCATACCTAAGGAGGAACTTCTCATTCTGTTCAAAAACAACAGATACCATGGGAACCCCGATCGGTCGAAGTACGCTAACATAGTGGAGGAGATCTTGAGCCAGAACTACTGCCGCTTCAATAACAGGTTCTACAGTCAGGAAAAGGGACTTGCTATGGGATCACTGCTGTCACCAATACTGGGGGAGATATTCATGAATGATATGGAAAACTAGATATTGAAGAGCAGCAAAATCAGAAACTCGATCAAACACTGGGCCAAAAACGTAGATGACATCGTAATTGTGTGTCAGGCACTGATAGAGAGGTGGACCCATTCCTTTTAGAAATTAACATGATGAATGAGAGCATCAAATTCACAGTGGAAAAAGGCAATGAGACCATAAACTATTTGGACCTAACTCTCACAATGGAGAACAATAGGATAGAATACAAAATCTACAGGAAGCCGACGCATGCTGACACCATCATCCCAAATGACTCCTACCACCACCCGAGGCACAAGTTAGCGGCAATCCAGAACTACTGCTATCGGGCAATTTCTATCCTCAAGAACAACGAAGAGAAGAGAAAAGAGATCGAGATAGTAAAGCAGATCGCAGAAGCCAATGGCTACCATAGAGGTGTGGTGGTTGGAGTCTTGGGGGAAAATGGAAACAAAGAAGGGAACCTATGATGGCATACTGAGAAAGTACTCCGGAACGATACATAGGAAAGTACACAAACGAGGTGATAAAGGCGTTCAATGGCTACAATGTAAATGTGGGTATCCTGAATAATCAACACATGGTGAAGAGAATCAGCAATGACCAGACGGAACAAAAGGACAAGGAAAGCTTGAGCGGAGTGTACAAGCTCAGTTGTGAACAGTGCGAGAGTATCTACGTCGGTGAGATTGGGAGAAAGTTTGAGATCAGAAGAAAGGAGCAGAAAACGTCGAGGGAGAAAGAAGATGGCAAGTCACTGTTTGGGAAACACTGTAACAAAGAACACCACAATGGAGAGGGAATATTTGAAGTCATACATGTAGAGAAACGCACAAAGAGAAGAAAACTCTGAGAACAAATTAATGGAGATTGCAAAAGCAAAGAGGAAGAAAACCTGCCTCTGGAACAATGTAATCACATAGCGAAAAATCATTTGGGCTGGTGGTTTGACGAGAGAAGAATAACTGAACCAACCAATAAAATGACAGGAATCCAGGTAGCCAATAGAAACGCAGCATTTAGGACAATAGATTGAACCAATCACAAAGCAGTATGTTTTAGCCAATAAGAACACAATGTCATATTATTGTAAGAATAAGTTTCTAAGAAGTGAACCAATCACAACACAGCATTGTTATGGCCAATAAGATCACAGTGTTATACTATAAAAACTCATGGTTAAGGCCTTGTTCTCCAGTTGCGACACAACTGATGATGGGATAACACCCGAAAGTACGCTTGTAAAAGCAACTACTGTAATAAAGTAGATTTGTACAATTGGAAAACCCTTTTTCAATTTTCTTTTAAATTTATTAAAAGAAAAAAAAACTCGCAGCCTACTTATTTAGCTGCTCGGGATTGCGTTCATTAAGTGTGTTAATTGACGCGAACAGAGAACCTGTTTTATGCCGGTTTCTTGGTTTATAAATTTTTTCTAAATAAAGATTAAACTTTGTTCTTCACCCTCTTGGGAGTTTAAGCTCGAAAGTCCATATTTTTCCAAATTTCCTTCTATCAAATACAGCTCAATATTCGAATTTTTCCCAGTTCCCCTTCGATATATAGTTTGAAAGTCGAAATTTCAAGAGGGAACCTGTTCTATGGGGGGTTTTGAGAAACTGGCCGTGCGCCGTACATCACGCCGTCCGACGAAAAACTTGGAAAAATGTCGACCTTCGAGCTATATGAGGAATACTTGGAAAAACGACGGCTTTCTTAACGATGTTAAACGAAAAACGAGAGGGAACCTGATCCATGGATTGAAAAATAATACATTATACGACCCGCATTAGGATAGCCCCTTCAAGTGACTAGTTTTGCAATGCTTTGTACACCAATTAACTTGGCCTCTTCCATCAGCTGGATACCCAATACTTCAAACACCATAAGTTCCCTCCTATCATATATAATATAGCTCGCTGGTCGGTGTATACAGCTTGAAAGATAGCCCCATCGAGAAACTAGATATGCAATGCTTCATACACTAATTGACAGACCTAGCCCCTTCATTGAAGCAGACATGCAACACTTCAAACACCATAAGACTCAGAAAGGTATTCTGAGTCCCCCTCGTATCATATCATATATGTATAGCTCGGAGATCGGTGTATACATATAGCTGAAAGATAGCCCCTTCAAGTAACTAGATATGTAATGCTTTTTCCAAGTGCCCCTCCTATCATATATTGCCGCTCGGAAGTCAAAATTCTTTTAGGTCCGCCTAGTATCATACATAACTCGGAGGTCCAATTTATTCAAGTATCCTTCCAATCATATATAGCTTGGAGGTCAAAATTCTTTTGGCTCCAAAGTCCAAGCCTATGACGTCAGCAAGATATTCGGCAAATGCGCTTTAGGATATGGAAGTACGATGTACTTTGAGATGTGTTGTTCAAAGTGAACAAAAGTACAAAGACTAATAAAGAGCCTCTACAAGTCAAGCAAAAGTCCAGATGCTTTTTGCTGGAGAAATGGAAAGGGAGAAGTGAGCTAGGGAAATTGAAGATCCGTGTGTTAACACAAGACCGTGATGAGAGGATGAATTGAGACCATGGCCAGCCGAACTTCCTGCACTTGACGAAGGTGTGGAGCGGATATAGCTGCAGGGTCTGATTAAGGAGAGACCGAGGAGGCCATCGGCCCCGGGCCTCCGCATTTTTGGGGCGCCGCAGTTGCAGTTCAAGAACCATCAATGACCAATGCAAAATTGTATGGTATTACAAAACACAGAGAAGGTTGAAGCCCGCGTGTATTAAAAGACTTTTCTTTTTTGGAGACGTGTGAGGTAAATTTCGTGACGGCGGTGTTCTTTGTGAGACGGGGACCATGAGAAGGACAATGGTTTCATTTGTGAATTCATTCTGCAGGACTTGTTTTTGCTCATGGGGAATTCACTGGTTCGTTATTCGGAGTTGGACGTCGTGGGTAAGATCGGATAGAGTGAGGAGTATTCGGGTAATAATGCGAGGTAGTCTCGTAACAGCTTCTACGGCTTGGTCAGTGGCTTGGGACCCTGATGATCGTGGCGGTATTGGAGTTGGATGAGCGGCTCATGAAGAGAAGGGATGAGTGAAGTAAACGTTGGAAATTGCTATTAAGGTTGATAGGAGATTAGGAGCAGTGAAAAGGGTAAGTAAAGAAGGAAGAGGAAAGAGTTAGGATTGATTCTAGGCATTAGAAGGTAGCTTGGATCTCGGCTGTTAGGATTGTAAGGGAGTTACGGTGACGGTGAGAGAACATTTTGTTGTTCATGGAATGTGCAAAACCATTATTAAATTTTTGAATCGTCTGCGAAGCAAAATGTGACGATGGTGCCGGTATGGGAAGTTAATATGCTGAGGAAGTGGGAGTGATAAGCAGGATATTGGTTGATTTTTTGGATAATTGACATAGTTTGGACACTAGTTGTAGCTGGGGTATGGCCATGGAGATAAGGTGGGTAAAATGGTGAGTAAAAAGAGGAACTTGATACTTTTGGATAGGTGTAGTAAGTTGGCGCCAACTGGAGTTGATTAGGATTTACTTTTTTTTTAAGGCATAAAGGGCCCTAAAATGAGAGAGGGTATGTCTTTACGAGCCATTGTAATAAGAAAACAGAATTTTACAGACACATATATGTGTCTGTAAAATTCTTTCTTCTTATTATACAGGGCCCTCACAAAAATTCGGCTAGATCCGATTGTGGCTGCTTCAATAAGTACCTTCATGAAAAGTTGAGGAACGTTGAGCACGCAACGTGATCAAGGGCGGGATGATGGACCACGGCACACCTTGTTTGAGTGTGCGGGACTCGTGTCCTTACCGTAGTATTCTGAAATATAGCTTAACTAGATTGATGCTGATTGGTCTATTCAAAATTTGACCGATTCTTCTTTACTTGACCTGGAAATCCAAAGTAAGAAGGAACTGGAGGCTTATACATTCAAAGGACTCGAAAAATCTTCATGCTTTGGACGAGTTGGAAAGTAAAAAATTTTAAGTAGTGAACCTCGTGAGGAGAAAGCATATTATTTAGAGCAATCTTCAAACGAGGAACAATTTCGATTTTTGAGCTTGAAGTGAGAATGGGAATTTAGATAGGTTTAAATTGTGAACTCAACCAGAACAAAAAAGTACTTTTCAGTCTTAGTTTCGAGATGAAGCACAAAGATTATGAAAATACCACATTCTAAAGGCTGCGAGATTGTAGGGAGGTTCACAAAATTCTACAATAAGGAAATACACAAATCATTCTGCGAGGAATCAACAACTTTCGCATTACAGAAATAAATGAAGAAGAAACAAATTTCAGAGAAACGCATCCATACACTTGTATTCATGATAAGAATAACAGTAGATAGCGCTGTTCCGCAACAACTAAAATAACCTTGCACCATCAGTACAAATGATCAAATACCAGAACAATAATGTGTGGACTGTAGGTAATAAATTTACTGATAAGACAGGCAGGCAGAATTGTCATCCTCTACTCGCTTGTAAATTTGTGTAATGAGATAAGACAACTAATACACAGGTCATTCACTGAAATGAGTTCGTCATCATTGAGCCTTGTAATCTTTGACTATACATATACCTCTTATGGACTGAGCTAAGACAATTTTTACCCGTGGAAAGATATTATAAGAAAATAAAATGCGTAGGACTCAAAATAGGTGACGCTGTTGGTTGTGGAGGGAGGAGAAGCTGTTACTGCTCCGCGCACCTACGTTTGAGTCCTCCGCACGCTATACATATTTCCACGCTCGTTTAACATTGCAGTATGTGGACGAAGCCAAGTCCATAAGAAGTATATGTGTAGTCGAAGCTTGTAATCTTAATTTCTTCAAGTTTATCTGGACCTTTACTTTTTTGACACCTGTGTAAGGGGGAGATACCATCATTTGTATCGGCAGTATGGTCAGAGCGAGATGATTAGCGGAAGCAACTTTGTTATCATTAAATATTTTTATTTTTGCATTTTTGGGTTCCTAGACACAAGCGTTTAAGGGCCTCCTTGTTTGACTAATGTAAACAGCCTATACTCTGTTCACGTTAAGAAAGGATAGAAAGTAGTAAGAAGTACGTACCTCGACCACGGAACGGTAGATTAAAATTACTTGGAGCGTTCCGTTCTCGAGGTCCGTACTTTGTACTATTTTCTATCCTTTCTTAACGTGAACAAAGTATGGATCATAAACACAAAAGTTACTGGAGTGTACTTTCATGTCTCTTATAGAGCGGATTTTCGCTAGGTGCGCTAGTGTGTAATGGACCAAGGGTGAATGCATGCATTTTACTAATAAAAAAATCCTACTTTCGGCAAGTTTAAGCAATTGCTCATTCTACTTGTTAAAACAAACGATAAAACTCGTTACAACCAAGTGTGCAATTTTTTTCAATTCATTTTATTTCAGCAATTATAATTTTAATATTATCATTAATTCATTTAATTATGTATCTTACGTTTAAATAAATCATCTAATCCTTCAAATAATTTAAATAATAATACCTATTACCTATTGATCAAATTAATTTAAATCCCTTATTTATTTTTAAAGATATTAATAATATTTATTAAAAAATAAAAAATTATAATTAAAATTATTTTATTTAAGATGAAATTTTTCAATATATCTACAATATTTAAAATAGATAATTTAAAAATAAAGGATAACCTTTAATAATCAATAATGAAATAATATTAATAATTTTATTTAAAAAATTATTAAAACTGAACTTAATCTTAAATTATTTAAATTCATCAGATTAATTAAATTAAATCATGTATTATTTTTAAATATAAATATTAAACTCAAATATGAAAAAAATATTATAAATTATTACTTTCGTTAATCATAAATTTAGTGGAAATTGCGATCTTTCTATAACAAAACAAAATAATTATAAATAAAATAATTAATATTATAATTAAAATTTAATAATAAATCATTTCTAGAAAAAATAGAAAAATAAAAAATTATTATTAAAATTAGAATATCTCGACAGTACTGATTATAATGACCAAATTTTATATTTTTCTTCACCTTATACAGGTCCGAGCAGTGACATCGTTAAGAAACTCCTGCCCTCTCTTGATAACAAAATTTGACACTACACCATGTACCAAAAACTATTTTCGAAAACCAGCAAGTTTCTATGATTGAATTTGCTAGTTTTAAAATTGATGGGCCAGATTTTCACCCTCTCTCTCTCTCTCTCTCTCTCTCTCTCTCTCTCTCTCTCTCTCTCTCTCTCTCTCTCTCTCTCTCTCTCTCTCTCTCTCTCTCTCTCTCTCTCTCTCTCTCTCTCTCTTTTTCTTTCCATAGTTTTGTAATTCTCCTTCTGCTGGAGTTAGTTAGTGGGCTTGTCCATATTAGATTCAATATTTTTCTTCCAGTTCAAGAACGAACGCAGGCAGCTCAGAGCTACATCAGTGATGTTGTGTGAGTAACTGTTGTCTGTATGAGATGCAATGGAAAATGAAAGAGAAATCAGACTTGAAATGCAAAGGGTTTGCTCTTCGGACTCTACTGTGTCGGACAAATTGCGTCTTACACTTTCTTCCAAGAGTATGAAGTTCGTGATGTAGAAAAATCCGAAGTAAATTCCTAGTCTTTTGTACAAGACGTCACCATGATGAAGAATGTTGTAAAATAAGAATCTCGACTTCATCTGTAGTTATATTCAATTGTTTGCTGCACCTCCAGATTAATTTAATCAATAAAATCTACTCCGCCAGATCCGACGCTTAACTTGTGATTTGTATCGTGCTTTGAAATGTACTCATAATTATATTGTGTTTTGTTACAGGGCATGAGGGTAGCAGTATTAATAGGAGCAGTTGGAACATGTATTGGGGCGTGGATAAAGGTATTCTCAATTGACCCCGATCGTTTCTTTATCACTTTTATCGGTCAAAGCGTAGTTGCTGTTTCACAAATTTTCATTTTAAGCTTGCCAGCTCGTGTCGCAGCCGTATGGTTTGGTCAAAATGAAGTATCCTCGGCTTGCTCAATAGGTGTATTTGGCAATCAGGTAAATACAAAATTGTCGTACTCAGATTTAATGAAATGTGGTACAAGTAGTTCAAACTGTATCATTGAGTCGTAATTCGACATTTTGACGCGTTAGTTACTGTGGTGATTGTGCATATGATACGGGTAGGTTTACAGCGACAGGAAGATCCAATAACATTCGTAAATTATACCGAAGAAGTTACTACGTATTATTTTCTATGTAACACGAAACTGCGAGCGTTATCTAAAGTTTTCAAACCATAAAATTAACACCGAACGGACATTTTCATTTACACAGGATACGTGTAGACGCAATGGTATTCGAAAGAACGAAATTAAGTTGATTCGAGTTATTCAGAGTGAGTACTCGTGATCCTAGCTAGGCTAGCTTAGGTCTCGATCAATTTTTAAATGAAAATTTCCTGTGTTGCATTGTTTCTGTTTATGAGAGGAAAACGAGATAAAAGGATGAAAAGGTCATAATTTTTAATCGAGTACCTGAGGACAGTGTAAAACTAATCACTTTTCTTCCTCAATAGAAATGTTTTTCAAGTCCTAAATTAATTGGCCGTTGCTGTCACGAAATACTCGAACAATTTTAAAGAATCGTTTATCTTCAATTTTCATGTATTGCGTGACTACTTATTAATTGCAGGCTGATAGTTTCTTAAAAATTGCTTATTCACTTTTACTTTATTTTTACTATTTGAAATCTCTAAAGCGCGCGAGTACGTGCAATATACACCTTATTTTTCTCCTTATACGCTGAAAATCTCCAAGGACTACGAGTAGTTGATATCATCTCGCATGTGTCGCTAATTTTATGTTAAAATTCTTACTTCAAGACGTTCGAATACCGGCGCAATACAAATTCTTTCTTTCCCTATGACGGTGTGTGCGGCATCGTATTCTTTTCCCATCCGCACGTGTTCTTTGAATCTTTCATCATCTGATCAGCGGGAGAAAAAAAAACAATAGAAACAAGTATTGAAATATTTTCTATGATTGACGGGAGTCAAGAGGGAAAAAATTCTTGTACTGTAATTTTTGTCTTATTCCACTATTCAAGATTTAGGTTTGTAATTAGACGTTGTGTTCTGATTTTTGAGCATAAAACCGGCTGAAATCAGAATTACGGTCTTGATGCTCTCTTAAAAACTCTTCAATTCTATTTGGAACCCTCGCGTTATTGAGAGCAATTTTAGAGAAAAATTGTGAAAAATTTGGAGCCCAAAATATCGGGATACACAACCAAATTGAGTCCCATAGTGTCGGGGGCAGACAAATATAGTGTCCGAATCGCGTCCCGAAGTGTCGGTGATACTAAGATGGGTAAAGCGAAAAAGGAAATGAGAATCTTTCGTGACACCGGGAACTCAGTTGGCTGGTGTATCGCCGACCCTCGGGACTCAATATGGATATAGAATTGTTCCGCGCCTGATGCTATGGGACTCGACTCGGATATTTTGACAGGGAACTCAATTTATTGGGGGGTTTTTCGGAGAAAAGTTCGCCGTCTTGTCGACCGGCAAAGCTCGGAGCTCGAAAATTTTTCAAGTCGCTTTGTATATCTCGAAGGTCGAAATTTTAACGGGGAACTGTTCTATTTTTTTTTTTAAGAACTTGCCTTCCAACGTCCAATTTTGCTTTTTTTCTTGAGCTATGTGATAGGAGGAGAATTTAGATTTATTCATTTATTTAATTAATTATTTAATAATTTTTATTCTTATTTATTTATTTATTTATTTATTTACTTACTTATTTATTTATTTAGTTTCTTTCTTTCTTTCTTTATAGTGGTTTTCTACATAGGCATATAAACCTCATTACTAAAACAAATTCGACCCACAGAACAGGTTCCCTGCGTTCCTCGTTTTTTTTTTTTTTTTTTTTTTTCAGAAGTCCTATTAATAATAAAATTGATTTAATATAAATTTAAAAAAAATATATATTAGAACCATTTTTTTTTTAATATTATAATTATAAGAAAATTGTTTATATTTAAATTTAAATATTAGATGAATAAAAATTATTATTTCTAATGAATAAATATTCAATTTTTTTATTTTAATATAAAATGAATAATTTATCATTAAAATTGTAATAATAAAAATTATATCATATGAAACTTGAAGGCAGGACCTGTGACGTCACAGTTTTATGACGTCAAAGGTTAGCCTTGAAGGACGTCATAAACCAGTTTTTGACACGTATATGCTTTTGGTCGGGGGGGGGGGGGGGGGTCTGAAATCTGCGTCACGCAACGCGACACTTCGTTAGGTTTAGCCTTCATTATATAGGCCTAATATACAGTATACTAGCCTTATACTAGAACGGCGGAGCGTGTGAGCTCCCGAAAGCTACGTAACTTAGAATATATTGTATATTGGACTTGAACTAGACCAAGAATGAGGAGGGGAACGAGCCGAGCAATTGAGCCCTTGAAAGCTGGTAGCTCAAAATATTATACTAGGTTATAATATAGGCCTGTAATGAAGCCTAATTCTACTATCGCAGCCGAATATAAAATTAAATCAATATTTCGATACAAACAAGATCAGTTATATTGGTATAATTGTGATCAATGTATCGATGTAACGGGACTGATATATCGATATGATCGAGATTGATATATCTTTATATTGTATTTCTATGTGAACACCCAAAGACATATACATGATTCTATGTTTTTCCATGTAGTGGAGAAATTCACTCAAACTTTTTTTCTGAGTCCCCCTTCTATTATATACAGCTTAGGCGAGGCCTGTGACGTCACAGTTTGATGACGTCATAAATCAGTTGTTTTTCAAGTTCACCTCATATAAACCAAGTTTTTTGTGATAACTGATAACAAAATATCGATTACAAGGGCAAAAGTACCCACAAATTCTTCAATCGCAAATTTGCTCCCATAAGAAAAGCACAGGGAGCAAAGATCATTATGAAATTGAACAAAAATTAAAGCGAATTAAGGAGAGAGAAGTTTATATTTATAATGTGTGAGGTAATCGACTTCCAAAAATGAACTATTTTCTCCTTAATTCTTTTTCATTTTTGTTTAATTTTATGTTGATCTTTGCTCCCTGTGCTCTTCTTATGGGAGCAAATTTGCGATTGGAGAATTTTTGGGTAATTTTGCTACTGTAATCGATATTTTGTTATCACAAAAAACTTGGTCTATTATATATAGCTCCAAAGTCCGGGCCTGTAACGTCAATATTTAATGACGTCATGGGTCAGCCTTGTGACGTAACAATCTACATTTTTCTGATTCCACGTGCCCCATGAAACAGGTTCCTACCACCTTTCGTTCAACTCCGTTGAAGAATACCTGAATTTCTTACCGTACCCCCTAACACCTCGACCCTTGATTCGCCCAAAAATGATTTTATGGGACTCAATTTGGAACCGCCAAACGAATAATCGTTCATTTCCTCTTTCTATGAAATTTGTAGGTAACGTCTCGAAGACATCACAATTTGATAAGGCCACGTTTTAATGAAGTCACCTTCTGAAAACGTTATACCCGTTTGGTTAAGACCAGCCACCTCTTCCCCTGCCCTGCTGTTGACTCCTGATTATGTCAAACCCCGCCTCTACAAGGATCTGGGCCAAATATCTTTCTAAGCCGCTACTTTAGAGGTTAGGACGGACTAAAGAATTAATTCGGACTGCATCTTTGAAGATGTACCCTCGACAATAGTTATGGCGAGTTTTTCTTAAAAGGGAACCAACACACCCTTCGTTTGCATTGCTCCTTGCTGGATCTCTTTCAGTCGATATGCGTTAATTGAGGCCAACAGGGAATCTGTTTTATGGGGAACGTTTTTATTTCGACTACGATACTCGATCAGGATCAATTATTTGGTCGAAATTTTTTCAAGTCTCCCTCCCTCACCCATTTACAGCTCAATAGCCGAAATTTTTCGAAATTTTTTGTTCGGGATTTATATCGAGTATCAAAATTCTTCTTAATCCCTAACGTAAGTAAGAGTCTCAGCCCTCTTCGCGAGTATAATTCACGCCCTTTCTTCCTTCATGTATACAAAGCTCGAAATTCAACATTTTCAAAGTCCTGGAACGGGTCGGAGCCACTGCTCCCTCATGACAATAATTCACTCCTCTTTCATTTCATGCTTTGTGGTCAGAGTTTTTGCTAGTCCTTCCCTGATAACTTCAGATTGATGGTCAAAATTTTCAAGTCCTCGCTCTTCCTCATACATTGTCTAAATTTTTTCAAGTCTCTTTATCCCTCCCCATAGGTCGAATTTAAATTTTTTCCTAGTACAATAGTCGGATTTCTATTGGAGACCTCGTGAGCCATAATTTCCAGGTATGATAGTGGAAGGTGGGCATTTTTTCCAAGAACAGACTCTCTGTCAACAAATTATTTATTTTGAAAATGTCGCCCCGTCAGACACATCGTATGTTCCAACAAGGTGCTCGTATCTTGGTTGAATTGAGATCCAGAAATTTACTGATAACAGTTCAGCTTGCATCGGGCTTGATGTGGTGGGTCGGAATGAGCTAACGGATCACTTGGAGATAAATGCTATAGGAACAGACTCTTTGACCGAACCGGTTCACCGCAAATTTGTCCTTTATTCTCTAAGGTCATCAGACTTTGCTTTTGACAAAATACTTTCAGTCGAGCCTTGTAACGATAGATACAAAGTTTCTCTAGAATGCATTCATCTAACCCATAAGTCGTACGGAGCAGTACTAAAAGTCAGAAATTGCAGCTGCAGCATTTCTTTTTGTACGTAATCATTTGGCCTGAGATAAACTAGAGCTCCTCTGTGAAAAATCTGTGATAGTCTGTTGTCTAACTTTTCTATTTGCCGATTTGTTACAATTAACAAAATGGTATTTTAATATCCGCATTCCCTTTTACTCAATATTAAGAAAAAGGGATGATAAAAAATAGTTTGGGATAGTCTAAAGAAAGTAAATTATGAAAGGGGAATTGAATGAAGAAAAATAACAAACAATCGTCTCCTCGTGATACTCGTAGATCCGAATTCAAAACCTCTATTCTTCCCTCCGCGTTATTTAGGGAGAGGTTCGGAGTGTTCCTCTTTTTCTCATTTCCATTAACGATCTAATAAACTGTGCCCCATTACCTCTCTCTAAACGACTTTTCGCAGATAATTTCAATGTCTTTCTAGTTTCTACAAATCCAGAACGAGCCACTTGTCTGCTCCAACGCACCCTCGAGAAAAACTGCTCATGGACCTCGCATCGTATCGTGGATTTCGTTTTTCGAGCACTACTTATATTCCATAAAAGTCATCCCACCCCCCCCCCCCCCCAAATCCTCCTCTACAACTTTCAGATCAGCGGGCATTTCACTTCAGAGATTTGAAAGCCAAATGTCTAAACTCACTGAATATCTTTAAATATCTATGTCACACACGCACTGGTTGGAGTCGCAAGCTCCACCTTCAGCTGTACAATTCTCTAATTCGCTTTCAACTCGACCACGATTCCCCAATCTACGGACAGGCTAGGAAATTCTTCCTTAAAATTACTGGATGCAATACATAGCCCTTGGTGCTCTGCGCACCAGCCTTGTCTGGTGGCCCTCCTCTACAGCTCCGCTCATTGTTGCTTATACCGCCAACTTTCTTGCGTCTATGGTCCAGCTTCCTCAACTCCTTATCTTTTTTCCCTCTTTCAGTTCCCAAAACCCACTACTTCGTTCATTAGAATTTTCTATACACATGTCGACGATAATCTGAAATTTAAGCTCTTTCTTCCTATCGAATCATCTACCCCACCCTGGACAACCACGAAACCTCATATTCCTCTCGACGTGGCCGACTTTCCAGAATTGTGCAGCTTATGACATTCCTCTCACAACCTGTGCCTCACAGATGGATTCAAACCGATTTCCAGAACCGGTAAGCTTTCTCTATCGATGGTGAGGTCTCGCTCTTCTGTATGGAAAACTCGGCCTCTATATTCTGAACTATTTGCCTTGCTCACTCTCCCCTCTCCCAGTAAATAACTCGCTTTCCTAATCCCCAAGCTGTACAAGAACTCTACTCTTCCAACCCCATCGTTCAGTGCACCCTTATCCTCCTGCACACTTCAACATCTTCTCTACCTGCAATTACAACAACACGCTCCTCCTAAGTTACACATCTGCTTTCTAGAAAGATACTTATTATGACCTATTGTGTGTCTTACCTTCGTCTTGTGGTACAACACTTGAGAGTAATCCACTTATTTGTCATTGTTCCAGGTTGGTGTCGCATTGGGATTTGTTTTCCCGCCTATTCTTGTAAAATATAGTGAGAGTAACGATGTTATCGCTGATGGATTGAGACGGATGTATTATTCGGTAGCTGTGTTCACAACCGTAGTATTGTTTTTAGTAATTTTATGTGAGTATTTTAAAATGGTCAAAGTTCAAACCACAACTAGGGAAATGAAGCAAAAAAAAAAAAAAAACGAAAAAGAAAATGTTATATTATTCTATTTGTGATTTCAGTCTTCGACGACAAACCAGATTTACCTCCTAGTCCGGCTCAGGCGGCCCAAAAATGTGGAGAAACGGATAGCTCTTTTATGAGTTCGGTTGTGCGATTATTAACGAATCGAGGCTATATTCTGTTGTTACTTTCTTACGGAATTAATGTTGGCGTGTTTTACGCCATTTCGACGCTGCTGAGTCGAGTGATATTAAGCCATTTTCCGGTAAGTACGGAACTGAAGAACGAATCTTTTCTTGTCATTAAATTATAAGATCTAATCGTGTTTGGTATATTTTATTTTACTTCAGGACGGTCAAGAGGATGCCGGAGTTATTGGTCTAGTCATAGTTTTAGTTGGAATGATAGGATCTGTGTTTTGTGGTTATATTTTAGATAAAACAAGACTGTTCAAGTGAGTAGACATAATTACTCGAAAATGTACAATACTGGGGGCTTAGGAGTAGACTTTTACGAGGTATCTATCTGCCGTGCAATCGAACGTGTAGACCAGTCGTAAAGCTCGTGAAAAATCATTAGCATGAAATATTTCTTTCGAAGTAGGACAAAATAAATAAATTAATCATTTAAGAGGACTATGGTTCTAATGAGGGCTTTGGAAAACTTTCTGGTTGGTGAGAGTCTAATGAATTTTACGTTAATCCTTCCTGTAAGAAATAACCATCACAAACATCCTCGAGCAAGGACAACAATGAACTTGAACCAACATTTTATTGGCTTGTAAGACTGGGACTATTCTTGGATTTTTGACAGGTTTTTGACTAGGACTACACCTGGGAAAACCGTCACGGTTCTTTGTCACGCTAGATGACGTCATCAGTGACCTTGACCTACTTAAGGTATTTGAAAAAATTTCGACCTTTGCTACTTCCTTTACACTAGGCCAGGCTATACTAGGACTATATGAGATTTCTAATCTCAAAGCTAGTTCTACATTTTCTGATTCTAGACCTGTCAGTATCATAAGCTATACTGGACTAAAAGCAGCGATTACGTCCGTTAGCTCTTCAGCTAGTTAGCATATCGTGTGTATCGTATGTCCTTCCACCCGTCCTCCACATGGTGGAGTAAGTACGCGTTATGTGGGCATCACTTTTTTTTCTTCCAACGTTGGTATCGACCCTTTCGAGTATAACTTCGGTGTTGGAAGAATCTCTTCGGCGAAATCCCCTGTTCTTGATAACCGCCAAGTTGCAGTGCCTCCTGGTATGCAAACATTAGTACACACACCAGACGCAACCTAGAGTCTTTCTTCAAGTCCCTATGCTTCTTTGTTTTCCTGTAGAATGTCATCTGTATGTGGATGGTACACAGTGTTCAGTAGGATATAGCATGGTTCGGCATTTACCCATTTCATTCCATATCCATCTTCTTCTTCATAACTGTGGCTTTGAATGCCAACATCTAGTTCCACGCTTCTGGCTACCAGGCTACTCGGAGCAAACGTTTTATTGACTGCAGTCTGTCGTAAGTTTGCTCCGCTCACGTCTCCACACCTCATATTCGAGTAAAGTGTGCTCGGGTCCAGTATCCCGTCCTTGATTGCAGTGCGAACATGTTGCCTGCTCAACTTTCCCTGACTTCTCTTGAAGGTATTTGTTGAAACAGCATGACCTCTTATAACGACTGTGTCAGGTGAAAGTTCAGCTGACCGTAGTCCAGGTTCTTCATCAGGCGGCTTAGGTAGTTCACCACCCTCCCCCTGCCTCCCCTTTCCGCTGTCATCAGGGGATTCTGCCTGAAGCTCAGCTCTAAATCAAACCAGATGCCCAGGTATTTCAACACCTTCTTGATCGTGATTTCCACACCGTGCAAGTAAAAGGTGGATGGACTGAACGGGAACCATAAGGCCTCCGTCTTTCCTACGCAGACTCAATCCAACGCGTCACTGTCACAAGGCCCTAGTTTAATCTGCTCTCCACCGCTATAGTTGTTTCAGCAAGGCATACTACCAGAGTATCAACCATTTAACAGATGATATAAGACTGGGACTACTGGAAAAACTATCAAGAAAAAATGTCACAAATAAGTTGACGGGTTTTGACTGGGATTACTCTTGGAAAAACTGCGTCACGTTTGATGAAGTCATCAGTAACTGTGACCTACTTTATAAACTTGAAAGAAATTTCGGCTTTTGCTACCTTTGTAGCCCTAGATTTAACATACAGTAGGCTATAGACGGACACCAGGCTGAGGAAGCAACAAACGAGCGGAGTGAGTGACCCTCTGAAAGCTAGTTAGCTCAAGTTACAGTCAGGGTTGCCAAAAAAAAAAACAATTTTTCTCAAAAACAAAAAACATGTTTTTTTTAGTTTAAAACATGTTTTAAATGTTTTAAATGTTTTAAATATTGTTTAAAACCGTCTTAAATAATGCAATTATAGTTTGAGACACATTTTTGGAGTTTTAACTATTGTTTTAAACACATTTTGAATGTTTTAAACATTGGTTTTGAACATTGTTTAAAACAACGTTCTATTTTTTTTACCTTTTCAACCCTGGAAATATTGTCAAATATTAATTTCGAGTGAAGAATAATTAATAATGATGGAAAAGAACGAGGCTTTTAATGTTTTTCAATGTAGGTATTGAAAGAAAAAAAAAGAAGTTTAAAACGAAAAGAAAAACACGTTTTTAAACATATTTCCATTTAAAACACAATTTTGGTTTTTTGTGTGCTTAAAACATGTTTCAAACACGTTTTAAACATTGTTTGCTTAAACCTTGGCAACCCTGGTTGGTTACAGTATATTGGAGTTATACTAGGCCAATTTGGGGCGGACAACGTTGACATTGCGCGCAATCCATTTTTATTCTAAATTACTTTGTTCCCGAGTTATTATGAGATTACTCACAGAACATTTGAATGGAAAAATCTTCCCTTGTTTTCAATTCTGTCGATTGTAACGCTCCTAGCGGATGGCTGGTCCGAATAGTGCGGCGAGCAAGGTTGCAATGTTATGAACAAACAATTTTTAAAACGTTTTTAAAACATGTTTTAAACACACAAAAAAATCAAAATTGTGTTTTAAACAGAAATATTATGTTTGAAACGTGTTTTTTTTTTTTTTCAACTTTTTTTTTTTAATACATTGAAAAACATTAAAAACCTTGTTCTTTTCCATATTTTCATCATTATTCTCCAGTAAAAATGAATATATGTATTTGATCATTTTTCCACGGTTGAAAAAGTAAAAAAAAAAATTAGAACGTTGTTCTAAACAATGTTCAAAACCGATGTTTAAAACAATCAAAATGTGTTTAAAACGTGTTTTGAACAGGAATTAAAAACCAACATCTGTTTTAAACTGAAAAAAACACGTTTTGTTGTTTTTTTTTTCCTGCAACCTCGAATGCGAGTGAGCCCGTGAGCTAGTTAACCTGACATAAAGTCAAGAAATACTGGTGGAGGTTCATCATACCGAGCTAGACAGGTTGAAAGTCGATATGATCGGTAGAATTTTATTGAGTCAATATGATCGCCAAAAAAGTATTTTTTTCTCGAGAAAAGGGAGCATGAGTTAACGAGGTTTCCATCAATAGCGTCTTCTCGACGGCCCTGCACGCAGTCTATTTTTTTCGATTCATCTGTCTTAATGGACTTCTTTGAAGTGGGGAGGAAGGATAGAATTTGAAAACTTTGTTGATTCTCCTCACAAACGAAAGCTGATAGTTGAAAAATACCTTCTATGACACATTGACGCGTTAATTATTCTAAAAAGAAAAAAAAAAAAAAAAAAAAAAAGAAGTTGATTACGTGATCAGGTGTACGTTATAATTTCTGTTCTTCTTATTTTCAGAGAAACTACGTTAATTGTGTACGCATTCGCAGTTTTGGGTATGTTCGGCTACACATTGTCCGTAAACGCCGGAACGAGTATGTTCATGGTTTACTGTTGCGCTGCATTTCTTGGGTAAAATTTTATTTCGCAGCATAAAAGACTACTGACAAGGTTGTAGACAAGATTTCTGATTTCACTCCCTAGCCATAAATTTACAAAAATCCTTCTTAGTTCTCTACTTTGTGTTGAAATCGACATGAGATCTGCCTCCGTTCTAGAAACTCAGTCTCGTTGTCTTAGTATTTTTTTTTATTCCTCTTCTTCTCTCGAAGGATCTACGACGATTATCAAAATAAGACGAATCTGTTTCGTTTTTACTTTCGAAAAGATTTTATGTCTCTTTTCTTATTATTCTCATTTCGTGTTATTCTAATTTAGAAATGTATTCTCGTGTTATCGAATTATTTTTGTGCTATTTAAAAGTGTCGTAGGATTCATTGTAAAACTTCATCAGTTCGATTATTTTCAAGCTTATGAAAGAATTGAACAAGAATTAATTACTATATTTTTCCGCTCTTTCGATTGCGTTTTTAAACTATTTTAAGCGTGCAGTTTTTTCAAATTAAGAAACTTCATCAGGATGGAAGAAATAAATTAATTTTATCCCATGATGGTTCAATTTGAACCTCAATCGTTGGCATTTATATGAACTATGCTACACATTTAGTACTGGTATGGAGATAATAGAGGATAACAAGATTTTTCTGCATTATACGTTCGAGCTATAAATGATTTCTGTGTACCAAATCTGAATTCTGACTCACAAAAATTTTCAAACCTCTCGAAAAAATTTTTCCCTGTTACGGCGTATTTCTTTTCCTTTTCGATTCTTCGATTAGTCTACATTCGTGAATTGAAAATATATATCTTCTAAATACCTATTTTTTTTTCAGCAGAATGAGAGAACTTTTCTGCTGCAACATACATATATTTTGTAAAAAGAAGAAATCCTGATTTACAACCTTGTATAGTCAAAAAATTTTTATCTATCTCCATTCTGTATAATGTGCATTCTTAACTTTATTTCCAGATTTTTCATGACCGGGTATTTGCCGGTCGGTTTTGAGTTGGCTGTAGAACTCACATATCCTGAACCGGAAGGTACCTCTGCCGGATTAATTAACGCTGGTGCTCAATTATTTGGTATCGCATTTACAACAACGTACGGCTATTTAATTGATACAATTAACGACCTAGGAGCGAATATATGTTTAATTGTTATGCTAGTCGCGGGTACTTTGTTGACCGCTTTCATTCCATCGGACCTCAGACGACAGTCAGCAGCATGCGAGCAGAGGAGTTGAGATCTTTCGGGGGTCTGAAATAGTTTGTGGATCTACAAAATTCGTATGTGTTCTTCAACAGTCGGTGTGAGTAAATATGTCGATACAAAAAATGATAATTTGTCTGTTTCGTTAGCTCTTGTGAATTGTTCCAAGTTAACCAATGACTCAATATCTGCATGATCTATATTTTTCTTATCCAAATCTCATTTTCACTCGCTGGTCGTACTCTGTTCTTTTGTAAAATGATCATTGCATTTGATTTTATCTAAATAATACTCTCGATACCGGTGCTTTCCACTTAACTCGAAAAAATGGAGATTAGTGAAGTGATTTGGTCTTATTCCAGAGCAATAAGCGATGTATATCTATGTATTTTGTTGCATCAAGAAAATATATTTTTTTGAGCTCCAAGCTCTCAAATGTCAGGTCAATAAATATCGTGTGATTTTTAAAAGTACTGTTACATATCTCAACGTTCTCTCGGTGCAGATCGTGAATTTTTTCGAACATTTGTACATTAATTTAGATTGCAATATTATTATAATGAAGTAGTGTCAATTACAGAATTTCATCTTGTGAATTTTGAACAGAATATTGTAATATTTTTTAAATACTTTTTTTTTGTGTATTGTTCTTTAATTTTATCTTCTTTTTTTTTTTGTCTTGGAATTTTCGAATTGTACAAACTGCAAGTAGTGCATATTTGGCAACCTAGAACCTCGCAATTTTCAAACATTCAGGATACATCGTTATCTCGCTGGCCGAAATAAGGGCTTGAAAATACTTGTGTGATTATTTTGTCGAAAAATTTTTAGACCATTGTGTCATTTGAAAAAGCTACTGACTTGCAGTATGTATTTACCATTAGAAGAATTATTCCCTTACTAGTGGCTTCATTTTTTTAAAATCTTTGACAATAAATTTTCGTTACCTTACATCATAAAAAGATGAACTTGCATTTTTAGGGTACCTAGACTGTTTTCTTTTCGATAGTTGTATAACTGAATTGTCCGCGAAAAAATCAAACATATCTATTCAGTATTATCTATTAGGTATCGTCATATTATCTAAATTATAAATCATAATAAAATGTTATCAAATTTTGAAAAATGAACGAGTTTTTATTTATGTTTATATTGCGTATATTTTTTTGAAATACTGAATTACCACGTTGATTGTTTTGTATCAAGATATCGTTTCTTCCAATTCCTTGGTTTTTCGTAACAGGGTTAAATAAGTTAAGTGACAACGTTATTACACCATTGAACCGCAGAGTAAGGTAGAAAGTTTGGCGTCTGCCACCCTTGCCTCAAATATAAAGATTAAAACTGAATAAAGAGAACTCGAGGTAGCACTACGTTTAACAATTTTTTCTTTTTTTGCGAGTCGCAATAGTACCTATTCCCATAGTTTCTTTAATCGTACGTTCGTCATGGGAAGGAGCAAATACTGCTCGTACAAATAACAATATTGTACGTACGAATAAACATTTACTTGATGATAACTATCTTCCACCAGTGTCCTTTCTTTCTTTCTTTCCTGGAAAGTAGAATGATAGTCGATAAATTCTCTCATTTTTCAAAATTCTTAGGCTCTCATATCTCGATGTTTTTGCAGTTCAAACAGAGTTGCTTCAAGGGAAGAGTACTCTCCCCTTTATCTCATGATTGTCTTTTTTTGGGGAGGCTCCCGAAAAGTTCCAAGTAGAATAGTGAAAAGGAAGCAGGATTTTGCGATTGCAACCGGTGAGGCAGAATAAATATTTGCGCTCGTTCAGCGCCTTAAAGTTTTTGGCTTTGATTTTTTGATACCTATGTGAAAGCCATGAATGAAGAAATTTCTATCGCGTCGGTAAGTGGGATTGGGGTGATTAGGAAGGGAGGGAAAGGAGTTTGAGTGTTGTGGGTTAGATTTGGACGGGGATGAGCGGGAGGTATGGCTTGGAAAATTGTTACAAAATTAAGTCGTCGGTGTCTTCGACCTAATGTAGAAACTACGAATAAATTCGACTTTCGCTACTTTTATTACACTAGACCTATACTGAGTGTGTGATTTCGTAGCTAGTTCTATTTTACGCTTATACTAGCCTTATACTGGACTAAATGCAGTGACTGTGCCCGTCAGGCTAAACAGCTCAGCCTGCTTCTTGTACTAGGCTTTCTCTATACTAGAGCTAAACTTATACTTTATAGTATACTAGGCTTCACTCTCAGGATTTAGCAAAATGTCGACTTCTACTACTTCATGAATTAATCTCTAATATACCAGGCCCAGCTACTTAGTCTAACATATTGATATATGTAATAAGTAGAATCCTTTCAATATGTAATGATCGATTAAATCGATAGTATAATTGATAATATCAGATTGAAAGAAAGAAGCAAGTATATGCAATGGTACACTACGTGTCGTTGGAGAAGACGCATTAGCCTCTGTGTTGAGTTCCAGTTTCTTTTTTAAGAGAGTACCTGTTTCACCGGGGGGAGGAGGTGTCGGAAAAAACGTTCGCCATGTTCGGAGATCAAAAATTTTTAAAGTTCCCCTCCTATCATATATAGCTCGAGAGTCAAAATTTTTTCAAGTCCCTCTCCTATTATATGTATACAACTCGAGAGTCGAAATTTCTCCGTCCTTTATGCAATGCTGAACTGGATCAGCAATACTGAACCACATATTCTATAAGCAATGCTGAACCACATATTCCATAAGCAATGCTGAACCTCATATTCTGTAAGCAATGCTGAACCACATATTCCATGTGTAATGCTGAACCACATATTCTGAAAGCAATGCTGAAACACATATTCTGTAAACAATACTGAACCACAATTTCTATAAGCAATGCTGAACCTCATATTCTATCAATGATGCTGAATCACCTATTCCATAAACAATGCTAAACCACATATTCCATATATAATGCTGAACCTCATATTGTGTAAGCAATGCTGAACCACATATTCCATAAGCAATGCTGAAGCACATATTCTGTAAACAATACTGAACCACATATTCTATAAGCAATGCTGAACCACATATTCCATGTGTAATGCTGAACCACATATTCCATGTGTAAAGCTGAACCACATATTCCATGTGTAATGCTGAACCACATATTCTGAAAGCAATGCTGAAACACATATTCTGTAAACAATACTGAACCACAAATTCTATAAGCAATGCTGAAGCACATATTCTGTAAACAATACTGAACCACATATTCATAAGCAATGCTGAACCACATATTCTATAAGCAATGCTGAATCACATATTCTGTAAGCAATGCTGAACCACATATTCCATAAGCAATGCTGAACCTCATATCTGTAAGCAATGCTGAACCACATATCCTGTAAGCAATGCTGAAGCACATATTCTGTAAACAATTCTGAACCACAAATTCTATAAGCAATGCTGATCCTCATATTCTGTAAGCAATGCTGAACCTCATATTCTGTAAGCAATGCTGAACCACATATTCTGTAAGCAATGCTGAAGCACATATTCTGTAAGCAATGCTGAAGCACATATTCTGTAAACAATTCTGAACCACAAATTCTATAAGCAATGCTGAACCTCATATTCTGTAAGCAATGCTGAACCACATGTTTCATAAGCAATGCTGAACCACATATTCCATGTGTAATGCTGAACCTCATATTCTGTAGGCAATGCTGAACCACATATTCCATAAGCAATGCTGAAGCACATATTCTGTAAACAATACTGAACCACATATTCTATATAAGCAATGCTGAACCTCATATTCTGTAAGCAATGCTGAACCACATATTCTGTAAGCAATGCTGAAGCACATATTCTGTAAACAATACTGAACCACATATTCTATAAGCAATGCTGAACCACATATTCCATAAGCAATGCTGAACGTCATATTCTGTAAGCAATGCTGAACCACATATTCTGTAAGCAATGCTGAAGCACATATTCTGTAAACAATACTGAACCACATATTCTATAAGCAATGCTGAACCACATATTCCATGTGTAATGCTGAACCACATATTCCATGTGTAAAACTGAACCACACATTCCATGTGTAATGCTGAACCACATATTCTGAAAGCAATGCTGAAACACATATTCTGTAAACAATACTGAACCACAAATTCTATAAGCAATGCTGAAGCACATATTCTGTAAACAATACTGAACCACATATTCTATAAGCAATGCTGAACCACATATTCTGTAAGCAATGCTGAACCACATATTCCATAAGCAATGCTGAACCTCATATTCTGTAAGCAATGCTGAACCACATATTCTGTAAGCAATGCTGAACCACATATTCTGTAAACAATTCTGAACCACAAATTCTATAAGCAATGCTGATCCTCATATTCTGTAAGCAATGCTGAACCTCATATTCTGTAAGCAATGCTGAACGACATATTCTGTAAGCAATGCTGAAGCACATATTCTGTAAGCAATGCTGAAGCACATATTCTGTAAACAATTCTGAACCACAAATTCTATAAGCAATGCTGAACCTCATATTCTGTAAGCAATGCTGAACCACATGTTTCATAAGCAATGCTGAACCACATATTCCATGTGTAATGCTGAACCTCATATTCTGTAAGCAATGCTGAACCACATATTCTGTAAGCAATGCTGAAGCACATATTCTGTAAACAATACTGAACCACATATTCTATAAGCAATGCTGAACCACATATTGCATAAGCAATGCTGAACCTCATATTCTGTAAGCAATACTGAACCACATATTCTGTAAGCAATGCTGAAGCACATATTCTGTAAACAATACTGAACCACATATTCTATAAGCAATGCTGAACCACATATTCCATAAGCAATGCTGAACCTCATATTCTGTAAGCAATGCTGAACCTCATATTCTGTAAGCAATGCTGAACCACATATTCTGTAAGCAATGCTGAAGCACATATTCTGTAAACAATACTGAACCACATATTCTATAAGCAATGCTGAACCACATATTCCGTAACCAATGCTGAACCACATATTCCATAAGCAATGCTGAACCACATTTTCCATAAACAATGCTAAACCACATATTCCATATGTAATGCTAAACCACATATTCCATATGTAATGCTGAACCTCATATTCCATATGTAATGCTGAACCTCATATTCTGTAAGCAATGTGTACTGAATATGTGGTTTGCCAAATATAAGGGTCAGCTTTCTTGACTGAATAAATGGTTTGTCAAATATAAGGTTCAGCATTGAAACTTTTCAAGTGAAGGTGGACGAATTCCCTGCAACAAAATTTGATCAATCTTCCAATAAATAGTGAGTGAGTTTGTGATTGAAGGAGAGACTGAGTTGTTGAGCCGAACGTTTGTGAGAACTGAGCAAGAGAGGAAGTCTCAAATGGATGACATCGCTTGATCTTTTTGAACCAGCATTTCATTTACATTTTTTGTGTTGTAGGTTGAAGAATCCTTCAGGAACATCAAACAAAAAAGAGCTCAATAAAAATTATGCTACTCCTAGAAAAACATTTTTCAACCAACCTAACAACCCCACCCTATGAGGACTAGTAGAGCAAGCCGTCGTTTTTTCTTTAGTTGTGGTCAGGGACTTGAAAAAATTTCCACTTTCGAGCTAGGTATATATGATATGAGGGGGCACTTTCGAGTTATATGTGATAGGAGGTTCTATTCTGGCTGTCAGATTGAAATATTGTGAACTAGATCAAGAAGGGGGCCGAGCAAGTGGCGCGAGTGAGATCTTAAGAAGCCTTCATTATACTAGGCCCAATATACAGCATAGACTTGTTTATAATTATTTACTTTTTATTAAATTAATTAATTTTTTTATTACCAATTTCATTTATTTATTAAATTTATTAATTAATTTATTTATGATGAGGAAAAACCATCAAGGTAGTGAAGAACAAAGTTCAAGATGTATCTAGGAATGACAATGCACCCTAATGACTCCCATAAGACGGGTTTCCAGTTTGCCTCAATTAACAAAGATAATAAAGGCAACCCCGAGCAGCTCACCACGTGAGCTGCGAGTTTTAACAGAGAACCTGTTCTATGGGGGGCTTTTTGAGAAATTTGCCGTGCGCCGTCCGCCGTCCAACAAAAAACTTGGAAAAATGTCGACTATCGAGCTATATATGATAGGAGATAGGGACTTGGAAAAATTTCAACTCTCGAGCTATATATGATAGGAGAGGGACTTGAAAAAATTTTGACTCTCAAACTATATGATAGTAGTCTTATAAAAGGTCCAAGCCTTCTTTATACTAGCTTTATCTATTTCTTTATTTAATTCTTTATTTACTTATTTATTTATTTATGCATTACTTACTTAATAATTTATTTGTTAATTTACGTTAAGGTAAGAAGCTTTTCCCTCATTTTCTGTTGCGAAAGGAATTAAGTGACATAAGAAAATATTGAAAAAATATCAAAGTAACACTGAGTTACCGAAACGCGTCGTCTACTCAATAAATGCGATTGTGTTACGTCGATATTTTTTTGATATTATTTTATGTAACTCATTAATTTTTTTCTTAGTTATTCATTAGATTTATTCATTTTATTTATTTAATTAATTTTTTATTAAATATATTTATTTATTTATTTATTTATTTATTTATTTATTTATTTATTTATTTATTTATTTATTTATTTATTTTCTCTCTTTCTTTCTTTCTTTCTTTCTTTCTTTATATGATAGAAAGATAAGTGCCGTATCATATCTTGGAGGTCAAAATTTCAATAGGCAACGTGTTCTATGAGGGGTTTTTTGGACGAGTGGGTCTTTGAAAAAAACATCGCTAATAGCGTGCAAAGATGAGGGAGAGTCTGTTAGGAGAAGAGCTCAGTTGAAAATATTGACGTTGTATTTTGTAAACCGTAAGCTGATATTTCCCGATCCATAAAGAATACAAACGCTAACTTGATGAGTTCCGGTCCGTCCGTTATACCTGGTATGTTCTGCCTGTTGGTCTTTCTGTAAGATGCTCCCTATAGATTGAGTTAGGTCTTTTTATTTTTGGATTTTTCGTGAGATCCAGTCGAATTTCAGGAACAGGAAGGAGCCATGGAGGAACGTCAGAGATAATGGGAACAAGAGCGTTAATTTAAAAGCGGCAAGAACAGGAGGTTTGAGTAACAATAAAGTTGTGGTGCTGTTTAGATTATGGATATTAGGGACACCCAAATCTAACTGAGGTCGAGTGAGACTTTTGTATAAATTTCAAAGTAATTTTCTATTGCATCCCAACCGGGGATAGGAGAGATAATTGAGGACATTATTACGAACGCAGACTCTCAACTTTCAACAATTTTGATAAAGTTTTTGGTCAAATAAAGAGGTCCAGAAATTTGACCATATCTGTAGTTTTGATTTGAAAATTTTGAAGATGGACGTGGAGGCGAGGAATAAAGGAGGTGCTTTTCTTTTATGGAAAATAAGTAAATTTATTTCCTCTGAAGAAAATTGGTTCTCTTTCGGATGACCAAGTTGAAATGTCATTAAGGGCTCCGTGTAGAGGCCTGTGGGCTATATTCGAGTTGTACGATCGGAGGGAGAAATTGTGCTTAGTCGTCTGAAAACAGCCTTTCAGAGATAGGGTAATTTGATTAAGGAACTATGTAAGATAGGTATGCGCAAGGGATAAGAAGAGGACCATCGCTACGTTGATAAAGTCGATGGAGGAGCTGTTTCAGGAGGTTTCAGGGGTGCCGTAAGAGGAATTTAAATATCAAACATTGCATTTCGATTAATTAGAAAGATTATGTTAATGTAAACGAAAAAATAAATGAGTTCTCGTCTGTTTTTTGTTGCTAGAATTCTTGTATTTAATGTTTGATGTTAAAAATTCTTTTAGAAAACTACTTAGATTGCTCTTCCTTCGACTTTGTCAACACTATGATGTTCTTATTCTTATCACTTGCGCATTCCTATCTTATATAATTCCTTACTTTGATGGCTACCAGAAAAAGGAGGACGCTGAGAATCTCCCCTTGGAAAACGCCATCGATTTTTGACTTCAACTGATATTATTTATGTATCTCGTGAGAAACTTTGTAGAATTTTTGGAAGATTGCTTGGTAGACCGAAATGTTGTGATTTTTTGTATAAACACGAGGATAAGTCTGTAGGGTGAAGGGAGGACCTGGAGTTTTAAGTTACCTAATTCTATTATTTGATTTTAAAGATTTTCAAGAGCTTGAGTCGAGCTCCGTATTGTACTGGAGATGGTAAATCATTTTGCTTTAGGAACCACCAGAGTCTTTTAGGCTAGGTAATTATTTTTTGAATGATTTGCTGGCAACACGCTAGTGAAAGTAATTGGTCGATATGTGGTGATGGAAGCAGAGGGTCTGAATTGATTTTCGGAATAGGAAGGAAGTACGCTATAATCTGAAAACCGGAAACTGATAATTTGTCCTTGTTGATCAAACCCAGTTGAAGAAAACTTGGCAATTTCTTCTTAGAAACATGAAGGTGTGTTTCCCAGAATCAGTAGCAATTTTTCCCAAGTATTACGCGCGCATCCTCGCCACATTTTGTTTGCCACCCATATTTTTTTCATTGATCTCGGTTCCTACTCCACATTTACTCTCGTGAAACAAGTTAGGCCTGCGATAAGTCTTTAGTATAGTCTTTTCGTACCGACGACGATTATTTTATAATCTATAATATGCATAATTTGTAAGAAATTCGAAAACTGGATTTCATCAAGAATTACACCAATGCGGCGACAAGAAAAAAAAAGAAAAAAAAAAATCAGTGAGCCATAGTAACGTATTAAAAGTTGTATCTTCGGTACTTCGGTATGTGGTTTTGGAATCTGCTCGCTATCAGATGGCTGTGATGGTATCCAAACTATTCCAAACCCGAAGTCGCTATTGTAGCCGAGGGGGAAGCCAAATACGCGGTGTATACAGCTTTACCTGTACTCGCGGTATACGTAATACGTATCATTCGTTATATTTGTTAAATTAAGGCTACAATATCGTACCCAGTCGGAGAACGGAGCAACGTTTCAGTATTTTCATCGAGTTATATCTTATCACGCCTAACGGGTTGCACGTTGCCTGTTATATTGACATCAGCACCACGCAACCCGCCTACCTACACTAAATAAATGTTTTTTTTACCTATACGAATTTCAGCCTAAAATTTAATGTGTATCGTATTATTCGTATCGAGTTGGTTGAGAATCCTTGTGTAGACGTTGTTGTAGATACGAAACGAACATATAAAAGCGGCCCGCGCGCTTAGGAATGCAGTTCTCCCCACTCCGCATACCTAGTTTTAACGTTGAAATCAGAAAATCGGCTATAAGCCTTGGACTGGACTCGGAGTGCGCGCAAGCCGCAAGGCGCAACACAGTAGCAGTAATGCAGTGTGAGTAGTATGTACGTAATATACCTGATCCTGATTCACATTTTTTTACTCTCGTCGGTCGACGCATGGTTTCAATCATTTTTTCATCGAAAAATATCTAAAAAAATAAGAAAATTAATTTCCTTTTATTTTCATCGAAATTCTTGAATTCTTATCGATCGACGTACCTAGACGTTTTTAATCATTTTCTCATTAAAAAAAAAATATATTAATAATAATAATAATAATAATAATAATAATAATAATAATAATAATAATAATAATAATAATAATAATGATAAAAAATGAAGTTAATTTCCTAATTATTTTACAAGAATCGATAAATTCTAAGATTTCAACACTTATTTTCATGAAAATTTCTGGCTCACCTTTTCTCACCGGGTAAAGCCTATACAAAATTTTTATTAAAAAATCTGTAAAATCAATTTTTAATGAATCTCAACGAGTGCAACAAGAATTATTTCTTACATCAACTCATAGTTTTCGTCAAAATTTATCTTCTATAAAATAAATTCCAAAATAAATATTGATATGAATAACCACCCTTCCCGTCAAAATCGCGGGTTCTTCGAGTAGAGTTGGCACTTCCTTGTTGGTATGTGTTTGGAGTCGATCAAAATATCTATCGGTGGCTCTAAATACAATCTGGTGAACTGTTTCGAGGGCCAGGTCTTAATGCAGTTGGTGGTTCGTGATGTACCTTGGAGCCCCTGTGATTTTGCAGAGTATAATTTTCCCGAATCTCTACATAATTTGTATTTTGCTATTTGCTGCTGTCCAGATTGACCGTAGCACCTTAACTTAAAGCAACCTTTTGTTCGTGAGCGAAAGATGACTGCCAGCCGGAAGCCTCCAGGGCGTTCTCTGGTTCCACAGGAGAGTAGTGCTTGGCTCTGAATCTGGTGGTTAGGGAGCAGTCGTTGATTCTTCAACATGAGGCGCAGGGTACACATGTTTCTCAAATAGCTTCAATATCACGAAAGACACAATACTTACGTTCGGAGGTAATATTAAAGGAGGGGGGTTGTTGGTAAATGAAAAACTCGAGCGAAAAATTTGAAAAAGTTTTCCAAATGTACAAATCTACTTTATTAGTTGCTTTTACAAGAGTACTTTCAGATGTTATTCCATCATCAGTTATATCGCAACTGGAGAACAAGGCCTTAAACATGAGTTTTTATAGTACAACACTGCGATCTTATTGGCTATAACAATGCTATGTTGTGATTGGTTCACTCTTAGAAACCTATTCTTACAATAATATGACATTGTGTTCTTATTGGCTAAAACATACTGCTTAGTGATTGGTTCACTCTATTGGCCTAATTACTGCGTTTCTATTGGCTACCTGGATTCCTGTCATTTTATTGGTTGGTTCAGTTATTCTTCTCTCGTCAAACCACCCGCCCAAATGATTTTTCGCTATGTGATTACATTGTTCAAGAGGCAGGTTTTCTTCCTCTTTGCTTTTGCAATCTCCATTAATTTGTTCCCAGAGTTTTCTTCTCTTTGTGCGTTTCTCTACATGTATGACTTCAATTATTCCCTCTCCATTGTGGTGTTCTTTGTTACAGTGTTTCCCAAACAGTGACTTGTCATCTTCTTTCTCCCTCGACTTTTTGTGCTCCTTTTTCCTGATCACAACCTTTCTCCCGGTCTCACCGATGTAGATGCCCTCACACTGTTCACAACTGAGCTTGTACACTCCGCTCATGCTTTCCTTGTCCTTTTCTTTCTTCTGGTCAATGTTGATTCTCTTCACCATGGGTTGATTATTCTGGATACCCACATTTACATCGTAGCCATTGAACGCCTTTACCACCTTGTTTGTGTTTTTTCCTATGTATCGTTCCGGAGTACTTTCTCAGTATGCCATCATAGGTTCCTTTCTTTGTTTCCATTTTCCCCCAAGACTCCAACCACCACACCTCTATGGTAGCCATTGGCTTCTGCGATCTGCTTTACTATCTTGATCTCTTTCCTCTTCTCTTCGTTGTTTTTGAGGACAGAAATTGCTCGATAGCAGTAGTTCTGGATTGCCGCTAACTTGTGCCTGGGTGTGCGTCGACTTCCTGTAGATTTTGTATTCTATCCTATTGTTCTCAAGTGTGAGTGTAAGGTCCAAATAGTCGATGGTCTCATTGCCTTTTTCCACTGTGAATTTGATACTCTCATTCATCGCGTTCATTTCTGAAAGGAATAGATCCCCCTGTCTATCAGTGCCTAACCACGCAATTAGGATGTCATCTACGTTTTTGGCCCAGTGTTTGATCGAGTTTCTGATTTTGCTGCTCTTCAATATCTAGTTTTCCATATCATTCATGAATATCTCCGCCAATATTGGTGACAGCGGTGATCCCATAGCAAGTCCCTTTTCCTGACAGTAGAACCTCTTATTGAAGCGGCAGTTGTTCTGGCTGAAGATCTCTTCCACTTTGTTGGCTTACGTCGACCCATCGGGGTTTCCAAGGTATCTGTAGTTTTTGAGCAGAGTGAGAAGTTCCTCCTTCGGTGTGGTACCAAATATGTTTGCCACATCAAAGGATGTCAGCTGGTCGTTACTCTTGATTTTCAACTTGCCCAGTTGTTCAATCAGGTCTCCGTTGTTTCTGATGCTTTGTCTGGGTGCAAAGTGGTAGTTTTTTCTTCAGGAATGTAGCTACGATCTTCGCCATCTTGTAGCATGGTGATTGAATGCTGTTGACCAGGGGTCTCGTCGGACGGTTTGCTTTGTGAAGTTCCACAAGACCCTTGAGTTTTGGTGTAACCGGGTTCATCTCAAGCGTCCTTCCATTGCCGGCGTACATTGTTCCGTTTCAAGACATCTTTCAGGTCATCTTGGTATTTTTTTGTTGGGTCCTTTTTCAGCTCTTAGTATGGGGGCGTCCATAAATTGCGTGAGGCGATTTTTGTGATTTTTTGACCCCTCCTCCCCCCTTGGTGAGATATTTTGTGAGATTTGCCTTGACCCCCTCCCTCCCCTTCTTATCTCGCGTGAGATTTTCTGAAATGTGTATTTTTGCTTTTAATACGTTTATTTCTGCTTAATCGCGTTTATCTATTAAAAAAACGTAATTTTTTCGATCACATTTTATACCTATTCAAAAAAAAAATAGGTTTTATTAAATTTAAGCCAGTTTAGCAATATTTTAGAATGTATTTGTGTGAGAAAAAAATTACGTGAGATTTTTCGGCCTCCCCCTCTCCATCGCGTGAGTTTTGGTGAGACTTGGCTGGACCCCTTCCCCCCAAAAAATGCCTCACGTAATTTATGGACGCTCCCTATCTATAATTCCACTTTTTGGGTGTAGTTCTCCTTCTCCATTACCACTACCGTGTTGCCTTTGTCCACCTTCGTCAAAATCAGGTTGTTCTGTCGGATCTTCTTTTTAGATTTGTGACCTTCCTTTGCATTAACTGCGTTCTGTCATTGGTTTGGCACATATTCTCCTTGATGTCCAACAGCACTTTCCCAATTTTGGTCCGGGCTTCTGGTCTCACGTCGTGTTGCATGGTTTGGATTACTTGTTCGCAGCTAATAGCCTCTTTTGGTAAGGATAGGTTGGTTTCTTCTTCCTCAATCAGTGGGATATCTGGAAGTACATCTGTGGCCAAATCCTTGTTTGGAACCTTTGCTCTAGGTGTTCTGCATATGTTTGTACACGCTCGTCATCGCTACGTGCCTACTATTATTTGGTTCTCGAAATGAGAAGTATGACCTGGAGGTTTATTGCTCTTTGACCGTCCATTAATTACGTAGAGACGACTTTACCTATTTTTTATCCCCCCCCCCCCCCAAGGAAAGATACATAAGATTTCTTCTAGTCCTTTTACTGCCTACTAATCCCTTAAAAAGCATTCAATTGTAAAAATATTCTTAAACATTATTCAATACTTCTAGATAATAATATTCAAGACGACTCGAATATTTTAGCAAAAAGTAGTGTAGTAACATGAGGCAAATGATAAATTGCTCCTCTTATTGATAGGGTGATTCTCACGCAGACAGAAAAAGTTTTTAAAGGAAATGAAGAAAAGGTATTTGTAATGATTGAAAGAGAAAACCATTTTCTATTTTTTAAGACTAATTTAGTGAAATTAGAGCAGTAAAGGAGAGCTATAACCAGTCAAAGATTAAAAATCAGGAGTGCAGTACAGTCATACCGCACCGCTGGACACCGAAACCCTACTGGTCGCTGTTACCATTGTCTACATCCCGGCCTTTTATAAAAAAAGTTAGGCTGACAAAAACTATCCAGCGGTAACGTAATTCTTTTTTTTTTATATGAATGAATATGTACATGTGAACGCATTAACGAGCTATCTGGGTTATCAGTTTGCGAAGTTATTCTGAAGGGTTTTAGAGAAGTGGGAAAAAGTAGGTAGAACATTAGCATTTGGCACTGTTTCCGAATTGTCGCAAACGGCGGAGGACAGCGCAGTAAGAATAAACGATAATAATTTTGAAGTCGCATATGATGGAGAAGGTTAGGGATCTGTAATTATAGGTACGAGGGAGGATTTTTTGTAGGATGGATCCTTTCTGCAGAAGTACGAGTCATCGTAATTATACTAATGGGTAACACAGGCACGTAACGAATTAATAACTCACAACTAAAATTTAAGCTGTTTAACATTAATGAACAATGTTCTCAAACAACAATGTGTACATGAAGACACCGTCCCCGGATTCACCTTCATGATTATCCTCTGTCTATCCTCCAACTAAAGCAGATTCAATGGTCAGACGTTCGTTTTTCCAGATGTGAGATGGTCTACCTATGAGGGAAGCGAACTGCCCCCCTTAGTTGAAAATGTATTCATGGATCACCTAGAAACATTCGTCTTGTTGTCTACCTCCTCTTCTCTGGCAGTCTGCTTCTGGAGGCGGTACGTGAACGATGTCCTGGTTGTACGGGCTCCGACGAAGACCTTCAACGTTCTTTGGATAAAATCAACATCTTTCACCCTGAATTTTCTACGATTTTTCGGAGCCAAGTTATGGACCAAAATGTGCCAAAAATTGACCAATTTGCCAAAATTCTCAAAAATTAAAAATTGTTTGAACTTCTATATTTTCCTTGCATTGAAAGTGAAATTTAACGCTGATTCCGAAAAAAATACCTAAATAACCCTATGAAGCTTAAAAGTGGGGGAATTTTCAATCTTTCATTTTGGGAATCTTGGCAAATTGGTAAATTTTTGGCACATTTTGGTCCATAACTCGGCTCAAAAAAGTCGTAGAAAGTCGAGTAAGGGCGCAAATTAAAGATAAAATTGAGATACAAATTTTATAGTTTTGAAGTATACGTCTAACATTTCGCGTTTTTACGCTAGAACAGACTAGTGCAAACTCCCATCATCTTTCTGGTCCACCCGGTATTATTACAGGCTATACTAGACTACAGATTAGCTAGTATATAACTCGCATACTCTTTAGCAGGTCTTCCTAGTATAGCTTTACGGTAGGCTTATAGGTACTAGATCTATACAATTTTGTACAGTATGCTAGCTTTGAACTAGGTCTAGGCTTTCTATGCCTCCCCCCTCAAACACTGCACTGTTTGTTCTCTGCCCATTGTACTATATGTATACTGAGCTTGCAGTATACTAATGTTATACCCAGACACGGATCCACGGGGGGATGGGGGAAATTCCCCCCTCCCTCCGAGAAAAAAAAACAAAAAACAACAACAAAACAACAAAAAATCTGTAGTATTGAAGGAAATGTAAGAAAAAAACCTTCAGACTTCTCTCCAAAGTGATCGTCTGGATCTGCGCCTGTATACTACGCTTATACTATCCCTACGCCTCTCTATAAAAAGTCGAGGGTTACTTAGCTCTATACTAGGTCCAAGCTTTTCCTCATATTTAAAGCTTTCCTGAGCCCCGACACCGTATGTAGTACACTAGACTAAGAAGGGGACAAACCAACGCCCTGAAAGCTACTAGCTTTTATACAAGGCTTCTTATACTATAGGTTTAAGTATCCCTTATACGTGTAATAGGGTTAACTTTCATTATACAGCCCTAATGTACAATATACTCCCGAAAGCTATTAGCTTGAAGTATTCCAAAGTACACTTATACTAGACCTAGAGGGGGCTCATTCGCTCCGCTTGTTCGCCCCCCCCAAAAGTCATTAGCTTGAAATATTCTAAAATAGAATCATACTAAACCCAATGAGCCCCCCAAAAGCTATCGACTTGAAATATTCTAAGGTAGATTCATACTAGTCCAGGAGGGGGCTCACTCGCGTGTGCAGAGGCAACAAGAGGGTGGTACTCCCAGATCAAGCAAAGCAAGTATGACAAAAACAAACTAGTATGCTACCATGAAACATGATCCTTATTCATTTGGTTACACCAGAAATTTTTTTTTTATCATTCTTTTTTCTATGTGTCTTGAATTTTTCAAGTTGGGACTTTTAAATCGTATTTTCCGACGCTAAATTCTAAATTTCATTTTATTTCATTCTATTTTTAATTAATTTTCGTTCTAATTCTGGACTCCACATTTATTTGTATTTTATTTTCTGACTAATTTTTACTAAACGATTGAATTTTACTTGTTAGTTATTAATTTGTAACGTGTCTCTACTACCCATTACTATAATAAGGAGGATTTTTTGGCCGCATGGTCAACCTCGTCACGATCACAGAGATCGACCAAACCATGGATCCAAATGAAGGTTACTGACGATTGAATTTTGAATACTCTTACAATTATTGGATTCTGGAGAGATAAAATTTTGTTGACCTCAAAAATTATAAGATTTGGAAATGTGAAGAAAACAAAGTAAATCATTTTGATTTTTTTTTTTTTTTTTTTTCAAGAAAAATCAAATTATGAAAATTTGGATGATAATTGGTTTTACTACCTATTTTTTTTTTTTTTTTTAATGAAAATTAATGAAAAATAGATGTTGATGATCGGACTAGTAAGGGCAGCGTGGCCGCTGTTAGAACATCTCGCTTTTGTTCAATGCTCTTTGCCAATTACCAAATTCGCGTCCGACCCCAAAAGAGTCGCCCTTTACATTTACTATAGCGGCCATTTGTGGAAACTGGACAAAAATGTAATGTTTCAGATAATTGGTGAAATTTTTATTTTTATGAGTTTCATACTATTCTACTAGTTAAGAGAGTCAAAAAAGGTCATTATAAGTGGTACTTTTTTTCAGTATTAACAGAGATATAGCTAGTTGAAACAACATACGCTCTTATGTAAATTTTCATGTGATCACCTTTTCGTCCACGACACTATTAGCGCGTCTGTAGTAGTGGCCTGATGCGAAACAAGGAAACCAGAAAACAATGTTATTTTAAAGAAAAAAACAAAAATGGTCAGGATTTTAACGAAAAAGTACCAATTATTTAAGAGGAAATTTAACGCTCTACAAATTTAATTCTCTCTGTAATTGCGTTAATTGCGTTTGTTCTTCAGATATCCCAAAATAATGTACATTCATCCTGGTTTTGGCAGTCATGTACTCATCGCGTAACGTTTCAACTCTAGCGCTGCTCACGATTCGAACAACAAACACGACCGATTCACCTGCTAGCGCTCCGTGCGGATGACCGGGTCCGATTGAATGAACCTGTTGTCGAGGAATTCTTCTTTTACCTTCCACGATCCGACGATCCGTCCGCATGTTACTTACGTATGCTTCGGTATAATATATGTGTACGATCAAACGATAATTCAGTCAGAAGTCTCGGCGAATATTCTACTCTCTCCCCTCTTCGTCTCCGTGAAGTTTGAATCGTTTCGTCCTACACGTCTATCTTCCATCCTTTACATTGATACATTCTTCAGTGCTCTCTCGAATACGGTACGCGAATGTGCGATGTGGCCGCGATTTTTTGGGGTTGAAATCTGTTGAATGGAATTTGCGTACGCTGTGATGTGCTGAAACCGAATAGAAATATTTCTACATTCACCGTTTGTGTTCGTCACGTTCAAATTTATCCGATTCGTCGGTCAATAAGTATTTCTCGTAATTAGTCGCCGATTTCCGTAATCCGGTGGCGGTGTTCGAACGAGATAACTTGCGTTTTAAAATCGTAAATATTTGTGTGATATCTCTTCGGCTGTGTCGATCCCAATTAGATATTAGTGATTTCATTCGTGTTCTCATTTCGTAGCGCCTGTGATTTCCGGTTCAACTTCGAGATCTTATTATAAGCATTCGGCTCTCCGTAATATTCGTGTGAATTTTTATTCACCCATGGATTGGTTAACGCACTTCAGACCGACATCACCGAGCAGGTAAATAATGTAAAAAAAAGAGATGTTGAGAGACGATGCATTGTCTGGGAGTTTTCACTTTATGTCGTCCTCAGACCTCACACGAACCATTCTCTAGAGTAACCTAATGCTTGATACAAATATTCACATGACGAATGAGATTAGACCCCTTGTACAACGAAAAAAAGTCGTTCGATCGAAGCATTCTGAGCCATCAAAAATCAATTAGATTATCCCCCATTTTGTGATGCTTTCCTCCCAAGTTTTCGATGACTAATGCTGAGGCGAGCTCGAGATTCGTGGAGAAAACCTTTCTCATTACTGTCAGTTTGTTCAAATTGCAACAACTTCACCCCCGCCTGTGCTTGGGCGATTACAGGCCATAGGAATCTGTAGAAAAGTACTTCTATTTCTCAAAGAAAATGATTTCTGTAAGCTTCCATAGTTCGGAGAATCAGGAGAGGATTACATCACTCGGGCCGGTTGCTATATCTTTCCCCAGCCACACAATCGCAGGTACTCATTTCTGTCACATTCATTAGCTCTGTTTCGCTCCTCTTGTTTCTGCACTCAACTCACCCTCCTTTCTTGAAACCACGCTCTCCTGTACTATCCATCATCTTTTCTCCAAACAAAGCACTATGGGTCGACTTCGTTACAGGCTGATTGAGTTTATGGAGTACCTACCGTAATCTCTGAGATGAACATTTGAGGCGTCGAATGGAACTCCATCAAATTCTTGATTCTATGCTTGAGGGAAGACGTTTTGACTTCAAGGCAGAGATTTTTGTCAAGCAAAGAGGATGCTTGAAGAACACTCGAATAAAGGATATGATGAGAATTAGAGGAGGGCGGATGGTATCGTTGGTTCTAAGGAGCTAGAAGTACCTATTCTCATTGAATACAAACTACAATGAGTTTTTTTTCTGACTCCTTATTGTTTCTACTGATGGGATGGAAATGAAGTGACGTTGGGTGAAATTTAAAATGTAAGTGAACGACCTTCAAAGGATAACGGCATAGGGTTGAGAGTGAGTTATTGTAGTGCCAGTCCTACAAATTCCTCATTAGAGAAGGGAAGTTTTCTCAAATTTGCAAGTTCTCAAAAGTAGTGGTTGTTGAATTTCTTTGAACGTCCTTAATTTATATCTATCGTGAACGATCATTGTAACTATGGGAAAGGAACTGGGAGAAAGGTTCCCCAGAGGAATATATTGAAGAATTTTCAGAAGTAAGGAAAACTATCAAAACTCTTCGATAGTAAATCGACGAGACGGGTAAGGAAAAAAGTGATGATTAAAAGAAGAGAGGTTTGAAAGGGGCATGTTTCAATTCATTCGATAACTGTGAAGTAGATTATTTGCCCCGAGTATTCAATTATTGTTTTTTTTTTAAATCGATTTTTATCAACTACTGCTCTGTTTATTGGAATTGATCAAAAATTGATGAATCCATGACTCGATACTCGTTGTGAACGTGATTTTCAAGCTTTTTCTCTGACGGTGATTGTCAAAATGTAAATTCCAATGATGCTAATCAAACATGTTGATACACTTTCTGGTCTTGTTCTCTCCTCTATCATATGGACACGATTAATATGCGATTAGTTTGTTCGGTATGCAGAATGAATTTCATGGTCATTAGAAGTATTCTAAATATTTTTGTAATTTCACCTGGCCATGTCTTTCTGAGATTAGTATTTCGATTGTCAATTCTTGAAATCGATGAAACCTATTTTCGAGGGGTCTGCGAAACTAACGATAAAATACAGGGTCGATGAGAGGGAAAAAGGAGTACTTTTCGTGCAGGGGGACCCGGAATCATGAAGTGTGATATGGAGGGAGGAACAATTTCAGTGAGGGCCACTGGTAGCAGATTTTCCTCCGAGCCCGGTTTAGCTCTTGGCAGTCCTGATAAAATATATTGTTATGTGATACGCATAGTATATCGCTTTACAGAGGAAAAGAATCAGATGACCAGAGACTACAAAAGGTACAATTGACTTATGCAATGAAGGATAAGAAAAGAACCTGAAAATTCTGAGTCTTGGATACGACGAGGAATAAGGCTGTAATAAAGACCTTCGAAAAATTGAAATAATTCCAAGCGTTCCAAAGTCGTCGCTTTGTGGATCAAAGAAATTCTGTTATCTGATGAACCTCCATAACCCAATAATTTTGCTAGTTTCTTTCCAGTCTCGTCTCACTCGTCGTCCGAGTGGTAATGGTTTGTACCTTCTTTAAATCGTATTACTTCCGATCCTCCTTCTAGAAAAACGATCGGAGGGTGACTTTTTGAAAGAATGTTTACGTTTTTGGTGGGGACCTTGCCAGTGGCGTATTCTTGGAGGGGAGGGTATTTGAGGAGGACCCCCCCAGAGCTGAAAAATTTGCTTCGAAACATCATAAAATCTTTGGTACTAATTTAGTACGCGATCTAGCATAGTACGAAGAAATCTACTTTATCTAGAATTACTCAGGCTGGACTACATATAGCAGCGGATCTCAAAAAAAGGATGTGTCATTATTTGAAATCCACAGTGCTAATGTTTAGAAACGTGAAAAAAAGATCCTCTTTCTGGCGCCAAACTTTTCAAACATATATGATGCGTCAAGAAGCGATCGCAACGAGCTAAGGAGAATGCACCTCATCTTTTTGATCAGCTCAATTTCGGTATCTTATCACGACCTCTCTATCCCTCGAGTGTAGGTGCCAGTGAAGAGGTTGATGTAATTTTCCTAAGTGATTGACTATCATGTTTTTGTATCCTTCATTCCTCAAACACCCCAATAATCGGTGTGAATGTAAGAAACTGGTCTCACAATCCACCATGAGCACACTTTTATCCCAAAGAGCACAAACATCTATGTTGTAGGTGGTTCCGACCAGCGGTATTAAGATGGAACTATGATGAAACTTACAAATTGTAAATTTCAGGAAGAACTTGAAGAGGATATAGTTACATGATTCATTTCCTGTCGAGACCTGAAAAGTAGCCGGATTTAGGAGCAGTAGTGATGTGATGTGAGTAGATCTCATTTTCTGTGCCTCAAGATTGCACCGCACGGGTAGATCACATACTAAAGTAGTTAAGTACCAAAACCCCCATCCAGGAAAATTATCTTGCTCATCCCCGAAAATTTTCCAGATATACCACTCGACCTCGCTGTTATTCTGGTTGGGGATACATCTTCAGAATTACCGCGTCTGACTGGCGGAAGCCTTTCTATTCTCTTGCACAAACTTTCGCATTCATGAACGGAGACACATTTTTAGAGATTGCAAAAAATTTCAAATCTCGACGTGGTTTTGAGAACAGCTGAGGATAAATGCCTTCTTTCCTACACTTGATAGCAGGAAATTATTTTGATGAAAGTTGAAGTCAGGAGGAAGAATCATCCCCTTTAACCTTCCCTTGCTACGCCACTGCATGGAGTAAGGAAAAATTGAAACTCTGGAGTTACTTATATAGGGAGGGAGACGCTTCTGAGCTGCATAAACAAATTCTATTCTCGAAAACCCGTGAGCAATAAGTCTGAGGAGTGGGACTTGGGGAAAAGGATGAGGATGTAGCAGATTTATCTCTATCATTACCAAAGAGGCTGTGGCTCTTAACTTTCAATTGTTTAGTAGAGGATTATTTGGGAAAATGTCAGCTACATTTCCGGCAAATTGTCGTTCCGAGAAGTTCAAGAGTCTAGATTATTTACCGTGTATGTGAGGGGAGGGTTTCCGACTTCCTACGTATATATAGAAGAGGGTTGCGATTGAGGGAGAATGGTTGGGGCGCATAAACTTGACCTCGTAGAGAATTCACGTGTACAAGTTCTTGAAATAATTCAAAGACAGCTTTTGGAAATCGATTGCGAGTTTTAGTAATTCGATCCTCAATTTTATAAACTGGCCAATTCAAAATACCAATTTGAACATTTCATTCTACCCGTGAAAGGAGCATAATTCACTGAATGTGCATTGAAAATTTTGTCGTAGAAGAATCGACGAGACGGTTCTTTCTAAACCCACTATAAATTAATCATATAGGTACCGTGTTGTAATTTATCTTAGCACATGTCACCTCTCTACTTTATACCCTCATTTGTGAAATTTGACTCTTCGATATTATTCTTAGCCCGAGTGTGTATAGAACCGTACACGTACTCGTCAATCGGAATTCATAGGTTGTTTTGTGCGTTCTGGTCACATCTAGTTTTTCGACGAGAAGCTCTAAAACTGGATTTAAAAGAGCATTCAATAGTAAAAAATTGACGAATAAACTACGAATTCTTTATGATAAATGTGCACCAGACAAAATTCAACGAGTGAAACTTTTCTTTATATCAGTTTTTTTTTTTCCACCTCTTCTTCGACATTAAGAAGTATACAAAAATGCCGATACCTTTTATAATAAATTCGTCGCCGTTATTAAAAATTAATTATAATAAGATGTAGTAAGAGAAAGTTTTGATGAAAACCGGTACTTACCGCACTAACGAACGAGCAAATCGTGCATATTTGTACGTGCATCAGGAATAGACCGAATTTAGTAATAAGAACGCATACTATAATTATTTACGGATTATGTTATACCTTAATGCACGCTTTATTAATTCGATCGTAATTTCATTCGAGGCTCGGTTAGTTTTTTTAATTTTGCTGATGCACTTAGGTATATACGTACAAATATGGTGCGAGAATTTGATGAATGTACGGGTTCAGAGGCTTAAGCCATGTTTCCTATTTTGTTAATGAGTAGTTCCTTTGTCTCCATTCGAAAATTAGGAATTCAACTTCTCAGTTTACTTCTTGTAAATTGTAAATTCGAAGCGCATATATATAAATATATAGAATTCGTACTTATTTTGAAATATTTCTGGCTTTATCGAGATGAGAATCGCCAAATATACTCATAGTAACATAATGCAGAAAGACGAAGACACTTAGAACCTTTTCTTAATTTTGAGCTGTACGCCAATAGTACGGGACTTTAATTTCGATTTTTCAGCCTGAAAGAAGAGCTGGGTCTTGGAGGAATTTATACCGATACAATGAAATTTCGGATATTCATCATCTGACATCAAGAATTGGGGTTGACTTTATTTTCAAAAACTGAACTTGGCGTCTAGTGAGGTTAGGAGAGTACAAGTTTTTGAGTCTCGATGAACTGGAACGGGTTCGAATTACACCCGCTGCATCGAGATAGGTGTGGGGAATTATCTTAATTAATGCAAGGAGGCTATTTACTACTCTTGTAGTGTAATGTAGATGCTCTTTGTAATGCCCGATAGCGAAGGAAAAAATAGTATAAACTTTTCATCCTGTTGTCTTCGGAATCATGTTTCCAAATTCCATCATACCCACCGCTTCCGTATCGTGCGTGATTTTTGTTTGAATGTTGGAATGGAAGAAATGGCCTTTGATGCATTTTTTCGCTGTGAATGAAAGACTACTTCCTTTTTAGTTTAGAAAGACCGTCAGATTTATAGTTTGAACATGGATGTGCGTTCGGGCTGGGGATCAAGAGAGATGCATGACCTCATTTACCTAATTTAGGAACTTTTAAAAATTTGAACCTTTGCTATTTTCGGACTTGTGCTTTTGACCTTCATTATATAGGACCTTAAGTTCTTGTGAGTAAGTCTAGTATACGGTATAATTCTCGGTCTTCATTACTCTAGGCTTGTACCAGACTGAGAAATACCGGAGGAGGGACGAGTGAGTCCGTCAGTCATAGCTTAACTTACTCCTAACATGCAATAAATCAGGCCAAAAGTGTAGCCTAACTCACATTATACAAGACTAAACTAAGAAATACCGTCACCTAGTTAGCCCATATTTTTAATATGCAGTCCTTCGACTGGAGACTAGACTGAGGGTCAAGTCTGTCTGATAATGTCACAAATTACACATATTAGGTCAACCTCCTCCTGTATATATTATAAAAGGTGAGATGGGTTGGTGATTTTCCACTCACTTAATACACCATACTACTATTAGACGTACTACAAAGCCCTAATAGGTACATATCCATGTTCTAATATTTTTCTAACAAGGGAGAGGAATTTTTCTTTCGGCCTTATTTTGGGTTGGGTTTCAAGGTACAACCTGCACTCTGACATTGATTTTCATTGTTTCTTCAGGACATCTTAAAAATGTCGTGTTGTCTTGTGTAGATGACGTTTCCAGGGTCGGCTCTCGGCTCGAAGCTGTATGATTATTTTCTGCCTACATTCTTACAATTTATTGGATATCTTGAGCCTGGCAATCACTAGCGACTTTTCTAGGCGGGGCAAGATGGGGACTGCAACAACAAAATGATTTATGATAAACTGTCGGCTACAGTCTGTAAATAATTTTTTCCATAGGCTAAAGAGGTAAAATTGACTGCAAGATCAAAAAGCTTATTTTCCGATATTTTCTAGGAGGACAAAAATGTTTTCAGCCACCATTCCCCGCCCCATAGTTACAAGCCTGATCTTGAATATGTGAAGAGGTTTTTTTTTCACCTGTCACAAACTGATTAGAAAACTTTCCATTTGCCTTAGCGGTCTTGGGCAATAATTGCTGTCAGTTGTCTCGAATTCATAATCATATTCAAGGATTAGCCGCTTTTTTATCAGTTTATCTGGCCTGGATCTAGAGAGGAAGCACCACACCATCACTGTTTTTTTTTTAATTGGAACTCATAATAAGTCAGTAAGGTATAAGTAGAGAACTAATATTGAAAAAGGGTTTTCCAAATGTACAAATGTACTTTATTAGTTGCTTTTACAAGAGTACTTTTGGATGTTATCCCATCATCAGTTGTGTCACAACTGAAGAACAAAGCCTTAACCATGAGTTTTTATAGTACAACACTGTGATGTTATTGGCTATAACAATGCTATGTTGTGATTGATTCACTTCTTAGAAACTTATTCTTACAAGAATATGACATTGTGTTCTTATTGGCTAAAACATACTGCTTAGTGATTGGTTCACTCTATTGGCCTAATTACTGCGTTTCTATTGGCTACCTGGATTCCTGTCATTTTATTGGTTGGTTCAGTTATTCTTCTCTCGTCAAACCACCAGCCCAAATGATTTTTCGCTATGTGATTACATTGTTCAAGAGGCAGGTTTTCTTCCTCTTTGCTTTTGCAATCTCCATTAATTTGTTCCCAGAGTTTTCTTCTCTTTGTGCGTTTCTCTACATGTATGACTTCAAATATTACCTCTCCATTGTGGTGTTCTTAGTTACAGTGTTTCCCAAACAGTGACTCACCATCTTCTTTCTCCCTCGACTTTTTGTGCTCCTTTTTCCTGATCACAAACTTTCTCCCGGTCTCACCGATGTAGATGCCCTCACACTGTTCACAACTCAGCTTGTACACTCCGCTCAAGCTTTCCTTGTCCTGTTCTTTCTTCTGGTCATTGCTGATTCTCTTCACCATGTGTTGATTATTCTGGATGCCCACATTTACATTGTAGCCATTGAACGCCTTTATCACCTGGTTTGTGTACTTTCCCATGTATCGTTCCGGAGTACTTTCTCAATATGCCATCATAGGTTCCCTTCTTTGTTTCCATTTTCCCCCAAGACTCCAATTACCACACCTCTATGGTAGCCATTGGCTTCTGCGATCAGATTTACTATCTCGATCTCTTTCCTCTTCTCTTCATTGTTTTTGAGGACAGAAATTGCTCGGTAGCAGTAGTTCTGTATTGCCGCTAACTTGTGCCTGTGTATGCGTCGACTTCCTGTAGATTTTGTATTCTATCCTATTGTTCTCGAGTGTGAGTGTAAGGTCCAAATAGTCGATGGTCTCATTGCCTTTTTCCACTGTGCATTTGATACTCTCATTCATCGCGTTCATTTCTGAAAGGAATAGATCCACCTGTCTATCAGTGCCTAACCATGCAATTAGGATGTCATCTACGTTTTTGGCCCAGTGATTGATCGAGTTTCTGATTTTGCTGCTCTTCAATATCTAGTTTTCCATATCATTCATGAATATCTCCCCCCGTATTGGTGACAGCAGTGATCCCATAGCAAGCCCCTTTTCCTGACAGTAGAACCTCTTAGTGAAGCGGCAGTTGTTCTGGCTCAAGATCTCTTCCACTATGTTGGCTTACGTCGACCCATCGGGGTTTCCAAGGTATCTGTAGTTTTTGAGCAGAGTGAGAAGTTCCTCCTTCGGTGTGGTACCAAATATGTTTGCCACATCAAAGGATGTCAGCTGGTCGTTACTCTTGATTTTCAACTTGCCCAGTTGTTCAATCAGGTCTCCGTTGTTTCTGATGCTTTGTCTGGGTGCAAAGTGGTAGTTTTTTTCAGGAAAGTAGCTACGATCTTCGCTATCTTGTAGCATGGTGATTGAATGCGGTTAACCAGGGGTCTCGTCGGACGGTTCGCTTTGTGAAGTTCCACAAGCCCCTTGAGTTTTGGTGTAACCGGGTTCATCTCAAGCGGCCTTCGTACATTGTTCCGTTTCAAGACATCTTTCAGGTCATCTTGGTGTTTCTGTGTTGGGTCCTTTTTCAGCTCTTAGTATCTGTAACTCCAAATAGTCGATGGTCTCATTGCCTTTCTCCACTGTAAATTTGATGCTCTCATTCGTCGCGTTCATTTCTGAAAGGAATAGATCCACCTGTCTATCAGTGCCTAACCACGCAATTAGGATATGAAAAGAGATGGCGGGAAACCAGGTAGCCAATAGAAACGCAGCATTTAGGACAATAGATTGAACAAATCACTAAGCAGTATGTTTTAGCCAATAAGAACACAATGTCATATTATTGTAAAATAAATGAGTTTCTAAGAAGTGAACCAATCACAACACAGCATTGTTATAGCCAATAAGATCACAGTGTTATACCATAAAAACTCATGGTTGAGGCCTTGTTCTCCAGTTGCGACACAACTGATGATGGGATAACACCCGAAAGTACTCTCGTAAAAGCAACTAATAAAGCAGATTTGTACATTTGGAAAGCCCCCTTTTCACTGTTTTTTTTCCCCTTCTTTTTTAGGAACAAAAGACTCCGACCATAATTTCATAATTTTGGTCCCTCTGACAAACCTTGTAGATCTGAGGCTAAGATAATTGTCTAGGCTGTGAAGCACGTCTTACGACCTCGATGTCCAACTTTGGAATCCTTTGTACGATAAAATATTCGTCTTTAAGAATTTGCTTGCGTTTCCTCAACTCCTCTTTGAATTTCACAAGGTTTCACCCTCTTTAGCAAATTTCTCGTTTCGCAGTCTCTGGTAATCGTGTTGACGCTCAAATACAAAATATAAACTCAGTGTGTACTTCTGTTTTCTTTTGATTCGTTCTTTCAGTTAGCCTTTGATCTTGCATTAAAAACCTATTCTAGACTATAATAATAAATTTTCAATTTGCTTCATCAATTTCTTTTTCAACGGGGTACTTGTTGTAGAGGGGGTTATTTAAAAGAGATCCACCCTTGGAGACGAACCGAAATCTTGATCATTGAGCTGTATGGAATCTATAAAATTTTGTCCATGAGCTGACGTGCGAATATTTCAACTATCCCGCTATATGGGACTTGACTTCCAAGCTATACTTGAGGAAGAGAGGGGAACTAGGAAGAAAGAAGGAGAGTTAGAAAAATTCCGACCAGTAACCTAGAAACATTTCAACCACCCACTTACTCATATAAGAGGGGAGGAGGTTTGGCGAAATTTCGATTATTGTGCTAGAGATCAGGAGAAGGACGTGTCTGGACGGTCTTTTTTGATCTATCAAGAATTCTTGTGTTGATAGAATGCCTACTCTTAATGCTTCGAAGTGGTTGAGCCAAATGCCGATGTTAATAGAACTGATATCCACCCCTTATCTGTGGCTCCTGGGTTTGCTTTCATACTTCATCCTTTCGTTGCCGATAATTCAATTTCTATTGTTTCACTTGTTCCCTTAAAGAGTTGTATCTGCACCTTTCCAGCTCAAGGTCAGCAACTGACTTTGTTGGGTAGCAAAGTGTACAGCAGATTCTGCCGTACTTTTAAAAGCTGTGGCAGGATTTTTTCGAAGGTCAAGTCATTCTTTCTATTCGATTAAGTTACAGAATGAGTGGAAACGCTATGATGTCATTGATGAGGAATTCGAATGTATCTTTGGATTTTTGACTGAAAGAAGGTGTGATATGATTTTCGTTCATGTAGGAATGTTCTCGTATCGATTATTGGACAGATTAGTGATCTTGTACTTGACACATCATCCGAATCAATAAATTCAACCTACAAAGATAGCGCAAGATTCCGGATACGTTCGATTATTTAGTATAGAAATGTATGGCGTACGAGTGAAATGATATTTTTGACTATCAATGTCGTCGTGATGCTGCGTGATTTATTAGGCCCGCTGTCGTGATATTTCATTTGCTTTCAGATGATACCGTGTGCATGTGTGTGAGTGCATTGTGATTCGTGTATTCGCCGAACTATGACATGAGTGGCATTCAGACGCGACAAAACGCATCTGTTGCACTCTTCGTCTGTGATTGCGAATTTCTTATTAGGTTTACGTTTTAGGTCTTCGTCTGTCGTGGCGGTTTAGCTTACATTATTATTTCCTTAAACACGAAGGAAAGAAAGAAAGAAAGAAGAAGAAAAAAAAAAATCGCTATTGGTAACACTGCATAAATAGACGCGCCACCTTTGTGGAATGCGGTCGACCTTCTTTCATTTCACTGCTTTTCCTTCCATCTCGCCCTTCTTCATCAATCAACAGGTTTTACCGCTTAGAAAGGTTGAGGATATTGCTCAAAGCAATTGTCACGTTTATTAACTAAGTTAAGCAAAATTGAAGTCGTAACATTCTTTCGAACAGTAGTTCCTAAATTTGCCGAAAAATCAGCTTCATCGCGTTCGTTAATAATGCAGCTGCGTGAAACACGAACGGAGATCGTAGCTTGGCTCTGTGATGTTTATATATACGCGCTCGCATTCCATACTGTTGTGTTGAAATTCCTAAGATTTCGACCAACTTCTTTTTTATTATTATTATTATCATTATCATCATCTGTACTTGTTCAGTGGGGAATAATTCTATCTCGTTCGAGAAATAGGTACCTATTGAATTATTATTATTCATCAGTAGCGATTCGTTCTTGAATAACAAAGGAACCGAAACAGGAAATTAACTTTCAACATGACTCATAAATATTAGAAGAGTTAATACTTACATATTGGCGAATGACATTGGAGGCAGAATTAGGCTACTGTTAGAAAATTGATAGGTACAAAACTATTTTTAGCGGAAGAGAATATGATAAGTCTTTTCTCATCGTAGAAGAATCGAAGGGTCGCGAGCCTACATAAGAGCGGTTGTGCTCACTTCGTAAAATGAATTTTATTGTATTGCCTTAGGACCGCGAAGTCAGTTTAATTTTTCCCTTCACCAGTTATTATAGGAATGTGAAGGGCCAATTCCTTATGGTGAAGTTTCGTATCCTCGGACGGACCCGGAAGAAAATTTTTGACTGTTCCTCACCAAGCTTTTTGTTGGAATTTTTTTTTTTTTTTTGTGGGGCCGTAATAGATCTATTATTAGTGGAGTTCTCCCTTCACAATCCTCGCATGGTGTCTAATATCCATTATTTGAAAGGCGATCAAGTACGCCTCAGAATTGACGATAATACACCTTCATTGCTCTAAAGTGGCAGGAAATTCTTTGTAAGAGTTTATTAATCTCTGAGGTTGTGAGCCATCATAAGTAATAATTTTGCGTAAAAACCTGTTGTGAAAAATGCCGTCACATTTGCGTCACAGTTGGGTCACAAAGGGGGATTGCTCTTTAAATAGGTGATTGCCGTCACAAACTGGCGTCACAAGTCTCCTCTGTTCCCATTTGTGACACCGTGTTGCACAACAGGTAAATACAAGTAAGGAAATTTGTTGGTCCCAGAGCAAAATGTGTGAACTATGAAAGAATGATCGATTCTTTATTTCGCATTTCGTTTTTTGCTTGTGTCGCGTGTGCAGCCGCCCGTCCTTATTACCTCCAGCACCGGTAATGACCCTCTCGGGTACAACTTCAGTCTTGGAAGAATCTCCTCGGCGATACCCCTCGACGTACAAACTTGAACAATCAAGCCGTTACCGGAGTCTCTGTTTCTTCTCTCTTCTTATCCTTATGCTTCCTCTTCTCTCTGCAAGTGTCGCCTGTGTGTTGATGGTCACATGTGTTGAGTGGGTCATAGCGTGGCTCTGTATTTGCCTAATCCATTCCATGTTCATCTTCTTCTTCATGACTGTGATTGCAAACGCCGACACCTGGTTCTTTGCTACTTTGGAGCCTAGCGTGCTGACTATCAATTTTGTTGAAGCAAGCGTTTCATCGACCCCAATCTCTTGAACAGATTGACTGACTGAGCTTGCCTCACGCATGCCTCCACGCCTCACATTCAAATAAGGTATGTATGCTGTGGTCCATCATCTTGCCTTTGATTGGAGTGCGAGCACGTTGCTGATCAACTTCCCTTAGCTTCTTATGAAGGTACTCGTTAAAACAGCTATGGCGGCTTAACACCTACTTCAGGTGAAAGTTCAGCTGATTATGGTCTCGGGTTGTGTATCAACACATGGGTCGTCTATTTACCTAGCTCACTCTGACCAACTCTCGCTTCTCATTTCTGAAGCAAAGAGCGCCTGGGCTCCTGCTTGCCCTGTAGAATCTCATGGTCAGTTTTTGATTTTAACATCACCACTCTTTCTTCAGCAAGGATTTCGATTGGTGGTAAACGTGCTAATATCCAAAGAGCCTCCGTTGAGATTGTGCGGTAGGCACTAACACACCTCAGCGCATCTTTTCTTTGGATCTTTTCCATCTCTACAAACTACTTTCATGGAGTTGCCATGTATGAAGATCGACGATGGCAATGCAGCGCTCATTGTTATCCTTCTTCTGACCTCCCTCGCCCCTCCTAGGTTTGTCATCAGGAGGCTCAGGTAGGTCACCATCCTGCGCACCATTTCTGCTGCCATTAGGAAATAACGTCATTTCAAGCGTCTAGTTTGGATACCGCACTGGCTACTTGAGATTAAGTCTCTTTCTATGGGATAGCGCTCAAACCAATCGGCTATCTGGGGTCCGATCAGTTCACCGAAAGATTTATCACCGAGTAAGTCTTTTTGAAGGAATGTACACATCACCGACGGGGAAGTTCACCTGTCAGTTCTTTTTTTTTACTGTCAGGAAAGTTCGTCTTCCTTTTTTGAGTTCACCGACACTGACGACAAAATTCACCTTTTTCAATCAGCTGTACGACTTTTATTTGATGCTTTGATATACCAAATTTTATTTATAAAATTATTTAAATAAATAATAATTTAATAAAGAAAATTTATTCAATTAAGTTAATGAAATTAAATTAATAAATTACATTTTATTATTTATAGGTAATCATAATTTTAAATTTATTAAATAAATTTTAAATAATTTTAATTTCAATAAATGATTATTTAAAAATTATAGTAATTTAAATTATACTACATATTTTATTTATTAATTTTTTTCAAAATTAAATTTAATTAAAATATAAAAATAAATAATTCTTGAAAATATAAAAAAATATAAAATTTAATTTTATTAAACAAAATATCAAAAATAAAATTATTAAATCAATTTTTTATTAAACTGATTATTCAACTTCATTAATAAAAATATAATCGAAGTTTGTCAGTAAACTTTTGTCACAATGAACTTACCATGTGGTGAACCGCTACTTCTATTAGAGCCCTATGAATACAAGTGAGGACACGGTCGCCATATTTAGTCGTTACGTCATCATTTATCTCCATAGCTCCCTATTCAGATGAGGAATTTGTGCAATTAGTTAAGCTATTTTGTATTTCTCAATAGTTTTGAGTCTTGCATTTTGCTTTGGCGCTTAGTCTTGTATGTTCTCTTATTATTTTCAAATCATAATCAACTGTTATCAGTCGTTAGAATAGGAGACTGTGTAAATAATGATGATGTAACGACTAAATATGGCGGTCCGTGTGGACTAAATATGGCGGTTCATGTCCTCACTCGTATTTATAGGGCTCTACTTCTATCAGGTGAATTATCTGTAGGTGAATCTTAATCAGTGACTTTTTTTAGGTGGAAAATCTTTTGGTGAAACATCCTAGTCCTTGGCTATCTGTCTTTAGAAGTTTGCCCGCATTATCTAGTAGGCAATGTGGTTAATAAAAGGAGGGAAGGCCAGGTGGTTTATGCTTCTTCTTGATCAATGCTAGGCTGACTTTCTTCCTCCACCATCATCAACAAGCGGTACTGTATGAACCGAATATATTGCGCTCCAATTTTGGGATCTCATCCACACTTGGAGCCTTTAAATATTTACCCCGCAGTAATTGTTTAATGCATCCACCTCCTTGCTACCTAAGAGAGGTTTACCATTCTATTCTGCTATTGGTAGCATTATCACTTGTAGAGGGTGTTGCAGGAACAGGCCATCAATGACTTGCCCCACAATATCTACCCCATTTGGCTCATTGCTGAGAGGCCTTTCAGCTTCTTTAGCATTGTATTATAAGGCTTATTAAATAGATCCTCATCTGCCATTCTACAGAGCTCTTTCCATTCTGCAGTCTTGCTGTTTTTCATGGCTATCTTTAGCCGTATTAGGCCAACTGGTACTTAGGTAAAACTGTCTGTGTCTCTTTGCAACCTCTTGCGATAGTTGCACTCTTTTCTTCACTTGGTAATGTTGTTGGTTCACTATAAATAATTCTTTTTTCCTTAGTAAACTTTGCCTGGGTAAGGCTGCATTGCATGCTTTGGTGATAGCTTTTTTACCCTCTTTTCTGGCATCTCTGCATTTTTTTCTTGCTCTTGCTCTTGGTCTCATTTGAGACTGAGATACTTAGCCTTTAGACAATTGCTATTCAGATTTCCAACTGCCTACTGTTCCATTGCTATTCTGGAGGCAAGCAATGACCTTAGCTTCCTAGTGATATACCAGTTCTTGCTCCTAGAATATCCCTAATCCAGTACCAATCAGCTCTTTACTTGTTGGGGTAATTAAAGGGGGTATAAAATGAAGCATAATGGAGAAAAATAATTATGGCGTTTTTATAAATACTTAAATTGTAATAGTACAAAGTATCAGATAAGGAGATTGTTGTAATATTCTTTTAAAGGGAATTTTACTGTTCTCCATTATTATTCTGACCTACAATTTTCTACCTTCAGGAGCTTATAAATTTTGATTAATTTGTAGTTGCATCAAATTTTGGAATAAGAAGAAGCCTACGCGAGTTGGCTATCACCATTTGATTGTCTCACAACCTAACAAGCCATCAATTTTAATGGTCGAAGACCTTGAACTGGATAAATTGTCTGGTAACCTTGGAGTATTATCTCATCTTGGGCCAGAACCAGCAATATACATCTACTGACCTTTGAAATGTACATACAAGGGACTTCACTTCCAAGAGGAAAATGAGGACTATTTGGGAAAGAGGTATTCCATAAATGCCCGGTAACAACCGTGAAACTTTATATACTTATGTGGGTGAGGTAGACTTGGAAATATTTCATCAAAATAATTGATCTTAATCGAGTATCAAAATAGGAAATTTTTCTCTGAAATAAATTCCCTGCTCGCCTCAAGATCAACGTAATGAAAAATACCACGCAAGTAGCGAAATTCAAATCCACAAATTGTAAAAATTGACTCATGCGGAATTAACAAAACTTATTTGCCTTAGAAAGAGATTGTTTATTGATATTCATCGCAAGAAGTGTTGTTATAAGTGTTCACACGGTTTTTTTCCGCTTTTTACTCTAAAATACGCATGCAAGCAAAATACAATGATGTATTGATTGCAAATATTTGTGTTTCAGGAGCTGAGAAGCTATTAAAAATATATCCAGAATGTAGATCAATGGAATGCTGGAAGAATAATATGGTAGCAATGCAGCATGCGACATAGCACTGTTACTGCCCCCATCGAATCATGCAACGCTTCTAGTTTGAATTCTCCTTCATCACGTTTTTGTGCTGTTCATCTTCTACCCGGCCAAACATTATATTTTGTCGTCGAAGTGAGTCTTCACCACTATTATTGTTCTAATCTAGTTTGAGAGTACCATTTTGAGTTTTGATACTATGATATTTTATTTTGTATACCGGTACTTGTCAAAATCCAATACTTATTTCCATGTATAAGAAAAAATTATAGGTACCTAGGATGAGTAACCTGTAATCACGCGATTAGAGTTCTAAAAAGTTGAGAAAGATGAAAAACGCTTTTGTGTACGTAATTAGGAGAGACCTTTCTGAAGAGGTGAAATTTTGGTGATTTCTGATCCTCAAAGATGGGAATATGAAAGGGAAAGATAGAGTAATGAGAATTAGAGGAAATATGGTTTAGAAAATAGTACCGGAGTGAGATTCCTGAGGAGAAGTCTGAAATGAGCGAAGTAGATTATAGAGAAGTGAGAGGATGGCCAAAACATGATTTTAAAATTAAAAATACTCAGGGATTGAAGGGGATTATTCATTTAGCCAAATACGTTTATGAATGCAGAGAAGGTTATTTCCAATTGTACCGCTTATTATGTATGAATTTTGCTTTTCTAAATTTTTCACAAATGTGTATTCTATTTTTTGCAGCCCAAGTCGAAAACAAAAGAGCTATACAATCAAACATGCGCCCACCTCGCATCTCAGGGTATGCTTGATACGAACCTGTTTGGTCTATCTGTAATTGTTGGTGAGTAGATAATTCCCTTGACAACATTATGGCTTGCATCAGATCGGATGAAAGACTCATGATACCGATTTTCGTGGGTTGTGAAAAATTTTGAGTTCCAACTTCCAGGAAGGAAAGGACACTCAGTTTCGAGCTTTATAGAGGAAAGGAGGCCGTATTGTATTTGTTAGCAGTATATCCCTTAAAGAACGTGGAAAAGTTCGCGCTAAAAGATTTATAAAGGGAGGGGGCTGACTAGAAAGTGGATTCCACACAGCTCCTAAGCTTTGAGGGTATCGGAGTGATTATTTGTCGCTGATCTCATGGAAAAACAAGCAGAAATTTTCTACTCGTGTGTTCATCGCTTTGCAAACCTGATTATTATTTAAGCTGCTCCAACTTTTCAATGCTTATAAATTCCATCGTTGTCCGTTTTTCAGAAGGAGAATATTTGTTCGTTGATCCAGACTACAAACTTTCAAAATATGCTCCGAAAAATTGGAGGTCTTCATCCACTCACGTGAGTAATGAAAACGATTTAAATTTTCATAATCAAATCGAGTAATTCAGAATTGAAAATAGTAAACCGCTTTCTATCACTCTAGGGGTTGGATTGTTCCGGTGAGCCGCTATTGGCCTTCCACTTCCGAGTGCAATTCTATATCGATAATGCGTTATTACTCCGGTAATTATTTTTAAAAACCGATGATCTGTACCTTTGTCGTCTCAAATTCATTAATTGACTATTTGATGTTGTTTATAGCGACGAAACTTCGAGACACCATTACTACCTGCAGTTGCGACAGAATGTGTGCGAACGAACTGTGGCCCATCCGTACATGGCTGAAGAAATCGTTTTTCTTCTGGTTGGTTTGGCCTTGCAGGCAGATTTGGGAGATCATAACGAAACGCATCATAGAGATCAATATTTCACTGCTCGAGAATATTTTCCGCAGCAGGTTTGTAGCTGTCTCATTGAAATTTAGTTCATCTACTCCGCAGATGATTTTATTATTGCTTTTTATTGTGACAGATGGTTACGAAGGGACACGAAGATCGCCTGTATCAAAGTGCCATCATCGTACATAAAGCAAACCGTGCATTACCGAAGGCGCAGGCCGAAACTCAGTTCATACGCGAAGCTAGTTCATGGGATTCATTCACATTGGCTCATAACTCGCATTTATACAGGTTGAAACGTAAAAAACACGATCCGAATCCTGGTGATTTATGGTTGGCCATCTGTACCAGAGGAATCGAGTTATACGAGGTGGGCATTAGATGGTCGTAATTTTTTGTACATAATTGCCCTATGCCGTTGAAATTTTCATCATCCACGATTAAATTACAGGAAAAATCCAATAAGCCATTGAACGGTACATTCTTATGGAATTATATCGGTAAATTGTGTTTTGATGTAAGTGGACCATATATAGGTATTCTTTTTTGTTGAAATTTGCTTCTGTTTTTGACGTTTTGTATTCGGGCTCTGATTTACAGCGTAAAAAATTCGAGATTCGTTCACTCCACCCGGGAGGAGAACGTTTGACCTATTACACGAATTCGGACGAAAAAAGTAAACATTTGCTTACCTTGTGCAAATTGACTCACCAGTTTTGTATCGCTATACAACCCAGGCTCACTGAATTGACTCGCAAAGAAGAAGAAGGTACGTTTTCGTTTCTTGTTTCCTATACGGTCCTCTCGGTGAGTTGTGGTTCCGTGGAAAGCGGAGACTTCAGCCTACTTTGGACTTGAAAAATATCGACCTCTGAGAGATGCACTAGGAATAGGTCATTGAGCTGTACTTACATGATGGGCAGCGGCGTAGTTAAAAAATTGTTAAAATGCTGCACCCTCTTCTGTGATTTTAAGAGTATTTCAAAGCAAATTATTCAGTTGTGCTGGTGGGTCCACCACGAGAAGAGGTTAGAGCTTGATGAACTTTTGAATATCGTGTCTCTCAAACGTGAGGGCCACACAGGCAAACTTATAAAAATTTTGAAGGCGCTCCACTCGTTATGAGTTCACAATTTTTAGAATCGAAAAATTTTCCTCACCAATCTTCGGTTGATTATTATCAATAACTTTGTCAACGAGTATAAATAATATTTTCCTTAATTTTAGGCTGTCTTTAATTTCATCAACTTCGTGTATTTCATATTCTTAATTTTGCCGATTCAGAAAAGAAACACTATCGGGACCTCGGCGCCGATCTCAACGGAAAACTAACCGATGTCGATTATAACCACAATGGAGATCAAAGAATTTCAGTCATTTCGACAACCTCCTCCAACACTACCTCCGGCATCGTATCCGATCGTGTTCACAGCTTAGATGAGAGCGAAGGTAAGAAATATTGCTCAACTGAATCATTCTCGTTTGATTCGGGGTGTGTGGCATCTGACTTTTCTTATTTTTTAGACGACTTAGATCTGGAAATTATGATCAATTCGCCACCCGCCGCTTCCATCGAAAGTTTGGCTCTTGCTCACCTGCGAGATAGTTTTACAAAAGAGAACAAAAAAATTAATAAAAAGTTATCTCATAATTCGTCGTCGTTAGCGTACCAAGAAAGTGGCAACGAAGTGCAATGTAAGCTTGAATTCCTTAATCTCCTTTTCTGAATTAACATCTGACAAAATAATTCCTCATTTTCCGCGTTCGAATCTGTCGAAATAACAATTTTCTATAACTTCATAACCTGATGCATTCTTTATTTCCAAACTTCAATAATCGCTGGGATAAAAGGAATACAATTCAAATAAATTTGAGCAGTTTAATATTTTCAAGTACCTATGACACCTAATGAGAGCTCGCATAAGAAAGAGGAGGGGGTTTTACGTTAACGATAAGACGAAGGATGACAGTATTCTAAAGCGTTGCTATTTTTTGTTTTGTCTACAGATGAGACGTCGGAAACTACGTGCAAATATTCACTGTCGAGCACTCCTGCGCCTACAGACGGCAGTCAATGTTCCAGTTCATGTTCTACCGTAGTTGTAACGTATAGTCGCGATAAACCCAAAAGCCAGGTACCTCGATCGTTTTGTTCTTTCAACGATCATTATGCGCTCCTTCAGCTATCAACACTGTATTACTTGATATTTTGTAGCGAAGAGAATCGTCGATTATAGCCGCTTCGAATCGAAGTCAAAGTACGAATTCCAGTCTGGAATTGGGTTTTAGTCATACTGCTCAAAATTCCGCCATCTCCGACCCAACCAGCTGTGGCTGTCTCGAACTCGATTATTCTGTTCAATCAGCTCACGCCAGTAGTGGCATATACACTTTGCAGAGCAATTGCGAAACGAATACGGTCGTGACAACAGCCATTGCGGCATCTTCAGAAACCAGCGGTCTTGGACAATCGGTTGTCGAAGATTCGGACGGTAAGTCTTGTTTACATTGTGATAGTGAAGGTCATTGAACGGTAGAAAACGACAAATCTGCTAATAGCTTCGATCATTGTGAATCACCGTTCGGTTCATAAGGTTCCGGATCCTTCCCACAGTCTAAAATATAACTCACTACCCCTTTACATTTCTTTTACATTCTTGTGTAGCTTCCCTACCAAGAATAGTCCCTAGCTTTATTTGCAAGCATTTTTTCCAGTCTTTCCTGTCTATTCTACCTAGAAAACGGATATCTTTTTTTATTTGTCAAATTGTGAACTCCTTTTTTCTCATAAAATAATCTTAATTACAGGTGTCAGATCTCGGAGTGGATCAATAGTAAGCGCCTCCGGCAGCTTTCACGGTGATGGAAGCGATCCATCAGATACGGGTCACGGGACACCTTTGACCGCCGAAGAGTTGTCAGATTTGATTGTAGGTAGAAGTCCCAAACCGTGTCGCGGTAAATATCCGTCTGTCGCGACAGTGAGCGAATCTTTGGATTCGGTCGCCGACTATGTAACGTTACCGCCACCACCGATGCCACCGAGTGGCCGTCTTTCCTTCAAGCCAATGGAGGAAACTTTCATGTCTCACAGTAACGGTATCTCTAACAAAAGCATGTACTCGTCAAAAAGTTCGGAAACTATGAGTTGTGTTGCGCGACAAGGTTCCGTCTCCAATTCTCCGCCTCAGAAGTGTTACACCAGCGGCGTCTACAATAATAGCATCAATAACCAAAAATACTTTTCCGAAGAGGCGATGTTACAACGTCAAATACAATTTCAACATCTAGCCGGAGGTTACACGTCCCATTTGTTGATGGATACGATAGCAAACCAGCAACAGGCCATGCGAAATGCATCTAAACACTATAATGGCCCTGACCAGGCTATTCTGACGAATAAAGTTGCCGAGTACCCTCTACGAAATATTGACGAGATGTCTGCTCGTATTGTTTCAACCAAGCCGCAAATTAATATATTAAAAGCTCAGTCGACGTTTCGACCAACAAATACTCATTCGCCGAATTACGCGACTCCAGTCAACCTTAGTTATAATATGGAAACCTTTCCGACTCCGCAATTGTCTTCTTCACTGTCCTATTCACGATTTTCGGATCTATCGTGGAAAAATGATCAGTGCATAAATGTGAACAACGTACCTGTCGTAGGAAGTAATAATTACATAGATGTGCGGAGAAGTGGAGCCGCTTTCTTGCAACATATTCATGATAAGTTTCCTCCCCCACCTCCTCCTATCGTGTACAATCGTCAACCACCACCACCTCCACCTCCACCACCTCCTCGAAATCATTATTCCATGTGTCCGACGAGTTCATTAGCGCGCCAAATGGACCAGTACCGACAGCAGCTGTACTCGGATGTGGATTACGTCGTCTATCCGATGAAAGATCCAGCGATTAGTAAACAAGAATATCTGGATTCCAAGGAAGCATCTGGCTATTGTTCTCAGTATTTATCTCAACTGTCGTTGAATTCGAATTTCGCTCAGGCGAGTACCGGCAACGCAGTTCCTCCAGGTTCCTGTTCCTATTACCCACCTAATCGCAAATCGCACGCTATGTACCGAAGCACGCCGAATGTTGCAGCGATGAGTATTGGTAATTGCGTACCGGCTCTGTCGTACTATCCGCATCCTGCGGCTATCAGATACGCTTCAAATCAAAATTTGAATACCGAGTATTCCACTTGTTCAAATTCCTCGTTAGTTTACTTGCCGAATGCATATACGCCTTCAACGTCTCCTCTTTATTCCATGGCCACATCTGTACACTCGTCGTCCATGCAGAGTTTGCACCAAGATTCTTCTGCCTACGGTCATCTGTTGTCACCTTTCTCGAATCGTAATTTCACTCGAGCCTATTCGGATGATAATATATTGAATTTCAATAACGAGAGATCAAATAATCTGGATGGTAAATTTCTCAAACCACCACCTCCACCGCCGCCTCCGTATACGTTACAGGTAAGTTTAAGTTTGCTCATATGAAAAAGTGTCGCTACAATGACTACTAGATTTTTGTCTTATTGTAAACACAATTGAAATTATTTCTTGAGGGGGTACTTTGAAAGTAATTATGGAGAATTTCAATTTCCGAACTACTACCCCCACCTTCAGTAGCTAATAATGAAAACATTCCATTCTGAGGTGGCCACCAATCAGAAGCGAGTACAGGAATTTTTGAAGTGGACGAGAAATATTATAGAAGTAGGAAAGTTGAAAATACGGGTATTTTTTACTCTGTCAGAAACAAGGACTGGTGGTCAAGCGGTTGAGTTGCGGACTCTTGATTGAGCCTACGAAAATTAAAGTTTTGGAAAAGGAAAACGACCGTCAAAAATATTATTGCTGAAAACTGTTGGCATTGGTGTCTTACATTTTCTTTACCACTGTCGAAATCCCGCTAAAGGGCGTTGTATTTGGTACTTTTTCACGGTTTTTTCATTTTTCTAGAGAATTTTGAAATTTAGAAGGCAAATATTTCTGTACAACGCTTGACGAACCGTCAAGGTGACGCATACATGGCAGCTGTTTATATAATATGAAGCATACTAAAAGAAACGATCTGGCTAATTAGAGCTTTTGTATATCGAAAAGAAAACCATTTCTCTGGATCGTCTTTTCTGGATTTGATTTCTTTTTCTCGTGTAAAATGCTACAAAACACATAAAAATGTTACCTTGACGGCGCGTTTCCGGATTTGCGAAGATTTGTATCGCGTTAATTGAATCACAGAAATACTTTTTTCTTGTGAACTTACGGTAGATTAAGTAAGGAAAAAAAAGTCTATAAATGTGACCCCGTCTACAGAAACCCGGCTTAGCGTTGAATATCGATCAGGAGGAAAGGACCTTTTACTGAGGAAGGAAGATTCCTTTTCTCCTGATTGTAATTGAACACTAAGCCGGGTTTCTGTAGATGGGGTCACAAATCCTCTTTTTTTCGTGACACTAATCCCACATGTTTTCAGCAATAACATCTTTAATGAATATTCCCATTTTTTTAGCGCACTCCTTTGCACTAATTTTACTGGGCTAATTCAGAGGTGCGTGATTTAAACCTTGTTCCAGGCTTTGACTATATAGTACTTTGTATGGACTGCGCTAATGCGTGTTAACGCTCGTTGAAAAGTGGTAGCAAGATCTCTCAGTCACGTTGGCGGGGCGACGTGTTTTTAAACGGGCGAGATCTCACTACCACTTTTTCACGGGCTTTGCGCAGTCCATACAAAGCATATCTATAGTCAAAGGTTCCAGGCTCGTATTTTCAACTTTCCTTTTTCCAGTAACGAGCATCCTTTTTGTTTTCTTCTTTGGACTTCCTTTTTTCGAAAAAGTTGAGGAAAGTGGGACTAGTAATTTAGGGGCAGTGTTCCCAACTGGAAGGCCAAAAATGTGTCACATTTCAACACTTCAAATGTGCCATCGTGCCGCGCTGCCCTGTGCGTATCTTCAAAAATAACAATCGAGAGAATTAGATATTTTGTGAGGTGAGAAGAGACACTTTTCTCTGGATTGTTACCATGATCTACAGAAAAGGGAATCTAGAGAAGATCAGACACTATAATGGAGGTATAATGGGACTCTATATTTTATGGAATCAAATTCCTAGCTGATGGCTGTACTTGATTCAAGTCGCCTTTTGGCTTAGAATGACGTCATTAATGCACGAAAAAATAAACGTGATGCAGCCATTAGCTGGAAACTCAATCTTTTATATCTCCCGTTACAGTGTCTTGGAAAAGAGTGTCTCACTGTAATATTTTATTTGGCGAAAGACCTACCTAGTCTCTTGATCGTTATTTTACCCAATGGTCTTTATGGCCTAGCAGATATGCGAAGGCAATGGGGAGAATAGGCCTTGTGTCACTGCTCACGGTGTCTACCAGTTTCGGGAACTGGAAAAGTCTCGGATTCTGTAAAGAGAGCTTCCCGAGCTCAATGAGAAAATTATGAAAAAATTGTTCTACGAAAAATTGATATAATTTCCAGTGTCCCTTGGATAGAAATAAATGTCTCGGAAAGTCTCGAAAAAATTCTTGTCAAGTCCCCGAAAGATCGTGAAGAGTCCCGGATTTTCATTCTCTGATTCTGGTAGACACCCTGCTACCACAAAGATCTTTTTGCTCTGTATATTCTAATGAAGTTGAAGACGTGTAATCTAAATTTATAGTCAGCGTATGAAATGTGCCATAAAAAGTACTCGCAAAATTGAAGAGTGTCAATTTTGTGCCATGGTCAGCAACACGAATTTGAGGGGATTGAATATCTCACTTTCTCATCACATCAGTATAGGTATTTGCTATTCATACATCTAAATTTCGATCTTTGTCAACAGGAAAAATTCGTATGTCTGCCGGAAAGGATACCAGCCACGCAATCGTTATACCGTACAGAAGAGAAGTTCTCCAAACCAAATTTCAAAGAGCCTATCCAGCGATTCAAAAAATCATTACCGGATATCAACGGCGCGATCGAGTCTGCACCGGCTACTAATGTTTCGCTGGACATATGTTCGCTGCGCGAGAAAAGCAAAAATCTTGATCTACCGTTGATCGCTGCTTTATGTAATGACAAGTCTTTACTGAAGCAGACGAATACGGTGGATCTTTGTAAGGAGGAAATCAAACCCTGGTGCAATGGCACGAGCGATAATGCTATTCGCAGTTGCGACAAGAACGGTGAGATCAAAGAGGCGAAAATATTGGCCACAAATTCTGCGGAATCTTCTTTACAAGCGAATTCTTCTACCAAAAACACGATTACGCGTAAAATTAACGTCAATCCGACACCTACCAAATCCTCGTACGCGAATGGAACGGACAAATCCTTACGTGCCATTACCAAAACAAACGTCCAAAAATTGGCGAAAAGTTTTGACGCGAGTCGATTGAATCCGTTAAGTTGTGGTTCGCAAATTAGATCCATGATGGAAGCTTCTAGCAAAATTAACGCTCCTGTTCTACACAACGGTGATGTCGCTACGACAACCTCGAAGACGAAGTCTATTAATGCAAAATTGTCTAAACCGGGTAACTGCGCTAATAAACTCAAGTACTCTGTATCGCAGCCACTTCAAAAAAACTCAACCAATTCTACCGCAGCCTCGGTCAGTGATACTAATCATAAGAATAGTATATTGAACAATAGAATAAAATGTAAAACGAAGAACAAATCGATGGATGTTACTAACGTAAGGAGTGCAGGTTCTAAGAACTCGAAATGAACCGAGTCCTTGCTCGAAGTTTGTATGATAAAAAAAATGTTATTAAACGTCCGTTCATGTTGAGAACAAAATCGAAGGTGGACACTTATCAAACTGAAGAGCGAGAGGAAGGGTAATTCTATCTGTGTTTACAACTCACCAATCCGACCGTGATGTCAGTTTTTATTCTCAACTTGAATAGGATATAGGGCCCCTACCTAATTAATATTGAAATTTGAGGTCGATGAAAAGATATGTTGCTAAAAAGTTGTTTTGTTTTGTGTTCTAGTATTAGAAATTACACCAAATCCGGTTTTTACTCTAAAGAAAATTATTATTTATTTCAAAAACAAAAAAAATTCTTCATCCAAATCTCTTGCATGCTTACCGAAATTCTCATCGTGTGAGGGTCGAGTAAATTATAGCCTGTCTTTATCAATCGTTTTCTGTGAAGTCATGTAGTTCCTGAATTTCCACTACTTTTGAAACGAAATGTTGACGGATGAATATACATTCTATTTTTGACGCGCCTAACCTAACTAAACTGGTTTGTAACTAATCATGTGAGTAATTTAGAGATTTAAAATTTGAATTGAAATCCTATTTGTTCTCTTCACTTCCGGAGATCGAGTGAGGAGATGAAAAGAACCTCCTAGTGGGACGGAAGAGAAAGACAGAGCAGATTTGTGTAGCTACCTACCATCTTATTTTAGGAAAACTTCTTTCTTTTTTCCTTCTTTCTTTTTTTGAGTAAGAAGAGAAAAAATCTCTAGAAGGAGTTTGTTGAATTCAAGATTAAATGCCAGAAGGGAAAATAAAAAAAGAAAAATTGTGGGGAAAATTGGAGGTTGGAAATAGGTTTTCTTTGTACTCATTACATAACATCACGAGTCTATAACTCATTTAGGTTACAACGAATATTTTGTTTATAATTTATTTTCCTCTGAATTCAAATGCAATAAAATAAAATAAATTAGATTTTTTAACATACTATTAAGCGCGTTCTAAATTGTTAATATATTAATATCGTCATGTATTTTTTTGTTTTTGAAATTTTGCCTTCAGTCTGTTAAATTTTTATCGATTCCGTGTGGAATATTGACCGAGGTATCAAAAATAGTAGATTGTCGGTCAATATTTTGATCAAAATCTATATTTTTAATGGCTGTGAATTTTCTCTACACGGTCAATGCTGTTGTCAAGAAACGCGAATTACGGTTTATATTATTCACTATGTGGAATGCGTTTTGATGAAGTAATTTCGATCGAGTATTCTTTTAGTTTCACTTTGTTTAGAAGGGTCAAAATGTAAAATCACAATATCGTTGTACCGTATAACCTGCGGGTTCGTCTTTCGCCGGAGGAATTTTCAAGTCTGTGTACGTTCTAAGAAACGTTTCATAAAATTTCGCTTAGCCTTGTGGTATTGTACCTGCTTCTATTGGAAAAATACTATTTTGTTTCGAGTAAAATTATTATAACTTTATTTGTAAAGAGTTGCCTATGATGCTGGAATGGATATGATCCTCGGATACTATTGTTACCCGCGTTCTCACACAGTTAGCGTTTGCATGGATCGAAAATAATTATATTTACCTACGTTCAAGTGATATGGAAACGGCTTTCCATCGTTTTAATTTGTCCAAGTTTCCTCTACCTCATATATGTTATGTACCTATCGTTTATTCGTGTGTTGAACTGACTTCTGAGCATCGATATACTAGCAGAGTGAAAACAGCGAAAATGAAAGAAAATAATTTGCTATGAGTCAATAAATTATCAGTATTAAGCTGTAATTTTATTATTATTTTCTGAGAAATAAATAGGACTGTTCTTTTGTGCCAGTTATTTTATATTTATTATGTTTTAAAAATAATGCCCGTGTAATTTATATATACTGTATGTGCGAATCAGTATAGTATTATTGATATTATGTATTACAACTGCTCTATCTGTACTTATCGTATATTAAAACTGTTTACCATAGTATAGTAATACTGGCTCACTTGCTATCTTCTATATTATACAGATATACACGCAAAAATTCGTCAGAGGAAATCTGTGATGGGTTTCTCTGAATGACCCATGTGAATTCAAGGCTCCAGTAAGCATAAGCCTCCAGTAACGGCTTCATTGAACACGCTATTACGGGAGAGAATTATTAAGAGGAAGAGGTACTCATACTCAACTCTTGGTCAATTTCATGGTCAATAAACGCATATATTGGCAACGTAAGCGCGGCGATTGCCTTTGCTTTTTTGTCCTTTGTTAAGAAGCTTTTCCTCCATTTTTGTTGCAAAATAAATTCAGTTACATAATATCGATCTAACAGATCCATTTCACTAGTCCCCCCCCCCCCCTTTCAGAATCTTGAGTTTGAACTTCCTTCAAGGAATTGTGCTGCGAAAATTATGTTTTTTGTCTGCCCTCTTCCAAAGATATACAAATAAGTCTCTGGGGGGGCTAGTGAAATTGCAGCCCCTCTTCTTTTGAAATTTGTAATTTTTGGAGGCAAAATGAATTGTGCTTGATTTTTGCTGAATTACGCCGCAAATTTTACGTTTTGTACTTCCTCAATTCCCCCTGGAACGGACATTAGTTCTTGTTCGAATTCGATTTTTGATGTTACGGCACATATTCAGATATTAAGTTGAATTGAAATTTAAAAACACAGAGATTTTTGAAAATTCAAGTTTATTTGCATTAGCCGCAAACTTGAATTTTAAAAAATCTCAGTGTTTTTAAATTTCAATTTGACTTAATATCTGGACATTAGTTCGTCAAACAGCAGCCCCCTTTCTTTCTAAAATTTTGTATTCTTGTCTCGCTGAATGAAATGCCCAAATTTTACGTTTTGCGCTTTCCACTTTCTTGAAATATTCACAATCTTCGGTGGGGCTACTGTGAAAATAAAACCCTTCATCACTTTTCCAAATTTTGTTCTATGGGACTTGGAATACTTTCGACCATCAAGCTGTATAATATGTGAAGAATTTGGAGAAATATTGACTTTCAATCTGATGGAAACTAACCTAACCTAATAAGGTAAGTGGAACTTGACGAAGTTGAACAAGAAATTCAGGGAACCCCGTTCTACGGGCAGAATTCGATCATGAACGTATTAAGAATTTAATTCAAAATTGGAGTCCCCTCCTGTCATATGATAGCTTGGAAGTTGAAATTTTTTCATATCATCCAGCCTCATGCCATTTAGCTTGATGGTCGGAATTTTTCTAGGTCTGACCTTCATTACAACAAAAAAAAAAAAAGAAAAGGAAGAGAAAAAAATAAATTTTTTCCCCAATACCAAATTCTTTTTAGGTTAGTAAATTTCTGCCTTCAGACAGCGGACAAAAAGTAATAATATATATTTTTTCAAAGAAAAACTATAGAACAGATTCCCTCGTACAAGGGCAGTCAAAAAAGTTCCCGGACGATTATTTGTACGCGCCAATTGGCAACACTGGCAAGGGAACCTAATTGAATCTTGTTTTGTTGTACTATTGTCCATCGAAATTCAAAATTTCTCGTTGATTCACGGCATAGTTTGTCATAAATAAATTTTTTGGAGGAATGTCCTTGAGAATCCGTGACGATTCCGTTTTAATGCCTTCTGTAGGCCCCAAATGCTCCCATCCCATGGCATCTCATAGTCGGTTGATTATAGGAAGAAGTCCCTACAAGTCAAATCAGGCGAATACAGGGGGTGGTCGAGAACTGGTCTTTGATTTTGGGCAAAAAAACCTTTGATACCAAAGGCCGTACCATAGTCGTACACGCCAAAAAACCTTCATGGTTGTCTCCATGTTAAACTGATGCATCAAAAATCACGATTACATTTAGTTGAACGCTTTTGTGACTGCCGCTGATCCTCCTTGTTACATTTCTCGACGATTTCCGGCGAGTTTCCGCTTCATACTGTTGACGAAAGATAGCGCGCACGCATAAACCAGTTTACCAGCACATGCAACAGCTGTTACTGACTCTTGCCCCACCCTAAAACAACTGAATACGTTGTACAATGCTGCACGCTTCTCGGTGGACTCTTCAAACACAGCACATAACATATTTTTCCATTTGGCATTTTCTTTTCCTGGTTTTACAAGGAATTTGATGACAATTTATTGCTCAACCTCTTTTCTACGCAAAAAAATTGGCCGGAAATCGTCACGGATCCGTGAAATTTTTAATATTGATGGTCAATAGTACAACAAATCGGACCGGGCAGCGCTAGCATCGCGCAAAATTTTTGAATTTTTTAAAATCTCTCAAAAATATGATCAACTGAAAGAAAATTTTCCACTCTTCAATTTCGTTCCTTACGAGTACACGCCTAAATTCATTATTTTTGGAGAAATTTAAGGAAAACTAAAACATCACCTTTGGTTTCAAGTCACGATCACCGTTCGCTTATCAGTACTTTCTGAGTAGCGATCCTACAATACGCCGGTGTAAAAGGAAGATTGGATTACATTTCATTGCTAATGTTGCAATTTTGCAAATTGGCGCATACAAATAATTATCGGGAACTTTTTTGACAGGCCTTGTAGAAATTAACCTTCAAGTTGTATTCAATAGAATGAGGACTTGAAAGAATTCCAATTTTCAAGTTGTAGGAGGGAAAATTTTGATTTTGTGATTGTCCCAAATTTTCAATTTAATTATCAATCAAAATTAAATTTGTCCCATAGTATCGACTTCCTGTGTTCGTTGCCAAACGTTGTTAGAAAAGTTGTCTACAGCAAAATAAATTTTTCCTTCTCTTCACCAAAATGGGGTTCAGATTGTGAAATATCAGCCTATCTTTGAATCTTGGATTTTTATCCGGCAAAATAAATTGTAATCGATTTGTGCTGATTTGTGCCGCGAATTTTACATTTAGTGCTTCCTCCCTTTACAATGAGGTTCTATTTGTAAAGTATGAGCACCCGGACCCCCTTTTATAAAATTTGTAATTTTTTTTGGCAAAGTGAATTGTGCTCGATTTGCTGAATTGGGCCGTAAATTTTACGTTTTAAGCTTCCTCTCCTCCTTTAAAATGGGGTTCCGTTTGTGAAGTATCAGCCCCACCGCCCTTTTTTGAAATTTGAATTTTTTTATGGCTATATGAATTGTGCCACGAATTTTACGTTTTGTGCTTGCCCTCTCCTCAAGATTTTCAAAGAAGTCTCTAGTGGCTGCTGGAACGACAGCCTCCCTTTTTCAAATTTTAAATTTGAAATGAGCTTCACGAATTGTGCTCTGTTTAAAATTCCAAAAGAAGGAGCCGTTACCTTGCAAACTCACCCTCATTATGGAGATGGGGTGAAAGCACGATACAACATGATTCAGCACAAATTGAGTACAATTTATTTTGACAGATAGAAATCTAAAATTTGAAAAAAAAGAAGGGTCTTTACAATTGTACAATTTCACCTCAAAACTTTTGCCGATATCTTTAAAATGGGGTGGGAACAAAATGTAATATTTGCAGCACAATTCAGCACATATTTAGCACAATTGGTCAGGCCAGAACCGCATAATCAGTTCTTCTCAAATTCTCAAAACCACAGTTTCCCAACGAAGCAACATTAATTTCATTTTTCTTTCTCCCTACCTGCCTTTTCTTCAGATGCTTGGAGATGATTTTATTAAAATATAAAAACACATTTTGTAGTCGATTTTCACTGTGGAATATTGGTACTGAGTAAGCGTAATTTGAGGGGGTTTGACGGGGAGTATCAGGCAAATAAGCTAAGTTTTCCTGACCACATATCGCGAGATATCAACATTCAATTACGTTCGAAGGATGAAAATCTGGTAGCAATTCTTGAACTTTAGTATACCAAGTCCGAAACCTCTGCTCTTTTTCTCTTTCCCGAAAATGGATTAACGGAAGCTGACTCCACCTTTGGAAGTATTGTCGCACTAATGACCTGCGATTAAAAAAAAAAAATTATTTTTTTGTTAAAACTATGGACTATTCACTTCTTATCAGATATGGAAATATCATTCTTTAAATATTGGGATTTAAAAGTAAAAAAAGGAAGTCACTTTATCATGAACTATTCGACTGTTATATTTTTCTTTCAAGAAAACAAAATTTGGAAGAAATTTCAGAAATCGATAGGTACATAACTTGTTAGAAATGCGATATTCTGTGTTACGCCTCATTTTAATAGTGACTAAGGAGTTTTGTTATAAATTAACATACTTATTATTATCATAAATCACTTTTAGAATTGTAAGTCTACCTTTCATAATGTTGGGTAGCGAGTTCATTCTTATTTAGGTACTCGCATTTCTCGTGTATATGGAATGAGAACCAGCAGGAAAAATAACTTCTAATCAGTCGAAATTTGTTCGATTCTTCCGCTTTCTTCGCTTTCGATTGTTGGTCCAAGTAAACCTTGAGAAATTTTGGAAAACCCGAACAAGAAAAAAAAGAGTCAATTATGAGGTAGAAAGAAAGAAAAGAAAAAATAGTGTATGAGACCAATAATTTATAGTTGACGGCAAAATATCGAGAAACAGATATCAAGAAGTTGATGCTAAATACGAGGACGTACTTATCCGAAAGTGCCGGATCATCAAGTTACGCGAAAGTCAAGAAATTTGCATGCCCCTCCCACAAAGCCCTCTCAGAACCTACAGCTCGATGGTCAAAATTCTCGCAACCCACAGTTCGAAGGTCAAAATTCGTCCGAGTCTGCCTCCTGAACTGTAGCTCCAAATTGGAAATGTTTCAATGTCTGAAAATTCGAAGAACGAAGGAAAGGGAAAGAGATAAGGAGATTTTTTGAGATCTTGATTAGGTGAAAAAATCTTGGGTGGTTGACGAAAATTTATTTTTCAATCAATTTTTGATGAGGAAATAATTTTTGAAGCAAGTCAAATGTATTTTTAACTGTTTCCGCGGACTTCCTCAAACAAAAGTTTAGCAGCTTCTTGATCTACTCTTCGTCTTCTTCTCTTTTGTATGGCTCAAGCAGAGCAAGAGACTGAGTCTCTAGGCTCTGAAGTTGTATTTTGACGTCAAAAATATACATACGTAGAGCTCAAAAACCGAATTTCTTCAAGTCCACCTCCTGATATACGTAGTCCGAACTTCGAAACTTTTCTAAGTTCTCGACATAGGCCTCCTTCATATGATGCTTGGCTCAATAGTAAAAATTATTCGTGGCCCCCTCTTGATATTCATAGCTTGGTAATTGAGATTTTAACAGGGAACCTGTCTTATGGGGTGCTTTCCGTGCGCCGTCCAACCAAAAATTTCGAAAAATTTCGACCCTCGAGCCATATATGATAGGAGAGGGACTTAGAAAAAATTTCGACTTTGGAGCTATATATGATAGGAAGGGAATTGGAGAAATTTCTACTCTCGAATTATATATGATAGGAGAGGGACTTGGAAAAAATTTTGACTCTTGAGCTATACATTTTACTCGAGTCGAGTCTTGTCTCCAAGTTTTCCCCACCTGTTATTTATAGTTCGAAGGTCAAAATTTTTCCATAGCTATAGTTTGAAGATGAAATATTTTCAAATCTTTCCAAGTCCCTCTCCTATCATACATAATTAGTTCAGGAGGCAAACTCGGACGAATTTTGACCTTCGAACTGTGGGTTGCGAGAATGTCGACCATCGTGCTGTAGGTTCTGAGAGGGCTTTGTGGGAGGGGCATGCAAATTGAAAATGAAATATTTTCAAATCTCTCCTGCCTCATGTTGCGCTCGAAAATCAAAACTTCTCTCAACCCTCCATCTTTTTCTGGGTGTAAAACTCAGGAAAAATTATCAAGTTCTTCTTCTAGCTCAAAGGTCAAAATTTTTCCATCTATCTCTCCCAACATGTATTTTCCCAAGTCTCCATCTAAATATTTATTTATAGTTCAATCATCAGAATTTTTTCAAGACCCTAATGTAGGCCAGGCCTTTATCTTCTTCAGAATCACAATTTTATTGAAAAACGGTGGACGCTGGATATTTTTCCCAGGTTTCTTGTTAAAAAATTGAGAGATCGAAAAAGTATACCCACACCCTAAATTGTTGTGACAGTTCTTTCAGATCTGAAAATCTGTTCCACTTTTCCTACTTAGTACACAAAGAGGAATCGAGGACTGAGCAAATGCTCGCCTCTAAATTGATTTGAAAAGTCACAAATGATTGTTTTGATTGACTCAGCTCTTGACTGCCGACACTAATATCTAATTTATTTCAACGTTACCTATGTTATGATGGTTACCTTTTTGAACGCACTAAATGACTTGTTCAGCAATATATTCTCGTAAACTTCATCCGCTCGGTCCTTCTTTATTTTAAGTTCAACTTTCCGAAAGAGGTTTAACGCCACCAAACTATTCAATAACAGTTTACTATTGTAATAATTTTCTGCGTGTGCGATCGAGGTGCGAGTCTGGTCCAGGAAGAGAACCCACGATGCAAAAGACGACTTCAAAAGATTACGTTTGTAAAATTCGCGAACCATCTCGTTCAAATTATTCAATCGGATTCTCTCCTCTTCTTGTTTCTTTTTCAGTTCAATTCGTTGTTTTATTTCCCGTCTGATCTCTAGGGCTCTTTGTTTTTTCTGTTTATCCTCGTTCTCCCGACGTTTTTCCTCTTCTAAACGTGCTTTTTCCGTTTTTTCCATTTCCAGCATTTGTCTTCTTTCTCGAATGCCATCCCTTCGTTGTTGTCTTTCTCGAGCCCTAATTTCCATTCTCGTTACCCACTCCCAACCTGTTTTCAATCTATTTGGATCTTTTTTATCGGGCTCCTCGCTAACCTCTTGCGTCGAAATTACCGACGCCCTCGAATCCGACTTGGGAGACTTATTCTGATTTACGGTCAACATTTCCTGCACGTCGCGGGCGAACAACTGTTCTTCCAATTTTAAACGAGTTAGTTCTAGCTCTTTTATCTTATTAGCTTGCTCGACAATTTTTTTCCTGTGATGTTCCCATCGCAATTTGTCAATTTTTTCTCGTTCTCTAATTTTGCGACGTGTCGGTGATTTATATTTACCATTGACACGATCTTCTTCCAAATTTTGGCAGTTTGTTTCCTTTGATTCTCTAGCTGAAATTTTTTTCTTCACAGATAATTTCCACTTCGTAAAATATTTCACTCGCAAATATTGTGAACGTTTTTCAAACTCCCTGTCGACAATCGATTGACTAGTGGAATAGGTGGTCCAATCTAATGAAATTTTTCTACTTTGTATTTTTTTGTTCTTTACCACTTTGAGCGCCAATGTTCGTTTCGTATTTATCGTAATTGACTTCTTCACCCTCTCAGCACTGAATTCCTGTCTGAGCTCCAAAGGCGAATGTCGAGCACTAAACTGTTTCGAATTGAATGACGGAGAGTTTTTCATTATTGCGAATTCTTCAGATTTACTTCTTCGAATCATTTGTAGACTTGTTTTATCTCTTCTTGTTTCCGGCATTATTTGCTTCTGCGATGGTATTTCGCTGAGTTCGTAGGGTATTGCATTAATGAACACAGGAAATGTTACATCAAAATTAAAATCCCTCTTATTTGGGGGTTTCCACAAATTCTCCTCGCGATAAAAAAATTCTTTTCTTGAAATCATTTCGATAGGTAAGAAATACCGGCGCCTGGGCTGCAGTTCGAATGTCGCGAAACAGCTTCTTCTTGTCTTGGTGCACAACGAGTACTTATAACACATGTTAGACAAATATCCCTTACCAGCTTTCGTTATATGCTGGGACTGCAACTCGACGTCACTATAGTGACCCTATTGTTTACCTTTTAAAAAGAGGGCTGCACTTGAAGAAAACAATTCAAATAGAGGGGTGATAAACTGGGATCGTATTTGGTCTTTTGTATAACGAACAACCTATCCCACTATGCAACAAGAATTTGATACATATTAATTTAAACGAATTGCATAATTATTTTCGATCTTTTCCTTCGTATATATTTTTTCAAATCCCTACAGGGGTCTCTCCTTCAAACCATACAATGAGGTTATTTTTTCCGAGTCGCAGTAATAGATAAGCCATGTCTCAAAGTTAAATATCTTCCATTCTGCTTTTCTCTTTAGTGTAGCCAGGATTCGAAGAAGGGTCCTCAATGTTTTCCCAGTAAATTTTACATTACGAAATTATTTTGATAAAAAGCAAAGAAACCGGTAATTCATCACTGATTCTTGCGTCCAAATTTTTGTGAGTCCTTCTTCTCACATAATATTTGTATTGTTCCAAAATCAAAATATTTTTTATGCACCGTAAGCTCAAAGGTCAAAATTTTTCCGAGTTCCGCTCCTCGAAAGCTTTTCAATCACCCTCAAAGGTCAGAGCTCCCGTCTTTTCGAAAATACAATTTGAACAGGCTTAGCCAAGACTATAATGGACTGCATTATTTGTGATAACGCAACATGAATGTGAGTGCAAGATGCATAGGTGTGAGTGAGCAGAAGTATCTATTCTGCTGAATGATGTTGGTGCGGTGAACTCCTCACAGGGTTACTTGTATATAATATAAGGGACATGAAATATGATTTTTTTTTTCAATTTATTAAAAAATTTTATTCATTTGTACCCTTGTTTCCTGTATGAATGAAATTGTTTGTTAATTTTTTATAAGGAAACCATCGTTTTTCTAGCGTAACGGAGAATGCAGTTAAATAGTAATATCTTACAACGTACTTAGGTAGTTACTTTCAGGCCCGTAACTAACTGCTTATTTTTGCCAGGGTATTTTACATGTGAGTCGGGGCCTAAAGCCTAAATCTTTTTTCTCTCTGTCGAGTGGGGAGAAGTGCTAGCCAGGGCTTGCTCTGGTTGCCCTGGCGTTAGCTACGGGCCTCGTACTTTGGATAATCTGGAGATTCCAAGTTTTGAAAATATAAGTACGTTTATTATTGAACCTACTGAAGAAATAATTGATCTATCAGATTGTATGGAAATGGAAGTTAATAAAGAAAATAGCTATATAGTGCTAGCAACCGCTGTCAATTGAGAGAGGTTACACGTTGCCATTATCCACGCTTTGTTATGAGTTTTGTGCCGTTGCAAGGCCTTCGGCCAAAATATTGGCCCTGTGTTCCACAAATTTATATGTGACCTGCGATGAGAAAAGGATGCTCATTGCCCACTGACAGGAACACCATTTCTCTGTGATTAGATATCCAATTAGAGAGAAATGGTGTTCTTGCGCCAATGGGCAATGAGCATCCTTTTCTCATCGCAGGTCACATATTCAATTCAGAACCTCTATTTACATCAAATGCCAATAAGAGTCTGGAAACTTCATAAATTCACTTGACACTTGATAATAATAAACAAATAGAAATTTTAAAACAGCTTTAAGAATGTCGAGTTCTATCGGATTAAAGTTATGATTGGATCATAAAATAATTCCCAAACTATCTTATGACTAATTTGTAGGTAACTAGCCAGATATAGTCTTTTGGCAAAGTCTAGCACTCTGTCATGGACGAATTTGCGAGCTGCGGTGACTGTAGGCCGTATTAGAGGTGATGATCAAAAGGGTATAAATAAAAATAACAATGCATGAGCGTACCTATTTCTCTAAATTTGAAATGATTATCAGTAAAACAGTCAGATAATCTATTAAAACCATTTTATAACCGCTATGGATATTTTATTTTTGAAATGGTAAACGGTTATTGGTCTGATGGTCTTCAAAATTTGAAACCGTTATCAGTTGAACGTTTAACAAACTGTTGTTTTGGTTATGGTTATTAATTATTATTGACTAAGTATAATCGCAAACGATTATCTTTGTTAATGATAATAATTATATGGTTGAAAATAAAGTACTAGGTACCAATGAAGGTTTCAACAATTTTTCAAAAACTCTCCTTTTTGTTCAGTTCAGAATTAATCAGAAATGACCGCACGGCATTTGTAGAGAGCCGCACCCTAGTTCCTTATAGCACGCAGCGCCAGCGGGTAGCCGCGCGCCTCGCGAAATTCTCAAAGCGACAAGAGCGAACCTGCAATTTGACTGGTGTATCAAACTCCGTTATCACAGGGTTATCACTTTTTTTTTCTTTCTTGGTTCGTGTTGAGAGTTATGTATGTTCGCAATGCGCAAAAAGTTAAAAGTTCCACAAAATTATGTATTTTCAATGATTAACTTCGATTTCTATCGTTCGGTTTCATTATGACGGACGCGTTAATAGGATTTGAGTTGCTACTGCAATGTGCGAAACAAGATATCAAGAAAAAAGAAGATTTAATTGTACTACTCGTCCACCATTGTCTTTTGAAAGCTGGGTTTAAATGCGCCGGAATCGGAGAACAATGGGTGAGTTGGGTTCGTCTTGAGCATAAATGTTAATTGTCGAATTCACCTCAAGTTAAATTTCCCACTCAGAAAAGTGACGAAGCCACGTCGGAAGTTTTACCCAAAGAATGGAATACATCGAAAGAATACATCCTCCGATATAAACGGAATGAGGATAAATTTGTATTGATGAGCCATAAAACCGACGATGTCATTGTTATCAATTTCACAGTAAGTATTTTTTGTTAAGTTCCTGTCAATGACGTGTTTCGTTTTCTAACTCGGGTTCCTAACTTCTTACAGTCGCCAGATCAAATGAAAGTCACTAATGTAATATTCAGCGTTGACGAGACCGTGAAAGCGATGGATGGCGATATTTCGATTACGGTTCCAACATACCCAAATGTTATTCAAAAAATAACGCAAGAGGTCGTGGCACCGTACGCAATCAAGAAGACAGTGAGCACTGATACCCAAACAATACAAGAAATATCGTCGAAAGTTCGACTTATGGAAGACCCGGACCCAGCTTTTTACAATCGTCCTTTGAGAAGGTGAGTTCAGAAAGTCACACAATTGATCCGTCGTAATAAATATGAATATCACCTTTGCTACTTTTTCTGTTTCAACATTTATCGGGGTTTTGTAGTGATTTCGATTATCCTGATGTAAATTCGATCGGTCGGATAGATCTCGACCCATTGGCTGCTATGGGTGGTGGTGGTGGCATGTTATTCGACCCTCTTCGAGCAAGCAGAAATCGTATTCTGGGTAATATCGGAGTGCCTCAACGTTTACCAAGGTGAGACAAACTTTTTGATGAACTAAAGTAGAGCTGTTGACGAAGAACTATTTCTCCTCAGAAATGATTACGATTATGTTTTCTTTATTTTATAGAGGTGCCATTCCACCTCGAGCTCGATTCGATCCGTTTGGACCTCCAGACAATGATATACCCGGAAGACCACCCCCAGGATATGATGATATGTTCGGTTAATTGCATCATCCCCGTCATGTAAATAAATATTCGTAATTTTTCGTATTTTCTCTGAATTTTTATGAAGTATTCTTTCTAATAAATTCATTTTTTTGTAAGCATCATTCCTTTCGAACATCTTACTGTTTTTTGTAGATTGATAACAAAACTTTTCTTCCTCATTCGCACCTGGAAAATATCCGACTTTAGGCCTATTTCCTGGAAGAATAACTGTCGAGTTAGTTTATAGGAATTGAATACGAACAATTTTACGGATTATAAATTCTATATTTCTTTACCATAGTCTGTTTCTTAATGAGTCATTGAAATGAATGACAATAAATCACATTACATCTACAAGAAAAATACATTCACCGGATTTTTGCTTAATTTTATGCACTAGTAATCGTACAAGGACGGGATTTTCACCTTGATAAGAAATAATTATTTAATTTCAATATTAATTAAACGACTACACTTCCTCGATACCTTGCCGTGTTCTTATCTATCCTCAACTAAAAACACTTTAACAGAGCTATAAGTTTGTACAAAATGAAATACAATCTTTTCTTAGCATAGTCTTTACCTTCTAAAAAAGATAAGATTTATAAAATGTGAAAAGAGTCATACAAATAAATATACACAGAATATAATATGTAAAAAAAAAATCACAAACATTGATTATCAACGCATCTCGGAATGAGAATTTTTATAATGAAAAACTTCGATCTTATACACAAATACTGGAATTATTCCATACTGCACTGGAGGTACGCGGACGGGTTTTTACACCTACGGAAAATAATTCATCGACTTTGGGATACTTCAAGCGGCGATTGTAAAACCATAAATAGACAGTGTTCTTCTTATCCATCCATGCTTGAGTACAGAGTTGATGTTTTCGATTTTCTTCTGTTTTATGGAGAGGTAATCGCAAATATTAGACAATTTTTGGAGAGAATTTAAGACGAAGTTGAGAAAAAACTTACTTGTTGCCCATTTCGGTATTTTTTTCGTTGGTTTATCTTCTTCATCGGTGGATGCTCCGTCTACTACATCATCGATATAGTAAGATTCCTGATGAAATGAAGATGTTTTTAGAAATGGTAAGTCTTAAATTTTTTCTCATATGAAAGAGTTGATTGGTAGAATAGAGTATACCAAGGAAATCAGACTTTTTGCTCTAAAACGTTTCTAATCATGGAATTCAAGTGGCTTAGGGTAAAAAACGCATTCCAGTAGATGAGATAATAAGACCAAATACAGAAAGCTGAAGAAAGAAATGAAAATCGGAAAAAGGCGCTAGCATAAAATGCTTGTACGAGGGGATAAAAATCGTTTTTTTAAATCATTAAAACCAAAATTAAGCTATGGAATCATCATTTCTTATAAAGAAAGACTCATTTTATTAATATTGAACAGATTTAAATTTCATCGGTGAATTATATTCCAACTTTCAAATAAAATCTAGGCTAAATTCACCCCCGTTTTTTCACTCGACAAAGAACAGTGATTTGTTCGAAACGTCGTGCGAAGTTAAAAATAAAGGGTGAATGTAGCCTAGATTTTATTTGAAAATTAATATAGAAGTAACGCTTTTTTTCTTTTATCCAAAATTATTGTTCGACTCACTAGTTCTTCTTCTTCAGTTTTCTTCGGTTTTTTCTCAACCAATTTTACTGTATCGAGATGTTTTTTCTTCAACATCATCAATTTCTCTTCTTTTTGTTTGTGTACAGCGCGGATTTTTGCTTCTTTTTCTTTCTCCTGTTGTAATTTTGAAGCTGTGACGCGGTTCTGTTTTTCTTGTTTCTCTAGAACTTCTTTATTAGCCATTACTTTCTGAGAAGTTTCCTCTTTTTTTCTGAAATGGTAGATACAAATATAGTTTGAAAATAATACCTTCATAAAAAAATACTACGTAGTTCGACATAGTGTTCAACAATTTAAATGATATTGAAGAATAAATCCAAAATTTATTCTAATCGTCGGCACAAACAGATAATTTGAGTCAACCCAGAACTTTTACGATAAGTGGTATAGGAAAGAAGTACATTCCATAATTATGTAGAGGAAAGATAAAGACATTCAACCAAAGACGTTGCTGACAAAGATGATTTCCAAGAAAACTTTGGAGGATCAATGAGCCTCATGTTTACAGAACCAATAGCCCGAACAAACCAAAGCTGAAGGGTACTTACATATTCAACGACGAGGAGAGTAGTGAAAGTAGTCGATTGCCAACAGTTCAATCGATCTCATTTGAATTTTTAGTGAAATTAAATCATTATGAAATGTAGATAATTATGAATCATAAGGACTAAAATTTCCTCCATTATTTTTGTTTTACTCTCATTTACCTGACCAATGATACACGTATTATCAAAACTTCTCAAAATATTCAACTTCCTGTGTTTTTTACACCAAAATATTAGATTTTTGAGAAACGTGACTTTTTTGTGCCACAGATACACTGTAACTGTATTATGTCCAAAATCTGAGTTTCGAGCTAATAACCCATTAGTGTAGTTACAAATCTTGTTAAAATAAAAAAAAAAAAAAAAAAAAAAAAAAAAAAGATATCCAATTGACACCATACTATCAGTAAATTGTGAAGAAGAATCGTTTTTGCAGGAGGCGATGAATAACTTTTGTTTCCTTTCGCGTGAAAAGAAATGAATCTTATCTAAGTCTAATTTACCTTTTAGTTTCATCAGCAGATATTTTCTTAACGAGCGTTTTCTTCACAGGTGGATCCGCGAGCTTCTCTCGGGAGGCTTTGACGTTTGTTTTTTCTTGTAGAATCTTACTATTATTTCTCGTTAATCTGGGTTTAACAACTGGAACTTCTTTAGTTTTTTCTACGTAAATTTGTGTTTTGGCGGCCGTCTTCTTTATTTTCTCGACAATAATTTCGGGTTTCATCTGGTAAAAAATAAATTCAAACATTCGTCAGACAAACTAGGGTTTCTTGTTGAAAATTTGTAATTGCTTTCGCTTTTAAAATTTTTAGACGATGTCTTAAAAATTATCAAAATGTAATTACCAGCTTGGTCGTTACACTCGAGTTAGTCATGGGAACAACAAAATTCTTTTTTACCGGAGTAAGAACGGGTATCTTACTTCCGGACGATGATACTGCTGCGGCTCGTTTCTCAAACTCTTCGATTCGTTTTTTCACAGATTCAGTCATTATTTGGCTGAAAGGATGGTAAATAACTCATAATTTTTCGTACTCATTGATCTTACAAGCAAATGGGATAGTAATTGTTTCATTACCATTTGAATTGATTCGGTGGTGTTACAGGAGCAGGAGCGCTCGTTGTCGGCGGTACGATTATTTTCTTGATACAGTTTTCCTTATTTTCTGAAACTGTCGATGTCTCCGTGGGCGTTGAAGAACCTAAAGGTTCTTTTAGATCGGTCGTACAAACAGAATCATTCGGTAGCAGTTTTGATTTTTCGGCTGTAATTGATAGTATTATTAGGAAACTAAGATATTCAGAACACTTAAAAAAACAAATAAGGACCTCCGGCTGCCCGTTTCCTCTTGGGCTCTTTGATAACTTTCTTTATTTCATCGAATTCAACGAAATCGTAGGGATCATCGAATGCTTCAAAACGAACTTCCAAATCATGTACAATTTCCTGCAATGCGGATTAAGGTAAATACGGATGACATTCGATTAGGGATACAAAAAATATTAATGGATGGATAACTAATCAACAACCTGGAAACGATCCTCCTGTTTTTGGCTCAACTTCGAAAGTCTGGATAGAAATGCATCTGGGTTACCAGTTCGTATGGCTTCAATGAATTCCATCTTGATAAACACAAAATAATAAGGAGAATAAATTAATTTCTTTAAAACTAAGGATTACAAAGAGCGCGATTCATTTCGTAAGCAATACATTTTTAAATTTTTCCCTATTTTCTTTTCATATTTAGATTCAATATTATTAAAGGCGGAAAAACGTTACTGTTAGGATTCATTCAGGTCTGGTACAAGCAAAGGAGCTAAACCGAGCTGAAGAGCTCTAGACTGTGATATCATTCAAGTTTACAATATATCCAAAGAAACGATCAGGAGAAAAATATCTTTCTTGCGGATAATCGAGATACAAAAACTCTTTTTCTTCGGATTGATAACTTGACGATACATCAGTGTTAGTAGTGCATGACCATGACGTGAGTGGCGCTCTGCCGTACAAATCGAATGGACGTTTCTGTATATTAACGACCAGCAAAAAAGAGTATCTTGCTCGTATTGGAGAATCTCTTTTCTACAGATCGTAGCCATACAGATACGTCCATTCTATTTTGTGTGGCAGCGCTGTGTGGAGTGCGCAATCGTGCGTGCTATTGCGAGCATGTGATTGTGATTTCCTCACGTCATGTTTTAAATTCTGCAGAGCGAAGAGTAATTAATTCGTGTGAACAGACATGAACAGAACTCCTATTTTCTTCTGATAAAAATTGTGAGGAAAATTAGAATTTCAGTTTGCAAATATCATCTTTCCTTTTTCGTTTAGTGTTTTTTTGGATGGCTGTTGCAGTAAGTATAATTTTTAATATTAATTTCATTCTCCTCTGCATATTTTGTGCATAGGTCATTCGAGCATGCTTCAAAAGCATCCAAACGTATTCTCTTCTAACCATCTATATCCTGCGAGACAACTACCTGATCAAAAATTATGAATGTACCTGCGTAAAGTGTTATTCTATTATTCATAGAATTACTGAGAATGAATTTTTATCGTGCATCTATTCTCGAGCGAGCCTATCGAAGCTACAACCACCTTATTCCATTCGTTAATTCGAAATTTAAACTTTCTCTCAAAACTGTTGACTCATGTAAGTCCTGGTTATCGATTCACTTGTTTGGTTTCAATAAGATGATAGAATTCAGCCTGTCTGTACTTTTGGGAGTACTAATGTTACAAATCTCATATGTAGAGCGTTTAACGTGAGCCAATTTGTGATACGATAAGGTGTTGTGTAGACTTGGGAATCACTTTTATGGATACTTTATTTCATATTAATGTGATTGGTCATTATCTGATACCATTGGATAAGAACTGAGGTTATTATCCGCTCGTTTTTTCTGCACATAACCACGATTGGACGAGATATAACTCGGTATATAAAGATGACGCTTTACGAATTAGGAGTAATTATGACTTCTCGAAGATTCATCGGCAATATGAGACGTTGATAGCCTTTCCGGAAAAGGAAGAACAATAATATTCGCATCGAATGAGGAACAACGTTACCTTGAAATAGTTTACATGGGGCTGAAACGAATTTTTAGAATTTTACGGTGAGATAGTGTGACGACGGCTTTGGATTGGAGGACTGAAAAGAAGCAGCGACCTTAGAGGCAGCGACTCTCATCGAGGTTTTAAATATTGGTTGAGAGAATAATGAATGATAACTATTAGTGACAGAAAAAAAAGGACGCGCGCGTTACTTCAATTACAGTTCGACGACTAGGGAAGTGGTCGCGTTCTATAAATTCGAAATAACGCTTCATCAGTTGGTGTTTATGTCTTACGTAAGAGAGTAGAGAATTTTTCATTAAAGATACCCAGTAAAAATCGTTGCATTAGCTTGTTTGCATCGCAGATTTTTTATTTCTATTTCTATATTATAATAATTTTGCGAATGTCATACGAATTTTGTATCTGTAATCAGGTTTGTTGTTTGATTGATACCATTTATTTTATCTGTGGTACTTTATTGAACGTATCAAGATAAGGAAGGATTGTATATTCTTTGATGATGCTTTTCGGTTCGTAGTATCGTGGAAGGTATTGGATTGGTCGCGGCTGTAACCAAATTGAAGAAAAATACTACTTGGGTCAAATTTTTTTTGTATGGTCATTAGTTTGAAGTAAATAAATGCACGTAAGGACGATGGTGCGAAAAAAAGAACGTAATTACTTCGTATTTTTGCCAAAAATTAATTTTGCAGCGCTCCAATTCTGTTTTGATGGTCTGTTGTCTTTGAATCACCTTCGTGCGTTCATGAAAAAATAATAAAATGAAAAGTAAAGAGAGAAAAAAAAACGAAAGAAAAATATTAAACGTCAACGTGTGACTTCTTATTGATATTTACACCTTCACGATTCGATATGCTGTGCGATTGAGCGGTTCGGAAAGTCAGTTTTCGGAGTCGATTAGTTGAGATTGATTCGCGAGTGTCCGAAAATTTTTCTGTTTAAAGTTCAAAGATAATTTTACGCTCGAGATCGAGTACTACAAATATTTTCGGTACATTAATTTCTATCCGTGTATTTTTTTCTCATAGTACCCGTTCGTAGTTTGAGTGGGTCAGTGAAGATTCCGACTGTGCTGGTTTACTTGAAATTTTCGATGAATACCAAAAGATAAATAGTATGTAATGTAATTATTAATTAATGACCAACACATTGTGCACAACGGAAAGAGAGAGAGAGAGAGAAAAAAATCGCTTCTTATAAGAAACTATAATAATGGGACGGCTTCCAAACATAACGTGCGCATCTCTTGTTAATCGCGATGAAAATATAACGTACGTGTCGTCAGAAAGTGGCAATGAATGAAGGAGTACATTAACACTTATTCGAGATGTGCTATAGGGTAGGAATTGTTTTGGAACGTCTGTGCTAAAAAGAAATTGACTTTTTTGAGCGCAGTATACGTCGATATTTTCATCAGAGAAGTCCAATAAATGTGAAATTTCCATCCGTACTTTTTATTGTTTCTAAATGAGAAAGAACATACTTCTACGTTGCTGTATTCAAAACAAGGTCATGCAGAAGAATTGACCCGATATCCAGGTCAAGTTCGTGCTCTGTTGTCAAATCAAAAGTGAGAGTAATGATCCAACAAATTCTTGTCAAAGTTTTAGAGCGCCTGGAATGGTTTCGGGATTCTTTGTCTGCGTTAGTAGCTTAATTTTATTTTTGTCGTATCACGTGTTGTAAGTAATCTGCTGTCCATTCTAGCGAGTTGTCGTTCTGCGCCTTTTGTAGGCATTTTTGAACATTCTAGTGACGAAATTTTTATTGTTGATCTAATTTCCATGAGTAGAGATTGTTGCTCGTTTCTTTGACTAGTCTAATGTGTTGACCACCTACAGACAGATTGATAGGGAGTCAGCGGTTTCAGGTGAAGCGGTTTATTAGATGAAGAAAACGTAATGTACTGCATGAGCGTTCGAGAGGACTAATTGATAAATGTTTCGAGCTCGTAATTCTCTTTTAGGAAAACTCACGACTCTTTCTGTTTAGTCGCGTCTTGAGATCGCTCTCTCAAAGACTCTTCTTTATTCATCTTTTGTTACCATTTCGAAAAAGTAGGAGTCAAAAATCTCTCGTAACCTTGTGCAAGCTCAACAATTTTCATCTACTCACAAAACAACCTCCACTTGACTTCTTAATTCGATGGATCCTAAATCCAAAACCGTAATATAATTTTGTTTCGTTATCATCTTGCAGAATTAAACCTATTTAAATCAGTACTCAATTCACTACCATAGAACAGCATTAGTTTATGTTCCATATAAATTACATTGGACTTGAGATAGTTCTGTTGTAGGGTAACGAATTCCTTTTATGGCGTGCGAGTGAGAGGGGATCAAATGGAGACTCGTTGGTTGTAACAAGAATTTGGTTGTTCAGGTGCTCGGGGATATTTTCTTTCCTCCCCATTGACTGCGCTAGTGATTATTTTTGTTGTACTTCTTCCTTACGAGACTTTCATTTTATCAAAGATTACTCGACTTGAAAATTTCGGTTTAAACTTACAAAAACCTTGGTGAATATCGCTGTAAAATGGTCTCATTTTTTCCGAGATGTGTGCACGACTTTCAGAAAATGATTTGGCCATTTTTTGTAAATTAAATGAAGTTTGATCAGCATATTTGATATTTCGTGTTTTGTGAATTGTCTAATTTTTGAAAGAGAGTTCTGGTGCATAACTTACAACAAAAGTGAGAAATTTATGATGATAAATTGATCTAGAGAATCCATAAATGTTTATTAAAATCATTTCTTTCGAAAAAGAAACAAGTCCAGAAAAGTGCGTCTAATGTATGAGTCATCATAAATAGGTCCAGAAAATCTGGGAAATCAATTCTAATTATGGAGAGAGAAAAAACAAGAGCAGAGGAAACTCCTTGAAATGTTTCAAACTGAGATCGGTAATTTTGGTAGAGTACCTTTTCGTGCTCAAGAGCTTATTAATACCAAAAAAAAAAAAACAGCTTTCAAATTCTCTCCTCTCTCTACGAGTATCTGTCTCAATCTTTGTATCGATATCATTTCGTGCAGATATACCCTATCTTTTTCCGATCGCTGGTCATATTGAGTTTTGTAAAAGATAAGGCGGGCCACCGCATTTCAATCTATCCAAGAGATTGGGAATTTTTATTTGTTTCGAGGTTAAAGGTTGCTTACTTTCCAATCAGGATCTTCGCGTATGCTTGGTTTTGGGCATGACGTCAGTCAATTTCTTGTTTCTACATCGGGTGTTCCAAAATTCATTTTGTATAGAATTGGAAATTCTGAGCGCAAATTGATTATGATCTCTTTTTTCTCTTTCTCTCATACACGAGCACATACTGACTGTAATTAAATCATGAATATTCATATTCACTAACACAAATTGCTGCAATACTTTTTTTCTCCGCAGCGTTTTGTCATCTACTTTTTCGATGGATATAATATATTATGGCGAAGTGGTTCATATTAATCCGTAGTTTATTGGGAGATTTGATAACATCTTGCATGACAATATTGTTGAGACCCAATCAAAGACCTTTATTAATGGTATTTTGATGTGCTTAGAAACTTGGAAAATTTTTGGCGGTGAGGTTTTGGGTAAAGAAACTTTCATAAATATCTTTCTGGGTGAATTCTCCTTGTAATTGAGGATGTATATGTTACGCTTAATTCACGTAATGAGCAGTAAAATTGCTCAATACGCGTAATAAGCAGACGTGCTGCTCATTATACACGTATTGTGTAAAGTTGCTGCCTATTACGCGTAATGAGCAGGTGGAATTGACCATTGAGAAGCTGATTTGATTGTAAAATAATGGTATTTTCATTTTACTTGGAATACTTCAGAAAAACATTATAATGTAAATTACTTTCTATTATCACTCAAGGAAATCGTAATTACTTTCCAAATTCAAAATCTTATTCTATTATTTATCGTGATTGTCACAACTTCTAGACTGGTGGACAAATCATGAAAAGGGCTAATTTTTTCATTCCAACATTATTTCTTGAGACATTTGGGCAACCATCGGTTATGACGGTAAAAACATTCGCTGAATCCGAACTTCATGGTTGCCAAGTCGAATTTTGTCTCCTTATGGCCCAAATCCAAGATGACGGCCAAACTCATTTCATTTCTGTTTCAAGGTAAAACAGAAGGTTGTAATTTTTTTTTTTTTTTTTTTTTGGGGGGGGGGGGTTTACTTAAGATATTGGAAATTGGTCTGGTTAAAATCACAGAGCCTTCTCTCAACTGCATTATACCTTATCAAAACAAAGAATGTGTACCTCAAAATTTGTCTGTAGAAATAAGATGAACTGTAAAATGAGGATTTTTTAAAATTGTAGCTCAAATAACTTTATTGATAAAGAATCATATATCTTAAAGGAAAAAAGGAAGAAGAACTATGTAATAACAGACAAGCATGTTTGTAAGAACATAACCACAGGACCCAAGTACCTCGACTTTTGATTCGCAGGCAAGCTCATGGTGGTCGTTTTTGATTTTCCCTGGTCAAAAACCGTAGAAACGATACCCCACACTCTAGCATTATATTGCCAATAAATTTGGCCTTAATTTGACCCAAATTTGGGTCCTCATCTTGGCTGTATGTGATCCCAATATCTCAAGTAGAGTTTGAAGATCCAATTCTGTACACCAGCAACCCCCCCCCCCAAAAAAAAAAAAAAAAATACAAGCTTCTGTTTTACCTTGGAACAGAAATGAAATGAGTTTGGCCGCCATCTTGGATTTGGGCCATAAGGAGGCAAAATTCGACTTGGCAACCATAAAATTCGGATTCAGGATGCTCAATGCGTAATAGGCAGAAAAATAGTGCTGCTCATTTCGCGCAATTACGTGAATTGAGCGCAACATATAGGGAAAAAGGGCTTAACATTTTTGTACATTACAATAGGTCATAGGTCAAATGATACCTCTCAACATCTTTGTATACGGGAGGGGGGGGGGCAAAAAGATGTTACCAAATGAATGGGAGTTTGAACTAAATTCACTCCAGCTCAAAAGCGCGAAAGGTTAGATGCACACATTATAAATCTACAAAATTTTCATCTTCAATTTGCGCCCCTACTCAACTGTCTACGACATTTCTGAGCTGAATTATGGTCCAAAATGTGCCAAAAATGGATAAATTTGCCAAAATTCACAAAAATTGAAAATTGTTCAAATTTCCATATTTTATCCAATTTAAAGATTAAATTTAACGCTGATTCCAAAAAAAAAAAGCTGAATAACCCTATGAAGCTGGGAGGGGGGGGGGGGACTTTTCAATTTCTTATTTTGGAAATCTTGGCAAATCGGTCAATTTTTGTCACATTTTGATCCATAACTCGGCTCAGAAAAGTTGCAAAAACTTCGGATATGACTCAAATTAGAGATAAAATTGAGATACAAAATTTGTACACTTAAACTATACGTCTAACGTTTTGCGTTTTTGCGCTACGACAGATTTAGCGCAAACTCCTATTTAACTGGTAACATCTTTCTGCCCCACCCGGTATACAATTTTATTAGGCCTCTTTAAGATTTTTGTATATATACAATTTTGTTACGCCTTTTGACATTTTTGTCTATACAATTTTGTTGGGCCTCTCAACATTTTTGTATAGATACAATTTTGTTAAGCCTCTCAACATTTTTGTGTATACAATAGGCCTCTTCAAGGTGTATAGAAGGAAGTGGCGCGCATTCACCTTGTACACAGAACGCAACCCGCACACTGGCTTCAAGCATAAAAAATTTAACATTGCGTCTTACGGAGCGTATTTTGTTTTTCTCAATTCGGGACGCTGTTGTCGATGTCGAGAAGGTGACCATGGCGACAGTACGTTAATAAAATCGACTGTACCTTCTCAAAATATTATTTTTTCTGAAAAATGTATGGAACAAAAATTGCAGTCCTCTTAATTTCCTGTCCAGTGAATATAATTTCAAATATCTCGAATGAATTTTTCAAGATCATCACCTTTTTGCCAAGCTTCCGCAAATGACCGTCAAAGAAAATGTAGAGAGCGCTTTCTTCTATTTTATTTGCGAATTATCGCAGAAAGAACACTTCTAAACAAAAAAACCAAGAGAATGAAATTTATTTGCTTTTAAATTTCCTTTCAGATGGTGCCATCTTCAAATTTTTTCAAAAAAATTCAAAACTGCCCTAAAAAATCAGAAACAAGTACTATTTTTGATAAAAATAAACAAATTGTATTCTCTTAGTTTTTTTTTTGTTTGGATACTTTTCAAGATAATGGAGAGAAATAAAGATTCCCTTATAATTGTTCATGTTTTGAATGAGTGCTTCCTCCTATTCACCTTGGGCCCTCTTAACATTTTTGTATGTACAATTTTGTTATGCCTCTCAACATTTTGGGAAATATATAAGTGCACGCCTCATAAAATTATATTGACCGCCAGTTCCCCTCCCGCCATGGAAAAAAACTGACACGACGTTGAAACCATGACGAACGCCATAAATGCACGCCAGGACTGGCACACGACCTGTATTTCAAAAGAAGATAATTTTGCTGCATTTATTGTGAGGAACTCCAGCCAGGATGGGCTTGACAGTAGAGACTGCCTCCCCATAATAAACCTCAAACTCCTCATGAGTGAGGTATGACTGTTGACGGAGGTGTTTTCCCAGTTGTTCCACCTCGAAGGAGTCAGTCGAGTCAGTTGGTTAATGCATTGGATTTCGAGCATTGTCGTGAGATCTTCTCTGGTTGGTCAAATACTGCGGTTCGTCGTCAAAATAAGCTGATTCGGCAGAATTTTGATGCCAAGGGGATGCGCGGTAGTTATATGGGTCAGTGCAATAGCCGGGGACGTTTCATTGTTGACTTGTATTCAAGAGTTCGCCGTTTTGACAATATTCGGACTTCTGATCCTTCCCGTGATTTGCCAATTCCACTCTTCCTTTTCGCAGGCCTTTTTTGGCAATCAAGGTTCTTGATGGAGTCTAATCTTCAAGCTCATTTGGAGCTTGCTTTCGATCTTTAGGAAGCTTTTCACGCTGCACATGTCAAGTGGTAGACGGATGTTAATTTCGACTCTTCTCGGCGTTCATCATTATGAAGGCAGGTACCATGTAGTCTTGAACTCAGATTTATTGAAGAAGCGGTTGGGCTTTGCCGTTGTAAATTATTTGAAAACTTATATTTATTAATTTCATTAATATGTATCAATATTGTAATGTCTTTATGAAACATATGGTGATGGTAAAAAAAAAAAACTCCACTTGGAATGCTGCCTTGAGGCTTGTGCTGACTTGTCAGTAACCAAAGCATTCCATTGTCTTCTTTCCTGTTTCTTCTTCCTGTATCAGGTTTACTTACTTGATACATTATAGTTGAATGAATTAAATGTGGATCGCACATTGGTCTACATGTTCTTAAGTGTACACTATATGGGAATGTGTGCACTACTTATATATGGGGGTGTATTTGTCCTCTTCAATAGATTTTGAGTGTTTTGATTTTGTGCGCACAACTTGTATCAAAATGTGTGCACTACTTACTTTGTGTATTTGTCTGTTTCATAGGATTTCTAGTGTTTTGGATCTTGAGTGCACAACTTATATGCGGATGTGTGCACTACTTACTTCGTTTATATCCGTGTAATACATTTCTTAGGCGTGTCAATTTTGTTTCCTTGGTGTGTTATTGATAGGCAGGCAATTTCGTTTTTTGAGGCGTGCGATTAAATGTATGCCCAACATTTTTGTACATTTGCCTGTAAAGGCTCGGCTAGGAGCGCCACTTTCCTCACGACACTCGAAGGTGATGGTGTGCAATAGTCCCATATAAATAACACAGGAATGATTTGTAAAAGTTCCTCACTACTTAACTGATCAATTGATTTTAGAAAAAGATATATACAAAAGTTGGAGCTGAGTCTACTTTAACAATTTCAAAACTCTTTTGGGTGGCCTTTTATTTGAATTTTGCAAGAAAGAAGCGCAAAACGAGAATTGGTTCAGTCATTATCACTCATCATCAGCTTTGAAAGCAAGCTTTGGAAAAATTCCGTATAGCAGCACATACTCCGCCCTTATTGGCGAATACAATTTTGTTAGGGCGTAATATTTTCATAATTATATACAATTTTGTTAGACCTCTTAACATTTTTGTATAGATACAATTTTGTTAAGCTTCTCAACATTTTTGTGTATACAATTTTGTTAGGCCTCTCAACATTTTTGTATATACAATTTCATCAGGCCTCTGGTATTCTTCACCATGAGACAGCACGTTAATAAAATCGACTGTACCTTCTCAAAATATTATTTTTTTCTCCACTTTCCTCACGACACTCGAAGGTAATAGTCCCATATAAATAACACAGGAATGATTTGTAAAAGTTCCTCACTACTTAACTGATCAATTGATTTTAGCAAAAGATATGTACGAAAGTTGGAGCTGAGTCCACTCTAACAATTTCAAAACTCTTTAAGGTGGCCTTTTATTTGAATTTTGCAAGAAAGAAGAGCAAAAGGAGAATTTGTTGTTCAGTCATTATCACTCGTGACAATTCTTTAAATAAGATCTGGGCCCGCAATTTCTGCACTTCAAGATGATAGCGGTCTAGAGTTTTTTTTTTCTCGTCTTTACATCCATCCCAATGAGAATTTATTCAATTTAGATTACATTTTTATCGTACGCGAGTGTCAAGTCGGTGATTCTGGTGAAGTCGTCGGGAAATTCGCGTTGTAAGTTAGAAGTCACAAATTCAATAGCTCTGGTTCGTCGAAAGCGTGAAATATAATATTCTAATGTGTGTTTAACGGAGATGAACTTGAAAGGAGAGCAATTACATCAGCAAAGAACGAGTTGTACTGCGACCCGAAAATAGTTCGTTTATTTTCATTGACATTACATATACGCGAGTACGTGACGGAACGTTTGCTTTGAAAGTTTATGTCTCAATTATTCTCAATAAACGTATGACATTGATGTCGAAAAACCATACATCGCAATATATTTTCTCGTCTCTATGGAAGACAGGATGGCGACTTCATCAATTCTTTCGAATAAAAACCCCCTCTTAACATTATTGTACTAATTTTCCGTGTGCAGCGATTGCATGATGTCGAATAAATTAAAAGCTCAGGTCAAAATCGAAATTGTCGAAGAAACTAACGATGCTATCTAGGAATCCTGTATCCGCTCCACCAATCGCACCAGCATTATCGGCAATAGTCGTACCGATATTGTCGTCGACAATTGTCCCAACATTATCCTCGACAATCGTTCCAAGATTTTCTTCGTCGTTTTCGTCATTCTCCGTTCCGAGTTTGAAACCGTGACGCTTTTTCTTACGCAATTTTCTAAACTTTTTCAGTAGTTTCAAATAACGAAGGTAATCAGATGTTTTCGTGCTGCGGATTTGTGGTTTCGTATTCGTCCGTATCTTTCGCCCGTCTGTATTGACTATTATTTTATTCGCGGAATTTCCGTCTGTCAGATAGATTGATGGATTTGTTGGGCATTTGCAAGCTGGCAGAACCTTTCTGACAGCCTCGCCATGGATAAGTTGCGATATCGAAACGAGCGTTTTACCCATCGATGAAAATGGTATAAGGTGGCTTTGGACGCCAGCCGCGTTTATCAAATTTTCGCATACTTGCCGTAATTTGTCCGTTCTTAGAAGTAACTCGCATGTTCGGCTTTTGGGACTGTTCGGATTTCCTCGGTTATTTTCTGCGCAAAAAGATTACGATGTGTTAATATTCTTTCGTGACTACCAAATAGATGGACAAAATCTAATGTACTTTCGGTTATTCTTTCGGCGACATTCAATTCGAATTTATAATTGGAACCTTCAACCGAGATGATGCTAGCAGTTGAAATGACATAAATAAGTAAATAGATGATTCGTTTCAGTTCCATTTGAAAATAAGTAAAGCATATGTAACTCGGTTTTGACGGTGGATCGTATGTACCTAACTACCTCATGCGGTGGAATAAAAATTTTATCTCGTTTCATAATAAATTTTAAATATTCTTATGAATCGCAGCTTGACACACGTTCGCTCGAAAAATGTTTGACATCAATAACGTTCATTAATGAATTATTTCTCTTTTGGCAACAATGTGGTGTTTTTTGTTCAGCTTCTGGTAACAGGCACCTAAAACTAATTCTGAAGGTTACACGAGATGTCTGCGTAGCCATGAAAAAGAATGAATTTCGAAACGTCCATGAAAAGTTTTGAAATGTAAATTGAGGAGCGAATTTTAGTTGAACTATATCGTCCTAGGCTATCTTCGTCTGACTCCATGTAATTAGTCGTATCAGAATCTGCAAGACTGCTTGGAAGGCCTGATGAAATGATCTAAGCCTAAAGCCTTATAGAAACGTCCACGACAGTAGATACGGATACAAGATGTACTCGTATGTTCTGCGCCACTAACATTTTTTGTACACGCCAACCTCACCAGAAAGCTCTAAAAATCCTATAATTTTCCATGCAGAATATATTTGTCTGTTTTTGAAGCAAATGTGAGTTACTTCGTTCAGTTTTTTCTTCTCCATTGGTTCAGAAATCGTAGAACTTTTGTATCAGATTTCTATGTCGTTTTTCTTTCCTTTTTTTAATCCTAAAAAATCATCGCAGCTAAACTTGGTAAGCTGACAAAATATATTTTATATTATTTTCATCTAAAAACTCGATAAATTGTATTTTTTGATGTCTAAAATCATGATTGGTTTTTCCAGTCATATTTATAGAGAAAATGATTCAAACTCTGCATGATTGTAACGTAGCGATGGTTTGCAACGTGAACTATAAATTTCTATGGCAAGTATCCTTGAATGATTTGCTTATGCCTTGAAATCTGACTCTGCTTAATAGTGATGAGCAGATCAGAGGTTTCAAAACAGCTTATTTTGTGAAAAATTGATAATTTTTTTTAAAATCGCAATATGTGGTGTAGGTAAGACTATTAAGCGTAGTTATACAACTAACAAATTTTGCAAATTGCAAGTATAATACTTGTAAGGGAGCACTGACGAGAAAAAACATGTATATTTTCTACTTGAAGTGATGTGAGGCCTTTCACAAGACTGTCATTATCAAACACAACAACTGAACTAACTTAATAATGATAACGTAAGAGGAAGAGAGGAGGGAAAAATTACAAGTACAATTCAGAAAACAAGACTTTACGGGCGTATGTAATTTGCACACACAAAAATGAAGCGAGTAAACTGCACACAAGGTATTTTGCACACATTGAAATAAAACAAATTATTTCATTATTGAGTTAAACCATGTATGAGTTGATACAAGTCATTATGAATTTGAAGAAATTAGGATGCGCCACAGAGTGAACAGAGTTCGTCCAAGAGAGCTCGAGATAAGAGCATCATCCAAATTTGTAGTTTAGGGTTCGCCTAACGCAGTTAACCGAGCGGTGAATCTGCAACACTCAACAATTTGCGTTGTGTACAGCTTTATGCAGAGCTTGACGCGCACTCAACGCGTTAGGCGAACTAGGGTACTATAGAGGGGGGTATAGCAATACGCCATTTTAGCAGCAAAAAGAAGTGTCTAAAGTAAAAACGTGTATCGCACAGCATTGCGAGAAAACAAACGTGACCGATGTTGCCCGGCCCTGCCAAATATTCCGCGACACTGCGCGAACGCGTTCATGCTTGAGAGCCTTCTTTTTGCTGCTAAAATGGCGTATTGCCATACCCCCTCTATAGTACCCTAGGCGAACCTAAACTACGAATTTGGATGAAGCCCGTATTTGTTAACATTATAGGTGTAGCAAAGATGACCTCGGTTTACTCTACGGGATGCACATGGACATGTAACAAATACGTGTCTATGTGCATACTAATTTCTTCAATTTAAAACATGCGCTTCTTGATTACTACACTCTCACATGGTAGTTTATTCACTTAATGGTTCATCACTTCCTTCAGTGCAACAGTGAGTGTTACAGTGATTAAGTGTGGCGCAGCTTAAAATGTCATTGAATTTTGTTCCAAGTAGTTGTGTAGACAAAATGCTGCTTGTGGTCAGTAATCGCGCATCCCTGAATAGTAGGGAGATTCACCAAATGCTCTCGTGATGATCTCATCTTCAATGACGGATTGGTCGTACACGGGGTGACATTTCATCTTTTCGATTAGGATACTTTCCAAAGCTAGTCGACGTCGTATGTTATTCTCATTATGAAGAATTATCTCATCTTTGTCTTGATGTTGTATTTCTGGCAGGTGTCTAGGGAAGGCTGATTTTATGGGGTTATTATTTTCGAACGCGCTGACCCTGTGGAAAATATCTCCCAGTCTTACCAACACATACAGCAGGGCAGTCACGGAAGTACACACCACTCTTCGATAAGGAGGTGGTCGAATCTTCACCATTGGGGTGGAGGCTTTCAAGTTTGGAAAGGGGTAGAATACAACAGTTCTATCAGTTGTCCGCAGAATTCCACCAATTGTAAAGGTGATGTTGTGGAGGTGAGGAAGAAGGACAAACCTTTTCTTCCTATTTGTGGGAGGGGGAGGGAGGAACGTGGTCGTCCTCTGAAGAGCAACCTCAATTTCTTTTGTATGCACGAGGCTGTCGAATCTTGTTATCGTGGGCCAAGTATGGAGACCTCTTTCTCACGGCTGTGAGAAATAGGTTGGACAAACGATTGAGAGCCCCTATTTTTCGGGAGAAAGGGCAATAGGATGACCCACTGGCATGTATGTCGGTGGTCATGTTCTTTCTGTAGATGTCAATCTCGGGTGCAGGAAATTGATCACGTACAAAAATTCAATGCACCGAAAATTTGTCGCGCGGCATTGATCCACGGGAAAATTGATCGCAAAGAAAAAAAAGTCAATCGCGAAATTCTCACATGAAAAATTGTATCTTCAAATAATCAAATTTAGTAGGAAATATTGTGAGCTACAGCCCTCAAATAATCAAGAATTGGGCACGTATCAAAGCCACTGACTACATTCAGCAATCACCAGCGACATTTTGTTCGAACTTTCCTACCATTAAAGTTTGTTCATGTGAAAGAGTAGCAACCGGGGTGATTTATGCTCAATGTCGATTCCAATCCGCGATGCCGTGCCTCAACTGCGTTCGTGATTTTTGGGCCACAAATTTCGACCGATTCTACGCAATTCAATAGCATAACTGGAAATTTTGGTGACTGTCTTGGACGATTTCGCTGTGGAAGCCCACCCAGGTGTCTTCAGATTAGTTGAGAACATCACGCCATTTGTCATCTTCTGGTATAATGTTTGATTCGATAAGAGCTTCAAAGGCTGTCTTGACATCATTTGGTGGAACAAACGCGAGAGCTGCCAGATGACGCATTTGTGAAGAGAAATCTTAATCGGTTTCGTATTGTCTTTTCAAGCCAGCTTCACTGATACGCCTCATGACGGCTTGCGACAAGTGAAAGAAGCATCCCTGTATTGCTTCTAGTTTTCAGGTATTTTCTAGGGTTCTGCGATGATTTTCTTACGTTAAATTTTCGTACATAATCAAATGTCCTTCGATAAATTCTCGTAGATAAATTTTCTCGCGGTCAATTTTTCTGCAATCAATTCTCATATACCCGTCTATCTCAACACCATGGCTTGAAAGGGAAATGGTGATGTCGAGGAAATTTAGAATAGAGCTTCCGATCACAACATCAGCGAACAAAATTGAATACATCACTGGCTCTAGACCAATTCATCTACTGGGAGTACATCATAAATCACAAAGAGAAGAAATATTGTTGCTCGCCAGGAAAAGGAATAGTATTACAATCTTATAGAGAAATCAATCATAAAGTACTGTAACATTTTCAGAGCCCTCTATGGAAACAAATACGGCTTCTCTTTTGAAAATCGTAAAATCCTTTATCAAGCTATATATCCATAATCTCATATTGCTTCACAGTGGTTTTTCCAAACTTGAATCAAACTCAAATTGGCAGACCTAAAACCATTCAGCGCAAAATCCTAATAAGTATAGCATCTGGCTACAGAACTATCAGCTATCCTTCAATCCATTCCATTACAGGGGAGATGCCAATAGAAATCAAATTAGAGCTTGTTAATGAAAAAAAAAAAAAAAAAAGAAAGAAATAGGACATTTGAAGGTACAGTTCTTAAACCTAAAACCAAAAAAGAACAAGAGTTGATTCTTACTCTTGAAGCACTGACAAAATGGCAAGATGAGTACAATGACAGCGAAGTTGGAAGGCTAACTCACACACTCATACCAGACCTGAAACTCACCACCAAAACAGAGATTGGTACGTCAAGTACTACATCACACAAGCTTTAACGGGTCACGGCTTCTTTGCAACTTACCTACATAAATACAGGAATGTGAATGTACGTAGTGTAAGGAGGAGGACGGTTCTCCTTTACACTCTTTACTTTCATGCAAAAATTTTGCCAACTTGTGTAAGCAATCGGAACTCATAAGGAGTGAGTGAGGTGTAAGCAGAGCACTAATATTGAAAAAGGATTTTTCAATTGTACAAATCAACTTTATTAGTTGCTTTTACAAGAGTACTTTCGGGTGTTATCCCATCATCAGTTGTGCCGCAACTGGAGAACAAGGCCTTAACCATGAGTTTTTATAGTCTAACACTGTGATCTTATTGACTATAACAATGCTGTGTTGTGATTGGTTCACTTCTTAGAAACTTATTCTTACAATAATATGACATTGTGTTCTTATTGGCTAAAACATACTGCCTCGTGATTGGTTCAATCTATTGTCCCAAATGCTGCGTTTCTAATGGCTCCCTGGATTCCTGCCGTCTCATTGGTTGGCTCCGTTCTTCTTCTCTCGTCCAATCACCAGGCCGAATAACTTTTCGCTGTCAAATGTGATTACATTGTTCAAGAGGCAGGCTTTCTCCCTCTTGGCTTTTGCAATCTCCATTTGTTCCCAGAGTTTTCTTCTCTTTGTGCGATTCTCTACGTGTATGACTTCAAATATTCCCTCTCCATCGTGTGTTTCCCAAACAGTGACTTGTCATCTTCTTTCTCCCTCGACGTTTTGTGCTCCTTTCTCCTGATCTCAAACTTTCTTCCAGTCTCACCGATAAAGATCCTCTCGCACTGTTCACAACTGAGCTTGTACACTCCACTCAAGCTGTCCTTGTCCTTTTGTTCCGTCTGGTCATTGCTGATTCTCTTCACCATGGGTTGGTTATTCTGGATACCCACATTTACATCGTAGCCATTGAACGCCTTTATCATCTTGTTTGTGTACTTTCCTATGTATGGTATCGATCCGGAGTACTTTCTCACTATGCTATCATGGGTTCCTTTCTTTGCTTCCATTTTCCCAAAGACTTCATCCACCACACGTCTGCGGTAGCCATTGGCTTCTGCGATTTGCTTTACTATCTCGATCTCTTTCCTCGTCTCTTCGTCGTTCTTGAGGATAGAAATTGCCCGATAGCAGTAGTTCTGGATTGCCGCTAACTTGTGCCTGGGGTGGTGGTAGGAGTCATTTGGGATGATGGTGTCAGTATGCGTCGGCTTCCTGTAGATTTTGTATTCTATCCTGTTGTTCTCCATTGTGAGTGTAAGGTCCAAATAGTTGATGGTCTCATTGCCTTTTTCCACTGTGAATTTGATGCTCTCATTCATCGTGTTCATTTCTGAGAGGAATAAATCCACCTGTCTATCAGTGTGCCTGACCACACAATTAGGATATCATCTACATATCTGGCCCAGTGTTTGATCGAGTTTCTGAACTTGCTGCCCTTCAATATCTTGTTTTCCATATCATTCATGAATATCTCCGCCAGTATTGGTGACAGCGGTGATCCCATCGCAAGTCCCCTTTCCTGACTGTAGAACCTGTTATTAAAGCGGCAGTAGTTCTGGCTCAAGATCTCTTCCACTATGTTGGCGTACTTCAGCCCATTGGGGTTCCCATGGTATCTGTTATTTTTGAGCAGGGTGAGGAGTTCCTCCTTTGGTATGGTACCAAATATGTTTGCCACATCAAAGGATACCAGCTTGACATTACTCTGGATTTCCAACTTGTCTAGTTGCTCAATCAACTCTTCGTTGTTTCTGATGCTTCGTCTGGGTGCAAACTGGTAGTTTTCTTTCAGGAATGTGGCTACGATCTTCACTATCTTGTAGCATGGTGATTGAATGCTGTTGACCAGGGGTCTCGTCGGACGGTTTGCTTTGTGGAGTTTTACAAGCCCCTTGAGTTTTGGTGCAACCGGGTTCATCTCAAGCGTCCTTCCATTGCCGGGTACATTGTTCCGTTTCAACACAGCTTTCAGGTCATCTTGGTATTTCCGTGTTGGGTCCCTTGCCAGCTCTTGGTATCCATTAACTGCGATGTACGACTCCACTTTTTGGGTGTAGTCCTACTACCGTGCTGCCCTTGTCCGCCTTTGTCAAAATCAGGTTGTTCCGTCGGATCTTCTTTTGTAGATTTGTGACCTTCCTCTGCATTACTTGCGTCCTGTCATAGGTTCGGCACATATCCTCTTTGATGTCCAATAGCACTTTCCCAATTTTGGTCCGGGCTTCTGGTCTCACGTCATGTTCCATGGTCTAATGGCCATGCTTTTAAGCCTACACTGGTTCAGCCTCTCTGGCTGCACGTACTTGATGCTTTTGTCCAGCAGTCTTCTTTCTTCTTCTGTGAAGGTGACGCTTGATAGGTTCTCGGTTCTGGGAGCAAATTTGTGCTCAACTCCCGCTGTCTCTTCCTTTCTTTCTTCTTTCCTCCGGGTCAGTTCGGCAAGCTTCTTCTTGATCTGTTTTGTTTGGGCTTCCACTCGTTTTTCCACATAGTCTTCTCCTGTCTTTCGAACATCATTTCTTTAAAATTTAGGGGGTGGAGTAACCTGGACAGGTGGAAATATTGATCATACAGTAGACCATTCAGCCTGGTGACTTTCTTGTAGAGTTCACCAATTTCGTTCTTCACTCTCAATCTTTCGGCTTGCATCTTGGTGCGTTTCACTGCTGCGCTCTTTCCTGGTAGCCTGATAGTCGCATACTTGGGAATAATGCCTCGTCTCGAGCATTCGTTATTGAACCAAATCTTCACATGTGTCACTCTTAGTTTGTTCTCCAGTTGCGACACAACTGATGATGGGGTAACACCCGAAAGTACTCTTGTAAAAGCAACTAATAAAGTAGATTTGTACAATTGAAAAACTCTTTTTCAATTGTGTAAGAAACATGAAATACTTTTTTTTTTCACTTTGATAATATCCATGAAAACCTCAGTTTCCTAAATGAACTCCTAAGGCGTAGAATTTATTGATGACTTACAGTGTAGCAAATAAAGTAAATTTCATAATAAATAAATATATTAAAACAAAATAATACAAAAAACGTATTAAAATCAATAAAGTTAATAAATAAAATAGGTATTAAAGAAATTAAATCAAAATTAAAAATATTAATAATGAAAAATTTTAAAAATTAAATAAAATATAAAAATAAATGGTACTTAAAAACTAAGAATAATTTAAAATTTAATTTTATTAAACAAAAATAAAATTATTAAATTAATTTTTTATTATTATTAAACTTAGATTAAACTGATTAATATTAACTTTATTATTACTAAAAATATTAATAACCTATCAATATTATAATCAATACTATATAAAGAATAATTAAATTGAAATAAGAAAAATTATAAATTTCATTAATATATGTATGTGACGCGATCTGAGAAACCCCGCCGTTTGTCTGAAAATGAAAATAGAATATTTTCGAGCGCGCTGCCGTTCACTGCCACTGGACCACCTTATAGTAGTTGAACTACGTTGAAATTTTGTGAATGCGTTACTACGATGAGCTTATCACATAATTAGGAAATGATAACTTCTTCCCTCTTTTTATTTTTTTTTTTTGCTCTACTATAAAATTTTGTTTGCCAACAAGTAGCGGGGTTTCTCAGATCGCGTCACATATATATTATATAAATGTGATCCCGTCTACAGAAACCCGGCTCAGTGTTCAATTACAATCAGGAGAAAAGGAATCTTCCTTCCTCCATAAAAGATCCTTTTCTCCTGATAAATATTCAAAGCTAAGTAGGGTTTCTGTAGACGGGGTCACAAATTATAAAATGAAAAAATTCTATTAATAATATACATTAAAAAAGAATTTTTTTTTGAAAAAATCTTTCCGACACACGAGTGAAGAAATCAAACCTTCTTCTTTTACACTTATCTTATTCCACTCCATTCAAGTTTTCATTTCCTTCTGTTTATTTCTCTTATTCATTTATATTTTTATTTTCTTTTTGCTATTTTTAGTTATTCATATTATTTTATTTTATTTCATTTTATTATCGAATCTTCGTACTATTGCTATACCGACCCGTACTGGATTGTACTTGTAATTTTTACTTCTTACATTATCATTATTAAGTTAGTTCAGTAGTTGTGTTTGATAATGACAGTCTTATCAAAATGCCTCACATCACTGTAAGCGGAAAATATACATATTTTTTCACGTCAATGCTCCTTTATTATAGGGGCAATTTGCAAAATTTGTTAGTTGTACAATATTATAATGTCTCGTAAAATCGATGAAACTGTATTTCGTATTAAGCGTAGTGCTCATGAATTTGCGAATTGGTTCGATAGATTTTTTCTCGACATGTCTTCCTTGTGACGTCATCTTAGCTTCAGAAAGGTACGAAATGCCCATTTCTTATGGATATGAATAATGCTTGTCATTAAATTATACGCCAATGCTATTTATTGCTTGAAAGTTGAATGAGCACTCGTCAAATTTCTTGAAATTTCACCTTTCAGTTTTTTTATCGTTATTTTTCCCCCACGATTGGTAGAATCTAATCGACTGGTGCTACAAACCGGAACTGAAAAATTTCCTCGGCTTTTGTGCACTCGAAATAGATATTGTTTTCATAGCGCTTGTGGTACGATGATGGAGCGTAAAAAGCGATTTTAGCTCGAGTAGTTTTTATTTCAAAAATTTGTGATACTCTTCAAGTCATGTTCATTAGAAAGAACGTTTTTTTTTTGTTTCAAAGCGTTTCGAATTCAAAACGGGGTCATTGACTAAGATAGCGAAGATACAAAACGAGGCGGTTTTGCTAAATTCTTGTCGGATAGCTCAAAGCTTATTGGCGTCAATAACTGCGCGTATAGTGTAATAGAATAATCTCGAATGTCTCTTTCATGTCATCTATTTGCTGACGACATCGAGTTGAAATAATGAATGACGATGCAGGAAAATTTTCGTACAATTTTCACGCAGCGTTATCTGTAAGCTCATGCATGAAAATTTTACAATTTTGACATTGTTCTTTCTTTCTTTCTTTCCTTCCTTCTTTTATTCTATTTCGAGGTGAATAGCGGTAGAAATTTAGCGTTGAAACTAGCTTTGTTTTTTTTGAAAAAGTTCAACGTCGAGAATTAGAAATTAGGATTGTAAATTCTTCCGGCGCCCTACACGATTGAATCGACAAACCCCGAATAATATATTCCTATTACACCGCGGGAAACTCTTTAAGAAGCTCCGCAGGACCGGTCCACGCTCACAAAATGTCATCCACGTGCCTATGCCAACAGAAAACGTGATTCAAAAACTCCCGGCCCTAAGAGAATAGGTCAAGCTCAAATTTGGACCTGAAGACCTCCGAGATGAGAGAACCCAAAGGGTAACCAATAGGGATCCCCACTTCTTCGAGAAATCCGAAGAATTTGCCATCAAATTTACAGAAATTGGACGACAAGCAGACCTTAGATTCACCAAATTCCTCATGAGGAGTACCGGATTTCACGAGCAAGTTTTCTATAGTCTGTTGCGTAGTAGTAGCCTTAGGGATATTGGGAAATAGTCCAACAACATCAAACGAGCATAAAATTGATCCTGGGGGAAGACATGTGTCCTTCAGTTTGTCAGCCAGGGCACCCGTGTTCTTAACTGAATATGGAGACTCCACCCCCACACGAGCTTTGAACCATCTATCCAGGAATTTAGCGAGGGAGTAGGTTGGGGAGGAAACAAACGAGACGACCGGTCGCATCGGCACCTTAGACAATCCTTAAAGGAGGGGAGGAACCGGATTCGTTTCCAAAATGGCTTCCTTTAATGAAGGGCTCTTGATGATAATCTCACTACCAATAATAAGTTGTCTAGCCTCTTTGACAAATTTTGGAAAATTGAAAAGAGGGTTCTCTTAGCCCCACATTGGCTGAGACCTTGGAGACGTGGGAAGACTTCTCCATAACTACGACGGCATTACCTTTGTCTGCTTTAGTAATAATTAACCTCTCCTTAGTGGACAACCGTAAAATCCAAAAACGTATTGATTCTTCTGAAGGGAGTCTTATTTTCCTTATCATCGCAATTCAACTCTTTATACGGCAGATATGAAGTAAGGAAAAGAATTGAGGAAGAATAATGAGCCATTAGCAGACCAAATTTCACTATCTCAAGGCTTGGCTAAATGCTAACGGCTAACTAATTTTACTCAAAAATCTCAGCTCCGGATTTTGAATTTTGTGCTTGTCCTAGCATCGTCATGAGTTATAATATCATTTAGAAGAAGTATGTGAAATTCTTTCCACCTTTTGGATACCCTCTTCATTAGATTTATTAGGTTTCGTTATGTACTTCGAATTTTCTTAATGGAATTTTAATGATTGCTCGGTGCCACAATAAGATGTTCAGCGAGAGCACACATTAATTGGCCACGTCGGTCAAGACTCTGCCCCCTGTATCCATATGCAATACAAGCTCATGTTTGGATTATTGATCCCTGACTGTTTCTAATGACTTCTTGTAATGTAGGTCACACGATATGTAACTTGAGTGAGTCAGACGAATGACTGTAAAGAGAACAATGTACACAACAACACATACTGTGCTTACCGAGTGCCTCTATACCTTCTTCTGAATAAACTGTTACACAAATCGTTTCTATAATTTTATGAAAATGAAATGTCATTAAACGAACCTTCTGCAGTGCTCATCAAGTTCATCCTTACTGTGTTTTTAGTTCAAGTTTTATCATCACATTTATTGCTCGATAATATTTTGTCTCACGTTTCTCGTTCATTTTGTGAGTATTTTTTCCTAGGTATTTAATCTGCTTCCACATTAACGGTCTGAGTGGACTACCCACGTGTATGTATTATTATTGTCCACGCTCGTATTAACGAATTCGATGACGTCAGAGTTTTTAAATGAGATTCAGCGTGAAATACAAAACTTCAAGCGTATAAGGTGTGTTTTTGACGTGTTTACGTGATGTGTGTGTGCTATGAGATATTACGTTCTTTCGTATTTGGTCGTTATTCAAAACGGAAAGTTTCTCTCCATAAATTTGTTTTTGTTTTTTCATCAGCATCCACGCATATTTTACTCGAACGATTCTCGATATGTTCATCCCCGTCTCAATAGAGTCTGCTGCAGTTTCTAGAAAATATTATGTATTTCTTGCAGGAAACGTTCGTATTGGTTCTGAAGTACAATAAATAGTTTAGTTTAGTTCTTACATTGTATACTCGGTTAATGGACTGCTAAAATGAAAAACGTGAAATTTTATGATCGTTTGTCGGATTTTCACGAAGGAAGGTTTTAATTACCGCTCAATCTCATAAATTTTCTACGTTAGAAGGAAACACGAGAACTGACTGCCTAATTTCGTGCGGTGCAGTAAATTTTAGCATTGTATTTTTATATTATTTGGTCTGTTAACGCTAGAATCCCCAGGTGTATTCAAATTTTTCTTGATTGACATTTATCGCAGCGATCCTAGCGGTTAACAGGATCACATTGCTCCTCTGTTTGTTTATCGATTGTTTTTAAATTAATAAACTCAAACAAAATTTAGAACTTGTCCGTGTCATACTACTTAATCGGACAATATTGAACTCTCTTGAACTTTGACTAGACTGGATGAAACAATTTTCATTTCTTTCTTTTCAACAGGGGAAACTGTTTTATGGGGGTTGAGAAATTTGCCGTGGACCGTCCAACTAAAAACTTGGAAAAATGTTGACTCCCGACCTATATATGACATAGGGGGACTTGGAAAAAAGAATACTTCCTTAGCGATGTTGAACGAAGAACGCAGGGATCCATTGAAAAATAATACATTATATGACTCGCATTAGGATAGTCCCTTCAATAAGCCAGATATGCAATGTTTCAAACACTATGATTCCCCCCCCCCCATCAGGAAAACGACGACTTCCTGAGCGATGTTGAACGAAGAACGCAGGGAACCTTCAAAAAATAATACATTATTTGAGCCGCATTAGGATAGTCCCTTCAATAAGCCAGATATGCAATGTTTCAAACACTATGATTCGCCCTCCTATTAGGAAAACGACGACTTCCTGAGCGATGTTGAACGAAGAACGCAGGGAACCTTCAAAAAATAATACATTATTTAAGCCGCATTAGGATAGTCCCTTCAATAAGACAGATATGCAATGTTTCAAACACTATAATTCGCCCTCCTATGAGGAAAACGACGACTTCCTGAGCGATGTTGAACGAAGAACGCAGGGAACCTTCAAAAAATAATACATTATATGACTCGCATTAGGATAGTCCCTTCAATAAGCCAGATATGCAATGTTTCAAACACTATGATTCCCCTCCTATCAGGAAAACGACGACTTCCTTAGTGATGTTGAACGAGGAACGCAGGGAACCTTCAAAAAATAATACATTACATGACCCACATTAAGATAGTCCCTTCAATAAGCCAGATATGCAATGTTTCAAACACTATAATTCGCCCTCCTATTAGGAAAACGATGACTTCCTGAGCGATGTTGAACGAAGAACGCAGGGAACCTTCAAAAAATAATACATTATTTGAGCCGCATTAGGATAGTCCCTTCAATAAGCCAGATATGCAATGTTTCAAACACTATGATTCCCCTCCTATCAGGAAAACGACGACTTCCTTAGTGATGTTGAACGAGGAACGCAGGGAACCTTTAAAAAAAAGTACATTATGTGACCCGCATTAGGATAGTCCCTTCAATAAGCCAAGTATGCAATGTTTCAAACACTATGATTCCCCCTCCTATCAGGAAAACGACGACTTCCTTAGCAATGTTGAACGAGGAACGCAGGGAACCTTAGAAAAATAATACATTATATGACCCGCATTAGGATAGTCCCTTCAAAAAGCCAGATATCCAATGTTTCAAACACTATAATTCGCCCTCCTATTGGGAAAACAGTTTAACGGTATCCTCGACGACTTCCTTAGCAATGTTGAACGGAGAACGCAGGGAACCCTCAAAAATATTATAGATTATATGAGCCGCATTGAGATAGTCCCTTCAATAAGCCAGATATGCAATGTTTCAAACACTATAATTTGCCCTCCTATCAGGAAAACGACGACTTCCTTAGCAATATTGAAGGAGGAACGCAGGGAACCTTCAAAAAATAATACATTATATGACCCGCATTAGGATTGTCCCTTCAAAAAGCCAGATATCCAATGTTTCAAACACTATAATTCGCCCTCCTATTGGGAAAACAGTTTAACGGTATCCTCGACGACTTCCTTAGCAATGTTGAACGGAGAACGCAGGGAACCCTCAAAAATATTATAGATTATATGAGCCGCATTGAGATAGTCCCTTCAATAAGCCAGATATGCAATGTTTCAAGCACTATAATTCCCCCTCCTATCATATGTAGATCGAGAGTAGAAATTTTTCCAAGTTTTTTGCCGGACGACGCACGACGGACTTCTCAAAAAACCCTCTTTAGAACAGGTTCAAATGTCCACTCTCAAGCTATATGTATATGATAGGAGGGAGACTTGGAAAAACTCCCGAGTTCTTTAACGGAGTTGAACGAGGGATGGATGGTAACCTGTTTTTTGGGGCAGATGAGATCTAAAAAATGTTGGTGTACCAGATCTGTGACATCAGATTGTGACTTCACATGGCTGATTTAGAAAAACTGATCTATGACTTCATCAGAATGTGACGTCACAAGGCTAACCTTTGCCGTCATCAAATTGTGACGTCACAGACCGAAACTTTTGAGTTAGATAAAACGGTACAACCAGGGATGTGCAGCTAAAGCCGTTATTGGCTCAAGTTCGAGCTTAAGCTCTTGTTTTGAGCATTTTTAGGGAAGCCAAAAGACAGCTAATAAATTTTAAGACATCAGCTTTTCAGCCAGAAGCCAGCCGTTAGAAAATATTGATTGCTTACATGTGAAATTGAGCTGTTATAATTAAGTTCAAGTTTTAAGCCATCATTCTGACGCATTTTGAAAAAGCTGAAATCCAGCTAATGAATTTATTGGAATTGGCTATCAGCCAAAAGCTAAAGTTCAAGTCAATGGTGATTGGTTGCACATCCCTGGGTGGCAACTAATGAGCGGTGCGGATAATAGGCAAAAGATTTCCTTAAATCAATGTTAGTCGAGATGACTTGTTGAAATTTTACGCGCTACAAATTGTGCTCTATAAATTTTTCTCCTAAATCGCTCCGTTCCCAAGTTTGTTTAAGAATTCTCAAGAAAGCTTTCAAATGAGAAAATCGTCCTGAACTTGTTTTAAATTTTCCCGATTGTAGATGGCCGGCTTCTTATAGTAGTCAATTGTCCGCTAGCAAATTACGTCAGACAAATATTACAGAACGAGATGGAGGGCAAATTGCAATGTATTCTCATGAAGATTGAAAATAACTTATGACAAAAAACCCATTTCGGTACCATCTGGTAGGAATTTACCAGAGAAATAGATTCTGTTGTTTAAAATTTTTTGATTGCAGTTGTACTTTTCAAATAATAAAGGTGAAAACCTGAAAGGCTACATGAAAAATAATATTAATTTGTCTCCGCCCCTTTGATTCAGAATTGCACTAACCACAGTTTAATGTGCTGATAACAATGGCGGACCGTACATTTGTAGGCCACAACACGTTGTGAAGTCATTAGGAAATGTGTCTAATGTGAAGCCGAGGAAGTGCTTTTGATTGTTGCGTAACGTTGAGCCCAAGCCACCCTCCTGGGTCGGATATATTTCATCTTTTAACCCATTTCCCTTTAGGACTGTTTATCAATTGGGTGATCAGCGCTAGTATAGCTGCTGTTAAAACTTTGGCTTCTATCCTAGGCTCTTGTCACAGTCTTTTAGAAGGACTACTCATTAGGAAGCTCGGGAGTAAGATTTCAAAGGCAAAAATAAAGGAACAAAATGGTTTTAAAGATGCTCACGCTTAACTTTTCAATACAACGCCAGCGCCGCTGAATTTAAACTACAAATAATATAACCAACTTGACTGGTAACACTCCTCCCAGATGACTTGCCCTAGTCTGTACTGGAGATGTCTAGCTCAATAGACAGATTTTCTCTGACGTCATGCAATCATTTACAGTTGCGGCTAATTTGGAAACCTTTACAGGGAGCAAAGATCATTGAGTAAATCAAGGAAAATTAATCTGCAAATGAGTTAAAATTACAATTCATAATTTGCACTGTTCCTAGCACTTGTTCATGAACTTTTTGTCGCAAGAAACAAGGGTGTTGAGCTCAAGTTACTGACTTATTTGCAACTACAATTTTTCGATTGAGTGAATGAATGACTGACTAATGAGTGATGAATCAAAATTTGTCGACTGATTGATGGTTCAAATTTTCCCACGCAACTGACAGACTTAGAACTCAAATTAATTTAATCAACTTACAACCAACTAACAACTTGGAGGAACTGAAGATTCAACTTAACTAAAAATCAGCAAAAAGGGTATTCTCGACATGTATTACAAAGTACCATTTCTGCTGATCCTTTAATGTCTGGGGTTAGAACCTCTCCTTTCGTTCCGGAGCTGCTTTGTTGGCTTTGAAGCAACTTCATCAAGCTGTGGAACTGCTTTAGTCTATAAGCTGTAAGTTGATCATTATTGGCAACACTGATTTACTACTCAATCTTTTCTTCTTTCTCTTGTATCAAATCAGTGAAGAAGAAATCAATTTTTCCCTTTTCCAATTTTCTCGTTTGGCGTTCCCAAATCCTAATCGATGACCAGCGTGTCTGGCAGTTGTCTAGTGGCTGGCGACTGTATTTCTGATTTTTGTCTCACGTGGTCTTCTTCCCCTTTAGTCTTTGGAATTTTCGGATTCTGATCTGATAATCGAATTTAATGAAATTCTACTGCTGAAAACCTTTTAAAAGATAGCAAATTCCAAATTCAACGATCAGCCGAAAGCCAGCTTTATAATTTTGGCTGATGGAAAGCCTAAGCCGTACTGTTTGGCTGCAAGTCTGCGACACCCTGGTTAAGAGGTTTATAAACACCAGAACGGGCACTCGCGCCAACTATAACTGATCGTATGACGTCGGTGGAAATTTGTCTATGCCTAAACAGTCTTGAAAATAGGACTGGGCACAGATTGTAAAATCCGAATCGCGGATCTCAAATCATCGGTCTCACAGCGGATCAGATCGCGGAACCGGAATCGTGCATTGGAAGTAAGTGATCCGGATCACGGATGAGTAACATTTTTTCGCGATCTGACAGATCAATCAACTGCGGATCAGAATATTGGATCCGTGATCCGGGAATCATTGTTGTGTTCCGCGATCCACGAGCGCGGAAAAAATATGTGTCTTCAAAATTGTTAAATTCCAGTTTCCAAATCCCTGGTTTGATGATCTGTGAAAAAATGATCCGAATACGGATCACGGATCGCCAATCTTTGGTCCGTGACCCACAAATCGATCTGTGCCCAGCCCTGCTTGAAAAAATGATGGGAGAGCACAAATTGTAGGTTCGCGTGAAACGGGCCTGTCGAGAGCTTCAGTCGGGTCCGGGGCAAGGAACACGGCGGCCTCCCCTTCCCCCCCCAAAAAAAAAGAAAAAATTCGTCCCCACCCCTTGAATAATAGGGGCCCTTTGGATAAAATCTCCAGTTGCTCCCTTTCCCTCTCGTCAGGCCTGGCGTGAAATACGGGAAAAGCACTGATGAAAAAGGGGTGACGGTAGCAAACAAATACTAATATTCTTTATTTTAATTTGAGTGTGTACCCGTAAGGAACTATCGTAAAGTTCGTAAAATTCTCTTTTAGTCGAGCATATTTTCAAAATATTTCAGGAAATGAGGAAGGTTCGTTGTTGTTTGCTCTTTCTCATTAAAACACGTCAGCTCTTATAATTCCGAAGCTATTAGAATATTTTTGAATTGTGCACAACGAATTGTTTTTGTGCGAAAATTAATCATGTTTTGTTTTTCTTCTTGTGTTACAGATAAGATCTGAAAATTGCTTTACCTTCATGGAGTTTATGTTAGATAGCGGCGAATATTGCCAGGCCCAACACAAATAGAAGAAACGTTACATTCAATTTAATAATTCTGCAATAATTTTCGATCACTGTTCACCAAAGTCAACTAAAGATATTATTGGCGCCGCGATATCATCTGGTGAGCAAAAAGGAGGAAGACGTCGTGCGTTTTCTCCGAATTTTCCTGGAAAATATTATTCTTTTCTCGTCTACTTTATACGCTATTTCTTATCTCAGTCGTCTTTTTTTTTTCTTTTTTCTCTCTCTCTCGTTCCTCATCCTAATATCCACATTTTCTCAAAATCCCATTCTTTCTTCCTCTGAATGGTTGTTCGTTGGACACTGCCATATCGACAGGAAACGTCGGCTCTGCAATATTTGCATAGAAAGCTGCAGCTGGCTTCCAGCTCATCAAGGTGATAGATCGGCGCGTATTTCGATCCTGGATTTTCAATATAATTTACTCGTGTTTTATTGTGATTAGGCATTTAAATTGTGTAATTCTTTTAATTTCTATCTAACCTATCGCTAGTTTATTTTTACGTCAACTTTTCAATATTTTGTTTTTCCTGATTTGCCCCTTATTTTTTGTTTGTTTTTCGTTCTTTCATTTCGTATCCTTTCTCTTTAGTCGTATTAGTCATCATTTGAAAGATAATTGTTTCTTATTTAATTTATTTAATTTATTTTGAATTGGCTTTTGAAGTTCTTTTATTGTTCTTCATTGTATTAGGATATTAGAAATTTAAAATTTCGTTCTGCTGCGCGTTTTTTTTTTGTTTTTTTTTTTTTTCTTATTGCGGCTAGCTGTTTAATATTTTGTTGGTAATTGTATTGTAAGTCTGTTTGAATATTCGATAACAGACCCCGACACCATGAGCAGTTCCATAATTCGTCCGAAAGATATTCGACCGGCGCCAGCTGAAATCGATTATAAGGATTTTAAATTTCTCATTACGGATCGTCCTTCCGATCAAACCATTCAATATTATGTCACCGTGAGTGAACGAGTATAAAATATTTAGGATATTTAAAGCATCATATTCAACGTTTCTTTTATGAATTTTCAGGAGTTGAAGAAGCACAATGTGCACGTGGTTGTTCGAGTGTGCGAACCTACCTACAGTACCGAAGAACTCCAGAAAAATGGCATTAGTGTTATTGATTTAGCATACGACGACGGAACTTCTCCTCCAAATGAGGTACGTCTCGCATGACCGTATTAAATTTAAACGTGAATTAGATCTGTTTACTCGTGGCTCAGATTTCTGTACTCAGAATTGTCCTGATTGTTACGAACTGATTTTAGATGAATATAACTAGGTGTTGAATAATACGTGTAAGATTTCAACTACTGCTGTATGTGATAGCTTTTATTTCCGTTCAATATTACGTGACTAGGTGGAAACGAATATTTATTGCATGTATTTAAGAACTGCGGGTACCAATTGTGTGATTTTTAATGTGTCAATGTTTGGGTTATAAAGCGGCTTCGGGAAAATAGAAACTTGTTGCTAGGCCCGAAGGATGAAATGTTTGAGCGAAGGTAGAAAGAGAAAGTCGGGATTTGAACGATCTGCGGTGCTTTTGTCTCAATCATCAGTTTGCAGAGAGATTAAGGAAAGACATTCCAAGCATCCTCAAAAACTCACGAGTTTTTTAGGAGTTAACCGAGGGGAGGCAGGGATCCTGTTTTATGGGGCACGTGAGTCTCGAAAATTAATGTTGATAGATTAGTTGTATTTCGGGTATTCTTGGAGGACGTTCTGAGTCTTGTGGTGTTTGAAGCGTTGCATATCTGGCTCGTTGCGGTATATGAAGCATAGCATATCTAGTTACTCGAAGCGGCTATCATTCAGGCTGTATACACCGACCACCGAGCTATAGATGATAGGACAGGGATCTGGAAAATTTTCGAGCTTCGAGCGGACGTTTTATAAAACAGGTTCTGTGTTAACAAAGTAAGATGATATAAAGAGCCGACATCGGATCTATCTCTCCATTCACGTAAGAAACTAGCTCGATACAAGGGTAACACTTGCAGTGGGTGGTCGACGAAAAAAAATTTCGGGGGAACTTAAATTTTACGCTTCATTCCTTGAATGGGAAGCTACTTGTATTATGGAGGGATATTTGGTAAAAATGTCCACCGTTCTTTTCGAATTTTATTCTCGTGAGTTTGGAGAATGAGGGAAGTGATGTGTATCCATTCTCCATCCTCCATAAATGAACCATCGAATAGCTAAATTACTCCGATTTTGAGATCTTCTTTGTCTCATTTTTATTATTCTCATTTGAAGAAGTCATAATGCAAGTTTTTCTTTCAGTTGATCGAAGAATGGTTCGAAGTATTAAAAACCAAATTCAAAGAAAACCCGGAAGGATGCGTTGCTGTTCACTGTGTGGCCGGTCTCGGTAGAGCACCAGTTCTCGTTGCCCTAGCGCTAATTGAACTCGGAATGAAATACGAGGACGCCGTTGAATTAATTAGACAGTGAGTTCTTAATTATCAAATTCGTAATGCTCCGTGAATTCTTTTACTTCGAAGAGTTGAAAGTTTGCATTTAATTAGAACGTCTTCTAGAAGTTACAACTGTGTGACTCAGTCTAACGAAGCCTTGATTTGGCCGAATCGAATATGTAGTGTTTCAAAAACAAAAAACCTACGTAGAAAATATTTTGCTGCAAAAAAAACAATGGCCAATAATAAGATTTTGGTTATGGAAAGTTCTCGACTATGATCGATGATTTTTGGGACGGTGTCGAAGTGGCGTGACCCAAGAAATTAATTTTGTAATTTCAATCATTCTCGTCACAAAAATAAAAATGTTGTCTCCCATATTCAAATACAATACAATTTGTCAACCCAGCTTAAGGCGAAGTTCGCGAGCCCTGGTTTTGTAAGACTGAGTCATTTTGCTCTTTCTTGTCTGATTAACTTCTACGGTGACTGTGGTTACTCATTTAAAATACTGTGTGTTAATTGGTTTTGTATTTTTATTGCTTGTAGAAAAAGACGAGGAGCTATCAACTCCAAGCAATTAACTTTCTTAGAAAAGTATCGGCCAAAATCACGATTAAAATTGAAAAATGGACACAAGAATTCGTGCTGCTTGCAATAGATTGAAGAATTTTATGCCTCGGAGGTGAAGAGGTTGGAAAATGAAAAAACTCGGAATAATTAGAATAAATAATGTTACTTTTAAATAAGTTTTTCAACTCTCATTCATATTATTACAATATACCATTTCTGAGTAAAAACGCAATAATAGTAGTTAATGCTAACGAAGAATATAACATGGTTCTTTTTATTTTTTTTAATCTTACTGTTCCTCAATAGCGTCTGGCGCGCAATTCAAGTTAGGATGCTATAGTTACTTTCTAGGCTCTCTGTTTCGATGTTCTGTCTACGTTCGTAATATAACAGGCAATTCAGAGCACCTATTGCTGAGATAGATTCTCAGAATTTGTACCGTAAACTCCAAAATCGAGTCATAATGTTTTCGCATTCGTACGTTCTACTGGTTTTAATCAACTGCCGCCTTTCCTTAGAAAATGCTATGTTCGATGTAATTTTCTGTTAGAGTGTCAATTTATTTTCATTCGTTCTTATGTGTACAACAATATTTCCTGATTTTACTTTTGATAATCAACTTTCAGTATTCGATTTCTATTTTATTAAATTGTATTTTTATGAACGTGATCTATTTAAAGAAAAAAATGATAAAGATACTTTGTTGAAAAAACGAATCCACGAATTTAATTTTCTACAAATTTTCTTTCTAATACTAAAATTTTTCAGTTTTTAATAATACTGCGGTTGGGCACAAAAACTATTTTTCACTGTAACACGTTGTATTTCTTCGCGCACAAATTGTGAGTTTCTAGCGATAAGAGGTATTCCGTGAGTGAAAATCAAATTTCAAGTTGTAATACAGACGAATTTTCTCATACGATCCCAAGATTCGAGACTAAGGCACTCAACCGTATTTCTCATGTTCGTAAAGTAGAATAAACAATATTGTTTAAACTCATCACATTTTTCGGAATACTGTAACAGTTACCAGATTTTCTTGAATGAAACAGAAGAAGAACTCGATATGTTTTGTTTTTCCTTTCCTCTTTTGTTTTTCTCTCTTTTCGCTGTGCGTAATTTATAGAACATCGCATTGCAATAGGTCTTTTCCCGCGTGCATGTAGTCTACACCTTTAGTTCTCGAATTATGGTGGTATTGTCTTCCTGTACGGGTGACGTTTCACTTTTTTGTGGTATTGCTTCCTTTTTTGCAATTTCTGAAAAATTTGGAAGAACGAATACTAACGCTATATAACTACACGTTCACTCGAGGTGGACTTCAATTAGCTGAACAACGGATGTTTTCGTTCTTTCTTATTCTATTTTTATTATCATTATTTTTACTGTATGAATAAGTACTTTACGTGATCAATATATTGGAAAAAAAAAAAAAAAAAAAAAAAAAAAGTTATTCCATAACTATTTAAAACGGAGATATTTTTAATTCGGGTTCGATGAAAATCGAAGACGGCCTCTCTTCTAAACAATTATCGAAGCTCATTCATGACACGTTCCGTTTTTCACGATTTTAAGCGAATAATTTTCTCTTTGATTCTTTCGTAAAAAAAATATGATAATTATTCTTGTCTTTCAAATCTTTTCTCTCAACTTCAGCAAAATACTCAGAAATCGAATTCAGTAAAACAAAAGTATAATATGAAAAATAACGTTGCTTCCGAAATATGATCATTATCTAAGATGTACAATCCCAAAATAAGTACAAATTTTGTTTTTTTAAATCTTTTGTCAAAGATATCGAATTAATTTCGATATCCCCCAATTAATTCCTGGAGTTATTCGTTTACCTCTTGTGTGACATGTGCCTGTTATTGCTGGCTGGCTTCACTGTAATTGTGGAAGTATCAAAAATATATAATTTTATCACTTTTTACAAGATTCTTATGTTCTTCATTACGGCGTTCTCTAAGCGTGAACTTTTTAATACTCGTGCGTAATTATGTCCTCAGAAATCCTGCGGAAGGCCACCCAATAATTTATCTGTTCTGTCAATTTTTTTCCAATGCGGAGCAGATTTCATACCAGAAATTGAATCATCGATGAAGACCATTGCGATTCGGAATTTATCAAAGTGAAGTTTCAATCACATTTCTCCATCAAAAATTGCGTATTCAATATTTTCTCGAATTTTCATAAAAGAAAGAAGAAAAAATTTTGGGACGATTTTTAGTCGTTTTTTTGATACATCATTCTTCCTCCAGACAATACAAACCTCTGAAAAAAATAAAAACATTATTCCATTCATTTATCACTGAAATGTGTGTGTGAGAAAATTTTCATTCTACTCTTCGCAGTTCAAATTGAAATCTGCAGTGCCTCAAAAACTACGTACTATCATGAAAATTGATTTAAACGAAGCTTGCATATTTCAATATTATTGTGCGTGATACTGATAATAATTTTATTTACTAATTTGATCATAGAAACAACCTATTTTTAGTCAATAGATTCTTCCTTACCAATTTACATTTCTCAAAATGAGAACCATAATAATATTTGAATCATTGAAAAATAATATGAATGACGTAGGTATTATTTTGATACTATATTTTGAAAGAAAAACATTAATGTTTCAGTGGATACAGCACTAATTCTTCTCTAGACACACTCAAAGTTAGAACACATCCATTGCTTGGACTTCATTTGTATGCAGACTATTACCTACTTATTAGTTGAAAGGTTTTGGATTTCAAAACGCTATGTTTGTATTTGTTCTTTCAAAGTCAAATTACATCTCAAACCAATGAGAGAAGATTTGAAACATAGATTTCTGCATTCCAATTCATGATTCTCATCATTCTCTTTATTCGATGTCTATGTTTGAATTTTGAACATTGGTGTGGGGCAGCTGTCATCTGTCAGTAGGCAAGACGTGGATTTTGAATTTGAAGACATCCGCTGCAGCAGTCAGCATTGTCAGCAGTGCAACTGCGTTTCCATCAGTTTCCATGAATTCACTTCTCCTGGTGATTGTGAGCAACTGTAAAAAAAGTACTTTCCTACTGATTCAAAAAGATATTTTCTCCTGATCTATCTCTTGAATCGTAGTCCAACCAAGTGAAATAAATAATAATAATATTATTATCAATCTTTACAGGTACCAACAGGCGCTAAATAGAAGTGGCGCGCATGCCTGAGTGTGGTTGAAGGGTGGTAGCGGTCCATTATTTTGAGAAAAAAAAAAATTAATGAAAGCTTACAAAAAAAGACGTCTGGCGGACGCATTTTCCGTACTTCACATCACTCTTTTGCTTGAATATTTTAGAGATTTCTTTTCAATCTCTAATTTTCGTTCATTTTGTCGAGTTTATGCTGAGTAGAATCTCTTGATACCTAGGATAACATCATTTCATCAAATTTTCAATTGTTTTAAAGTTCTGATAAAGTGGATAGATCATTCCTTATTTATTAACTGTATGGAGATCGTTACATCGCTCTAAAATAGCAATCAGCGTTTGGCCATCGTTTTTCTGGGTAACATACTAGTATTGCTTTGGTAAATTGCTGTACTAGCGATGAATTCTTTCCTAGTCGTAAGTTGTTCTCTTATCATCTACAACTCCGTTCATGGTGCAAACGAAGTTCCTGTACTTGCATGGGGAAGTGGATCGGATGTTTTCGACTTCAACGTTCCTGCACACAAAAAACTGAGCACAGCAGAATTCAGCAAAAACTTGCTCAGTAAACTCACGCCCGATGAGCCATCGGCGATAGTAGCTTTCGTCGAAGAATCGCTCAGTCTAGAAGATTTAGTATCGCAAGATGCGGAACAAACTAGTGCGTATCCTATACTTCAGCGAACCATCAAATCCAAAAGGCCAGCCAAGTATCTGCCTTACGTAGCGAATCCTTTAAAAGCGTTGAAAGCTCTTGATTACGAAACGCACGAAATGACTTCTTCGCAGCTGTTGCAAAACATGCCACATTCGACGAAAGCGCTTTACGTTGTAAAATTGGACGACGTTGAAAACGACGAAGGACGATTGAAGTTATTATGGCGTCACGATGAAGTAATTCACAAATTATGCTCCAAAATACAGATGGAATTTAAGAATGTCGTGTGCTTATTGACGGCCAAACGCCCATCCTGGATTGAATCCGAGAAGACAACTCTTCCCACTCGTAAACTCTTGCAGGCATCTGACTCGGCAGACACTAATATTAGTAGGACAGATTTGAATTTGTATTACCATGAAAACGCTGGTATAATTTACACAAAAAGTCAGCCGATTTTATTCGTTAAAAATAACAACGAAAGTTTGAATTTGTCTATGCCTGCCGTTCTTACGGTAAGTTCACTGTGCAGATTATTCGTCGAATTAACTTTGGTCGAGTAGCACTCAGATTGAAACAATATAGAGGAAGAAGATTTTTTTTTGAAGTTGTCGGGATAGATTTGGAGGAAATGTCGATGTACATTCCTTGAAGAAAATTGTGTCTGATTTTCTTTTGATAATTGATGTGATAATAATATTAATCTAAAAATTATATTTCTTTCCGACAGATAACGAAAGGAAACAATGCTCTCGTTGTCTATCTCGTGTCTTCACGAGCCGAACGTTTCCGTTTATCATTTAATTTCATCCTGCCAAATATGACAGGTTCGTGGCAGTTAAATTCAATTGGACTTACAGATCTATCGAAACCCAATCAAGTTGTACCACTGAAGATAAAGTCATACGTTGGTGCATCCCTAGGAAATTCATTTCACACTCCGAGGAGTGTAATTTTCGATAGTGACAATTATACATTAACTTTTGAAGGACTTCAGGTACTGTTCATTTTATCGTCGTATTAAAATGAAAAAGACCTTTCGCATTCATTTGCCGTTTTCCTACTTTTAGGTACAATACTTCAACACACGTAGCGAACGAAGATTTGGCCCTGCCGAAGATTCCGTTTATTTCTTTACTATTCCTATTTTGAGCGGATTATTCGTTACTAGTCTATTGGTAACCATAGTTTTGATCGGTCTAACGATGATATTTGATATAAAAACTATGGATCAATTTGATGATCCGAAAGGTAGATCGATTACTATAAATGCTTTCGATTAAATGTGTATCTGTTTGTATGATTCATTGCACAAAAAGTCGTGGAGTTATACACCATTTTTATTTTAGTCTTTTTTTCTTTTACGTAATTATTCGCTTAGTAGATAGGTAATGTAAATAAAATTGTTTATCAATTGATGTATAAATCAGTTTAATATCTTATTAATTTACTATGTATTTACTCATCCCCTTATTATTATTTCAAAATTTTCGAACTATACTCATCATTGATTTTCTATTGTGTTTTTCGGTATAAATTTAATCTTTTTTTCTGTTTTATTTGATAGCTCTCGAATACTGTCATATTCCATTTTCTAGTCATAAGTGCATATCAGTACTTGTAAAATAATATTTATTTTATGTTATTATTCAAATTTGTTACCATTTCAACAATATCATCCTGTCGTATTCATCTCTGTGTAATAAATCGTATGTAATGCATACTACGTACAATGAAAAACGGCGGCTTCCTTAACGAAGTTAAACGAGGAACGCAGGGAACCTGTTTTATGAGTCAAATGGGATTTGGTATTGAAAATTCAAGGAAGCCTAGACCTACTATAAGCCTAGTATAATAGACCCTTGAACGTGTAATAGACCGATTCCCCGGTCACGTCACAGTGTTGATAACAGTGAGCGATAGTTGGTCAAAGTGCGCAGTCAAAGTACCCATATTTAATCGATATTACAATTATTGGACCAATCGTGATATCGATTTCCATAAGAAATACACAGGGATGAGGGAACGATTCGATCGCATACAATTATTCAAAAACAAGATAATTTATGTATTATTCAGAATAGTCACCCTTCAACATCTACGAGCTGTCCAATGTGAGGCGTATTGGAACTATAAGATAATGCTACGATAGGATTGTAGTTCGAAAAAACGTTGATGGAAAATTTTTTCAGGAACTTTTCCGTTATTTACGCAAATATTATCGTCAATACCTCTGGATCAAAATTTCTCATACGAAGACTTTTTAGAGCGTGTATGATGGCGAGTGATACACTACACAATTTGAAGATAAATCATCAATAAAAATGTTTCACTTATTCTGGATTCTATACGCACTTGATATCTCGACAATTAGTGTTTTTATTATTCAATCCACTTTCTGTTTTGTTTTGAATCCTGAAAACTAAATTCTGTCTCTCAGACTCTTAAATAACTCTTCCACCTTAACTTCAAGTAGCTTTTTATGCGTAAAAATCGATTTTTCGAGAATGAATTTAATTCTTCGTCCGCTGTGATGGACTAAAGTGGGCGTACTTATTCAACAAAATAGACGAATAGATGTACTTCACAATAATTATGTTCAAAAAAATCATGTACGGGTAAGTAATGAAAATTTAAAGTTTTATAAAAGCGATGCGTTTTTTCTCATAAAATTTTTTGTAATCAAAGAGGAAAATTTAAAGGCTCTCGGAATAATTGGATTATTCCTCTTACAAGATGAAAATACAATCGAAACATCGGGATTTTCGTTTCAATTGTTCAAAAAAAAGAACTTTCTTTGACGGTATAGTGCCTGCGAATTTTTCCTCTTCGTTAAAACGCTGAATTTTATACCTATAGTAGAGTCTTAGGTACTTCGGATTCGTCTCGTCGAGACGATATCTTTTCGTGTATAGGAAGGTTATGTTTGGGTCATTTCTCGGTTTTGGCACGTAAGACGCTGAATTTTATAGGTACTTACTGAGAGTTCTTAAGGTGCGTTATGGATTCGTAAATTTGGTCAGGAAAAACTATTTCGTATTTTTTTCTGGCACTTATACTGAGACATTGGAATGTGGTCAAGATGAGCATTAATAAAATTCTATGGCTCTTCGATCAATGTATTTGTCAGTCATGTGTATAATACTTTAGACGTCAAGGAGAATTGGAAGCTTCGATTTCCCTGATTTTCGTATTTGAAGCGTCTTCGAATGACCAGTTGAGAAGGTATAGGTACTCAGACTCAGGCAACTACAAGAATATGTCCCATTGCTGGCAAGTTCTCATTTTGTATTAATCCTACCTTTGAGTGATGAGTAATGACCGTATGTATGACTTACGTACGTAAAAAAGAGTCCGCTGTGGAGTTTTTATATTATAACTTAAAGGTAGCAGGTTTTCAAGTTTTTTTATTGCAGTGTTTTACTTTCGCACACGTCTGTCGAGAATAAATCGACGAAAAAATTAAAGCGTATAGGTAGAGTTCTTACTTCTCCCCTCCTTTTTTCCAGAAAAAGAAGAAAAAAAAAAAAAAATGGGAAACAGAAACAAAATGCTCCAAGTAGGGATGAATATTATAACGATCGTAGCGCGCTCTGAAACACGGACGTTATCCAATCGCTACCAACGTTAGAATCATCTACCAATCATACATGCTGTGTTTCGAGGTTTCGACCGTGGTTCGAGATCACGGTACAGTGACAGAATCCTCGCGTCAAGACACTCACAAGACGAGGTACTTTCAGTTCGTTTTTCGTTCTGTTGTTGTGATGTTCCCGTCGTGATAATCGTGCTCGTATGTTCCCGTCGTGATAATCGTGCTCGGTCAAGTGCTTGGTAAAAAATACTCGTGCGTGTAAAAATACACTATCCAGTTTGTTCTATACATCTTATACTGTTTTACGTTGTTATCCATTTTTCGTATCAATTTTTCATGAGTTCAACGATGCGAATGTGATGATATAAAATCGTGTTTTTTTCTACATTCGTATAGTTATTTGGTTCACGAATTTATTCAATTTATGATGGTTGTGATCCATTAGAAACGAGCAATTCAACCTCCGTCATCGTAGAGTACGCCGAAGAAATTTTGCGAAAATACTGATGGATAGAAGGTAAATTACCTTTGATTACGTTTTTTCTAAAACGTGAATTAAAAAATGTATCCGTTTCTTTTTTCTTCCTTAAATCGCCCTTCAAAAACGTTACTGTACGTTCCAAAAAAATATCCTTTCAATTCTTTAAAAAATTACGAAGATCATGTTCTACTGTACTCGTTAAATAAAGTTGTATCTCTTGTTCCAAACCAGCGTCATACTTCTTTCTTGATCTGCTTCGCAAATTCCTTCGAATCATGAGAACAATCTTCGACTGCTTCATATATTCTCTCCTATAACGTGAACTGACGAGAATATTTTCGATGTTTTGTAAAACTCTGTAAAGCTGTCTACTCTCTGTTCCAATGAGCATAAATTCGTGTTCCACTTCTATCGAAGTATGTATCTCGTACGATATTTACCATGTATCGCAGTAATCATTAATATTATGTTCGTATTACGAATTGTATTTATCGTTTCTAAGAGTTCGTATGAAGATTTAGATGAAAATTATTCGTCTTCTGTATTCGTTATTGGTATTAGTAACCTCAGATTCGATATCAGTATTTGCCGCGTTGAAAGTATCAATAGCGATCGTCGCTGGAAATAGGAAGTGGTGTGTGGTATTCATTACCATATATTCTAACAGTTGTACAAAAGAGAATAGGAGAAGAAAAGGGTGATTGTCGAATCTAGTCGCGTACCTGAGGCAATCTGAAAGAAGGTACACTTTCTGGAAACCTTGATATTTACAAAAAAAAAAAAGAAATTTACTTGACTGCTGTATAGGTGATTGAGGTACGTTGGAAGCGGGTTGGTGGGAACGCAAATTCATCTTATTCTCACAAGTATTGCTTGGTGGTTGTTACGAAGATAAAGTTGGCTCCATACCGTGTTAAACATAAAGTCATCTGTAGCGATTCGTTTTACGGTCTGAGAAAAGAATTGGCACGTGAACGCAAAGATTCCTGTTGCGTTTGCTCTATTGTTCGTAGTCCTTCTTATTCCGAAACCTTCTGATTACAACTGTCTCTATTGAAGAGGGTGTAGTATATTGTCAGCAAATATTTTGATAAGTGTGAAAAAAAATACTGCACTGTTGGAGAAACGAAATAGAAAAAGGAACACCAAGTGTTACCTTATTGAAGAAGATGATGTCTCAGATACCTTCGTACGAAACTGTCCTTGAGATGCCAGACAGTAACAAATATAACGGAACAATACTGAATGATAAAACCTGGCTACGTGACTTAATCTCGGAGAACGGCTAGAAGTCGCAAATGGAAAAAGAAGAGACAGAAAGTTTGAGAATAGTCCCTAAAATTATAGAAAGAATTGAAATTATACAGAAAATCCTTCAAAAAATTTATAGTACTAGAAAAATAGAGTATAATGTTAGTAAATAGAAAACGAAAAAAATTCTCTATCGTACTTGAGAAACACTAACGTGATTTCTTGAATGATATTGTGGAAAGTCAGAATTTCTCATCTATAGCTATAAGGGGTTTCTGTAGACAGCTTGTGCTAGGATGCCTGTTCTATCATCTCCTTGTTCACTTCATTCCTTTTTCATTTTGTTTGTTTGTTACTGAAGATGGCTTTTTAGCTAAAATATATTTAACGTTTACCAATTAAAGTTCTTATTTGTGCGGTCTATTCGTAAAATTCCTTTCAATTATTGTATTATGTGCCGTAATTTCGTCAGAAATCGAATTTAATCAATGGTGAAGGATTTCTACTAGGCGGTACCGTCTGATATCAATTGATTTTATCGAAAAGCACTTCGAATGTAGATGATCAATATTTACGCCTTAAATATTAACGATTCGTCAATAAAATCGGAATGAGTTCACAAATCTGTTAGTCTTTGTGAACGGGTTGATTTTCGTTTGTGTATCGATGATTATTGGTTTAAAATTGATCAACTCTGGTACGCCCTTGTATATCAGAACCTTGCACATAACAGAAAATAGAAATATTCTCATTCGGAGATTTCAGAGAAATCGTACTTGAGAAATCTTCAGTGGGATTAAATGATCTGATAGACTTATAAAAAAGTTGAACTAAGGTTTTTCTCTTGTAGAAAAACAGAATGGTGTTTTAAGAACGAGGAAGATCTGGATGAATAGAATTTTATTCTTGGTGAGAAAAAAAAAAAAAAACGGGAAAGTGTACGATCAAAATTGAGAACGAATATTTTAATTTCTATCGTGGGAACAGATTCAAAGTGAGAAAGTGGGAAATCTAGACCTTAAGAGATCATCTCAAATGTCTTTAGACTGACATCGTCTTGTATGTACGAAGAGTCCGCGACCGTTTCTCTGGTCCTTATAAAGTGAAACGTGTCATATGAGTTAGTTTTTTTCGAATAACTCGTTGAATATATTCATAAGAGGGGATAAATGTTCCTCACTAAATTTACAAAGAATTTTTGTCTTCTTGTACTTAGGAAGACTCATTCGGAGTATACTTAAGTCTCCATGATAGTCTTCGGAAGTCATCCTGCGGTTGGTATCCTCCTTCCTTCCGCGATAAAATACATCGAAAAATCTTAATAGGGAACCGCCTAGCAGGAGTTGAGTTATAAAAACTGATCTCTGGTTACACGAAGATAATTCAGGAATGTCTAACAGAAAAAAAGGTGACATAAAATTCTCTACCGTGGGAATACACCAGTTAGCTAAATCTCCATCTGACACCCCGCGGATCAACACTTGAAAGAAAAGAAAGTCTCCGAAGGTACTGTGAAAAAGGACAGCGAATATGAAATAGGCCCCTTTTTCCGCGTCCGTTAGTGGTTTTTTATTTGCCGCTACGAAAATTTTACAAGATACGACTTTTACGTAAAATTCAGTCAGGAATGTTTTTTCGCTTTTGTAAATTTTCTCTGATGTGCATGTTTAACAAGTTATTTTGAAAAAAAAGGCGTGGATCTGACATATCTGCTCCTGAGACAAGACTTTTATATACTCGTAAACTGGACTTCAATTTAATATATCGATTCGTATTTCTTAGCTTAGTTTAGTACAAGCTTGGCATTCTGTATGTTAGGCTAACTAGCGTAGGGCCTAATTCGCTCGTACAAGAGAGTAGGATGGTATACTGAATGTTAGGCCTAGTATTATGAAAGTAGAGAATCCAGGTATACTCTGCTTGTTAGGTCTAGAAGTAAGGAAGGTCGATATTTTTCCAAGTCCCTGAAGTAGGTCTAGTCATCAAGCGTGACAGAAACCGTGAAGGTTTTCGCAGAAGTAGCCCCAGTCAAAAACATTCGAAAAATTGTCAAAAAACTGGCATTTCGTAAGGGAGTGCTAATGTTGAAATCATACAAACGCACGAGCGGAAACGCACTTTTACCATATTCAATACGACACAGCTGTAATGAAAAAGTTTTTAATGAAATTATGTTCTCCTACCGGGCCCTCCTTTTCCAACCTTGTTATGCTTGGACTGTGATGAGACGTCATCTGAATTTATTTCGGAATTTCTGATGATTGAGGTTGACGAGCAAAGAGTTTTCGAGAAGTATAATCGTTTGCCTCTGAGAGGAGTTCTGACATTTTTGGTAAATTTCAACGTCCCGTGCTCTGAAGATGATGAGGTTTAAGATTCGAATCAAATTCCTCCGAATAGTGAGGTTAGACTTGGGAAAAATGAGTACTGACCCGCGAATAGATTTGTACTTATGTTACGCGGGATTCGCTTGATTGCCTAATTTGTGAAATCGTCAGTTTTTTTTGCCGAATTCACGATGTTGACAAGTCTCCCGGAGGTCTTCGACGCACTAATCAAATCTCTGTATCTTTCGTGCAAAATGCGTACCCAAAAAATCTGGAGAAAAGAGAATTTCCTGCAGATTCTACCCTCTCAACTACTTTTCAACGTCCAGAGAAGTAGGTGAGTCTTTTTTCTCACATCATCATCCGTACCTAGTTTGTTTCTCTTTCTTTTAGGGCTTCCAATCGTTACCGGTAGGGAATTTCTAGTTTTCTTTATTTTCAGGTACTTATTTTTACAAGGTGATAAATTATTGTACGGTCGTTATGAAATATATAGTGACGACAAAACAAAAATTTCACATGGAATGGGGGCTAGTGCGGATTTATAGTGGCGCAGCGAACAAGAAAACAAAGCAGAGCAGAGAAAATATCCTTTTGTATGTATTACCGACTTTTAGGAGGTCTTGCATTCTTGCTCTCCGGTGTGAAATCTCCGCGTTTTAGAGTGTACGGATCACGATTTTAATATTGGCTCAAATTCAGTACGTATACAGTATTATTTATGAATTTGGCAGAGATGTAGGAGAATAAGATACGAAAAGTCGGGTTTGCTTTCTCGCTGCGAAGGCCTTTTTTCTCTTCTATGTTCTGCTCTGTTCCCCTCCTGCCAACGAAACGCTGCGCTGCTTTCTTTGCTTGATCTTTGTCTTTGCTTGATCAGATCAAGCACCACTATAAATGCGCACTTTACTGACCTGTCAGTAACCAAAGCATTCCATTGCCCTCTTTCCTGTTTCTTCTTCCTCTATAAGGTTTACTTACTTGATATATTACAGTTGAATGAATTAAATGTTGATTGTCCATTGTTCTGAATGTCCTCATGTGTGCACTATATGGGAATGTTTGCACTACTTACATGGTGTATTTGTCCGTTTCAATGGATCTTGAGTGTTTTGATTTTGTGGTACAACTTGTATCAAGATGTGTGCACTACTTACTTCGTGTATTTGTCCGTTTCATAGGTGTCGACAAACCAATGGTGCGACAGACATTATATAATACAAATTCTTCCTCGTTACATCCACTGAACCCCAAACAAATTGGTGCATTGGTTATTACAACAATGACCGTCGCTAGAAGAGCGTATTCATCATCTGTGACTATGTATTTTGTTTATGAATTTCATGAGGTGAAAAAGTTTAAATTTACGATCGTATTAGGGGGGGGGGGGAGGTTCTGAGGTATTTGAGACAGATTTTAACTCACCTTTTTTGTACGATGCGTTGAAATTATCGACGTGAACGAGCGTATTGTGCTGCTTTTCGCATTTCAGACATTTGCCATTGAGATATTTTTGACAGAGTCGCTTCTTTCTTACAAACGTCTTTCTGTCTGTCGTCGATAGTTCAAGGAATTTCGGACATTTATGCAAAAAATGGTCCTCATTGTAGTAATAGCATTTTCGAGTACCGATTGGATTAGCGCGAATTTGGAGTACTTTATTGGCACACACGTCTTTCGAAATTATAGATAAATTTGCTCGTTTGTACGCATTGCATCGCCCATCCATGTACGTACGAAGGTGACAAATCTTCTTCTCGATTTCTCGCTCCCAATTCAAACGCGTGCCTTGGGTCGTTCGTGTTGAAAATGCCTAGATGGCGAATTGACTTAGAATGTCTACTTCCTGATTTTGCTGAAACGTCACTTTTAAAGCGGTTACGTGGGCACGAAAATGGGTGATAAGTTTCCGAAAGTTAGTCTCACGATTCAAAGAGAAAAGCGCACCGAGATACCGCAATATGCGTTTCATCCGATCGTCAAAATGTGTTAAAAGTATCGATCAGGCTTCGGTAATCCTTCAATGAGAACAGCCGCATCACCTTTTAATTTACTCGATAGGAACTGAAGTTTTTCGAACTTTTCGAGATTCTGATTTTCGTGGACGTACGTCTAAAAAAGACGTTTGAATCCGGCCCAATTGCTCTTTTCCGTCGAAGTTGGGTATCTCAATACGTTCAAATTTGAGGCGGTCGGTGATTCTCGTTGTCGACGTTGAAAATGGGTCCAAGATTTTCATAATTTTTGCGCGAAATGCTTTGAGCAAAAAAAGGATTTTTTTTTCCTGTGGTCGTCCAACTCCGTTGTGTCGTAAGAACCGCTCTGTTCGGTGATCAACATCACTTGTCGATACGAGTTTGTGTACTCCTTTTCATAATTGTTGAGATCTTCCCGTTTGTTGGCTAAAGCATCTGAGTCGCCGTCTCAAATAGCCATTTCGATCACCTCCGCGGTAATTTGGAGGTCGGAGTAAATGGTGTGACATTTTGTCATTAGATCTTGTATCTGCGGGTCGATGGGAGTTGATTCTGTAGGATGGTCTAGAAGGGCGTTCCGTTTCAACACAGCTTTCAGGTCTTCTTGATATTTCCGCGTTGGGTCCCTTGCCAGCTCTTGGTATCCATTAACTGCGATGTACGACTCCACTTTTTGGTGTAGTCCTACTACCGTTCTGCCCTTATCCGCCTTTGTCAAAATCAGGTTGTTCTATCGGATCTTCTTTTGTAGATTTGTGACCTTCCTCTGCATTACTTGCGTTCTGTCATAGGTTCGGCACATATCCTCTTTGATGTCCAACAGCACTTTCCCAATTTTAGTCCGGGCTTCTGGTCTCACGTCGTGTTCCATGGTTTGGATTACTTGTTCGCAGCTAATGGCCATGCTTTCAAGCCTACACTGGTTCAGCCTCTCTGGCTGCACGTACTTGATGCCTTTGTCCAGCAGTCTTCTTTCTCCTTCTGTGAAGTTGACGCTTGATAGGTTCTCGGTTCTGGGGGCAAATTTGTGCTCAACTCTCGCTGTCTCTTCCTTTCTTTCTTCTTTCTTCCGGGTCAGTTCGGCAAGCTTCTTCTTGATCTGTCTTGTTTGGGCTTCCACTCGTTTTTCCACATAGTCTTCTCCTTTCTTCCCCTCTCCTCCTTTTTCAAACATAATTTCTTTGTCTTCTTGCGGGTGGAGTAACCTTGATCATACAGTAGACCATTCAGCCTGGTGATTTTCTTGTAGAGTTCACCAATGTTGTTCTTCACTCTCAATCTTTCGGCTTGCATCTTGGTGCGTTTCACTGCTGCGCTGTTTCCTGGTAGCCTGATAGTCGCATACTTGGGAATAGTGCCTCGTCTCAAGCATTCGTTATTGAACCAAATCTTCACATGTGTCACTCTTAGTTTGACCTTGGTCTTCAGGCAAACTTAAAAACCTCGTTAACCATGTCTGGTGTGCTATTATCGGAACTCATAATGAGTGAGTGAGGTGTAAGTAGAGCACTAGTATTGAAAAAGGGTTTTTCAATTGTACAAATCTACTTTATTAGTTGCTTATTCAAGAGTACTTTCGGGTGTTATCCCATCATCAGTTGTGTCGCAACTGGAGAACAAGGCCTTGACCATGAGCTTTTATAGTATAACACTGTGATCTTATTGGCTATAACAATACGAGAGTGAGGTTGCGATCCTTCAGTCGCTGACGTATCCTCCGGAAAGTGTGTTGGCGTAGAAAACTTCGAAGACAGATCGTTGATGAGGTTTTTGAAAAAAAGGAGCATTGAGGCGCGTATCGGAGTGGAGGTCGGTAGATATGTCAGCGAGGATTGTTTTCTTGATGTGCTCACTTTTTTCCACAGGTTGGATGATAGCGAATTTCTGACGTAGTCAGGCTACTTCATTTGGGGGAAAATTCACTTGCGATAGATTCAACAGCGGTGGAGCGTATTTAGGTATGGGGAATGAGACGGGTTGGTGTTTTTATTGCATTTAACAGCCAGTTTTGATAATTCTCATTTGAATATTTGTGACACCTATTTTTATTTTCTTTTATCATTAACATTTCGGACCTCTAACAAAATTGTCTACATATTTGGACTTATACAGTCAATAAACTTTGAACACCGTGGCTAGTGTCATTTGTTTCTCGTTTAAATTCATTCCGTGCCTCTGTATGTTTTACCCCCCTTGGATTTTGGTCCCAATAGAATTTCACAATATTTATAATGACCAAACGCGCCGGATTACGTTTCTTTGTATTCGTAATCAGATGTCGAATCGACAGATTACACATATGTATTATGTATATTTTATAATATTTAAGTTAGTTCATCACTTCCGATAAGATTAACAAAGTCCACGTCAAATGAGAAACGACCATTGTTCGCAATTCGTGTATTCATTCGGATAGTAATTGTGTTTGTGACTATTCTTTGTCATATGAAAAATCGTAACTATCTTGTCCTCATTGTTGGAATCCTGTCACAAAGAATCGTAACTATTTGTATCTTGTACCCAATGCAATGTTGGTATTATTGGAGAGGTCGAAGTACAAGTAAACAGCGAATAGTTTCCTATATAGCTATTCATTCGTTCGGGGTTAGAGTTTTTATCGAAAAGAAAAACAAAAAGCCACCCAGATATTCCTTATTATAAATGAGGAGAAAGTAATCTCGCGGTTTATTTTGCGTGGGCCCGATTGATAAAAGGATCGTGTGAAATGTTGAAGCGATATTCCGACGCCGGATACTTCCTTCAATGTAATGCTCTTATATCGTTAGAATACTTCGATTTATGTCGAAATTATTCATCGATAAATTTTACTGGGAGTATGATGGTTCCTGGAATTGTTAGAGTGTAAGTGGTTCTTTCCAAATTCGAGTAATTTTATGTGCACCGAATGATTAAAAATGTATTATTACCGAATTTCAATTTGTCGGAATGGGAAATCGCGTCCTAGCAGAAGCTCCGTAGTTTGTATTTAAAGATGCATATTTTTGTGATTTAAATGAACGTCATCATCGTGATTCTGGAACAGTGTAAACTCTTTTTTTTTCGTATATCTACGACCTATGCGACTGCTCAAACGGGTCATCAGCTCGCGTTAATTTGGTGGTAAAGTATTGCATGTCTATTGTCTAATTTATAATTAGAAGAAATGTTGAATTTCGCCATTCGCATTTGTACGGGTGCCTTTACCGCCAGTTTCCTCATTCCTGTCTTACAACTTCCTTAAACCTTGGTTCACGATATACTCTTTAATTTCACCCCAAATCGTTCTACTTATCGCAATGCTTTACTTTCTCACCCCATTCCCTTTCCATTGCCTAGTCCCTGAATTGCCCACATCACACACTTGGGCTTTACCTACATCCAACATGATATACTAACGATGTCAACTACCCAAAGAATCTACGAACCCCGCAATTTACCGATACTCGACTCTTTTCCCAACGCTAACCTGTGTTTCACAAATGGATCACAAATCGAAAACCGAGTCGGTTTCGCGTTTTTAATTGGCAACAAAATATTTTCTCGACATCGTTTTCAACGCACAAAATCCAAGCTATAGAAACGATACTAACCCTTCCTTTCCCATCAAACCGCACTTTTCTAATCGCCACTGATTCCTTATCCGCCTTAACGGCAATTTACAATCTACACTCTACACATGTTTCACACATCCATTCTCTCTTTATAACGCTGTCATCCATTCATTACGATATAAGTTTCATCTAGGCCCTCAACCGTGCAAATTAGCCGCCAAAACTGCAACAAAACTTTCACGAATCAAATCTCATCTTTTTCCCTCTAAAAATGACCTCACCCGCGTTATCCACCTCAAATTTACGGACGAATGAATCACACTGTGGCAAAATTAAATCTCATCGAACGAATGAGGCCAGTTAAAATCATTACCATTCGCCTGGGCTTCATCAAACCACAAGAATAACTACTCTACACGTCTCCGAATTAGTCACAGGCGATCCACACGCGCTCACTTTCTTTCCAAGCTCCCTTCTCACAATCACCCATCTTCAGCACTCACCGAATTTCACCATGACTCCCACCCATCCAAAACATCATCTCTTTTTTAAAAGCAGCGAATTATATCCAACACTTCTGAAATCGACCCGAGTGCAGTTAAGACCTTGTAAAATTAAGAAAATCTAAGAATATCTGTCTCTTGGTATTAAATGAAGTATCGCTCTTTCTTCCCTCGTGTACGAGAAAAATACAAAACCGTTCTATCACCGAAAGAGTAAGAATTCGAATTATTTCAAAAATCTATTCTTATCCTTTTGTGCGTTTAGAACTTGAATTATGTTGAGTGAGCAGCGAGTTTTGTACTATTTTTTTGGTATTTGAAAATTTTTTGTTTTTGAAGAAATCTCTGATCAAAAATTTAGGTAAATTTTTACTCCGTCAAACTTGTCATGAAACTTCGCATGGTACCATTCGAGAGAATATTTTTTGTAACGTGGTTTGAGCTTGGTCCGAGGCACCGGAAAAAGAACAATGGTTCTAACTGGTGTTGATCTTGTGAACGTTTTAGACCGACTGTTGAATAAATTAATCTATCAATTTTTCGAAAACCTTTGAAGGTATCCGAGAAAAATTCGAGAGTTCGGAAAATTACGATCCGAATAAAAGAAAACAAATTGGGCCTGGATTATGTGAAAAGGGAAAACGTATTCGGACTATTTTGACTCCCCGCGTCCTTGAAAAATAGTTTTGAATGACAATAAAGTGCGTAAGATATTTTCATCCTCGTAGAATCGGAGCCTCCGATTTTTTCAGAAGTTGGTCGTGGATTTTTTTATTTAAAAACAGTTTTTCGGAACGATTTCTCACGGCGCGGCGTCATCAACAACCTTCACTCTATTTGAGTACTTGGAACTCTGTAGAGGTGGAGAAATTTTAGGCTAAAAACCTAAGCGAGGTTATAACTATGGACAAAATAAAATTGTGCGGTCGATGCAATTGACTGGACTATTTTATTTTCTATAACTATGGAGTCTGAGGCTGTAGGAAGAAATTTCAGGTCTAGAGGAGCATTTTAGACTAGGAATAATGTTGAGGTATGACGGCTACATCCTCAGAAAATGTCCACGGCTGACCCTTGTGACGTCATCAATAACATTTCCCTTATTCAGATTCTTGACAAATTTCGTTTGACGGTCCTTGATGTAGAAGGGGGTGGGAGGGGGGCCTTGGAAAAATTTAGAGCTATGAACCTCACCAGAGGTGAACTTGGAAGAAGGTTCAGCTCCGAATCCTCTCACTAACCTCCAGAACCTCTGAATTGAGGGAGCTCTCCGCTCAAATTTGGAACTCGACTCCATTTTCTTCGACCTCCAGGAAGCGTCTCCTCGTGGCGTCACTACATCTTCTCCAAATTATATGACGTTAGTCGGCTCCTCTGGGGTTGAAGTTTGGAGTGTTCCTCTCTTCCTAACTGCTATAAATGAACGAACAATCAGCGCAGTGTCCGCTTTTCCCCCCTTACTGAACGCTTCAGTATCTTCCTGCTAACCTCCCACCCCCAAAGAGCGGTAAGACTACGTGAATTGACCCTTGACAAAATCTCAAAATGGAAGGTCTAGTGCAAGAAGTCCATAAGTCAATTTTTGGGGGGTTTTTGCATTATGTATATCATTCAAACTATGCCGTTAAGGGAGAGGCCTTCAAGCGGGTTGAAGAAGTTAGAGACTAGGGAGTGCTCCATAGTCAAGATCTAAGTTTTAAAAAACAGTTCCAAAAATCGCTGAACAACACCAGTCGTAATCTTGGACTCATAATGCGGCACTCGAGAATGTTCACTAATACTGCGACAGTGAAAATTCTGTATTTTCTACTGGTAAGATCTCAGCTGGACTTCGCGTGTGTGGTATGGGGGCCCACAGGGAAAGAGAGTGCGAAAAAATTAGAACGAGTTCAAAAAAGATTCCTAAAATGTCTAAATTTCGAAGACTTCGGTTATTATGATTCAACAATATCATACAGCGAATTAATGTTGAGCTGTGAACTCACCAACCTATCGGTAAGGAAGAAAGTTGGTGTTTTATTGTTCGTCCAAAATTAAATCACCAACTTTACTGAACGAAGTGAGTTTTTGTTTCTTTTTGAAATACTATCATTTTACCATTTGTCGCTGCCTTTATTTTTTGTTTTGAATACTATTATTATTGTTACTATTATTATTATTTTATGAACTATTATCATTATTATCATTATAAATAGTGTCGTGCCATAATTGGCCTTTTTTGCTGTGGGACGACACTTTAAATAAATAAATAAATAAATAAATCTGATGCGATGCGATGCGATCTGCAAAACCATACCATAAGTCGCGCCGGCGCCCCCCTGTGTAAAACCTACCTTCACAATACGCAACTACCCATGCTGTAAACACAAATATCTAATCTTCGTATTGTTTCCCGAACATTTGCGTCACGATGTTACTCAAAAGAATCGTTTTGGTAACTGCATGTTGATATCGCTATATTCCGAGACGAGTTTTACACGGGTGGTCCCTCCAGTGCGACTTATGGTATGGGTTTGCAGATTGCATCACAAATTCATATTCATCCTTATTACCCCCATCTGGAACGTTGGAAGCATATCTCTTCGACGTTTCAGTGTTATCGAAATCGTGATACCCTTTACGTAATGGCTTCGTTTTATCCCTACTAACCCTGAGGTCATGCAGCTATCGGTGTCACAACTTGACTGTTCAATTTGATTTCCAATTTCACCGGCGCTTCGGGCGCACGCTCTTTCTCTACCGGCTTCACGGGTATATCTTTCAATCTTTCTTTCGGAATGGTGATGTTGATACGGTCCGGAATACGCTCTTGAACTGGTTCGGGCGTTGCGACGGGCTTGTGATCTTTCGAAGGCTTCTTCTCTTTATGGTCCTTCCGATGTTTATCGTCTCTATGCTTCTTCTTCTCTTTGTGACGATGTCTCTCCTTATCGTGTTTCTTATCCTTCTCTTTATGTTTCTTCTTCTTATTCTTGTGCGAATGGATGATTCTTCATGACTGTTTCTATCCTCTTTAGCCTCTTGCTTCGAACACAGAAACCGACGCCAAAGATTTGTTAAATATATCTTCATAACCCGCAACGTCGTCCACCTTCTTTAAGGGGAGCCAGCTCCGAGATTCAGCTCCGAAACCAAGCTCTGGCACCGAAGCTCAGTTCCCAGGTTTTTTGAGAACTGTTTAGCTCTTTTAATCTCAAAAATCCAGATGTTCTCAATTTCGCTTTTGTTGATTCTAGCGCTCCAAAAGGTTTTATTTTGTGTTTGGATTTATGTCATGGTGAATAACTCGTTACTCGTCACCTCTTGTCAGTTCTGAATGTGATGCTGTACGATGTACAGCACTACAGCAGTACTGCTAAGAATTCTTCAGCCTTTTGTGCAACGGGTTCATTAAAAAAGTAGACAAAAAAATAAAAAACGGAAAAAAGAAATCAAACGAAGTCATTGTAGTGCAAATTTCGATAACATCATGAGGGAGATAATGGAGCAGTTGGCAATTAATCATCATTGTTATTATTACCAATTATAATTTCATTTTATTTTTATTTTATTTATTTATTCATTTATTTATTTATTTTTATTTTTTAATATTGTTATCACCATTATTATTGTATTATTGAGATGATGATTATTTGTCATTATTACTGTTACTGTTATCATATTAATTATGTAATTACAAAAGTGGTGTCACTTGTAATTGGTCCGTGGACTGTAGTGGCACCACTATAAAATAAAATAAAATAAACATAGATAAGTAACCATAGAAAGCTAAAAACTTTAGGCGCTTCGCTCCGCCTCTCCACTTCCGAGGCCACAGAGTGTCTACTAGGTGCGGTAAACCCAGAAAGTCATGGAAAGTGATGATTCATAAAAGTAGGTCGCGGAATTCTCTGAGGGTCACAAAACGTCATGGATTTTCATTTTGGAAAAATTTAAAAAGAAATTTTAATTTCTTTTTACTCCAATTCGGTATATTAAATTGTAAAAAGAGAATCATATTGGTCTAAAAAAAATCTTGGGTCAATAAATTCACGGATTTTCATAAGAAAAAATAAAAAAAGAGAAAAAAATTTTCTTTTTTTCCTCATTAAAGTTAGTATAATGAAATTGTAAAATCGGACTCAAATTGGCTTAGAAAAAATTTTGGGTAAGTCGCAACATTTTTAAAATGAAGTCATGAAGTCAATGAAAGTCACGGATTTTCATTTAAAAAAAATTGAAAAAAGAGAAAAAAATCAGTTTTTTTTTTTTTTTTTTCCTCATTGAATTTAGTAAAATGAAATTGTAAAATCAGACTTATATTGCTTTTGAAAAAAATTTCTGCCAAGTTGCAATTTTTAAAATTAGTCATGGAAGTCACTGAAAGTAATTGATTTTCATAAGGAAAAATTGAAAAAAGAGGAAAAGATTATATATTTTTTTTTATTTCTCATTGAATTTAATATAATGAAATTGTAAAATAAAACTCATATTGCTTTAGAAAAAATTTGGGTAAGTCACAATTTTTAAAAGTAGGTCACAAAATCACTCAAGAGACACGGATTTTCGTACGGAAAAATTGAGAAAAGAAAACAAGATTGTTTTTTTCTTTTTTCTCGTTGAAATTGTAAATTGAGACTCATATTGATTTAGAAAAAGTCACAATTTTTAAAAGTAAATAACGAAAGTCATTGGAAGTCATGGATTTTCATAAGAAAAATTTATAAAAGCAATTTTTTTCTTATTCTTTTGGTTACATTGTAAAATGGCAGTTATGTTGGTTTTTTTTTTTCTTCTTAATCCACCTTCTCGGACCAAAGGTTGGCCATCCACAACGCGATCCGTACTCGGGATACAGCCGCCTTGAATATCTTTGCAGAAGATGAGTTAGACAGCGGCGCAAGTCTCCCAGCCCTGAACTTTGACGGCGTCCGATGGACCATTTTCAGTCACTCCACATATGTCGCCGATGTAGGAGGTTTTCCTTCGTTTTACTGTTTAGAAAAAGTCTTGGGACGTCACGGGAAAAAGAAAATGTGGCCCCAGAAAGCCGCCGATTTGAATTTTTCTACTCTGTAGACACTCTGTGGGAGCCGGAGCCGACTGCCCACCTCTAGCTGCAAAGCTCGTCATTTGAACGTGTTTACATCGCTCCATTTGAAGGAACGTTTTAGAATTAGGTATTTGAAGAACATATTATTTAATCTGTATTCTCGTTTGTTGTCTGTTTCATTGTAGATCGACCAGCGTAATTGATTGAAACGGTAAGAACTTTGTTGTACTATCAATAGGTACGACGTGTTTTGTATTAACGATGGTTTCGCCCGACTCGCGTTGGTATTTCACCAAAGAGCAGCTGGACGACTCGCCAAGTCGCAAAGCCGGTATGGATGCGGACAAGGAATTGTCGCATCGTCAGCAGGCTGCCAATTTCATCCAGGATATGGGTCAAAGGTTACAAGTGACTCAACTCTGTATCAACACCGCGATCGTGTACATGCACCGATTCTATTGTCATCACTCGTTTACCCTTTTTCATCGTACCACAATCGCTTCGGCAGCACTATTCCTTGCCGCCAAAGTTGAAGAACAGCCGCGTAAACTCGAACACATCATCAAGGTGGCGCAAATGTGCTTACAAAAAGGTCAAGTACCAGCCGATCGTCGTTCCGAATTGTACCAGGAGCAGGCTAATGAGCTCGTCATAAACGAAAATATCATGTTGATGACGCTGGGTTTTGACGTTGCCATCGAACATCCGCACGCGTTCATCGTTAAATTCTGCCATATAGCTAACGCTACCAAAGATCTCTCGCAAACTTCGTACTTCATGGCGTCGAATAGTTTGCACCTTACTACCATGTGTTTACAGTACAAGCCTACCGTCGTGGCATGCTTTTGCATACATCTAAGCTGTCAGTGGTCTCGTTGGCAAATACCAAAGAGTAAAGAAAATTTGCCGTGGTATTCCTACATTGATTCGAGTGTTACGGAAGAGCTACTTGAACAGCTGACCAACGAGTTTCTCGTTATATTTGATAAATGCCCATCTAGACTGAAGAAGAAGATACAAAATTGTCAAGGTGGTCAAAGTTCGATGGGCGGCTACATCTTCGATGCGGATCGTAAACATCTTTCTAACCATAATCAGCAACATCCTCAGGCGTCAACATCCTCGTCATCTGCGTCATCTTCGTCGACAAAAGCTATAATGGCAGCTCCATCATCTGTTGTCAACGGCTCGCGGACGCATCCATCGTCTTCTAATGCTCACGATAATGTAGCAAATAAGTTACCGAATGCGAACAACGCTGTGATTCCTCCTTCTTCTGCTAGAGCGAGTTCAGGCCACCCGCCACCTCCATATAGCGGTGGTCCGCCACAGCACCATTCTTATAGAACGACCAATCCTACTGGCGTCTTACCAATTAGTGCAATTAAACCGCATCCTGCTGCGACAGGGCCGAGCAATAGTAATTCTAGCCATGCCAGCAGTAGTGGTAATCATAATGTGTTCACTAAAGATGGTGGTCAGCGCGCGGAACAAGTAAAGAAGCCTCCGGCGGATATTAAATACAGACCTATTCCAATGTCCGTGCCACCTTCTTCTTCGGCTGTGAATAATAATCATCATGCGAATAAACCGAGTCACGTTCCAATTGAGAGTAGTCTTCGGAAAGAAAGTGCTCTACCCCCGTCGATAAAGCAAGAACAGCAAGTTCCTCCTCCTCCTAATCGACCGGGCTCCCTTTCGCATCATGAAATTATCTCTACCGTACTGAAGGAAGTATCGGAGAAACAAAGACTGAATAGCACGGTAAAAAGTGAACCTATGAACACGGACGTGAAACCACCTGTCGAAACTCTGATTCCCAAACAAACCTCAAAGAATCATTCGATTTTCAGTCCGTCGCCAGTTGGTCACGATAGTAGTGTGAAATTCAGTCCGCTAGATGATCGTATTGCGGACACGTCAGTGAAGTCGGAATCACTATCACCTGAGTATAAAAAGATGCGTTGTCGTAACTTGAGTTCCAGTAGTGGTGAACGAGAACTCATACCTATTGTAAAGAAGGTGGACGATGTTGCGGGTTATGAGGATATATTTAACAAACCCTTGGTGTCGGTTTCCGAATTTGAAGCACCGTCCCAACAAGAGTCTAAAGAGGATAGGAGCAGTGATAAAGAATCGTCTCATTCGCACAAGAAGAAGAAAAAACATAAAGAGAAGGATAAGAAACACGATAAGGAGAAACATCGTCACAAAGAGAAAAAGAAGCATAAAGACGATAAACATAGGAAGGATCATAAAGAGAAGAAGCCTTCCAAAGAACACGAGCCCGTTGCAACACCCGAACCTGTTCAAGAGCGTATTCCGGAGCGTATCAAAATCACCATTCCGAAAGAAAGACTGAAAGATATACCTGCGAAGCCGAAAGAGAAAGAGCGTGCGCCCGAAGCGCCGGTGAAATTAAAAATCAAATTGAACAACGAAGTCGTGACACCGGTCGCTGACGTGAAGACTAGTAAGGATAAAACTAAGTCATCACGTAAACGTCATCGCGAATCGGATCACGAGGAGTCGTCGAAGAGACACGCTTCCAACGGTTCCAGTTCACTTAAAAATGGTTACTAATGACAAAACGTCTGCCTTTTCTTAGTCCGAACAGTTCGCGGAGCTCGATATAAACTTTTTGTTTTTTGTTCACTCGTTTTCAGTTTTTTTTTTTTTTCTTGTCGTATTTGAAAATTATAATGAAGTTTTTACCTTTGAAGATTCAATATTATGTTAACGAATACGTGAAAATTCGTTCAATTTGATACCTTGTCCGGCATATTTGAGTATTATTTATATTTTTATTCGATGAGTTTAGAATTAACTGTTGAGATGCTATCCGAATGTAAGTATACAAACTTTGTCATTTTCCCTTTCTTTGCGCGAACACGTTATATATTCAATGTCGCGTTGATTCTTCGTTGTCAATTTTTTTTCGTTCTACCCAGTTTTCTATTTTTATATATGATCTTTCTTTCTTAACTTGTTTACCACGTCGAAGTTCATCTCGAGTCGAGCATTTCAGGTTTGAGCATCATTGTTGCCTTTTAGTTTCCAAAGTCTCAATTATTTTTGGAGCTAGTCCAGTTCGTATCGTCTTATGCATTTTCCTTCTAATTACGTCTAAATGGTTGAATTCGTGGCATTAGTTTTTGAAAACTAACGAACAAGCAAAGAGAAAAAGATACGAAACGCTCACGGCCAGAGTTGATGCACTTCGACGTTCTTCGATAACTTAATTTTACAAAAAGCCGAATTGTGATATTAATATTATCCCGAAAAGTTACTAATTATTATTGTTATTTTAGAGTTAGATGCGCACGCTGCGCGAAATATCATGAACAATTAAGTCGTGCAAAACTAGTATAATGTTTGACGAGCCGCGATCCCCCAAATTCCAGAATCATCCGAGAACTTTTTACTAGCTAGTCTTTCTAATGGTTGATGGGGCGCGATCTATTAACGGGTGTAAGAATATAAGCACGAAGCTTTATTGACGAATTTGAAACTTTTTTCTCAATAATTTATTACGGATATATCAACTCATCGTTATGATTAATAAATTTTATTATTAAGAAAAATTACGAAGACCGTGTAATAATTTTGTACTATCATTTTACGATAAATAAGAACTTATATGGAAAAGAGGGAAAAAAAAAAGTTAGCAGAAAAAGTAAAAAATATTCTATACTTAAATTTGCTCTTGTTTATATCTTAATTTGAACATACAATCGCCCGTATCCTAGGAACTCGGTTATTCTATTATCTACGTTGTTAGGGAATAAGTAAAGATGTTGAATTGTACATATATTTTAGTCGAAGAAATCTAGTAAATAATGCGAACGGAATGAACCCATTTTTCTCTTTAATTTTTTCATAATTGTATTTAGTTTTTTTCTTTTTTTCTTTCTCAAGTGATGAAACTTGATATTGTCGAAACGTATTCCTCATGAGAGTGAATATGTACGTTATTTTGATTGACATTATATCATGTTGCAATGATTATACTTACCTCGTAATTTATTTCACAAGTTGATAAGATTTACTAAGATTACTGTAGGTACCAGAATCAGAATAATATGGCGCCGTTGAGGTGAATTTTCCCTCCGCCAAACTTATCATGAAACTTTACATGTTACAATCGAGAGAATATTTTTCGTATCGTGGATTGAGCTTGGTCCGAGGCACCAAGAAAATAAGAATAGTTCTAATTTCCCCTCTCACTGAACGCTTCAGTATCGTCCTGCTAACCTCCCACCCCTAAAGAGCAGCAAGACTACGTGAATTAACCCTTGACAAGACCTCAAAGTGGAAGGTCTAACGATAGAAGTCCATGCAATTGCAAAAAAAGAAAAAGAAAACAAGACTGAGTCGCTGTGCGCCTCAGTATCCGGGTCTCGTTTTTTTTTTTTTTCTAATTGATTATTAAGTGACGGATTTATTTTTTTCAAAAGATCTTGGGCTTCTTTTCCAACCAAGATGTAAAGCTCAAAAGATCTAGAATTTTGTCTGTGTCAAGATCTGGAAACCAAGAGGTCCGCATCTTTGTTCTTTTCAGATCTGGGTCCTGAGAGACTCATTACATACAGTAGGTGTACATATTACCAGTATTATTGAAGTATCGAGAAGATGAAACTTTTCGATTACTGTACAAAAATTTGAAAATGCTACGCAAAAATAAAATCGTAGGTGACACAGAATATGTAATACGCGAAGTATTAATTAATCATCAATATTGATGTTCAAAGACTAGTATCTTACGATAAATAAAATTCGCCAGGCAAAAATAAAATCTCAATAAACAAAGAATATATATTTTCAGTGACGTTACAACACATTTTTCCAGTTCTTTTTTTTTTTTTTTTTTTTTTTCGCAATTGCATAGGGGCTTTTGTTTTGCCGGAGGCAAGAGCCCCAAAAACACCGGAAAAATGTGTCGTGACGTTACTCAGGATACATTCTCTGTCTCTTGAGATTTTATTTTTGCATGGCAGATTTCATTTCTCGTACAGTCTTCGTCAAGAGTGACCAAGATAATCTTCGAACATCGATATTGATGACAATGTACATCGTTTGATTAAAATACTGCATGTATTTATTCTGTGTCACCTATGATTTTATTTTTGCGTAGCATTTTTCAAATTTCTGTACTGTCTCTAAGAAAGTTTATTCTCCTCGATACTTCCTTAATCGTATTATACCTACCGTACGTACAAATATAAGTCTCTGAGATTCCAGATCAGAGTGGAACAAAAATGCAGATCTCTTTGTTTCCAGATCTTGACGAAGAAAAAATTGAGATCTCTTGAGCTCTACATCTTGGAATGAAAAGAAGCTACAGATCTTTTGAAAAAAATTAAAAACTCAATTTCCGTCTCGTAACAGTCAATTACAAAAAAAACCCAAGAGACCCGGATACTGAGGCGCATGGCGACTCAGTCTAGTTGTATAGAATTAATCTGCGAGTCTGTTCGTTTATCAGTAGGTAGTCTTGTCCTATTCTATCTATCTTGTATGGATCGATCTGTCCAGTGTTTGTTCGATAGAGCAAACAGATTTGCATGCGGAATGAATCAAATGAAAGAGCGTGTCCCGTTCATGTTTATAGCAAACAACATTGCCAGAATTTTCGGTCATTCGGCTATAATTAAGCATTTAAGTTTTACACACATGAACTTATAAACGTAATTAATGAGCGTTTATATTTTACACGCATGAACATTATAAAGATAGTAGTTTTACTAGTCTGACGTCATTGAAAGCAAACGGCGTGTGCTTCTAACTGAAGACTCTAGGTCGCAGAAATGAGGGTTCGAATCTCGGCAGAACTCATAACAATGATCTTTTTTTTCTTTAAATTTTTTTTGGTCTTTAATTTTTTTAGTCTTCAAGTGATTAGAACTGCTACAGTTTTTGAGACTGTATACAATTGAATGAATCCGTTTGAGAATGGAACGGTTGAATTTTTTTAAAATATCAGTAGGTAGTCTTCTCCTATTCTATCTATCTTGTAAATGGATCGATCTGTCCAGTGTTTGTTCGATAGAGCGAACAGATTTGCATGCGGAATGAATCAAAATATGAAAGAGCGTGTCCCGTTCAGGTTTATAGCAAACAACATTGCCAGAATTTTCAGTCATACGGCTATAATTAAGCATTTAAGTTTTACACACATGAACTTATAAACGTAATTAATGAGCGTTTATATTTTACACGCATGAACATTATAAAGATAGTAGTTTTACTAGCCTGACGTCATTGAAAGCATACGGCGTGTGCTTCTAACTGAAGTCTCTGGATCGCAGAAAAGTGGGTTCGAATCTCGGCGGAACTCATCACGATGATCTTTTTTTTCTTTAAATTTTTTTTGGTTTTTAATTTTTTTAGTCTTCGAGTGATTAGAACTGCTACAGTTTTTGAGACTGTATACAATTGAATGAATCTGTTTGAGAATGGAACGGTTGAATTTTTTTTAAAAAGTTCGTTCTTAGGTAGCATAACTGGTATCACTATTTCTACTTTTGTGTTCAACAGTTGACTGAACCTGTAAATGTTATGCCCTAGCAGTCATCGTGACCTGTCACGAGAAAACGTACGTTAACTCTCTAATCCGATCAGCGGAAGGGCGTTGTCGTGTTGGAGGACGCCAACGCTCTTCCGCTGATCGTATTAGAGAGTTAGCGTATGATTTTTTGTGACAGGTCACTGGTCTGCCGTACAAAGTCAAATTGACGTATATGCAAATAATGAATACGAGAAGAAGAGGCTAAATCAAGTACACCCATAACCTCTTTTCCTCGTATTCATTATCTGCATATACGTCAATTTAACTTTGGACGGCAGAGGTCAGATATGACTCAACTGGTGAAATCAATTTCAGTTATCTATCTCATATACAAGAAAAGTTCATTGAGTATCAATTCCGTTAGACATGACGGATGTTCTTGAATGATACGTCAAATCGATAGTATAATATTACTGCATAGGATTGGAAAATAAGCGATCAACTCGTAGGAATTACGTCACTCTCCGAGCCAGCGGCTATCTTATATACTCCGTTCACGTTCTGGATCGATCTGTCCAGTGTTTGTTTGATAGAGCGAACAGATTCGTATGCGGAATGAGTCAAATGAAAGTGCCTGTTCCCATTCGTGTTTACAGCAAACAACATTACCAGAATTTTCAGTTATTCGGTTGTAATTAAGCAATATCAAGTTCTACACGCAACTTATAAACATAATTAATGAAGCCGCGCCCCCTGGAGCAAACGGCGCGTGCTACTAAATGAGGACTCCGAATCGTGGAGAAGTGTGTTCGAATCTCGGTGGTGCTCGCTGACCCGACCTCTTTTCGTTTTACTTTTTTTTTTCGTTTTTCATTTTTCTTTAGTCTTCAAGTGACTAAAACTGAAACAGTTTTTGAGATTGTATACAGCAGTTGAATAAATCTGTTTGAAAATGGAACAGTTGAATTTTTCTTAAAAAGTTCGTTCTTAGGTACCTAGTAGGTACAACTGATATCACTTTATCCCCTACTAGTCTTCGCGTCAGCTACCAGTGTCACGACTTCGTTGTTCAATTTGATTTTCAATTTCACCGGCGCTTCGGGCGCTCGCTTTTCCTCTTTAGTTGCTTCACAGGTATATCGTTCAGTCTTTCTTTCGGAATGGTGATTTTGATACGCTCCGGAATACGCTCTGGAACTGTTTCGGGCGTTGCGACGGGCTCGTATTCTTCCGAAGGCTTCTTTTCTTTATGATCCTTCCTACATAACCGACTCATATTGGTTTAGAGAAATTTTTGGATAAGTCGCAATTTTTAGAATTAGGTCATGGAAGGCACCGAAAGTCACGAAATCATTCAAGTCACTCAAAGACACGGATTTTCATAAGGAAAAATTGAGAAAAGAGAACATGATTTCAGATTCATATTCACTTGGAAAAAATTTTGTTTAAGTCACATTTTTAAACGTAGGTAAAAAAATCACTAAGAGACGGATTTTCGTAAGGAAAAATTGAGAAAAGAGAACAATATTGTTTTTTTTTCTCATTCAATTTAGTATAATGAAATTCATATTGGTTCAGAAAAAATTTTGGATGAGTCGTATTTTTCAAAATTAGGTCCTGCCTTGTCGGAATACTACCTTGTTGTGGTATGGAAACTTATGCTGACTTGTTAGTAACCAAAGCATTCTATTGTATTCTTTCCTATTTCTTCCTATATCAGGTTTACTTACTCGATATATTATAGTTGAATGAATTAAATGTGGATTGCACATGGTTCTGCATGTTCTCATGTGTGCACTACTTATGTGGTGTATTTATCGGTTTCAATGGATTTTGAGTGTTTTGATTCTGTGTGCACAACTTAGATGTATGCACTACTTACTTTGTGTATTTGTCAGTTTCTTAGGATTTCTAGTGTTTTGGATCTTGAGTGCACAACTTATATGAGGGTGTGTGCACTACTTACTTTGCGTGTCTATCTGTTTTATAGGATTTCCAGTGTTTTTGGTTTTGAGTGCACAACTTTTTGGAGGATGTATGCACTACTTACTTCGTTTATTTGTTTGTTTCAATGCATTCCGAGTGTTTCTGGTTTAACACTAATTTGTTTTTTAGCCGTGCAATATATTTCATAGGCATGTAATTTTTGTTTTCCGTGTAATACATTTCTTAGGCGTGTCAATTTTTGTTTCCTTGGCGTGTTATCGATAGGCGGGCAATTTTGTTTTCTGAGGCGTGCGATTAAAAGATTAGTTCTGACATGTTTCATATCTTCGCGCTGACCTGACCCCCCACCCTAATGTCCGTATGTCCGCACAACCATAACCTTGACACTTACAAAAATTTCTGCTCTGACTCTGCCACCCTAATCCCGAAATTTGCGTCCGTACGTTCATGCGTCTGTAAAAATATGTAATGTAGCTTTTTCGATGTTGAAGTCGCACATGCGGCGTGGATATGTTAATTTGGGCATATTTATAACCTCATGCATTATGCAATTTGGTACATCGCTTATACTATCCCTACACTTCCGTACACATCGAAGCTTTCCCTCTTGTTTTATGTCTTTCCTGAGCCCCGACCCCGTATGCAGTATATTAGACTAAGAAGAGGACAAACCAACGCCCCAAAAGCTACTAGCGTTTATACAAGGGTTAATGTTGACAAACCATCTCCGAAGATTTTGATTTACTTAGCAATTTATATACGTTGTACTGTAGACATTCCAATCTGTATATTTTTCATTGTAATATTTTGCAATTTACGAAACATTCGAAATAATTATATTATTGTACGTATTTATCCACTGAACCCCTGAAACCCATTGAACCCCAAACACCTAAGTTTCCTATATACGTGTAATAGGTTTAACTTTCCTTCTAAAGGCATAATGTACAATATACTCCCGAAAGCTATTAGCTTGAAATATTCTAAAGTAGACTTACCCTAGAGCCAGAAGGGAGCGAATGAGCGGAGCAAGTGAGACCCCCAAAAGCTATCAACTTGAAATATTCCAAAGTAGCTTTATACTAGTCCGAGAAGGGGGCTCAATCGCGTGTGCAGAGGGAACAAGAGGATGGTACTCCCAGATCAAGCAGAGCAATATGACAAAGACGAACTAGTATGCTACCATGAAACATGATCTTTATTCATATGGCTAGGCCAGAATTTTTTTTTTTTCTCATTCAATTTAGTATAACGAAATTGTAAAATCAGACTCATATTGGTTTAGAAAAAATTTTAGGTACCTAAGTTGCAATTTTTAAAAGTAGGTCACAAAAATCACTAGAAGATACGGATTTTCATGAGGCAAAATAAAAAAAGGAGAAGAAGATCGTTTTTTTCTTTTTTTCTCCTTGAATTTACTATAGTGAAATTGTAAAATGAGACTCATTTTGGTTTAGAAAAAATTTTGGGTTGGTCGTAATATTTTTAAAATCAAGTCATGGAAGTCACTGAAAGTCACGGATTATCATAAGAAAAAATTTTTTTAAAATAGAGAAAAAGATTTGTTTTTTTTTCTCTTATTCAATTTAGTACAGTAGACGCCCGATTATTCGACCTATTCGGGGCGCAGTAGGGGTCGGATAACAAAAAAGTTGGATAATACAAAATGGAAAAAAATTTGTAAAATCCAGCATGTAAAATATTACACTGAGTAATTTTAAAGAGGCATTGCAAAATCCCTTCCAAAAAAGTCTTTCAGAAAAAAGGATAGGCCTACCTATAAAATATTAAAGATCATGATTCTGCTAGCCTATATGTACCATAAAAAAAGTCGAGGGTATCCAAGAAACAAGTGTGGTGCAGTTCATGAACGATTATTGAAGAAAAAAAAATTAGGTCGGATAACCCGGAGAGAGCGCTTGGAAAAATCAGGGTCGGATAACCCGAAAGTCGGATGAGTGGAGGTCGGATAATCGGGCGTCTACTAATAAAATTGTAAAATTAGACTCACATTGGCTCAGAAAAAATGTTGGGTAAGTGGCAATTTTTAAAATTAGGTCATTACTAATTTTCATAAGAAAAAATTAAAAAAAGAGAAAAAGATTGTTTGTTTGTTTGTTTGTTTTTTTTTTCTCGTTTAATATAGTACAATGAAATTGTAAAATCAAACTCATATTGACTTACAAAACATTTTGAGTAGGTCACAATTTTTAAAAGTAGGTCACAAAAATCACTAAAAGACACGGATTTTCGTACGGAAAAATTGGGAAAAGAGAACAAGATCGTTTTTTTTTTTTTTTTTCCTCATAGAATTTATTGTAATGAAATTGTAAAATGAGACGCATATCGATTTAGAAAAAGTCACCATCAAATCACACAAGTCATTGGAAGTCACGGATTTTCATAAGAAAAATTTAGGAAAGGAATTTTTTTCTTATTCTTTTGGTTAGATTGTAAAATACTAGTTACGTTGGTTTCTTTTTCTTCTTAATCCACCTTGTCCGACCAAAGGTTGGCCATCCACAACGCGATCCGTACTAGGGATACAGCCGCCTTGAATATCTTTGCAGAAGATTAGTTAGACAGCAGCGAAAGTCTCCCAGCCCTGAACTTTGACGGCGTCCGATGGACCTTTTTCCGTTACTCTTCCTTGTATGATCAGTCAAAGGATATCGTATCGTTGTCCTCTGTAGGAGGGTTTCCTTTGTTCTACTTGGTTTAGAAAAAGTCTTGGGTCATCACGGGAAAAAGATAATACGGCCCCCAGACAGCCGCGGATTTGAATTTCTCTACTCTGTAGACACTCTATGGGAGCCGACTCCCCACCTCTAGCTGCAAAGCTCGTCATGTGAACGTGTTTACATCGCTCCATTTAATGGAACGTTTTAGAATTAGGTATTTGAAGAACATATTTTAATAGTGTTCTCGTTTGTTCTTTGTTTCATTGCAGATCAACGAGTTTAATCGCTTGAAACGCTAAGAACATTGTTGTACTATCAATACGTACGACCTGAGTTGTATTAACGATGGTTCCTTCCGACTCGCGTTGGTATTTCACCAAAGAGCAGCTGAACGACTCGCCAAGTCGCAAAGCCGGTATGGATGCGGACAAGGAAATGTCGTATCGTAATCAGGCTGCCAATTTGATTCAGGATATGGGTGATAGGTTAAAAGTGACTCAACTCTGTGTGAACACGGCGATCGTGTACATGCACCGATTCTATTGTCATCACTCCTTCACCCGTTTTCATTTTACCACAATCGCTTCCGCAGCGCTACTTCTTGCCGCCAAAAATGAAGATCAGCCCCGTAAAGTCCAACACATCATCCACGAGGCGCAAATATGTTTACGAAAAGGTCAACTATCAGCCGAATTGTACAAGGAGAAGGCTAATGAGCTCATCGTGAACGAAAATATCATGTTGATGACGCTGGGTTTTGACCTTGCCATCGAACATCCGCACGCGTTCATTGTTGAATTATGCCAAATTGCTAACCTTAATAAAGAACTCTCGCAAGCTTCGTACGTCATGGCGTCAATTAGTTTGCAACTTACTACCATGTGCTTACAATACAAGCCTACCGTCGTGGCATGCGTCAGCATACATCTAAGCTGTCAATGGTCTGGTTGGCAAATACCAAAGAGTAAAGACCAATTGCCGTGGTATTACTACATTGATTCGAGTGTTACGGTCGAGCTACTTGAACAGCTGACCACCAAGTTACTCGAAATGTATGAGAAATACCCATCTAGATTGAAGCAGAAGATACAAAATTGTCTACGTGGTCGAAATTCGATGGGCGGCTACATCATCGACGCGGATCGTAAACATCTTTCTAACCATAATCAGCAACATCCTCAGGCGTCAACATCCTCGTCATCCGCGTCATCTTCGTCGACAAAAGCTATAATGGCAGCTCCATCATCTGTTGTCAACGGCTCGCGGATGCGTCCATTGTCTTCTAACGTTCCCGATAATGTAGCAAATAAGTTACCGAATGCGAACAACGCTGTGATTCCTCCTTCTACTGCCAGATCGAGTTCCAGCCACCCGCCACCTCCGTACAGCGGTGGTCCACCAAAGCACCATCCTTATGGGACAACCAATCCTACTGGCGTCTTACCAATTAGTGCAATTAAACCGCATCCTGCTGCGACAGGGCCGAGCAATAGTAATTCTAGCCATGCCAGCAGTAGTGGTAATCATAATGTGTTCACTAAATATGTTGGCCAGCGCGTGGAACAAGTAAAAAAGTTTCCGGTGGCTATTAAATACAAACCTATTCCAATGTCGGATGTGAATAATAATCATAGTGTGAATAAACCGAGTCACGTCCCGATTGGGAGTAGTCTCCGAAAAGAAACTTCTCTACCTCCATCGATGAAGCAAGAACGGCAAGTTCCTCCTCCTCCTATTCGACCGGGCTCCTTTCCGGATCAAAACTATATCTCTAATGTACTGAAGGAAGTATCGGAGAAACAAAGACTGAATAGCACGGTAAAAAGTGAACCTATGAACACGGACGTGAAACCACCTGTCGAAACTCTGATCCCGAAACTAAGCTCAAAGAAACGTTCAATATTCAGTCCGTTACCAGTTGGTGATGATAGTAGTGTGGAATTCAGTCTGCGTGATGATAGTATTGTGAACACGTCAGTTAAGCCGAAACCGCTTTCACCTGAGTGTAAAAAGATACACGCTTGTAACTTGAGTTCCAGTAGTAGTGAAGGAGAACTCAAACCTATTGTGAAGAAGATGGACGGTGTTATTGCGGGTTATAAAGATATATTTAACAAACCCTTGGTGTCGGTTTCCGAATTTGAAGCATCGTCCCAACAAGAGTCTAAAGAAGAGAGGAGCAGTAACAAAGAATCCTCTCATTCGCACAAAAAGAAGAAACATAAGGAGAAGGATAAGAAATACGATAAGGAGAGACATCGTCACAAAGAGAAGAAGAAGCATAGAGACGATAAACATCGGAAGGACCATAAAGAAAAGCTTTCGAAAGAACACAAGCCCGTCGCAACGCCCGAACCAGTTGAAGAGCGTAATCCGGAGCGTATCAACATCACCATTCCGAAAGAAAGGCTGGACGCAAAGACTACTGAGGATAAAATGAAGTCATCACGAAAACGGCATCGCGAATCCGATCATGATGAGCCGGCCAAGCGACACAAATTTAACGGTTCCAGATAACTTAAAAATGGTTACTAATAACAAAACGTGCGCCTTTTCGTTTTCCCAACAGTACGCGAACCTGGATATAGACTTTTTGTTCACTCGTTTTCATTTTTTTTTCTTCTCGTATTCGAAAATTAGAAAGAATTTTCTACCTTTCAAGATTCAATACCTATTATGTTAACGAATAAGTATGTGAAAATTCGTTCGATTTGATTTGATACCTTGTCTGGCACATTTGAGTAAGTACCTATTACCTATTCATATTTTTATTCAATGAGTTTAGAATTAACTGTTAAGATTCTTTCCGAATGTATATAAACTTTGTCATTTTCCCTTTTTTTTGCGCAAGCACTTCATATACTCAATGTAGCGTTGATTCTTTGTAGTCAGTTTTTTTCGTTCTACCCGGTTTTTTCTCCTTTTATATCTACGCTTGTTTGAGCATCATTGTTGCCTTTTAGTTTCCAAAGTCTCAATTATTTTTGGAGCTAGTCCAGTTCGTATCGTCTTGTGCCTAGCCCTAGTAACAATTTAACTGCTGATCTGACAGCGGTTTGACCGCGTGGCGTGAAATTGCCACTTTTTGAAGAAAACGCTGTCTTTCTTCAAAAAGTGGCTATTTCCCGCCACGCGGCCGAAACACTTTCAGATCTGCTGTTAAATTGTTACTGGGGAGGTATTCATTTTCCTTCTAATTACATCTAAGTTGTTGAATTTGTGGGCCATTTGTTTTTAAAGACTAACAAACAAACAAAGAGAAAAAGATACGAAACGCTCACGCCTAAAGTTGATGCACTTTGACGTTTTTATGATAACTTAATAATTTAACAAGAAACCGAATTGTGATATAAATATTATCTCAAATCCTGCCAGCAAGTTAGTAATTAATTATTAGTGTTATTTTAGAGTTAGATGCGCACGCTGCGCGAAATATCATGAACAATTATGTCGTGCAAAACTAGTATAATGTTTGACGAGCCGCGATCCCCCAAATTCCAGAATCATCCGAGAACTTTTTACTAGCTAGTCTTTCTAATGGTTGATGGGGCGCGATCTATTAACGGGTGTAAGAATATAAGCACAAAGCTTTATTGACGAATGTGAAACTTTTTTCTCAATAATTTATAAGGGATATTTATCAACTCATCATTATAATAAATAAATTTTATTATTAAGAAAAATTACAAAGACCTTGTAATAATTTGTACTATCATTTTACAATTATAAGAACTTATATGGGAAAGGGAAAAAAGAAGAAAAAAAAAAAAAAAAAATCAGAAAAAGTAAAAAATATTCTATACTTAAATTTGCCCTTGTTTATATCTTAATTTGAACATGCGATCGCCCACATCCTAGGAACTCGGTTATTCTATTATATTTGTCGTTAGAGAATAAGTGTGTGCAATTTTTCCCCCTATTCTTTTTTTTTTTTTTTTTGTTTTGTTTCATTTTATTTTGTTTTTTTTCTATTTTTTTGTTTTTTTTTCTTTTTTGTGTTTTTCTTTTATAATTTTTTTTCGTTCTACCCAGTTTTTTCTATTTTTTTATACCTACTTCTCTTAACTTGTTTACCAGGTTGAAGTTCATTTTTATCTCGAGTCAAGCATTTCAGGTTTGAGGATCATTGTTGCCTTTTAGTTTCCAAAGTCTCAATTATTTTTGGAGTTAGTCCAGTTCGTATCGTCTTGTGCTTGCCCCTAGTGACAATTTAACTGCAGATCTGACAGCGTTTCGGCCGTGTGGCGTGAAATTGCCACTTTTTGAAGAAAACGCTGTCGTTTCGACAGAGTTTTCTTCAAAAAATGGCAATTTCATGCCACGCGGCCGAAACGCTGTCAGATTTTCTTTCCAATTATGTCTAAGTTTTTAAATTTGTGGGCCATTCGTTTTTGAAAACTAACAAACAAGCAAAGAGAAAAAGATACAAAACGCTCACGGCTAAAGTTGATGCACTTCGACGTTTTTTTGATAACTTTTGATAACTTAATAATTAACAAGAAACCGAATTGTGATATAAATATTATCTCAAAACCTGCCAGAAAGTTCCTAATTAATTATTCGTGTTATTTTAGAGTTAGATGCACACGCTGCGCTATATATCATGAACAATTAAGTCGTACAAAACTATAGTATAATGTTTGACAAGCCGCCCAAATTCCTAAATCATGGGAGAACTTTTTACTAGCTAGTCTTTCTAATGGTTGATGGGGCGCAATCTATTAACGGGTGTAAGAATATAAGCACAAACCTTTATTGATAAATCTGAAACTTTTTTCTCAATAATTTATAAGGGATATTTATCAACTCATCATTATGATAAATAAATTTTATTATTACGAAAATTTACAAAGACCTTGTAATAATTTGTACTACCGTTTTACAATTATAAAAACTTATATGGAAAGGGGGGGGGGGGAGGAAAAAAAAGAAAAACAAAATTAGAAGAAAAAGTAAAAAATATTCTATACTTAAATTTGCTCTTTTTATATCTTAATTTGAACATGAAATCGCCCTTATCCTAGGAACTCGGTTATTCTATTATATACAGTGTTAGACAATTTAGTGAAGATACATATATTTTAATCAAAGAAATCTAGTTAATAATGCGACCCTTTTTTTGGGCAAACCTTTTATATACTCAATGTAGCGTTGATTCTTTGTAGCTAATTTTTTTCGTTTTATCCAGTTTTTTCTATTTTTATATACCTGAGCTCTTTCTTTCTTAACTTGTTTACAAAGTCGAAGTTCATTTTCATCTCGAGTGGAGCATTTCAGGTTTGAGCATCATTGTTGCCTTTTAGTTTCCAAAGTCTCAATTATTTTTGGAGCTATTCCAGTTCGTATCGTCTTGTGCTTACCCCTAGTGACAAATTAACTGCAGATCTGACAGCGTTTTGACCGCGTGGCGTAAAATTGCCACTTTTTGAAGAAAATCGACAGCGTTTTCTTCAAAAAGTGGCAATTTCACGCCACGCGGCCGAAACGCTGTCAGATCTGCTGTTAAATTGTTACTAGGGAGGTATTTATTTTCCTCTTAATTACGTCGTAAGTTTTTGAATTTGTGGGCCATTCGTTTTTGAAAACTAACAAACAAGCAAAGAGAAAAAGATACAAAACGCTCACGGCTAGAGTTGATGCACTTCGACGTTTTTTTGATAACTTAATAATTTAACAAGAAACCGCCGCCATCTCCCAAATTCCAAAATCATGCAAGAACTTTTTACTAGCTGGTCTTTCTAATGGTTGATGGGGCGCGATCTATCAACGGGTGTAAGAATATAAGCACGAAGCTTTATTGACAAATTTTAAAACTTTTTTCTCAACAATTTATTAGGGATATGTATCAACTCCTCGTTATGATAAATAAATTTTATTATTAAGAAAAATTACAAAGACCTTGTAATAATTTGTACTATCATTTTACAATCATAAGAACTTATATGGGAAAGGGAAAAAAGAAAAAAAAAAAAAAAAAAATATCAGAAAAAGTAAAAAATATTCTATACTTAAATTTGCCCTTGTTTATATCTTAATTTGAACATGCCGTCGCCCGTATCCTAAGGACTGTGATTATTCAATTATCTATGTTGTTAGAGAATAAGTAAAGATGTTTAATTGTACATATATTTTAATCACCTAACCCAACTCAATCTATTGGTCTCTTTAATTCGTTCATAATTGTATTTAGTTTTTTTCTTATTTTCTTTCTCAACTGACAAAACTTGATATTGTCAAAACGTATCTCTCATGTGAGTGGAATATGTACGTTATTTTGATTGACATTATATCATGTTGCAATGATTATCGCGTCATTTATTTCACGAGTTGATGGGATTTCTTAAGATCATCCAGCTTATGGATTCTTACTGTGGGTACCAGAATCAGAATAATATGGATTATCGTATACACAGTTGACGACGAACTTCATGAATACACGGATGGTATCAAATCAAAATTCAAACTCATATCACTATTTTCCGATTGAATTATTTTTTTTATCGCGCTTCTTCTTCTAGAATCCGTCGATCAGAAATGAGAATATTGCTACAAAAGTTTGAACCTCATAAGGCCAATGTTCCAGAAAAAAAGAAAAATGTTAAGACAAAAATTTTTTGTAAGTTACATAATCGACGAATGGAAATTAGTTAAATTGATATGGAAATGCCTCTAAGTCTGAATAGAACTAAGATTGTAGTAAAATTTCTAAGAGATACTCAGTCAATCGTTTGAAATTAAATATCTTCTCGTGAACAGAATACAGTTTTGAAGAAAAAACTCCAGAAAAAAACAAAAGTTATAAGACAACTCCGTCGAAATATTTTGAAAAATTTTTTCGTAAATATAGAAACACATATTATTAGTAAGATTGATGTGAAAATATTTGTAGGTCCGAATAGAGCTACGATTCTAGTGAAATTTCTAACAAATACTCAGTCAAATAAATTAAAATCAAATCTTTTCACGAATGGAATAAATACGCAGTTTATGCAGATTAAAGACTCCAGACAAAGAAATAAGTTATGAGACGATTCCGACGAAACGGTTTGAAAAATTTTTTCGTAAATAATCAACGAACAGAAATCAGTTGTGTTGATAGAAAAATGCCAGAAGGTCCTTATAAAACTACGTACAGGCTGCCCAGATCATACTCTTTTTAGAGGAAATTACTCTTTTGATGGTGTAAAAAAAGTGAACTCTATCTTTTTTATGAAATATCGCAAAAAGTACTCTAAAGTACTCTTTTCCTGAATTTCCTGAAAATCAGTACTCTTTAGTACTCTTTTTCGATAAAACAGTACTCTCTTAGTTCTCTTTTCTGCACATTGTCCATGCGACTTTTATTTATTTTTTTTTTTTTTGCTTTTTTGCTTGCACAATTGAAAATTTGGGGAAGTACTCTTTTTTTCTCAGAAACATCTGGGCACCCTGCTACGATTCTAGAGAAATTTTCATGAATTACCCCGTTATTCCATTCAAATCAAATCTCTTCATGAACAGAATAATGAGAAGTTATCGTGCCCGATTTAAACGCTGTGCTTTATCACCTATTCTAAATAATTCAAGATCGCGAGCGTAATAATCAAGAATTAGAATTTCAAAAATCAACATTACTCGTGCTGGTAAGTATAAGAGTTTCAAAAATATAACTAGGTAGGCTACGACATTTCAAAGATGTACGAATTACATATTCTATCGAAAAGAAAAGATGAATCGAGCTATCATCGTTCGCAAAAAAGGAAGGGGAAAAAAAGAGAAAACATATTTTTAGGGGTACATGCTCAACGATTTTCGTGACACTGATGTCATATTTCTCGTTTACGTTTAAACAGTAGAGTCTAAAAAGTGTGCAAAAATGAAGGCCATAAGCGACGTAAATAGATAGAAATTTGTGCATGCAACTGTCGAATCAAATATTTTGCTTCTTGCACTGAAAAGTGGTTACAAATGAAACGCTTTTTGAGCGAGTAACCTGAAACATACTTTCAAAATCATCTCCCGAAATGCAAAATCAGCCCACCTACGCGCAAAAAATTTCGTTTTATTCAGTTCCTAGTGTTATCGTACATTTTTTGTTTTTCATATCATGTGTATGCCGCGATCTAATATATTGGGTGGAACATCTCAACTATTTCTTTGCAGACTACCTTACATTTTTCGGAAAAAACATGAAATAGACTGCATGGTCACGAGAAAACGTACGTTAACTCTCCAATCCGATCAGCGGAAGGGTGTTGGCGTGTTGCGTAACGCCACCGCCCTTCCGCTGATCGGAATAGAGAGTTAACGTATGTTTTCTCGTGACAGGTCACATATGCAACGTGGTTCAATAGATCAATGTTACTAAACATCTGAAATAGCCTTCTAATATCACTGCACGAAAAAAAAGTGTCTAGAATACACGAACATGAGTTTAAACGAAGGTTTTAGTTATTAGTTTTCAAAAATATATTAGTTTATAACTTTTGCAAGAAGATGAAAATTTTATTTTTTTATTTTTTAGAGTTCTTTGTCACTTTTGATAATGGTCAGTAACCTGACCGAAACGGTGGGTAATAAAAATTTGTAATACGTGAAAATAATTGAAAAAAAAAAAATCATAAAATTGGAAAATACTATTCTACAAAAAAATTAGTATCACTTTTGCAAGAAGTGCGACATTCGCTCGTGCGATTTTTTCGTCACTCGAGAAAAAAAAAGACTTTAGGCGGTTAAGAATAATTTCATGAAAAAAAATGAAAAATTGAACATAAAAAATGATACCCACCCTAATTAGAACTTAAAGGAAGTGCATTAAACAAAAAAAAAACAAAAAAAATCACGAAAAATTAAAACTTTTAAACAAAAAATTAATGCATATAAAAGAAAGCATTATGAAATAAATTGAAAATTGAAAAAAATTCTAATAATAAAATTTCTTCATATTCCCCTTATAAAATTGTAGAAAAAGAATTTGGTCAGAAGTTTTGCAGCTCAAAATAAGGAGTTGAAAAATTCAAAGTCCACCAATTTTTTTTTTTTTTCTTTTTTTTATTTTACAAGCTTTAAAGCTACTCTAGGGCTATTAGCTTGACAAAGGTTTATTGAGAGGACGGATACTATCATACGTTTAAATGAGGGGGAAGATGTCGGATGCGGTAAGATATTGTATTAGTTGATCTGTAAGTGTAGTGTCGTTATTTGTTAATGCCTCTTTTCTGGAATGAGGAATATTGTGAGTGTTTCGTAAGGTTGGGGGGATGTGATTAACGTCAATTTTGTCGAGGTGGCATTTGTGGCATTCTGGTGGTTCAGAGTTATTCAAAAAAAGATATGAGTGGGTTAGTCGTGTATGCCCAATTCTGAGGCGTATAAGGACGGAAGTTTCTTTTCTTGATGGTCTGTTGGGAGTGTTTTGTAGGGGATCGATTTTGATAGAGAGAAGTTTGTTATTGGTTTGGTTAGACCAGAAATGAGACCATTTTTTGAGTATATGGGCGCGATAGTTATTTTTAATATCGGATGATGGAATTTGCCATTTGAGTGTTATTTTGTTGAAATGTGTGGACTGTTTTGCTGCATTGTCTACTCTATCACTTTGCGATAGTCCAATGTGCGCAGGGATCCAGATTAGTGTGACAGATGATAAGGTTTGCGTTATTGTGTGAATGATGGTGTGGATTCGTTGAATAATTGGATTGTTCGAAAAAATGTTTTGTATACCCAAAAAGGACGACAGTGAATCAGTGACTATAAGGTATTGATTGTTCTGAGTGAGAGTAGATATTTCTTGGAGACATCTGAGGATAGCGAAGAGTTCGGCTGTGAAGACAGATGCACTGTCACAGATGCGGAATTTGAATATTGAACGGTCGATCGAAAAGGCAAAGCCGGTCTTGTTGTTGAGTCGTGAGCCGTCAGTGAAGCAGTGAGTGTGTGATTGGTAATTGTTTAAGAGGTTTTG